>VDFB02271358.1:895391968-896051562 GCA_007258455.2 Sequoia sempervirens
TTTTCATCTTCAATAGTTGTTGAATTGGTTGCTCCACCATCATTCATTGATTTCATTCTCATTCTTCTTTCTCTTTGTCTTTGTCTCTCTTTTTCTCTATTTGCTTCAACTTCTTGAGGAGTTAATGTCTTCCTTCTCTCATTATGAGCTTTATCTCCCATAATTATAAAAATATTAAGCACAAATGAATGTTAATAGTGAAATACTTCAAAATATTCAATCCAAATTGGAAGTTGAATACCTATAAGGACAAAATTCTTCCTCTTGTGTTCCTCAAAACAAGTAGAAAACTACCACAATTCCACTTTAAAAATTGTTTTCTTCATGCCTCCTTTGAAAAATTCAATCCATATTGCAAATTGAAACCTTTTGTTCCTCCAAACAAGCACAAAAATAACACAATTCCACTTCAAAAATGGTGTAGAGGATGCTCCGTTTGATAAAATGAACTAAAAATCAAGTTCACCACCTGCAAATACAATAGCTTCTGAAAAATAATTTACTTTTACTGCTCTCGGCCGTACATGCGAAGTTGCAGACTTCACAGTAATTTTTTGCAGTGTATTTAAATAAAATAAACGGGATCCCTTTTATAAAACGGGATCCCACTTACTATAAAATGGGATCTCGCTTATAAAAATCGGGATCTCGTTTATAAGAAGCAGGATCCCGTTCTATAATCGAGATCCCGTTCGTCGGCATTGAATGTCGAGGCCGTTGGCCGGGGAATGGGATCCCGTTTATGAAATGGGATCCCATTTCCTTTACAACGGTCCGAATATTGTCGAATAGGGAATGGGGTCTTGATTATAAGATGGGATCCTGTTTATGAATAAACGAGATTCCGTTTTATAGTCGGTATCTCATTTTTTAAAATTTGATTTTTTTTTTGCTTTGTGGTCGGGTTTTTGCCTAGTTCGGGAAAAGCATTGGCAGTTCAAACCTAGAACTTCAACCTGGTTTGACCTACAAGTTGAAGGTCCTAACAATGTCAAAGAAAAATACCGACTTTGGACATATGGTTGACGACCTTTTTTGCATAATTTTCTGACGAAATTAAAACCCATTTTAGATGAAACAATGCAGATTCTAAATATGTAATTTTTTTTGCAATTGGATTATTTTTTCTATTTTTCAATTAATTTCTAATAAAATTGGTCCATAAATTTTAAATATCAGAGTTTTTTACTATTTTAATAACTTTTGATCAACATAACATTTTGACAAACGGATTGCACGAGAACAAACTTCAGACAATTCTTTTCAATTTAAAATAAAAATAAAAAAATTAGTTTAGGTCATCTTATGCATGTCGTACACAACAATTTTTCAAAACGACAAATCTGCCTAATAAAAATTTAACAAAAAAAAATATTCAATAAAAAATTATAAAAAAATATTAAGAACAAGCTTCAATGAGTCATAAAAATTTTCCCAAAAGGATTTAGAAAAATACGATAATTTAAGTCAAAATATGGATGTTGTACACGTGCATGGTATGGTAGAAAAAAATGACTTTTAAACAGTGTTTTTTAGAAATGCCTATTAAAACTCAATTTGTACAATCTGAGTATTGAAATAAATTACATATTTGGAAACTAGACTCTGAGCACTACATTTTATGATTAGTGACTTTTTTAAAGATTTCATCTCTAAGTGCTTCAAATTTTAAGGTCAAATGTGTCGAATTTTGAAAATTAGGACAAACACTTCCACTTTTTGGCCAAAACGTGGACTCAACTTCTTGCACACACCCATTTGAACCTTAATATAGATTGATAGTGCTTAGTAATTTTTTAGGGAATGTGCTAAATTGTGAGGGTTTTGTTCTCCTCAATTAGACCCTTGATCAAACCAATTCCATGACATAGGAATAATGAATAAAGGCGTGATGATATATGTTATGAGAAAACATTATTATATTTCTCTCAAAGAAAATGATTTTTTTGATAAATCCTACTTAACCCTTTGACAATTTTAAATGATTGAATGAATGTCTTTGAATAAATTGTAGCATGCAAATCAACATAAACATGCACTAGGAAATCTCACAATGCCTGGTGGGAGGGTGTTGGGTGAAGCCACAATAGTGGTTTACAATTGAAGTGAGGAAGGAAAACTCACAAAAAATGAATGCATGGAAAAAAACTTGATTTTAGGGGTTCGTACGAACCTATTGGTTCGACTGAACCAATTAGGGGTTCGGTAGAACCTAGGTTCGGCTGAACCCTCTCAATACTTTCCTGCCAAAAAATCCATCAAAACTCCTTATAGAAGGGGGGTTCGAATGAACCCTGGTTCGAGCAAACCCCTAGTGGTTCGTTCAAACCCCCTTTATTCCTCATCCCCCCTAAGACAAAAAGAAAACTTGAATTTTGACACTTTGGAGCTCAGTTTGAGGATGAAAATGGAGGAATATTCACAAACCCAACTGGAATCAGGTAGTCCTCAGAACAAGCTATCCAATGAATATATTTTTAATATGTTTTGGTTTTATTATGTATTTGATATTTTAGTTTTATTAAACATAGGTTTTTCATTAAAAATGAAGGTCTTTGTTCCATGCACATGTGGAAAAATAGCAGATTATCAAAAAAAAAATTAAAAAATATGAGTGCACCAGATATTGAATTCCTTGATCCAATAGAAAAAAAATTGAATTCGATATATATATAAACGTTATGCATTATATGGTCGCGCTATATGGAATTGTAATTGGTTTGACTTTGAAACTTGATTAAAGAAAAATATTCAATAAAAACTATCTAACCAAGTGGAAGCACTAGATATCAGAGTTACAAATCTAAATTTGAAAGAATTAAAATTTTATCCTTCATGGAAAAAAATTATGTGTTATACGGTGTGCGTCACTTTTTAAAAATGTTGTTTTTTGAAAAAAACTAGTTTTCATGGGAGATGGAAAAAGAAGTGGAATTTGATTCCAAAAATTTTGAAAAAAATATTTTTAGAATCTACAGACAAAATGTGACGAGACTCTAGTTTGCATCATCTTCAAATTCTTCACGGTTTAGCCGCTACAGGTGCCAGAATGTGAAGATTTAGTTTAAAAAAATAATTTCAGTGTCCAGTTTAGCCAAAAATTGTAAACCACTATTGTGGGATCACCCTGTTTAAATTTTAAAATTTTAGGGTTCAAAATTACATGGTCAAATTTGCACTAGAAGATCTTATCCAAGAAAGGGAAATGTCATGAGATGAATTAACACATGAATATGTCACTTGTAGAATTCTTATTTTGGGTAAACCCACAAAACTGGTTTACAATTCTAGTGAGGAAGGAAAATTGCAAAAACGCTCCTATGATTTTTTTTTCTTTTTAGAGGTTTGCACGAATTGGGGTGTTCAAATGGTCCCAAAAGGGGTTCGAATGGACCTTGGTTTGAGCGAACGATATTAAATGATGGGTCTCACTTTTTTTGCATTTTTTTATGATGAAGACAATGGAAAATTGAATACAAGAGGGGGCTCGCTCAAACCTAGGTTCATTCGAGCCCCCCTTTTCCCCCCATCCCCCCCTCTAGCACCAAATTTCTCTAGAATTTTTCCCTTCGAAGCTCAAGTTGAGGATGAAAATGGAGGAGACTTCACAAACCCAATTGGATGATGGTAGTCCTCGGAATGAGCTATCCATTGAATATAATTTTAATATGTTTTGGTTTTATTATGTATTTTTTTTTTAGTTTGATTAAACATGGGTTTTTCACCAAAAATAAAGCTCTTTGTTTTGCACATGTGAAAAAATAGCAGATTATCAAAATAAAATTTTAAAAAATTTGTTTAGGCTAGGTATTGATGTCCTTGATCTAGTAAAAAAAAATAATTTCAATACATAAAAATAAGTTGTATATGATCCACCTATTTCTGAATTGTAATTGGTTTGACTTCAAAACTTGATTAATGAAAAAATATTCAATAAAAAACTATGAAACCAAATGGACTTGTTAGATATCGTAGTTACAAATCTAAATTCAAAAAAATTAGAATTTTATCCTTCATAGAAAAAAAGTTATGTCAAGTATATGGTGAGCATCGCTCCTTGAAAATGGTGTTTACTAATAAAAACTAGTTTTCAAAGGAGATGGAAAAAGAAGTGCAATTTGATTCCAATTTTTTTGAAAAAAATATATTTAGAATCTATAGACAAAATGTCACAAATCACTAGTTTGCATCATCTTCAAATTCCTCAGGGTTTAGCCGCTATAGGTGCCCGAAAGTGAAGATTTAGTTAGAAAAAATTAGTTCAGTGTCCAGTTCGGCCAAAAATTATAAACTAGTATTGTGGGACCACCCTTTCACAAATGATAATCTAGTCAAAGTGTGCCAAAAAAATGGAAAAGGGAAAGGATATATCATTAAATTTTTCTCCCACTTTGATGTGCATGTGAACTTCTATGATGGCACATATCAAAGTAAACAAGATATCAATAAGGGAATTATTTTCCTTGGTATTCTAATATATGAACCTCAATATAGATTGATGATGTTTAACAACACTTCTAGGGAATGTGCTAAATTGCAATGGTTTTGTTCTCCCCAATTAGACCCCAAATCAAACCAATTCCATGAATTAGGAATAATTATTAAAGAAATGGTGATATATGTTATGATAATGTGCTATTACATTCCTCTTAATGAAAGTTTATATTTTGATAAATCTCCTAATAATATTAAATGGTTGAGTGAATGTCTTTAAATAAAATGCAGCATAAAAATTAACACAAAAATGCACTAGGTAAGCTCACAATGACTAATGGGAGGATGTTGTCAAGATTTAAATTGAATTTGAATTTTAAAAGTGTAGGGTAAAAAATTATAGCGATGGATGCTCAAGGTCAAATTTGCACTAGTAGATCTTATACAAGATAGGGTAATGCCTTGAGATAAACTTATACAAGAATTTTCCACTTGTAGACTTGTTATTGCACAAAGGACAATGTAGTCAAAGTGTGCCAAAAAAATAATGGAAAAGGGCATAAATATATCATTAGTTTTTCCTCCCATATTGATGTGCATGTGAACTTCTATGATGGTTCATGCCAAATTAAAGTAAACAATATATCAACAAAAAAAATATTTAAATTATATTTTTAAATACTAAAATGATATAGATTTACTTAAAACATATAGCTCACCATTATATTTGTCTTCCAATAATAACTCCAAAAAGGTGCAAAATTGAAAAAGTGTGTAATGAAAAAAATCTATCAAATGTTTAAAATAAATATGGGGACTTAATTTATATGTTAATTTATTATAATTCCTTACTTTTAACATAAAGGTTACACTTTATATTCATAAAAGATACTTCATATAGATATTTATTGTTGACTTTTGAATTTAAGGTTACAATTAAAAACTAGAAAAAGATTGGAATTGCTTTAGTATTAATGTGATTATAGGATATTTTAGGGTCATTTTTCACTTAATCCCTCCTTAACAAGTGGAATTACTTTATGGATTTTAAAATTGTGTTAGATTTTTTCTTTGGCTAGTGAATTTCATTGTGTGAATTATTTCATATTTTAAAATGGTATATATCTCTTTATGTTTGTTGGATGCTTTTAAGGTTAGCTAGTTAAATAAGCTTATTGTATAAGAGAGGGAGGCTAACCATGTCAAGGCCCTAGGTAAAGTAGATCGGGAAGGTAGTAGGGTTAGAAATGTATACCTTAACCATCAAGGAGGCATACCATAATCTGGAAAACTCGAGAGCACAGAACAAGTAAAGGACTTCATAGCCCTATAGAACTATGAAGCTATAGAATGAAAGTGTCTTACATATCTGTAGACCTGGAAGGAGGTAACCTCCAAGATCTATCACATGAAGGAAGCCTCAAGAGGTAAGCACCTCACAGGCCTGTAGACCTACAAGGAAGGTGTCCTCCAAGATCTCTCACATGAAGGATAACCAAAGAAAGCACCTTACAGACTTGCAAACCTGCAAGGAAGGTGTCCTCCAAGATCTCTCACATGAAGAAAACCCAAAAAAAATTCCCTACATACCCGTAAACCTGTAGGGAAGGTGTCCTCTAAGATCTCTCACATGAAGGAAACCCAAAGAGAGCACCCTACAGACCCGCAAACCTACAGGGAAGGTGTCCTCCAAGATCTCTCACGTTAAGGAAACCCAAAGAAACTACCCTACAGACCTGTAAACCTATAGGGGAGTGACCCCCAAGACCTCTTGCATGGAGGAAGCTCAGAAGAAGTTCCCTATAGACCCAAAAAATTGTAGGGGAGTGACTCCCAAGATCTCTCACATGGAGGAAGCTTACAAGAAGCACCCTACAAACTTGCACATGGAGGAAACCCAAGGAAGGGGACTCCACAGAGTCAGAAAGTGGCTTTAGAGGAATCCTCGCAAAGCAACATGTTTACTTGCAAATAGATCATGTCTGAAAGCGGCCACATAGGCAAGTAAGTGGATAGTCAGGCAGACCATCGATAGATTGGAAATCTTTCAAAGGGGTCCCTTGGGAACCTGACGTGAAGAAAGGGGTCCACTCAAGGGATGTGTTGTTTGAAAGTGCAGAAGAGATGTTTCTTTCTCAAATTGATTCATTATCAAGGAATCCTTTTAAAAAATGTTCACTTCATCAAGGAATTTGAAAGGAAGAAAAATGACCCCTTTGTGAGGGGAAGATCAGAGCTTCTCCCACCTTGGAGGAAGGTTCTCAAGTTAGTTCTTTATGAACCCATGATGAAGGAAACATGTCCTATTAGGGTTTCAAGTATTTGAGAATGTGATTCTTGGAAAAGAATTTTGGTAAGATTCTCGAGAAATGATTCGTTTAAAATGGATACATTTTCTGAAAATCAAAGTAATGGCGTTGTCACACATGAAAGGGAAAACTCAATCAAAGAAAAGAGAAAGATAAGAAAAGAGTGAAAAAGAGATAAACATAAAGGGAACAAGGGTAGCCTGATATTTTGAGGTCAGAACTACTCATAAATATATATAAGTATAATAATAGTATACAAAATGAGCTGCCATCAACCCCCTACTATATTAGACCATGTGAAAAATGAACAAGAAGAAAAAGTAAAAATAAAAAATTGAGTCAACATGGAAGGGAAGCCTAAATGCCCCTAACGCTTTGCATTGTCCCTAATTTTTTCAAAAATTAATCACAAACATGGAAGAATGATGATACACATAGAAGGTTTACGACACGAAAACCATGCTTGTATCCAAACACCAACAAGGGTGACAAGGGTCATCCAGGCACACATAGCAGGATCATAGGGGAACACATCACAACACACACACATCTACTTTAAAGATAAAGAAGGGGCCTCCCCCTAACACTGATCAACCAAGAGGTCATCCTCCTCCCATTCTAGATCATCATAGGGGGAAGGAGGATGAGTTTGTAGTGGTGGAATGTTAAGAGGAGGAGCGTCTAACCCTCGCGAACAAGGGATATGGAAGAAGGCCTTGCAAGGTCTCCTTCACCCAGCTCTTGTGGAGCTATGGTCAATGATTTTGTGAAGATTGCTGACAAGGTCAAAACTTCATCCAAAGAGTTAAACATGCACTTTGTTGGAGTGCCATTTCATACCTCAATGAATGGGGAACTTAGTTGTGTTTGAGATTCACCACTAGGCTCACTGAGTGATTCAAGAGTGATGCCAAACTCAGGGGAAGCCAAGACTACTTTCGTCACTAGGATAGAACAATTCAACGCGGGACCACCTTTAAGGGAAGGCAGGTTCCTCTTATACATGTCCTTCATTGCTAGAAGGACCACTCTCCACCTTCTACTCCATCAGGGGATGTGATCTCCCCATAGATGAGGTGAGAGGTGCAGAGGAAGAGGAGGAAGAGAAAACTGTAGTAGATACCACCAAAGTATTCGACATATCTACAGGTTTCGGGAAAAGTGGGACATCCAAAAGGGACATCAACAAAGGTGGCTCCACTGAAGGAGCAATGAACACCTACACCTTTTTAGGGTCAAGTGCATTCATACTCATAGCAGAAACTAGAAGCGATGTAGAGCTATATTGAATAGAAGCAGAGGGGAGGAGAGAGGAAGGTGGGACAAGAGTCCCTAATATAGGGGCAGTCATTGTTGGCCTCCTACAATGATTCAACAACTAAGCCCTTAAGGTTGTGATTTAGAGATTGGAAATCTGATCTAAATAGCTATCTTGATCATCATGAAGGTGCATTTAACTTGTCAACCTAGGGACATAGACTTGAAATGGGTCAACACACTATGTGCACTAGGAATCCATAGTAGCCATATTTATTCTACAACTAAGGAAGATATAATGCTAAAATTAAATTGTTAGGAAAGAAGTAACATAAGTATTGAACATCAACCAACAACTATACTAAGCTAAAATGCATGACATAAATGAACATTTGAGGAAACAGAAAGGAAACTACTCTATCTACTTTGGCTATAGGAACAGTCACATAATGGAATTCTAGTGGCTGCAAGAATAGACAGCTACCAGATTCTTAACTATTTACACAGAAAAGTAACAACTAAGCTAAATGATGGAATGCTCACCAAGTGGGATCCCTTGGATGAGTATCCCTTAATACAAATTGAAAATCAGATGCAATGAGCTTATAACTTCATTTTATTCATTGGAAAGCATGATTACAATAGAGAAACATAATTGTATTACCAAAAAACTAAGAATGTGAGTACATCATTAGATTAATCAACCTCCTGAGGAGGAGCATTTGAGTCTTATTTATAGGAGGAAAAACTACTAACTAACTACCTAGCAAGGTAGTCAACTCCAACAGATTAGAAGGATGCCACTTATGGAAAGCATAGAAAATGGAAAGGAGGTTATGCATGCATGAAATCTGGTCAAGCCAATTTTCCTTAACGCAGATCTAGCATAACAATAGCTCCTATATTCACTCAAAAAAAAATTATGACCATTTACAAAATAGTTACAATATTTAATTTGAACTAGGAATATCCCTCCATTGACCTTTTGAATGATCACCTTATTGACCTTTATGGAAAACGATGAGCTGGCATAATCTTCCTCAAATTTGTAGGTTCTAATTATATTTGCATGACAACATTAGTACACACAACAATCGCATATCTATAACTATCTTAAAGTAATATTCATTAATCCACATGTAAAATTAACATAGATAGTTCATTTAGCATGTCAATGTCATTTAAAGGTTACAAAAATAAGTTTATGCCCAATGTCTATGGTTTTGAGGAAATATCATGAAAATTTCAACTTCCAAGTATCAAGGTCTATGACAACTATAGCAAATGGATAATAAAATCTATCAAAATTGAACCATAAATTGGACTCATCACTCTGCCCAACCTAAGGTTTTGCTGGTCCTCTAGCAGAGGATGGGTTTTCTTCTTGATCAACACTCTAAAATCTGCAACTACTAGTTGTCCTACATCAGTTCTTGCAGTGTATGAATTAGGGTCCCAATAGAACCCTTGCTTGTTGTCCAACCTATTCCATTTTTTCCTTTATGCAGCTATATCATACTAATAATACCTAAAATTTAGCATAGACCATAATAGGATAGGTGGCTGAAAAGTTAATGGAAGCCAAAATTGTCCCTTCATCCTTCCAATCCATATATATCTAACAACTCTTTTGCATGTTGCAACATAGTTCTGTAGAGAGTGAGGCTCAACTTGTTTTAACTCATTTGTCAGATTGTTCCACCTCTGTGCTAGATATCCCATTACAGATTTCCCTGTGGTTTCTGCTACCTTCTCATATTATTTGTAAAATGATTCTCTTATAGGAAAGATCATACTGCTATAGCTTGGTTGGTAATTTTTTTTGTGTCATTCACTGAAAATGTCTCCTAGGTTCCTAGATTCAGCCCTGATGGCAAGGGGAGTGTTGGATTCTATTTTCCTATAAGTCTTGAACTATTGTCCCCAACTAATTTTATTCTATATACAGGACATAAATTCCCTTAATTGGAGATCTCCAACATACAACAATGGATTCCAATCATGATCTTGGGACACAACATAATTATGCAAATAAAATTCACACAACAAATTTTTCATTTCAGGAGGAGCAATTTGATAAGCCTGGAAAAATTCAAGAGGGGTCTTAATGGAAGGATTTCAACTTGAAATGATCCTTGCTAATTTAAAAGAAAGATTCCTATCCTTCAAATATAAAGCATAGATCCTTGGAGGAGTCATGCATTCTAATAACTGAGGTACTCAGGTTGCTACTTTCTCCACCTTTTCCTTTAAAGCAACAATTTATGTATTCTTCTCTTCAATCTCTTCATCTCTCTTTTTAATTTCCTCCTTTAGCCTGTGTTTCTCCTTTTTCCATTCCTCTTCCCTCCTTTGCATCTCATTCCATAAGTTTGCGGCTACCATGTGCATTGAAAAATCAAAGGGCTTATGTATTCCTACCAAAAAATTTCTTGGCACCAATTCTTACATTTCACATGGCACTTGCTACACTTCACATGACACTTGTTGTAGGGATTCTGATTGTTCACCCGGTTTTGGATGTAGGAGTTCTTGTTCTTTCTATAGGAACTCTTTCTCTTGCTATAGGAGCTCTTGATTCTTCTCATACTCTTAACTCTCAACTTGTTTTGCAATGGCAACAAGCTCTGCCAACCTTATATTTTCCTGTTCCTCAAAACTGTCCTTTTCCTCAACGTTCACCTGCCCCATTGGGACTTTTGTGTCCTCTTGTGATGTTCCTCAAGGGCTAGGGCTTCTCTTAGGAGACACACCAACAACTGGACCAACTGGTCTTGATTTTCTAGAAGGGGTTTCATGTTCTTCTTTGACTATAGGAAGAACAGTGACAACCTTCCATTTCTTAGAGTTTGGCACTTCTTTTTCTGTCGTTTTCTTTTTAGATTTCCCCTTCCTTATTTTTGCTTCTTTCTTTTATTCCCTAGTTTGAATTAGGGTTCCAAGAGGGACACCATCATTAGAGTCTGAAGAGGAACTATCTTTGTTTGAATTTTCTACCTTAGAAGAACTAATCTCTATAGTTTTCTCAGCTGTAGGAGGGTTTACACTAGAGCTTTCCCCAAAAGTTGAGGCTCTAGGAGTGGCTTCAACAATATTCAATATCCTACTAACCCTATGAGGTTGAGGCAAAAGCCTAGGTCACAAATTCTCTAGTCTAAATTGATCAATATTTAAAAATTCCTCCCATCATATTAGACACATCATGTAGAGATTTTTCTACTAATAATTTGATCAGACAATGGTGGGAGATAGAATTATCCCTACCTTTCTAGGTTTCAACTACCATGATTGAAAGGAGATGATATAACATGTTTGGCACATTCATTATTCTCCCATTCCTCATATGATTCAATAGTTTGAAGTGCACAAAATGTAGGTTTGACTGGTGGCCTTTGCAAGTGATTTACTTCACAATGTGGACAAATACTTTCTTCCATGACTTAGGTAGAGAGGTTCTCTTTGTACCTTCCTTGTCCACATCCAATGGAGGGTCACCAGGTTCAATAAATTCAGCCCCAGCTAACCTTGCATCTCTTGTAGCAGGGTAATGTTCACCATCAGTAGGAAACTCTGTAACTTCTGCAATCCTCTCTTCAATAGTTATTACCTCTGACCCTTTTACCATGGCCTTTCCTTCAGACAATGTTTGTGTAAATTTCAACGCAATGTCTTCATTATAATCATTAAGCTTTAGGAAATAATCTAGCCATCCACAGTTTCTGAACTCAGCTTGGGAAGGTGCATCTTACAATACTACATCATGAACCATGGGTTCACTTCGAATTAACTGACCTCCCATCATTTAGTTGTATGCAATTAAACAAACACTCTATAGGGTTTCACTTCCTGCAATCTTTGTCTGAAAGCCCAAATTTCACCTTCTTGCAACACTACTAAATTCCCCATGCCAATGTCATATAAAATTTACCTTTTTGGTGACTTAGGATTATGACAGAGGTAATAAAGGAAGTAAGGAGTAATAAATAAAGGATACAATTGAGAAAAATGGCAGTGGTGTGGTGTCATTCCCACACATGCGATCCGTCACCTCACTCAAGATTCAAATTGGCTCAATTTAAATTTTGCTGACATGGAACAACATGGATCGACACGTGGACATGTTATACACACTCCCCCCAACCTAAATTTGAGCATGTGTCCTCACATGCGAGGTGGTAATGATGATTTGACAAGGTAGGGGATAATTACATGCTATGGAGAACATGTACATTGATGTACAATAATTAATTAAATGTACTAAAAGATAATTAAGATGTAACAAATTGATGCACACGCACCTGAATTTGTGGAATATTTGTTGGAAAGAATATTGAGGAAGTACTGGTCACCTTTTAAGAAGTTAGTTGAGTGATTAATGAAAGTAAAGTGGAACAAAGTGAAGTGTAATGAAGTGAAGTTATGAAAGAGTGATGGAAGAGAGAGAAATGTGGAGATGGATGGGTGGATGGGTGGATGAATGAATAAGTGGACTCCCACACAAGTGGAAGTATTTATTATGAAAATTTATGTACCTTGGTTACCCAGAATGAGGGACACTAGGTCTGCTTCATTCGGTTGCAAGAAGTTTAGGCATTGCATGCTAAGTGAATTTTTGCATGAATTCCTCCTTGGAAGTTGGATTGTGATACAACTTGAGGCGATGACCATTGACAAGAAGCTTAAATCTCATAGGGTCAATGGTAGTGAGTTGAACAACTCCATTGGGAAAGACTTCAACAACCTCATATGGTCCTAGCCACCTTGTTTGCAGCTTACCAGCATTATCCTGATATTTGGAGTCATAAAGGAGTGCCTAGTTACCTGGTTGGAATTTCTTGTCCTTTATGAAATTTTCATGCCACTTTATTCTCTGATTCTACACTACCTCTATGTGATGGAAGGCTATCTTTCTCATCTCATCCAAATTATTCAACTGCATAATTTTGTCCTTTTGTGCCTCAAAGATATCCATCCCTAAGTCTAGTGCAGTCCTAAGAGTCTTATGGTCAAATTCAATGGGCATCATAGCTATCTTTCCATACAAAAACTCAAAAGGAATGAAACCTATGGTTGTTTTCTAGGTGGTCCGATAGGCCCAAACAACATTTGGCAGCCTATTTTCCTAATCCTTCCTATGGATAGGCACTATTTTGGTTATAATGGCTTCAATTTCCCTATTGGTCACCTCAACTTGGCCATTGGTTTGAGGGTGGTAAGAAGTAGACTTCCTGTGCCTCACATTATATTCATTAACTAGTGTTGTGATAAGGGTTGATGTAAATTGTGCCCCCTGATCAATCACTATCTCCCTTGGAACTCCATACCGTGTGAAGATTTCCTCATAAAGAAATTTTGCAACCTTATTATCCCTTGCATGATTCTTGGCCTTAACTTCTACCCACTTGGTTACATAATCAGTGCAAACTAGGATATAGGATTTACCATTTGATGGAGGATCAATGGGTCCTACAAAATCTAATCCCCATTTATCAAATGGAGTGATTACTACTTAGGGGTAAAGGGGAATCTCATCATATTTGGTTGGACAACCCATCCTCTAACATCTATCACACTTCCTTATATATTTTCCTGCATCCTTGTGGAGTGTGGGTTAGTAATATCTTGTGTTTAGAATATTCATTGATGTCCTCTTGGCTGCAAAATTCCCTCCATATGGTTCATTGTGACATGCATGCAATATATCACATGTCTCATCTTCCCTCACACATCTCCTCATGACATGGTCTGGTCTAGTGTGGAACAAGCATCCTGTAATCCATGAGAAAGGAAAATTTTTCTCAATGAGCACCCTTCTCTCTTTTGGAGAGAAATGAGGAGGAACTCTCCCTTTGACCAGATAATTAGCTATGTCAACATACTAGGGTGTATGCAAATTGATGGAAAATAAATTTTCATCAGGGAAAGAGTCATCAATGACTTGATTGTCCTTTGATGTAATCAGCCTTGAAAGAAAGTCTGCAACAACATTGGCCTTCCTTGGTTTATCAACAATGGTTATTTCAAACTCTTGCATCAACAACAACCATATTACTAGCCAACCTGAGATCAGGGGATTATTCATGAGGTACCTAATGGATGTATGGTATGTGTGAACAAAGATCTGATAACCTATTATGTAGTGCCTGAATTTGTTAAGGGCATAGATTACTACCAACATTTCCTTTTTTGTCAATGTATAATTGAATTCAACTCCTTGCAGGTTTTTGTTGACATAATAAATAGCATTCTCAATTGCTCCTTCTTTCTATCCCGAGACAACTCTTATAACATAGTTTGATGTATTTGTATGAATGTGAAAAAGAAGCTCCCAATTAGGACCTTTGAGTATAGGAGCATGAGTTAAAGCTGCTTTCAGATCAGAGAATGTTGTGTCACAATTTTTTGTCCATTGGAATTCAACATCTTTAGTTATGAGATTGTACAATGGTGCTGCCATTTTGCTGAAATCTTTGATGAAATGCTTTTAGTAACCTACATGTCCCAAGAAACTCCTAACATCTTTTTGTTTTGTAGGTATAGGCAGATTGGTGATCACCTCAATCTTGGTAGGATCTACTTGAATTCCTTGGTGAGAGATGTAGTGGCCAAGTACTACACGTTCCTAGATCATCATGAAGCACTTTTCATTGTTTAAAGAAATATTATGGTCTTCACATCTCTGTAAGACTCTCCTGAGATTTTCCAATGCTTCATTAAAATCAACACCATAGGTAGTAAAATCATCCATATAAATCTCCATGCAATCATGTGAGATATCTGGAAATATGTTAATGACTCCCCTCTAAAAAGTTGTAGGTGCATTGCATAAGCAAAATGGAAGTACTGAGTAGGAATAGGTCCTCATGGATAGGTAAAGGTGGTCTTCTCTTGGTCCTCAAGTGTAATTTGTATCTAGTTATACCCACTGAATCCATCTAGAAAATAAAAGTAGTGCTTTCCTACAAGTGAATCCATAACTTGATCTATGAAAGGAAGGGGAAAATGGTCCTTTTTTGTGGAAGCATTGAGTTCCCTATAATCATCACAAACTCATCACTTCCCTCCCTCTTTGGGAACAATCACTAATGGGGACACCCACTGACTATCTAAAATGGGATAGATAAAGCCTGCATCTAGCAATTTATTTAGTTCCCCTTTTACAATTTCTCTCAATGTAGGGTTAATTCTTCTTTGTGGCTTCCTCACTGGTGTGCAATCATCTTTGATGTATATACTATGAGTGCAGAGCTTAGGATCCAATCCCTTCATATCATGATAGTCCCATGAAAATGCATGTTGGTGGGTCTTCAGTAAATTTTTCAATGACAACTGTTGTTCTTTGCTCAACTTGTTAATATTTAGATATCTCCCTTTTGAAACTTGCACTTGTGTAGTTAAATCTATCATAACTACTTAACTAATTCTTGGTACCTTGAGTTCATGTGGAAGTAATGTATGGGACATACCTGTTGCTGTAGGAAGTTCAGTTGTAGGAAGAGTGGGTAGAAGTGTCTTCACTAGACCAACATAATCAAATGAATGATATGATGATGCTTCCTGCACCTCTCAATGGTTCTGAATTATATTAGATAATACTTCATCTTCTTCCTGCAGCTGCACAAAATAACTTATGCCTAACATCATAATTTATTCCATAGAATTGACTTCCTCAGCCTCTTCACCAACATGTGGCCATATGGGATTATCCATATAATGGGATGGCTGAGCAGGAGGGTAGAGAAAAAGATTTTTGGTGCTCTTCCCATTAGAAATGGTCATGTCTCCTATTTGACATCCAATATAGACATCTCTTGTTGCTAACCATGGCCTCCCTAGGATGATGGGATACCCACCTAGTGTAGAATCATGAAATCTATTGGGTACTCCCAAGAGTCTAGAATTACCACAAGATCTTCTACTATACCATCAAGTTTAACAGTGGAACTATCAGCAAGCTGTAGGACAGTGCGAGTAGGTCTCATGCTTGCAACATTTAGTTGTTGTAGAATTTCCTTAATCAGCACATTTATTGTTGCTCCTAGATCAATTAGAGCATTCTTTATTTGGATCCTATTTATAACAACTCCTACCATAGGACTACTTGGGTCATTGTATTTGGGAACAATCACTTTCCCAAGCATGATGTGAGCAAGCTGTCCCCCCACATGAACTATAGTGGGGTCTTTCTTTTTCCTCCCTGGCTTCATGAGGTATGGTTCCTTAATTTTTTTTCCATATATGGGAACATATTTTATGGCCTAAAATAGAGGTATCTTGACACATATATGCTTTAGCTAATCTATAATGTCAAAGGTTGTTTCCTCCTCTTCCTTTTTTTAGCAACTTCCATCTCTGAGGAAATGGTGGTTCTTGTTCAGTCTACTGGACTGGGATTGGTTCAGGGTTTTTAGGTGCACTTGGTTGAATGGGGACATTCAAATGCTCCTCCTCTTCCACAAGAAGCTCAGTAATAATGGGTGTGGAAGGAGTTGGCAGAGTAGTTCTTGAATGCAAGTGGATGTCACTTACACTCACAACATATACATGAAATTGATTTAGATCACTAGAGTATACTAGCTGAGCTATTGTTGTTGTTTGTTATTTGGGTTAGGTGTGGGTTGAAATGGTAGCTAAGTAGGTCTAGGTGTGGTTGAACTTCAACTAGCAGGAGGGGGAATTATAGTAGGTTGTTGGAGCTGAGAAGGTGGCTTCATGTAACTAGTTGTCTAGTTTGGCCATTGTTGTCCTTCCCTCCATTGAGATATTTGTTGCCAATTTCTTGGAGGTGGCTATCAATTTCCCTAAAATTCCTACCAATTCCCTTGAGGTTTTTGGCACTGGGGTGGAGAGATTTGGTGATTGGGCCAGGTATTTGGAGGATTATTCCAAGGTTGTGGTGGATATCCTCCATCGTTGGATGGATATGGGGGCTTCCATTGGTTACCTGATGCATAAGAATTAAAATAAGGCACAACAAAGGATAATGTATCTAGTGGCATAATTTGTCTTGGAGCCCATGGTCTCCTTTGTGAAATGTAGTAGACTTGATCATCATCACCATGGATTGGCTTGAACTTAGGTGAGATCTGCTTATTGTCAACATTAGCTACCATTTTGCATCTATAGTCCTTCTTTTGTCTGTGCAATGAGGGAAATATTTTGCCAACATTTCCTCTACCTCCTCTTGTTTCTTCTTTGCTTGAAGTGTATCCAACTGAGTAGCCAAATTTTTTATGATGTCTTGCTTGAAGTCTTCCAACAAGTGAGTAATCTCCATCCTTGAAATTCCATTGGTAGATGACTTACCCATAGAGGATTGGTAAGCTCTCCCTTTCTTTGAGGATTCCCTAGAATAGTTCTAACATATCTTCTTGATATCCTCCCAAGGGACTTGAGTGATATATCCTCTTCCCATCAAGTCTAAGGCATCAATGCAATTGTCATTAATTCCTCTTAGGAAGAGAATCTTTTGTGATTCTTCATTGATTGTATGGTGTGGAAATTTTTGTAAGAAAAAAAACTTGAAATATAATCCTCTAGACTCTCATCTTCCTTTTGCGGCATCCCAAAGATGTCATCTCCTCTCATGTCACTACCCCTACGATATTCCTTCTACTTCTCAAAAAAAAATTTCTTCATGTCATCCCAAGTCTCCACAACATTTTTTCCTAGGATCATAAACCATCTTAATGCAACCCCTTTCAAGGTGGTAGGGAACAACTTAAGCCTATGAGCATCAATGGTATAGTCATAGCTTCTGCAAAGGATATCAAACTCAAACAAGAAGGTATCAAGGTCTTCTGTCACAAGTCCATAGAACTTAGGAAGGACTGAAGCAACAATATTTTTGAGGTTGTCAACTTCATTATGATGAGAAATGGGGAAAGGAAAAGTTGGTTGGTTAGGTTTGTTTCTATTTGCATCACCCATGCCTACCTGATGGAGTTCCAAAACAAAGGGGCTATCAATCTGATTTTGGTCTTTAGAGGAAGTGTTAGAATTGGTTAGATTGGGAAATGTATCAACAAAAGGGTGTGATTCTTCTTCTTCTCCATCTCTTGGCAGATTATGATGCTCAACTAGCTAGAATGGATTAGGGTTATTACAAAAGAATCTCCCATAAGCATCTCTCCTCCTTCCTCTATGCATACAATATCAATTCAATATCAGCTAGCTCACACAAAGAATTGACAAAAGAATAGTGGATCATTACTTTCCTAAATGAGGGGTATACTAAGAAAAAACTTGCAGAAATACTACAACAGTAAAGAAACTATCAATGACCCCAAAGAACTCCTAGTTTGACACCATCCCCAACAATGACATGAAAAATGTTGGCCTCCTACAACGACTCAACAACTAATCCCTTAAAGTTGTGATTCAGAGATTGGACATCTGATCTGAATAGTTGTCTTAATCATCATGAAGGTGCATTTAACTTGTCAACCTAGGGATGTAGACTTGAAATGGGTCAGCATAGTATTTGCACTAGGAATCTATAGTAGCCATATTCATTCTACAGCTAAGAAAGATATAATGTTGAAAGTAAATTGTTGGGAAAGAAGTAAGCTAAGTGCTGAACATCAACCAACAACTATACTAAGCTAAAATGCATGAGAAAAATGAAAATATGAGCAAACAAATAGGAAACTACTCTATCTTCTTTGGCTGCAGGAACAGTCACAAAATGGAATTCTAGTGGTTGTAGGAATAGATAGTTGTCAGATTCTTAACTATTTGCACAAAAAAGTAACAACTAAGATAAAGGATGGAATGCTTACCAAGTGGGTCCCCTTAGTGGGTCCCTTAAGAAAAATGTAAACTCAGATGCAACAAGCTTATAACTTCATTTTATTCATTGGAAAGCATGATTACAATAGAGAAACATAATTGTATTACTAAAAAACTAAGAATGAAAGTACATCATTAGATTAATCAACCTCTTGAGAAGGAGCATTTGAGTCTTATTTAAAGGAGGAAAAAATACTAACTACCTAGCAAGGCGGTCAACTCCAACAGATTAGGAGGATGCCACTTATGGAAAGCATAGAAAGTGGAAAGGAGGTTATGCATGTGTGGAATCTGGTCAAGCCAATTTTCCTTAACGAAGATCTAGCATAAGAATAGCTCCTATATTCGATCAACAAAGTATTAGTACCATTTGAAAAGTAGTTACAATATTCAATTTGAACTAGGAATCTCCCTCCATTGAGAGTCTTCCTTGCATTGACCTTTTGAATGATCACCTTATTGACCTTTATGGCAAACAACCAACTAGCAAAATCTTCCTCAATTTTCTAGATTCTAATTATATCTACATGACAACATTAGTACGCACAACAATTGCATATCTATAACTATCTTAAAGTAACATTCATTAATCCACGTGTAAAATTAACATAGATAGTTCATTTAGCATGTCAATGTCATTTAAAGGTTACAAAAATAAGCTTATGCCTAATGCCTATGGTTTTGAGGAAATATCATGAAAATGTCAACATCCAAGTATCAAGGTCTATGAAAACTACAACAAATGGATGATAAACTCTATCAAAATTGAGCCATGAATTGGACTCACCATTCGTCTCCTCTTCCTCCCTCTGTAAGGCAACCTACTCAACTGCAAGATCCTTTTTCCAGCATTTGTGCTTGCACACAAGGTGGTTTCTATGACTCTTCGTGCTAGAGAATGGTGGTTTCGAAGGAACAAAAGGCTCCTACTTAGCCATGGGAGTTCCCTCCACAGTTGTTTCTAGCGGGAGGATAGACTCTTGAATGGGAGTATAAGGATTAGGTGTAGAAGCAGCAGGGGGAGTTGGTTCTAATGCCTCAACAATGGGCCTCTTCCCATTTACTACCTTGGAAGCAGGGATAGTAGGAGGCCGCAGAGGTTAAGAAATAGAAGATTCCCAATGGGAGCCTTTTCCTCTACCATACAAATAGTACCAAGATCCAGGCAGTTTAGTAGGGAGGTCTGATATCCTGATCTTAGGTTTGTGATAGGGTGGTATTATTAGACTTAACAGATAAAATTTAGGCATATTCATCCAAAACTATTCTCTAGAAAGAGGAGGAGGAGAGCCATCCCGAGAATAGGGGAGGTAGTCAGCTGCTGTATTACCAAAAGGGCCAATTTTGGCTATCCCTTGCCCCTAGTCTTGTACTTTACATAATTCTTGTAAAGTAGGTCCGTCCTTGGAGGAAGAAAACCAACCGAGGAGGTCCAAAAGTGGTCTAATGAATATCCCACATGGGACACCAAAGGCTGGTATCTAGTGTCATGCATTACATGCACAACACCTTCATGGGAAAACTTTAAACACTTATGAATTATGAAGGTGATTCTATTCATGGAAGCTAGCCAAGGTATGCCTAGCTTCAACTTGAACAAATTTGACTCCAAAATGACATAGAAAACTGTGTCAACAACCCTAGGTCCGACTAGGATGGGTAAAGTTATTGAGCCATGTGGTTCAATACAAAGACCATCATGTGTAGGAATGGTAGTGTGTCACCAAAAAATGTATAGTTGACATTTTTATGCTCACTTGAGTCTCTCTTATGGACTTTGGCTTGATTTTTCCTAGGTTTAATATTGTAAGGTGGTCAACACATTCACATTAGGTCTTGGACCCTTCAGAATCACTAAGACTTCTAGGATGTCTTGTAAAGGCGTTGTGAAGTGTTGTAACCCACTTTCACACTTTTCTAGGACCCTTTTATTATAATTCACTTAAATAACCTCTTTTTATCACTTACTAAGTCTTAGTTTAAAGTGTCGTAATGAGTTGTAACAAAATCTCACGCTTTTCTATACTTTTCATCACTAATTCAACCCTTTCTCATGTTTAAATTTCCCCTTAATGCACTTTCTGGCCATTCTTAAGTGTGTTTTTGAGGATATTCCCGTTAGACATCATTTAATGCCCTTTAATTCTTGACACCCACTTAAATTTCTTAAGCGGGACTAAGTCGCCAATAGGGGCAACTTAGACCTATTTGGCACAAAAATCAAAATTTTTTCAATTTTCTAGTGGGATTTTATTCTCTAACCCTTGAGGTCAGCCTGTGATGTGTTATTTTTGGGAAATATTATAAAATAAAGTATAAATAAGGGTTTTTCTCCTCATTTTTCATCTCCTAATCTCTTGCAATCTTGTAACTCATTAAGCATTCAATCTTTCAAGCATTCAAGCACTCTTAGCATATTCAAGTCATCCATTGGAACACTTCATTGCATATCTTCATATTTTCAACATCAAGGGTTTAGTAAGTTTATGACATTGCATGTTATCTATTTATCATTCTCTTTATATTCCATTTCATTATCTAGGGTTTGAGTACCAAAGTGGGGTTTGACCAAGGAAAACCCCTATACTCTAACCCTTAACCCCTTTTCCCCCTCTTTGCATGTGTGTTTGCAGAATTTGTATGTAGATTTTTCAAGGTGTTTGGTGTCAAAAAGTGGTCAAATCAAAGTCAACATAACCCTAGTTGAAGCTTAGAGACTCTTTTCATCCCGTTTTCTCTAGAATCAAGATTAGACACCTATCAGAAAATCAAAGTCAATCTTGTTAGAGAATCCTACCTCGCCCCTTGACAACTTACCTTGTGTGGCAAGAGCAATGACGGATCCAACAAAAAGGCCTATAGAGAAACCTATAGTGAACTTCATCCTTTCCAACTAAAGGTGTCGTACACTTCTCCTAACAATATAGCCAAAGGTTGTGGATTGGGTTGTTATGCTCATAAACCTTCACAACACTTAGAGGCACAACAATCACAAGGTACAAGGGGAAAAGCCTCAACACCAACGAATGAACATACGTTGGTTCACGCGGGTTCACCAAAAATGTAAGAGAGGGGGATTGACCATGTCAAGGCCATAGGTTAGGGAGAGCCAAGAGTGGAAGGTTGAGCTAACTTACCTCACTCTAAAGGGATGTTTTGAATGAGGGATGAGAATGATGAGGAATATAAGTCCCTGCAACCACTCTTCAGACCTGAAATCCAAACTAGGGCTAGGCAAGCCAGTTTTTAGATTCAACACTATGCCTCAGGTAGCTCTCTGCCCAAGGATGGAAGTGTGATCCCGAGATGATAGTGTGACACACTGGTGTCTCTCAAGTGCACTAGCATCCTTACGACTAGAGGACCAAAAAAATAGTATGAACCACCAAAAAACAAGTTGACAGCCTAGCTAGTCACTTCTAAGGGATAAAAATAGAACTATGAAGTAGGAAAGATACAAACAATTATGATAAAGAAATTATATGAAGGCTAAGGAGACAAAGATAATCTCACAAAGATTCTTGTTCACTAGCTAGCTCCAAATGCATGTCCACCTTCATACAAGAAAGAGGGAAAATTGTTGGGGACTGTATAGGGGTCTGCCTCAGTCAAACCCTCATTTCAGTGTTTCCACTTCCACAGATAGCAAAGATAGAAACGATAGAGAAATATATGATAAAGAAGGAAGGAAAGAAAGTACATAAATAACACTACAAATTAGTATAAAGATACTCAACCAAATCGTAAAGGAGAGGAGTGAAAACGTTACCACCTCCACCAAGAGCTCACTAGTCAATGATGGAGAAAGAGAGCTTGAAAAACCACCATGACCTCGACTATGATGAAGGGAGGTGTTGCAAAACCTCAATCCCTTGCTACAATGGCTTGTTCCACACTTTATTATTGGAGTTGATGGAGTGTTGTTGGTTGCTATAAAGTGTCAAAGTGATACTTGAAGTGAAGAATGCAAAGAGAATGAAGTTGAAGTGTTTGAGAATGCAAAAAGAGGTTGTGTAGAAGATGAAATGAATGAAGGAAGAGTGTTTTTGAAGGTGGGATGGGAGAAACTGCCATTTTCGGGATCGATTGGTTGAAGAGGGACATTACAAACCAAGCCCAATGTGAAGTGTAATGGCTTTGCCAACTTTAGATGCAAGAATCCGTCAAGGACGTAAGCACACCATGTAGATGTCTACACACCTACGGGCGTCCCCAAGAAATATTCTTGTACCGACGCAAAAGACAAATGCCAAGTGGAAGGAAGTCAATAGGCTGATGTGGAATTTCACCTTCGGATTTGGTTTTCTAAGGTGAGGACAAATGGGGAATTTTCGCAAGGGGTGCAAATTTTCACCTATACACTTATTATATATTTTTTGGTTAAAGATAATAAGGGAATTAGAAAGATTTATGCAATCTCTTGGGATTTAAAAAATATTTTTTTTATGGTGTTTCTTTTACATTAAGTGAGTTTTTAAAGCCTATCACTAAGCAAAGTTAAAATTGATATAGCATCTCTATTATTAAGAAATTTTATTTAGTGGAGTGGTGGGCCTAGCTTGATTGGTTAAAGCATAGATTCTTGTAGAAAAGAGGTCACCTATGAATCATTTTGGTAGTGAACCGAGCCAGGCAATTGAATTTATGATCTAGCTTAGAAACCCACTCCTACAATACACCGAGCTCGTCCAGCTTGTCTTCATTGCTCTAGATCTCCACATCAGCACCAACCCTAGTATCTAAGGAATTAAAAGTCTTCTTTAAGTATCTGGTTCATGTCAGAGAAATTACTAGGGTCTTCAATGGGACCTTTATGCTTTACCTTCTCATTAGCTTTTACGCCTTCAATTCTGCCACCTGTTTGCACTGAGTCACTAGAAATATCATCCACAGGGGCCCCTTTCTTGTGTTTCGCCATGGGATGTGTTAAAATGTCATCCATTAAGACCTATTCTTATTTGTTATAGGATTCCAGAGATAAACCATTAAATCTTTTGTTTATCACTTAGAGGTTCTTCCAAGAATCTAGTGGCCTCTCTAAATATTTTTTCAAATTATTTGATTGATTTATCCTCCTATTGCCTTAGTTGCTTGAGTTTTCTTACACCCTCTAGATAGGTAATTTTGGTGTGGAAAATTTTTCTAGGAAATGTTGCTTCACTATTTCCCAATATTTATTATGGTTTGGATAGTTCTTCTAGTACCATTGTAATGTTTCCTCTTGGATGGATCCAACAAAGTCAAATAGTTTAATTCCATCTCTTGTTAGGTGTTTCCTCTTTCATAGAGATTCTAGAATGACTAAATTTTTAGTTGCTTCAATTGTGTCCTATCAAAACATGGAAAATTTCATGGTAGTACTCATTATTGGTTCTTCTTTTGAATCACTATCTATGTATCCTATATCAAATTATTATTCACTTGATGTATCTATATTTTTTTTTCTCTTTTGTGCTATGTTGCCTTAATTTTTTTTATACTTCTTCTATTTAAATTCTCCTTGCTTTTATCTACATTAGAGGAAAATCTTGGTCCAGGGGTTGTATTTGTTCAAATTTACTCTTCATTCATGAAGGTGTCCATTTATTTGTTAGTTTCATTTTTTGAATGGTGTCATTTTGTTATAGGCCGTTAACTTCATATAATTATCCTAATTAGTTAGTACATATTCATTTATCATCTTTGATACACTTGCAATTACTAATTCATCCAAGTAATTATCATCAAATTTTGTATTGTAAAGATTATGCAATAGAGTTAACACTTCTCCTTTATCTTATTTATAAGAGAAATCATGATTATTATTACTGCTTGTTCCATTTCTTCCCTAGAGTTTCCATAGTCTTCAATTTCGTCTTTGATATTATGAATTAAATTTTGTTCAAGCTAGAACCTACTTGAATAATGTCTCCTCTCTCCTCTCTAGTAGCACCAAAAATGGCACACTCCTCTTCTTCAGTAGTGCCCACGTTGGAACAATCAACAACACCCTCAATGGCACACTCACTCTCTTTGTTTTGGTTTTCATTCACAACCTCTAGGCTTTGATCCTTAGCCCTTTTCTCCACCTCTCCCATTCTTTTGTGGTATTTTTCCCGTCTTTCCTAAATTTGTTTTAGCCTCCTTTCTTTTGCATTCATTTTCATCCCTAACTTAATGATTTCAATTATTTCTCTTTTTCTTTTGTTATCTACTATTCCCATCCATTTTTCCAAGTCTAGACTTCCATTAGTCTCTCTCTCTCTCTATATATCTTGTAGTTGAATTTTTTTTTTTGAATAGTTGCATGTTTTTAAGGATATTTTTTTATCCCTACCCCCTTTCCATTTGTAATACCCTAATGGCCTAACTCCCTCTCACAAAAGTGGCTCTTAGGGTTTGACAAAAAAATATGCTAACTTCTTTTCCTTTTTATGCTTATACTTTCTTTATTGTTCTCTCCAAGGTCCCAACAATGAAACTAATGTCAATGCGAAGAATGGGGGTTGTATAGTATAGATATTTGTACCCTAAGATTGCTTGTGTAGTCATTTTATACCCCATATGATATAGTAAAGAAACAAGAATTTATGGAAAGGAATTCAGAAAAAATAGATAAAGCTTCACCATATTAACAAAAAAAGAACAATTCATTCCTCTATAACACATATGTAGATGAATATTTATCTCATTATATTATAATATATAACCATATAAAAAATTAAGGTCTTATTCTCTACACATATATATTCCTCATGCATATCCCTATATATATCTTTACACATAATTTACATTATATATATATATTCCCATTAAGGGACATCTCTCATAGTTATATAGCTAATGTGTTTTCTGTTGGAATACGAAGTCAATTTTATTGTTATTCCAGTAGTGATGGATAGTCAATTTTTTGTTTGTTTTTCCATATGATCAACATTTATTTGTATGAGTCACACTTTCTATTTTTGGAAATTTATGTTTGACAAGGAATCTACAACTTTGATTTCTTATACTTTGTTGAGGTCACATTTTCTATAACTTTTCAAAAGATTGTTGTAATTTTGTTGTAAGATCTATTATAGCCCTTGACCTTCTAACATTAGTTAATGTAACTTGAGGACCAATATTGTCTTGAAAAAGTTGCAGAAATTGACTAACAAGTTGGGTGAATAACTCTACGAAGTTATTTGGCAATGAGAAAAACCATTCCAAGGCCATATCTTTCAATGATCTAGGAAAGAGTTTATCTAGGAACTTGTCTTTAAAGATGAATTTTCTACACAATTTAGTAAAAAATGATGCATGGTTGTTAGGATCTCCCTTACCATTGTACTTCTCAAATCGAGGCATCTCAATGTTTTGAGGTATAGGCATTTTTAACATAACAATTGAAAAAGGAATATGTGTAAGATATTGTAGAGGTTTACCATTTTTATTCTGATTCAATGTTAAAATATGTTTTTTAAGTGATGTCACATTTTACAAAAGTTGGTTTATCATTGGATCATTTGGTGACATGTTTTGAGAGTTTGTTGAATAGGGAGAGCTAGAGTGAGTGACCAATGGGTTAATCTGTTGCATGTTTATGAAAGGTGACGAACATGGTGGTGTTAAAGGTGATGTGATAAAACTATAAGGATTCAAGTTAGGAAACCCTAAGCTTTTATTTATTCCATTCATATATTGTATAGTTGTTGCTACTACTAGTGGTGTAAATGTGGGAATAAAAGGTATGGTTGTAGGAGAGGATTTTTTTTTTCCACCTTGGCTTTGAGCATGTATGAATGCTTGAGTGTCACTAGCTACTATGGGGATATTAGCATCTACAATGTGAGATAGACTAGGAAACATTTCTATTCCTTGAGAATCCTTTATCAACTTCCTAAGGTTGTCTACAATAGGCATCGTCTCTCCCACTAAGTATTCAATAGTTAAATAATCTTGAAGACCTTCCAAATTCTTGTCCAATTCTTTTAGCTTATCTTTAGTAACATGGGAAATAGCGTTCTTTAAGTCCACATAGATGTTAGGTTGTGAGGTGGTCATGGGTAACGTGTGATGAGGAATGGAATCCAAAATGGATTAAGTTGAATCTATACCTTGTGTGAAAGAGCCAAAGGACTCAGGTTCCATAGTGGATGTAGTTACAACTTGGGATGCCATAAGTCTGAAACTTTGTCTCACAGGGGTATTAGCAATAAGACACTAGGTTGTGAAGCTCATATGAGTTTCATGATGCTTGAGTGAGCCTACTATACAAGAAAGGTATAATATAGTCATAAGAAACCACAAAGTGTAAAATTAGAAAGCAAAGCTAGACAAAAGACAAAGAAATAGGTCTGTGATCCAAATTTGAGCTAAATATGACTAGTCTAGGGCATAGTACACCCTATATTGGCAAGGTTATTTTACTAGAATCAAAGTTTGGATGTGTTCTACAATGCTTTTTTTTTTTTTTTTGTTCTTTGACTATGTAGGTTTAATAGTAAATAATTTTCCAAAATTTAATAGATTTGTGATTTTTTAATATGAAACATAATTATGCAAGAAATTTTCAAAATCCTTAATGATGAATGCAATTTGGAAATAAAATTTTTAGAACATAAAGAAAAAAAATTGTCTTATCTTATTTTTACAAATTTGAAAATTGAAATCTTGTATGCTTTATGCAACAATAATAATGCACTTTTTCCTCTTTTTCACTACATGCAAATTCCTAAATGAATATTTTCAACACTTTTAGATTTGACTTCAGCCCTAATGCAAGCTATCAATACAAACACTAACTAATCATATTTTGCAATGAATAAATTTAACCCTATATGCAAAATGCAAAGAATTTTTTTCCTTTTTTTGTGATGAATAAGCAAGCTTGAATCATAAAAGCAAGCAATTTAATATTTATTTCAGATTTTGAAATGATAGTTTCAAATTTTAGAGGTGCCAAAGTGTTTTAAATATTGAAGTTCACCAAAATGTTTGATTGGGAAAAGGTTGAAGATCCTCTTCCCAATTTGGATTAATTAGACTAAATATGACCTCAAGAACCACTTGGGTAAAAACATATTAGAGAGAGATAAAATGATAGATTAGAGCTTTAACCCAATTATTTAGGGTTGTGTGTGTGTGAGATTGATGATGTGAATTTGAATGAGTAATTTCTAAGTGTAATGATCTAGTTATGAAAACTATGCAAATGTAGTGATCTATTATGATTTTTGACAAACTGGATGCAAATAGTTAAATTTCAAGTCCATAAATAATAAAAGAAGACACAAAAATACTTGATATATAAATTTAAGCTTGGTCTTTCTGGTCTAGGGTATAGTATTCCTTAGACGATCTTCCTTTTTCCTTAGATCTAAAACAATAGGCTTTAGAACACTAGTCTATAACTTCTATCCTCTGGGTGTTGTCGAAATTTTGCTTGTTGATAAGAAAATATAGATTATGTCACTTGTCAACTTGTGAATGAATGAACAAGTAGCCTTCAATATTCCTCCAACTCACTTTAGATTTACAACTTGCACACATGAGAGGAAAGGAAGGGTTGTGCCATATAGGGGATTTCCTTTAAAATCAAACCCTGTTTTGGTATTTCTACCTTCACAATGGAAAATTGTGATAAAAGAGAGTGTAACCTTGGATGGATAGAGGCTAGTTGACAAATAATAATGAATTGAAAGCTTGTTACAAATCACTACTTAGATCTAATCTCCTTGATAGACTAAAGTCACACTCGTCACCTTTAAGGATCAATTGTTGCTTGATTTGATTTGATTTGGTGACCTACATATAGTTAGTACATATAAACAAAATGCATGCAAAACATATGAAAAACTTACATAACACATGGCATGATGCTTGAATGAAAAAACTATGTAATAATCTTGATAATTCCGCTCTTGACTACTCTTGAATGTTTTTAGGACACTTTATTTTCTCAATTGAATTCACTTACTTGATTCTAGGATTAAAATGGTGAAAATTCTTTGTACTATTTATATATAATTCTTCTAATGTATTGAAAAATAAAATACTGATAGTTTACATTTGGAATTGTAAATTAAAATAATAAACTGTTGATATTGAAATATTCAAATTTGGGGCCAAATAAAGTGGTCTAGGGCATAGTGTGCTCTAGACTAGATTCTTGCTTTTTAGGAATCAAAAGTGTCAGGGGAAAATATTAAATGTATAGTTTAATTCCCATGTTTGATTTTCCAAGAATGTTTATAAAAATGAGAAATTAATACATAACAGGTCTAAGCACATAGGAGGAGCAAAACCTAGTGTGAAATTGTCAAGGGTGACAATTTTTGATGCTACAATAACAACTAACCTTTATCTCCTCTATACCATACTTTATATCTTGGATGCCACTCAAGCCAAGTTACCTACTTATATAAGACTACATTGATGATTCTATAACTCAATTAAGGGTTAGGTTAGGCACAAGTCAACTACTCATAACTCTATGCAACTACAGGATTAAGGGCATAAAAAAATATTATGCAATAAAAATAATATAAAGATTCTAGGATTTTTTTCAATTTTGAGTAATAAAAGGAACCTAAATTGACATGATCATTCTAGAGCATTTTTATGACTTAATAATAACATCTTCACTCATTTTCATGATTGTAAAGAAAATCAAACTAAAAGACTCACCTAGTAGAACATGACCATTTCAATCCAATAATCTTCCCAAACCATTTTTAAATATCACCAACCCTTGACAGTTAACACATAATAAAAATTATTAAATCAAAAATAAAAAGTATATATGGTGCAGGAGCACCTACTTGAATACAAGCGTAATTTTAATGTTTTGCTCTTAATCTTTTGGTTTTGTTTTGTAATGGTCTTATACATCATTTATAAGGTGTAAGGGGACCTATTTTAAGCTTAGGTAAAATTAAAAATAAATTGGGAAGTCTTTTGGAGGCGTTTCCTAAGTTTTTGGGAAAAGTTCGAAAACACACTGTGTTTTCAAACCACGTGTTTTTTTGCCATTCTTGGTTAAAAACGTGAACCCTAATGTAACCTAACTTCTTCTTGACATTGTAAAAAATGTGTTTTTCGACCTGGAGAAGAGGTTGGAAGATTGGTGGCGTGCAGTTTATGAGAAAGTGAATAGAACAGTGATTTTGTTGAAGAAAAATACAGTTTTATGTTTTGTTTCTGGAAACAGCGATTTAATGAATTGATTTAGGCATTTGGCTATTTGTTACAGCATGTAGGGAAGTCATTTAAATCATTCTTGTGATTGTATAGTTAGTTAACCCATCGCTATTTCCTTTTCTTGTTATTTTGTGGTTTTGTGTTTTGCTGTTTTGACTGTTAAAATAAAAAAAATGGAGTTCTAGCCTATTTCCTAGCCGTACCAAGAAGTATGGGAACAGAGGAAGCTAGGTTATACTCCACACCTATACATATTGTAAATAAAGAATGATTTTTAAGACTTGTTAGCATGCTAAATGATTTTTCCTAGGCGAGACAGTGAGAACCCGGCTAGGAAAAGCTTGAGGACAGCGTAAATAATTTGCAGGGGAGTGAAGATTTTTAAAAGATTCTTGTTTGAGGATTTAGGGGAGTGTCTTGGCTCTGCACGGTGACAAGGAAGAGCCTGTAACAGTCCGTTTTCATGAAGAACTTTTCACCAGTCCTAAACTGGTTCTGAACAGTTTTGAAACCCTAGTGTTCCTGGCTCCTTTCGCATTTGGGCAGTGTACAGCCTGTAGAGGCTCAAAACCTCAAGAATATTTAAGTTGGTGGCATGGGAATCACCAACCCCAACAGAAAAACTCAGGTCATTTGGGGAGTTTAGGAGAAAATTGCATTTTTCTCTGTCAAGAGGCCTAACTGGGCTTCTAGCATTGTAGCCCTTCCAAACCCTCAATTGGTGATTTAGTGAAAGCGATGGAGGATTGGGTTATGAAGGATGTTCAAGAACTTTTAGAAGATTGATTTGAAGCTATGGAAGCTACTTACACCCCTTCAACAAGATTTGGAGGTATTAGTGATTCACTAGTCTTTAAGTGGATTAAGGGCTAGGCGGTGAAGGCGAGGGAAAACACCAGGAAATTCTTAGTAGCAGCAAATTGGAAAATGATAGCAGGGTTGGCAATCTAACCAGGGTTTCCTAAATAGCAGGTGACCTACAGGTTGAGTGGTGGATGAGATATCACCAAAGGGGTTATCAAATTGTGACCCAGAGCATTGAGTCAGTGAGTGATTCAATCCAACCCTCATTTCTATCAGATTGGTATCAGAGCCCAGCTAAAGATTTGGGAAAGGAATCTTTCATGTCAGACATAGAATCAAGTGATACTTCCACCATGGTGACCAACGCAGAACTGGCAAAGATGGTTGAAGAGCAGGAAGAAGACAATAAGCAGTTGAGGGAAAGAATAGCTCAACTTGAGGCAGCAGTGAGGAGTGCACAGTTTGAAGGAAGAATTCCAAAAGAAGAAGAGGTTGCAGAGGAAGATAAGACCCCTGAACCTGACCCCGTCTTGAAGGAGGAGCCTTTCTTGAAGGCATTAAAAGCTTTGAGTGGAAAATCACTTGAAGGAGTGCCACTATTTAGTGGAAAGATGGAACCTGACTTAGTCATGGACTGGATAGAAGGAATGGAGAACCACTTCGAATGTGATGGAGTTACAGAAGCACAAAAGGTGAAGGTTGCAAAGTCAAGGTTGAGAGGATCAGCATTAACTTGGTGGAAGTTTGTCCAGACTGAAAGGGAGAAACAAGGTAAGCAGCCCATATCAACCTGGAAAGGAATGGTTGCTAAAGTGAAAGAAGCTTATATGCCGGATGATTATGAAATTCAGCTCCACAAGAAGAGGTAGAGTTTAAGACAAAAAGACCTAGATGTAAACACCTACACAAAAGAGTTTCAAAAGCTTTGTTTGAGATCGAATGTGGCAGAAGATGAGAGCCTAAAAGTGGCTAGATACCTAAATGGATTGAAGTGGAATATACAAGAAGAGATGGCTTTGCTCAGCCCCAAGACAGTCCACCAATGTTATCAGCTAGCTATTAAGATCGAAGAGAGGAATAAAAGGAAGCATGATCAGTCCTCAAAGGGCAGAGGAAGAGGCAGAGATCAAAGAGGACAGCGTGGAGGTTACCAAGGAAGAGGTGGTGACCAAAGAAGCCAAGGAGAATCAAAGCTTACTGAGCATGGAGGTGAAACCTCATCAAGAGGAGGATTTAATAGAGGAAGAGGACCTCAAGGGGGTTCAAACAGAGGAAGAGGAGCAGGCAGAAGTAACTCCTACTTTGCCACCATGAAGTGTTATAATTGCAATCAGCTAGGCCATCCAGCTTATAGATGCCCGGAGAAAGCTTCATCTAGCAATGAGAAAAGAGTAGCTTATGCACAAGAGGACACCATGAGTGTAAAGACACCTGAGATCAGTCACATAGAATCAGAAGTAGGTGAAAATCTGATGTTTAATAGAGTGCTGATCAGACAACCGGTCAAGGAAGAACCCAAGCAAAGGAGAGCTTTGTTTCGAGCAAGGTGCAAAATACTTGGAAAGGTATGTAAGGTTATTGTCGATTCTGGTTCTACGGACAATATAATATCTGAGGAGGCAGTAAATAAGTTAAAATTGCAGAAGGTACCTCATGCCAATCCCTACAAAGTCACATGGCTGAATAAAGGGCAAAGTGTCTTAGTGAATGAGCAGGTTACAGTGGAATTTTCAATTGGAGGCTACAAAGACAAGCTGATTTGTGATGTACTGCCCATGGATGCATGCCATCTTCTTCTTGGTAGGCCATGGCAATATGATAGAGGTGCTGTATATCATGGAAAGGAGAACACCATTGAGTTCACGAAGGATGGAAAAACCTTCAAGCTGCAATCGTTGATTGAGGAAGATGAAGGGCAGTCCAAGGTTCCTAATATCATGTTGAGCAGTGGTAAAGAGTTCATCAAGGATCTACACCAAGGGAATGAAGGTTATGTGGTCCTAATGCAGTCCAAAGAGGAAGAAAAGGCTGAGAAGACAGTCATACCTGAAACAGTTCAAAGGCTGCTAGAAAAATATAAGAGCATTGTGAGTGATGGAACACCATCAACTCTACCACCCAAGAGAGCAATAAGTCATCAAATTGACTTCATACCTGGAGCCTCATTACCTAACAAAGCAGCATACAAATTGACCCCTGAGCAGAACAAAGAGGTGGAAAGACAAGTGGAAGAGTTGCTGAATCAAGGTCTGATTCAAAAGAGTCTTAGTCCATGTGTAGTCCCAGTTGTTTTGGCAACAAAAAAAGGAGGCAAATGGAGACTTTTTACTGATTCTAGAGCAATAAATAGAATCACAATTAGGTACAAATTTCCAATACCTAGGATTGAAGATTTATTGGATTGCCTTGGAGGTGCAAAATTTTACACTAAGCTAGATCTTAAGAGCGGGTATCACCAAATCAGAATTAAGGAAGGTGATGAATGGAAGACAACTTTTAAGACAAATGATGGTTTGTATGAGTGGAAAGTGATGCCATTTGGCCTCTCAAATGCCCCTAGCACGTTCATGAGACTAATGAATGAGGTGCTTAAAGATTTCACAGGGATTTTTGTGGTAGTCTACTTGGATGACATACTGATTTTCAGTAAGACTGCAGAAGAACATTTGAAGCATGTAGAGATGGTGCTCAAAAGGTTGCAAGAAGAACAGTTGGCAATCAACCTTGAGAAGTGTGAGTTCTTCAAACAATAGCTTGTGTATCTAGGCTTTGTGGTATCCAAAGGAACGCTGAAGATGGATCCAAGTAAGGTGGAAGCTATCCTAAACTGGCCTACACCAACCACAGCAACTGAGGTAAGGAGTTTTCATGGTTTGGCTCAGTTTTATAGGAAGTTTATAAGGAATTTTAGTGGTATATGTGCACCAGTGTTAGATACAATCAAGGGTGGTCAGAAAAAAAAGTTTAAATGGACACTAGAAGCTGATAAAGGGTTTGAAAAGTTGAAAAAAGAAGTGGCAACACAACCTATCTTGTTATTGCCTAGTTTTGATAAATTGTTTACAGTTGAGTGTGATGCAAGTGGAGTAGCAGTAGGAGGAGTCCTTAGTCAAGAAGGTAGACCTGTAGCCTTCTTTAGTGAAAAACTCAATGAAGCTAAGTAAAAATACTCCACCTATGATCTGGAACTTTATGCTTTAGTGCAGTCCCTTAGGAAATGGAGGCATTATTTGCTACCCAAAGAATTTGTGGTCTTCACGGATAACCAGGCACTTAGTTATATCAATACCCAGGAGAAGTTAAGCAATAGGCACTTGAAATGGATGGAGTACATTCAAGCTTTCACATTTACCATTAAGCACAAGAAGGGACAACAAAACAAAGTGGCAGATGCATTAAGCAGGAGGATGTTGACAGTCCAAGAGATACAGCTGAAAAGCATAGGATTGGAAAGTTTTAAGGATCTCTATGGTGATGACGAAGACTTTTCCGAAGCCTACAAGGTATGTTCAGACTTTGCAAATAATTTTCACAGTCAATATGCTGAGTATACATTGCAAAATGGGTTGTTATTCAAGGGCAATCTGTTATGTGTCCCAAGAGGATCAATGAGAGAAAATCTGATCCAAGAGAAACACAATGGCAGTCTTAGTGGGCATTTTGGTATTAACAAAACTTTGGAGCTGGTACAAAGGTTTTACTATTGGCCTAAGTTAGCACGAGATGTCAGAAAGTATGTTGAACAATGTGTTGTTTGCATGAAAGCAAAAGGGGGAGCTAGCAATGCTGGGTTATATCAGCCTTTGCCTATTCCGAACAGACCATGGGAGTGTGTGAGTATGGATTTTGTGGTGGGTCTTCCCAAGACTAAATCTGGTTTTGATAGTGTTTTTGTAGTTGTGGACAGATTTAGCAAGATGAGTCACTTTATTCCTTGCAAGACCACACACGATGCAAGCTATATTGCCCATCTATTTTTTAGGGAAGTTGTGAGAATCCATGGATTGCCATTGAGCATTGTCTCCGATAGGGATGTAAAATTCATGAGTCATTTCTGGAAAACACTATGGAGCAGATTGGGAACTAATTTATCATTTGGATCAGCTTACCATCCTCAGACCGATGGTCAAACCGAGGTGGTTAACAGAGTGTTAGGTAACCTATTGAGGTGCTTGACAAAGGAATATGGACAGACCTGGGATATGGTGATTTCCCAAGCGGAATATGCATACAATGACAGTGTGAACAGAACTACAGGAAAAAGCCCATTTGAAGTTGTGTACGGAATGCATCCAAGAGGAATTTGTGAGCTTAGAGACCTTGGAACAATGGAGAATAGGAGTGGACATGCTGAAGACTTCACTCAAACCATGAAGGAGATTCATGAGCAGGTTAAGAAAACAATCACAGCAGCAACACAAAAGTTGAAGGACAAAGTTGATGAGACAAGAAGAGATGTGCAGTTCCAGGTGGGTGATTATGTGATGGTTCACCTCAACAAATCCAGATTACAGAAGGGGATGTCCACCAAATTGCAAATGAAACGGGTAGGACCATGCAAGGTGATAGCTAAGTATGGAAAGAATGCATACAAGGTGGAACTTCCATCGGATTTGGGTATATCTCCAGTCTTCAACGTTGCTGATTTGATTAGGTACAAGGGTACAGTCAATGATGAAGTTCAAAACAATCAGGAAATCTTTAAAGATATCAGCAATATACCCCTTCCAATTCAAGAGAAAGCTCAGGCAGAGAAGGTCTTGGAGTCCAGGGTGAAGAAAGCAACAAGGAATAAGGTATACATGGAGCACCTTATCAAGTGGAAGAGCAAACCTGACTCAGAGGCTACATGGGTACAAGAGGATCAATTCACGAAGCTTGGCATTGAACTGAAACTGATACCACCTTCCAGTCCTTGATCTTCATGCTGAGAGGGGGAGAATGGTGCAGGAGCACCTACTTGAATATAAACGTAATTTTAATGTTTTGCTCTTAATCTTTTGGTTTTGTTTTGTAATGGTCTTATACATCATTTATAAGGTGTAAGGGGACCTATTTTAAGCTTAGGTAAAATTAAAAATAAATTGGGAAGTCTTTTGGAGGCGTTTCCTAAGTTTTTGGGAAAAGTTCGAAAACATACTGTGTTTTCAAACCACGTGTTTTTTTGCCATTCTTGGTTAAAAACGTGAACCCTAATGTAACCTAACTTCTTCTTTACATTGTAAAAAAGGTGTTTTTCGACCTGGAGAAGAGGTTGGAAGATTGGTGGCGTGCAGTTTATGAGAAAGTGAATAGAACAGTGATTTTGTTGAAGAAAAATACAGTTTTCTGTTTTGTTTCTGGAAACAGCGATTTAATGAATTGATTTAGGCATTTGGCTATTTGTTACAGCATGTAGGGAAGTCATTTCAATCATTCTTGTGACTGTATAGTCAGTTAACCCATTGCTATTTCCTTTTCTTGTTATTTTGTGGTTTTGTGTTTTGCTATTTTGACTGTTAAAATAAAAAAAATGGAGTTCTAGCCTATTTCCTGGCCGTACCAAGAAGTATGGGAACAGAGGAAGCTAGGTTAGACTCCACACCTGTACATATTGTAAATAAAGAATGCTTTTTAAGAGTTGTTAGCATACTAAATGATTTTTCCTAGGCGAGACAGTGAGAACCCGGCTAGGAAAAGCTTGAGGACAGCGTAAATAATTTGCAGGGGAGTGAAGATTTTTAAAAGATTCTTGTTTGAGGATTTAGGGGAGTGTCTTGGCTCTGCACGGTGACAAGGAAGAGCCCGTAACAGTCCGTTTTCATGAAGAACTTTTCACCAGTCCTAAACTGGTTCTGAACAGTTTTGAAACCCTAGTGTTCCTGGCTCCTTTCGCATTTGGGCAGTGTACAGCCTGTAGAGGCTCAAAACCTCAAGAATATTTAAGTTGGTGGCATGGGAATCACCAAACCCAATAGAAAAACTCAGGTCATTTGGGGAGTTTAGGAGAAAATTGCATTTTTCTCTGTCAAGAGGCCTAACTGGGCTTCTAGCATTGTAGCCCTTCCAAACCCTCAATTGGTGATTTAGTGAAAGCGATGGAGGATTGGGTTATGAAGGATGTTCAAGAACTTTTAGAAGATTGATTTGAAGCTATGGAAGCTACTTACACCCCTTCAACAAGATTTGGAGGTATTAGTGATTCACTAGTCTTTAAGTGGATTAAGGGCTAGGCGGTGAAGGCGAGGGAAAACACCAGGAAATTCTTAGTAGCAGCAAATTGGAAAATGATAGCAGGGTTGGCAATCTAACCAGGGGTTCCTAAATAGCAGGTGACCTACAGGTTGAGTGGTGGATGAGATATCACCAAAGGGGTTATCAAATTGTGACCCAGAGCATTGAGTCAGTGAGTGATTCAATCCAACCTTCGTTTCTATCAGATTGGTATCAGAGCCCAGCTAAAGATTTGGGAAAGGAATCTTGCATGTCAGACATAGAATCAAGTGATACTTCCACCATGGTGACCAACGCAGAACTGGAAAAGATGGTTGAAGAGCAGGAAGAAGACAATAAGCAGTTGAGGGAAAGAATAGCTCAACTTGAGGCAGCAGTGAGGAGTGCACAGTTTGAAGGAAGAATTCAAAAAGAAGAAGAGGTTGCAGAGGAAGATAAGACCCCTGAACCTGACCCCGTCTTGAAGGAGGAGCCTTTCTTGAAGGCATTAAAAGCTTTGAGTGGAAAATCACTTGAAGGAGTGCCACTATTTAGTGGAAAGATGGAACCTGACTTAGTCATGGACTGGATAGAAGGAATGGGTGTTTTCGAACTTTTCCCAAAAACTTAGGAAACGCCTCCAAAAGACTTCCCAATTTATTTTTAATTTTACCTAAGCTTAAAATAGGTCCCCTTACACCTTATAAATTATGTATAAGACCATTACAAAACAAAACCAAAAGATTAAGAGCAAAACATTAAAATTACGCTTGTATTCAAGTAGGTGCTCCTGCACCAATATAACTACCTAGGTCAAATCCAAAATTGTAAAACAGATCAACATTAAACAAAAATCCTAAAACCATAAGATCAACCTACAACATACTTTAACTAACTTTTCTAATTTAAAAAAAACTATAAATAGAAATCATTCCTCATATTGAAGTTGATATGATATTTCAACTGCTAATCACAATTCCTCATATTTTGTTTTGCCTATGTGTTGCATCATAGTTGCCTTTTTAAAGGATGGCAACCATTTTTAGCATGAAAAGGCAAAAATGACTAATTATTAGTCCCTACCTTTATAAGGCGGGGAACTAATGTTATCGCCTCAATTTTGCATATTAAAATTGTGCTTTAGGAATGACACCAGAAAATAAAGCTAAAGTATAGCTTATGTTCGAGGGAATATTTAGAAAAAGAATTTTTTTTTCCCTATTTTTGTAATTTTGTGATTGGCGGGTATAATTTTCCTTGTGGTTTCGACATTTTGTAAATATTTTTAATAATAATAATTATTGTAGGGAGCTTTTCTATTGGAAAACATTTCATGAGATTGTTTGTATAGTCGTGTTTTGCAATGGAATCTTCGTGGGGACGCATGGCGTCTTGAGAAGTACATTTGCATTTTATTGCCTCAATGTTGCATATTAAACATGTGCTTTGGGAATGGCACCATAAAATAAAGCTAAAGTATAGCTTATGTTTGGGGGAATATTTTGAAAAAGCAATTTTTTTTCTTGTTTTTGCAATTTTGTGATTGGCGAGTGTAATTTTTCTCGTGGTTTTGGCATTTTGTAAATATTTTCAATAAGAATAATTATTGTAGGAAGCTTTGCTATCTAAAATATTTCATGAGTTTGTTTGTATAGTCATGTCTTGCCATGGACTCTTCGTGGGGACACGTGGCATCTTTAGTAGTACATTTACATTTACTATTTGTGTCTTCTTATTTGTTATGAGTAAGTTGGAGTGCAACCATCATTAGTGGGTTATGGTGTTAAGTTTTAATTTTTTCATGCAAAGTGGTATTTGTGTTGTTTTGCCATATACTCAGGTTGTTTGATGAGCTTGAAATTTGTGTCTATTGGGAGGGTTTTCATCTACGGTGTTGGAAGCGAGAAAGGTGGCATTCGTAAGTTACTCTATCTTTTACCCTTTGATTTTTTCATTTTTGTCTATGAATTTGGAATTGAAAAACGAAGTGTTTGTAAGTTCCTATATCTTTTATAGTCTCATTTTATAGTTGTCTGCATTTGTGCATTTTATGGTTAATTTATACTGAGTGCAGTGATGCATTGCAACTATAGTTCAATTTATTGAATGAAAATGAAAATTAGGTGTAAGTAAATGGAAAATGTCTGAGAATAAAATAATTAAATCTTTCTGTTGAAAGGGTTTATAGTCTTTTACATTGTCATTTTATAGTGGTTTACATATTTGCATTTTACGGGTCAATGTCTATTGTTTGTTGTTGTTTTCATTTTGTGTGTTTGTCTATTCTTCACTATTCTTTATGGGTTAGTGTCTGTTGTCGAGTTAAATAGTTAGTTGTATTTCAATTTATTGGATGAAGATGAGAATAGTTCATGTTTTGAATATTTCTTGGTTTTGAAGTTTTAATTCTAGATTGACGAAAGTATTATTTGTGCTGTTTGCCCATTTGCTTGGGTTGTTTCTATGAGTGTAAATATGGGTTAGCCTTTCTTGTTCGATGGTTGATTTTACGGGCTGTTGTTTATTGTCGAGTTAAATACTTGACACCATGATTCGTTAATGTGGATTTATTTTCTATCCATGATTAAGAATGGAAGTAGCTAGGTGCACTTCAATTTATTGGGTGAAAATGTGAATTGTTCATATTTGAAGTATTTCTTGGGCTTGAAGTTTAAATTATGTCGACCAAAGTGATATTTGCATTGTTCTCTCATTTGTTGAGGTTGTTTGTCGGAGTGTATTTATGGGTGGATGTATGCACTACAATTGCACTTGAATTTTTTTAATTTGGAAATGAAAATTGGGTGTGAGTGAATGAAAAATGTCTAGGTATAAAATCATTAAATCCATGTCTATTGAACGGGTTTATATCTATTGTATTGGGAGTGAAAGATGAAGCCTTTGTAAGCTTGTATGTCTTTTATAGTGTCATTTTATAGTGGTTTACATATTTGCATTTTATGGGTCACCATCCATTGTTTATTGTTGTTTGTAGTTTGTGTGTTTATGTCTATTCTTCACTATTCTTTATGGGTTAGTGTCTGTTGTCGAGTTAAATAGTTAGATGCATTTCAATTTGTCCGATGAAGATGAGAGTAGTTCATATTTTAAATATTTTTGGATTTTCAAGTTCTAATTTTGTTGAGGAAATTATTATTTGTATTCTTTGTCCATTTTCTTGAATTATGTTTGTGAGTGTGAATATGGGTTAGGCTTTCTTGAAAAAGTAGTGTTTGTGAAAGAGATTTTATGGGTATTTTGTGTGTTTATGTCTATCCTTGGCTATTCTTTATAAGTTTGTCTATTGCCGAGTTAAATAGTTAGTTGCATTTCAATTTATTAGATGAAGATGAGACTTGTTCATGTTTTGAATTTTTCTTCTTTTTGAAGTTCAAATTCTATTGAACAAAGTATTATTTGTGTTGGTTGTCCATTTACTCAGGTTGTTTTTGTGAGTTTAAATGTGGGTTAGCCTTTCTTGTTTGGTCCTTTGCAATCATGGGATGCTTTTATGGGTTGTTGTGTATTGTTGAGTCAGATACTTAACACCATAATTCATTAATGTGGATTCCTCTACTACCCATGATTAAGAATGTAACTAGCTAGGTGCAATTCAATCTATTGGGTCAAAATGAGAATTGTTAGTATTTGAAGTATTTCTTGGGCTTGAAGTTTAAATTATGTCCACCAAAGTGTTATTTGTGTTATTTTCTCATTTTTTGAGGTTGTTTTTCTGAGTGCATTTATGGGTTAGTCTTTCTTCTTGAGTGAAGAACTTAGCACAATAGTGTGCTTCTCATGGTTAAGAATGAAAGTAATATTTGTTCGACATGTATGCACTACAATTGCACTTGAATTTTTTAAATTAAAATGAAAATTGGGTGTAAGTAAATGGAAAATGTTTTGGTACAAAATCATTAAATCTATGTCTATTGAACGTGTTTATATCTGTTGTATGGGGAGCGGAAGATGGTGCCTTTGTAGGGTTGTATGCCTTTTACAATGTCATTTTATAGTGGTTTACATATTTGCATTTTATGGGTCATTGTCTAATGTTTGTTGTTGTTTATGGGTTAGTGTCTACTACTGAGTTAAATAGTTAGTTGAATTTCAATTTATCCAATGAAGATGAGAATAGTTCATATTTTAAATGTTTTTTGGTTTTCAAGTTCTAATTTTGTTGAGAAAAGTATTATTTTTGTTCTTTGTTCATTTGCTTAGGTTGTTTCTATGAGTGTAAATATGGCTTAGGATTTCTCGTTTGGTACTTTGCAATCATGACCTGCTTTTATTGGTTACTTTCGGTTGTCGAAAAACTAAGGTTTGTGAAAGAGCTAGAGTCCCTGCCGAACAAAAAAACTAAGGCTTGTGAAATTGTTTGGGTGGTTGTGATAATGCATATCCACTGATTAATAAATACAAATGTGCTTGCAATGCATGAGCACACATAGTGGAAATTAACAATAATGATTATTGTAGGGGGCTGCATGGTGTTTTAAGTAGTGCACTTGCATTTACTATTTTTTTTTTGTGATTTAGTTCAAGTAGATTGGAGTGTAGGCTCTCATTGGTGGCTTATGATATGAATTTTTAAGTCTCTCTATAAGTCTTCCATGAAAAAGACAAATAATTTGGATTCAAAAGATACAAAATCATGATGAAAATGTCAAAATCCAATGAGGAGATTGGAAAAACATATATGTACAAAGAATATATATATATGTGCATCTGTATATGTGTGTATCCATATATATATATGTGTATGTGTGTGTGTGTGTGTGTGTGTGTGTGTGTGTGTGTGTGTGTGTGTGTGTGTGTGTGTGTGTGTGTGTGTGTGTGTGTATGCATATATACAATAGTATGTGCAAATATGTATATATTTTTCATTTATGTAGGGAGGATTTCCATTTGTTGGGATTGTTTGATGAAGGTGGAATTTGTGTGTTGTGAGAGTGTTTATATCTATTGTCTTACAATTGACAGATGATGTTTTTGTAGTTTTTTTCCCTTTTTGCAATGATTTAATCGCTAGGTTTCTTTATTGATAATTGTCTTGATCCATTGGTTCCTCTTTCCCTATTTCTTGATTAGCTTTCCAAATGTCTTGAAACAAAGCTTACATTTTCTTTTTTGGAAATGTGTATTACTTCACTTCAAGTGAATTGTTTGCACATGAAACAGTGATAGAAATTGGAAGATGTCTATGTGTACATGATATAACTGATATACGATTCATGTTTCAAACGATGCATGTCATGAATAGTTTGTATTGATAAGACTTCTTCCAATGGTTTCTATTTGGAACTGTTAAGATCTTGTTTGCCTTCTTTCCTGCAATTTCCTAGCCATTAGCGTATGGTATCTTGTTTGTTGGCTCTTTATACTATGTAGTTGTAATTTATATTTGAGAGAAACACAGTGTAAAAATCAGTTTTATTGTGATGGTCTTCTGCTATGCATGTGTCATTGCTGCAATTTTTTGTGGGCATGTGGTATTGCAAATTGTGGGTTAGATGTTGTATGCATATAATCCAATTATTTCCAATTTTGATTAGCAGATGTTGATTTGTGGTAAATAGATTGAAGTGAAATTCCCATCAATGGATTATGTTGTTACATTTATGCATGTCAAGTAAAAAGGATCTTATACATGTACATACATACATACATACATACATACATACATACATACATACATACATATATACATACACACACACACATATGCATACATACATAAATGTGTGTTTTTATATGTATGTATGTATGTACATACGTGCGCACAAAGACATACATATATGCAAGTATATATATAGGTATGCATATATACATATGTATTTGTACATGTGTGTATATATATATGTGTGTGTGCATATAGATATATATGTTTGTGCATATGTATATATTTATATATGTGTGTGCTCTACATTTTGCATTAACTCAGATCTATTTTTTTGTTTATTTTGAATAGATGCAAGTGCAATTGCTATAAATGCATAATGTTTTCAGGACCTAGGGCTGCAATGGTGTCAAATTTAATGGTTTATACCTTGATATATCCTAATAGCTTCAACCTAATTTTTATTGCTATTTAATAGATTCAAGTGAAATTGCAATTTGATGCCTATGTGCACAAAATGCAAACAACAACAAACAATAGACATTAACACATAAAATAAAAACATGTAAAAAAATACAAAATGACACATACATATATATGCATGTGTGGATATGTATATATAAAGCTATGCATATATACATGTATATATGTGTCTATATGTATGTGCATATGCACATATATAACTCTACATACACACAGTTACATATATGTATATATGAATGCATATACATACATATATATTTACATTTTTCTGGTGTAGTTGTTTATACATATATATGTGTGTATGCATATATATGTATGTATGTATGTATGTATGTATGTATGTATGTATGTATGTACATACTTAAATGTATGCATGAATATGTATGTGTCAATGCATATACATTCTTAAATATATGTATGTCTTGATATATGCACATACACACACACACACATATACATATATATATGTATATATATACATATATATATATATGTATATATATATATACATATATATATATGTATATATATGTATATATATGCATATATATATATATATATATATATATATATATATATATATCTATATATATACATACATACATATATATATACACACACACCTATATCTGCATATAATCAGGTGTGTATATAGATATATGCCCGTGTATATATATATATGTATGTGTATATATATATTTGTGGTTGTTGAAACAAAAAGACTATTGTTCATTTTAGACGCATTGCACAGTGTCTTTTCCTAAGGTTGTTGGTTTTCCAGGGATCTATGCCAACTATTTATTGTTGTCATCAATGCTCTGCTATACAACTTGACATACTGCTGCAACAATGTGAGGAGGTATGGTCTGAAATAGTTTATGCATTCACAAAAAAAACATGGGTACAAAAGAATAAGAAACAATACTTAGACAACCAAATAAATAGATCAAATATCTAGGTATTATTTTCATATTGTCGCTGATAAACATCATACATTGTTTCTTAGCTAAATTGCAATGTCACTTTTTTTGGAGATAGTAAACCATTGGAATTAATGCATTATAGTATATGTTTGTGATGTTATTTTTGGAAATTTTTTGAAGCTAATCATGGCTAAATAGAGTGAGAATGCACTCAGATGTGGAGCTATGGAAACATGTGTTGTTGATGATGTAGACATAGGCATTGGAAACGTGAAGTAGGATGTGAGTTAGATTTCAAATATTCTGTCTTATATATTCATTTTGGACTATTCCTTGCATTGTGGGACGTATAGAGATTAAGACTAAATCCACAATAGACAATGCAATGTCTTTTTCCATTTTCACTCATGCAATTTTCCTATGTTGTTCATAGGATTTTGGATATGGTGTTACAAAGCTATATTCTATCTAATGAGACTTTTTAGCTTGTTCGAATACACAGATGCCGTATTAGAGCATACTCCACCTTTATTTTCAGTTTTCATTCTAGAGTCTCAATAAGATTCTTATTTATTATGTGTTATGCACATGTCCTTTTTAGATATTCTCTGATGCAGTTGGTATGCTCTATTCCAATTGTAGAAGTCACTCTTCAAAATTATATTTTAATCTTGTTTGGATTTCAAAAATTACTTGCCAGTTGTTGTTGTTTTGGCAATTAGAGTTGTGGCAATGCTACTGTTATTACTTCTTCAAATGCTAGAAATGTGCTTTCCAGAAAGGTAGCTAGAATCACAAATCAAAACACTATTTGCTTGAAGTTGTTTTTGATCTTTCTAGCTACATCTCTTCATTGTCTTGAAAAATTAAGCTATTGCTTCTAGTTTGAAGGCATCTATCAATATTAATAGTAAATAAAATCTAAGCAAGCATGCATGAAAATTTCCAATTAGGCAAGGCAACTACTACTAAAAATGCAACTTATGCTCTAGACATATTGACATTGATTTCTTGAACATGTGAATAATGCTCATTGATAAAGACATGGACAAGTGAGTACATATATCTTGAATAGGTGGACATGTTTGAATAACTATTGCTCTTTCATGGATATACAATTGACTTGGATTGGATAAAGACTTTGAAAAAAACCAGGTGGGACTATGTTTTTGTAGAATAATTCCATGGAACGCGGGATAAATTAAAGTGCCATTTTTGTTTTTCCCATATTCTTGTCATTTGTTATTGTTGGTTGTTTTTGTGGGTTAGGATTTCTAACAAAATCTCTTGGTTCATGCAAACACACTACTATATTTCCAATAGGAAAAATTATCATCCTCATCTAATTGATTGAAATGTAGTTGACATCCATGGAATTGCATGTTTGTGAAATATTACAAAATTTATGCTAGGAGGTTTGACATTTGGCTAGATTTAATGTTTGTTTATGAGGCCGAGCTGCAATTGGCATGCTACAATGGTAGAAAATAGACTAGTTGCATTATGGATAATAGACAATAGATAATTGAACATTTATAGAGTATGTAGAAAAAAAAGGTAATAGCAATGTAAAAGATATAACAAGTTTCAAACTCAAGAGAAGCAGATTTCAATCTCATCAAACAATATAAGAAATTGATTAGACAATGGAGAAAGGACAATGTAAAAGATATGTGAGATTACAAATGTCTGATTTTTTGATAAGTTTTATTGTCAAGGAATAATTTTTCAAGATGAATATACTTGATGCAGGTAATGCTTCGCTCAACAGTTTTAAAATCTAGTGGAGGGATCAATTAATGCCAGCTACATTTTAATCCAATTGCAATGAGTGAGAATTAGTGACTAGGAAATGCTAAAATTTCATGTTAAAACAACACACATTGAATTTTCTACCTATGTAGGCTTTATACTTAACCGAAGTTAGAAAAAAAATTGACATTAATGAGTTATATTGTTAGGTGTTTAACTCAACAACAAAATCTATTTGGTGGAAACAATCAAGCATTGTGAAGAATAGACATCGACAAACAAAATGCAACCAACAATAAACAATACATATTAAGTCATAGAATGGAAGGATTTGAAAAAACTATAGAGAAACACTATAAAATACATACGGACTTACAAATGCTTTGTCTTCTCCCACCCATACAATAGACATAAACCCTTTCAATAGATACAAATTTAATGATTTTATATGTAGAAATTTTGCAATTACTTGGAACCAATTTTGAGTCTCATTTCATACATGTCTTTACCATGCCCAACATAGAAGATGATATTAATGAATTATGGTGTTAAGTCTTCTAGTCAAGAACATAGTCTGATCCATAAAAGCATTCAAAGGTAGGGACTAGAGTAGAGAATAAGCCACAAAGTGCAGACATCATGAAAAAATAGACATTAAGGCATAAAATACAGAGATGTAACAAACTATAGAATGACATTGTAAAAGATATAAGAACTTACAAGTGGCTCATTTTTTGCTTCCAATACAATAGTGTACCATAGGAAAATGGATCATTGACATTTTCTTGGTTATTTAGATCTTTTTCCTATGATGTTTGACTTATCTTGCCTTGATTTAATGTTGCAATGTAACTTATGCATTCACATTAGGTCCTAATTATTCAAATTATGATGTCTTGTGAAGGTATTGTGAAGTTTTGTAACACATTTCTACACTTTCTAGAATCCTCTCATTATAATTCATCTACAAATCACCTTTTTATCCCTTTTCAAGTCCTATTATAAAGTGTTGTAAAGTCTTGTAACAATATTTCATGCTCTTCTAGGCTTGTTATCACTATTTACACCTTTCTTATGCTTTATTTGGCCCCTTTATGCACTTACAAGTCATAATTAAGTGTATTTTTGAATGTAAACCTGAAAAACAACATTAAATGCAACTTAATTCTCGACACCCACTTACAAGCCTAGAGTGGGACCCATTCACCATGGGTGGCAAATGATTCCCTCTTGGCTCCAAATTCAAAATAATTCAAAATTTTCTTCAGGTTTTTTTTCAAAAAGACCTTATGTCGGCCTATGATGTTGTATTATTGGGTTATTAGGGAATAACTATGTATAAATAAGTGTTTTTATATCCATTTTAAACCTAATTCATTCAAGTATTCATCCTTGCATTCAATCTCATTCATCCACTTAAGCATCATAGGATCATTCAATCAAGCAAACATCAAGCATCTTGGAGCAGCCATTGACATATCTTCAAACTTATTCAACAAGGATTTGGTGAGTTTAGGACACTTGAATGTTGTTTATTCATCATTCCTTTCTTATTTCCATTTCATTTCTTTATCAAGGGTTTGACTACCAAAGTGGGATTTGACCAAGGCAAATCCCTATACTCTAACCCTTAACCATTTTTCCCCTCTTGGCATGTGTGTTTGTAGGTCTTGTAGGAATATTTGTCAAGGAAATAGGTGTTGAAAGGTGGTCAACAAGTCATTAAAGTGTTTTAAGTCAACCAAACTCTAATTCAAGCTTGGAGACAACCTACAACCCATTTTTTGCATATTTGACTCCGTCAACCCAACAAGAAGACAAGTGTAGATTTGGATGCACATGCTTGAATCTTGAAGTTGTAGATATTTGGAGGAGGATTTATTCATCATCAGTGACGAATGAGTCCCACCTATAGGCTAGAAAATTTTATTTTTTCAGAACCAAGTTTCTGACAGTCGGAAAGCAATTTTAGGTGTTTTTACCAATAGGAGGATTGATTCACCATCGGTGGCGAATGAGTTCCACTGGTGATCAATAGTGATTTTTTCCAATTTTTAGAACCTTCCAAGATCAACATTCAACTTCTAGGTGCACTCTATTAAACCTCATTCAATTTTATTTGCATTAGTTCATGTTTCTAGTTCATTTCTATGTATCACATTGTGTTTTCAAACATTACGTATTTCATTAGTTTTGCATTCAATAATCAAACAATCTTATCATTGAGCTACATTTAGATCATTGCAATTAGTCTTAATTCTATCTTGCATATAGTAGTTTGAGTGAACCACCTCAATTTTAGGGTTCTATCTCTCTCCTTTTAGGTGAAAAACCCTAAGAGTGCAAGAGAAGTACATAGAAACACCCATAAAATTGATGGTTCAAATAGACATAAACCATCTCAACAAGCACAAATTTCATTGTTTGAATCCTTATTTATAGTTTGGCAATTGTTTAATATCTATTGTTCCCTACCAATCTCTGTTCTTATGGATCAATCTCTGTTTTAGCAACTTTTCTATTTGTTTTTGATATTTTGGTCTTTGTCTCATGTTTCCATAATTCAAATGTATTGTGTGTTCATGAAAAAAGTGATATGCATTTAAGGATGTCTACCTATTCAAGATATGTCTGAGTTTCCATGGAACTGAGCAAATGAAAAAACAACACAAATAATAGTTTGCTTGATAGATTTAAAACTTCACACCAAAAGTCACTAATAACAATTGCACTTCAGTCTACTCACAATAAATGAGAGCTCGCAAATAGTAAATGAAAATGTACTACTCAAGATGTTACACATCACCATGATGAGTACATGGAAGGACATGACTATACCAACAAACTCATGAAATATTTCCAATAGCAAAGCTTCCTACAATAAGTATTATTCTTTAAGCAAATTAGAAAAATGACAAAGCCATAAGGAAAATACCACCAACCAATGAGGAAATCAGGAAAAAAATCAATGCTGTGTGTGTGATTGTGATAGGCTTATACTTTTCTAATGTTTTTTACTATATGCATGGGGTGTGTGCAAGAAGTTGAGTCCACTTTTTGGCCAAAAAGTGGAAGTGTTTTCCCCGATTTTCAGAATTTGTCACATTTGACTTTAAAATTTGAAGCACTTAAAGATGGAATCTTAAAAAAAGTCAATAATCATAAAATTAGTATTCAAAGTCTAGTTTCCAAATATGTAATTTATTTCAATACCCAGATGATAAAAATTGGTTTTCAATAGGTGATTCTAAAAACCACTGTTTAAAAGTCATTTTTTTTTACCATACCATGCACATGTTCGTCATCCATATTTTGACCTAAATAATCATATTTTTCTAAATCCTTTTGGGAAAAGATTCGTAACTCACTAAAGCATGTTTTCGATACTTTTTTGTAATTATTTATTTATTTATTTTTGTTAAATTTTTATTGGCCATATTTGTTGTTTTGAAAAATCTTGTACGTCACACATAGGATGACCTAAACTTATCATTTTTTGTTTTTTTTTTCAAATTGACAAGAATTGTCTAAAGTATGTTTTGGCACAATTTGTTTTAGAAAAAATATTTTAATAAAAAGTTAAAAAAATATTAAAAAAAAACCCTGATAATTCAAGTTTATGGACCAGTTTCATTAGAAATTAATTGAAAAATAGAAAAAAAATCAAATTGTAAAAAAAATACCATATTTGGAATCTACATTGTCTCATCTATAATGGGTTTTAATTTCATAAAAAAATCTACAAAATAGGTCTTTAGACATATGTCCAAAGTCACTATTTTCCTGTGACATTAACATGACCTTCAAGTTGCAGGTAAAACCAGGTCCAATCAATCGAGGGGGACTTAATGGTTTTCTCGTTGCCCATAGAATTTTTAGGCCGATTAGACCAGGAGGATGTTGAGGACTACTGAGGGCTATAACTCCCACCCTCCAAGAAAGCATTTCTCATGAGGAGCTGGGCATATAATTCAACTACCCGACAACTAATCTTCCAAAGCATAGGTTTGGGTCCCCAAGCCATTTCCCAAACCAAAAAAAAGCCAAAGACCTGACCAAAAAGTTCATATTTTAAAAAAACAAGATCCCGTTTCATAAAAAACAATTTTTTTATGGTTTTCAAACGGGATCCCGTTTTGAAATTGCCAAAATGGAAATTTTCCAAAATGGAAAGTTTTCAAAGCAGATCTTGTTAGAAAACTTTTCAAAAATTGAAAGTTTCCAAAAATAGAAAATTTTCAAAACAGGATCCCATCTTGAAAACTTGCCATTTTTGAAAAGTTGTCATTTTTGAAAACTTTCCATTTTTGGAAATTTTCCAAAAATGAAAAATTTTCATAACATGATCTCATTTTTTAAATTTAGGCTCAGGATCTTGAAGCTAAATGGGATCCCATTTTTTGCAAGGTGATTTCATTTTTTTTCCTAAGGAAAAAACTTCCACGTTTCGTGGACTCATCTTCTTGCATTTACCACATGTTTTCACTACATATGTGTTTGTACATAAGTAGCATTGTTTACTGTATTTGACATGCTTACTCTAAAACTGCTCCTATTATTGAGCTTTGGAAATTGGAATACATGGTTATAAAAATTTCCTATTTATTATTAAGGTTGATAGGTCCTTTTTTTCTCTTAGGTGGCAATTGTGACCAAGACCATTTGTTGCATATGTGAGAGCATAGGAGGTCAAGTTCCTAATATGCTATGGTGTAAATTTGTAAGTTTAGTTTTTTTTTATGCCTAGTTTATATATTTACGTCAAATTCCACTTGGAAGAAAATTATTCTGCTTAAATTTGAGAGGCCTACTAAATTGTAATTTTATACATGTCCAAAGTCTTTTTTTTTTTGTTGTTATTTGCAATTGTTTAATTACTGTCATGTTCTGCCTCTATATTGTTACTATGTTCTTGAACAATGATATTTCCCCTAGTTGATGATCAGGTGTTGAAATTAATATTTTATTCATATTTGCAGTTATACATATTAGTACTTGACTATCTATGTACAAGTGTTTGTAATGGGATTTGTTTCGTTATAGGAATCAAAGGTGAAAAGAAGAAACACTTGTCAGGATCATGTTCGCAATCAAGAAGAAGATAGTATACAAACTAGCCAACTCCATAGAATTGCAAAACTTCTTGGCTATCCATGTACAAATTTTGGCCATTGTTGTTCTGTTCAGACTAGTAGTGACCAACCATCAATAAAGTCGTGTTGGAAAACTAGTCCTCCATTTTCAACCATGGGAAGAAAAAATTGCATTTTTGTTTTGAAACAATTAGAATGCAAAAACTGATAAAGCATAGTTGTTGTGGGCTATCAAACACTTTTGCTAGTTAGATGTGGAGGAAGCGGAATTGTTTTGAACAGTGCAAGGATGGAACTCCTTAGGACTTGACAACATAGAGTTTTGTTCCATATTGCATTTTGCAATGTCCCTTCTCATAGCAGATACACACAACATAGTATTATTTTGTCCTTCTATGTTGTGCATTTTGTATTAACATTTTTGACCTAAGAGAAAGAGCATAGAAATTCTCCTACTTGGCAAAGCTTTGGGTGTTTACAAATTCATAATCCAGAGCTTACTTTCAAGTAGCAATATTTCATTTACACTTATACATATATGTCTATATAGAGATGTATATGTATATGTGTGTGTGTGTGTGTTGTTGCGTGTATATATATATGGGTGATCCCACAATAGTGGTTTACACTTTTTGGCCTAACTGGACACTGATATTTTTTTTTTTAACACAATCTCCACATTCGGGCACCTATAGCGATTAAACCGTAAGGAATTTGAAGATGATGTAAACTAGAGTCTTGTCACATTTTGTCTATAGATTCTAAAAATATTTTTTCAATTTTTGGAATCAGATTGCACTTCTTTTTCCATCTCCCACAAAAATTGGTTTTTTTCAAAAAACAACATTTTTAAAAAGTGACGCACACCGTATAACGCATAACTTTTTTTCCATGAAGGATAAAATTCCAATTCTTTCAAATTTAGATTTCTAACTCCGATATCTAGTGCTTCCACTTGGTTAGATAGTTTTTTATTGAATATTTTTTCTTTAATCAAGTTTTGAAGTCAATCAAATGAAATTTAGACATAGCGCGACCGTATAACGCATAACTTTTACTGTATGTATCAAATTCTTCTCTTTTTTTTGTTGGATCAAGGACTTCAATATCTGGTGCACTCATATTTTTAATTTTTTTTTTATAATCTTCTATTTTTCCACTTGCAGAGCGAGATTTTTGTTTTGGATGAAAAACCTATATTTAATAAAACTTAAAAATAGATAGATAATAAAACCAAAACATACTAAAATTATATTCATTGGATAGCTCGTTTTGAAGGCTACTCGATTCCAAGTTTGGTTTCTAAATATTCCCCCATTTTCATCCCAACCGAGCTTGAAAGCGTAAAATTTTAGGTTTTTTGTGTGAACAAATTAAAAAATTAGGGAAAAAGGGGGTTCGCTAGAACCAGGGGGTTCTAGCGAACCCCGGGGTTCTAGAACTAGGTTCATTCGAACCCCACTAATATGCATTTTTCCTTTTTTTTTGGGGGAAATGTGGGCCCAATAGTTAATGGGTTCGCTCGAACCCTAGTTCGGTCGAACCCCTTTATGGTTCGGTCGAACATGTAGGTTCATGTGAACCCCTAAAACCAATTTTTTTGCCATGGGGTCATTTTTTCTCAATTTTCCTTCCTCCATCAAATTGTAAACCACTATTATGGCTTCACCCATATGCATATGCCTATGTGTACACATATATGTATGAATGCTATAACCATGCATGGAGTTGCAAAGTTTGACAATATTGGCAATAGATTTGATTGTTTCCTTTTTGCTTTTTCTTGGTTCATTTGCTTTTCTTGGAAAAAAAATTGTCGTTGTTGAATTTATTTGTTGCTATTTTTGTAGATTCTGCACTATATATGGTCTTTTTTGTTGCCATATACCACCACAATTTGGATTGTTGTTGATTTATGTGAGTAATACATATCGATGCTTATTTATTTTTGTTGTAGTTCTTATATGCTTGTTGTGTTGCTTAGTACTAAAAAAAATTCTATTGTAGCTACACAAATGGATCTTAACAATTTGTTATTTGTATTCTGCCTTCCTTTCTATGCAACTACCATCACATGTCTATAGGTGGGAGTTATGCATTACACCTTCTTGTGGTAACTATTTTCTTATTCAATTTGTCATTTTATGTATTCAATCTTTCAAACATCAAACATTTCTTTGAAATAATTATTTTAATAACAATTGTCAAGATAATTAGTATTTTTTTAAAATTTTCGACATGGAATTTGCACATGTATGGTTTCAAATAATTGTATGAAGAGACAAAAACTATCCCATGAGCCAATCATAGTAGAAACCTACAAGCCAACTGCAAATGCGTTTTACACATCTATTGATGAAGCTTTGCACCATGTGCATTGTTTCTGAATAGACTCATTCAATTACAAAGTTGGTGATTACTTATTTGACACAATACATGTCCTAATGCATTGCCACTATACATAAAAGTAGCTACGCAATGGTTTGGTTGACCATTTTTTAAATTGTTTTCATAATCATTGTCCTGTAGCTTTAAATTCTAATGAGCCTGATTTGCACCCAACAATGCTAATGAGTGCATAATGTATGTGACAAAAACATGTACCTATGAAGAATGAGGCTGTCAGCCATAGAAATCAATAATAATGGTGAGACTGGGCTACGGGGTGACACATGTTGTCTAAAATGGTTGGTATATTGGCTAGACATTACAATACACATTTGGTCTTTGACGCACAAAACAATGTATTTGCATTTCAATGAGCATGCAACTAATCCTACAATATTGATTCTTTTCCATGACATAACTCCTGCTGCTAGCCACTATGAGCCCATCTTCTCATGACTAAACACATACTACCGCATCGAAAATGTCCAGCCACATACAAATGGCAGATTACAATATTGACGATATTTGGTGCACAATAGGAAATGTGTTTGAAAAAATTGGGCTTTCTAGGGTGCCTGCATTTTGTAGTGCATGCAGAGAAAGCATGTTTGTTGCCATATCTTTTTTGCTTCCTGAACAATTTGATCTAGTTGCTTTGTGATTATTTATAACACATTCATTGGATAATGCATCGACAATTGAGAAAAAATATGCAATTGCTTGTTTTGAAGGTTTTTCTTGAAGTACTGTAGATAACAATAATCGTCTGCTGCATATACTGTCATTGGTTTCTAGAATTGGCATGCCATATGTAAAAAGCCAGCTTGAAGGGACTAAATTTTGTACCCTATGTCTACCACATATGTTTGATGCAAGAATACACATATGGCAATTATCTTCATTTCTCGAGCCCAAAACATACTCCAATTCCATGACCGCAAAAAGAAATCTAAACTTAGTTTGTTTTCAAAATAGCTTAGGTCATTGTCACTATGAACTACTTCAAGAAAAATAACAATTGACACAGACCATCCATATGAACGATCCAATTTTTTTTCAAGATATGTCAAGCTTTTCTATATCAGAGACAATGAACAATATGAATAGTTCTTATAAAAAAAATGAAATTGTAAAAAGACACACAACTGCTATAGAAAAGCTTGGAATGCATCAGACATTATGCTCCTTGAAAGCAAAAATGCACAATGCACAACTTCTTGATGTAAATGCTCTGTAGTACAACACTACAAATGGCATAATTCAATACTATGATTCCACTAAAAATACAACACAACAACAATCACTACGTGCTTTGAAGAGGAAAATACGAAGTGGGAAACCAGATTGTGCTTCGCTCTTGTAAAAAATGACACAAAAACCATATATATTTTCTATGTTGCAAAATTCAAATGACACTAATCAGTAAAGAAAAGGAAGAAGTGTTCATAGCAAAAACAACCCAATCCAAAAATCTATTAACTCGTATTTGCAAATGATAAATGACACCCCAACACAACCATGCTCTATTTGTGACATGTTGCATTTCCATCACAACATCTATAAAGTTGGCAATGCACTTGTAGACACATTTTCTTTGCTTTTTGATCATACATATGAAATAAAATGGAGATAGGCCATCCCATTCGCAAACAATGTGTAAAATCCACACTAGATGGTAAAATTACATGTTTTGGTATGCGCTCGAGAATAAGATAGAATGCAAAAATAGATGGTGTGCATTGTTTGACTATTCTTGAAGAAATACTTGTGTCTTTTCACATAGATTTTGCACAAATTAGGAAATTGGGATATAAACGGGCACAATATGGCTTGCTTGGGACAATTATCAATGTTCCTGTAGACTTTGATAGAGTGGAACAAGTCTTTCCTAAGCAAGTGGATGAAACCACAATAGTAGTAGTTAGGCTAAAGTGAAAGCTAGAATATGATAATGCATATGCACAAGGAAATGTTAGGCCTACCATTGTTATGAATGCTTTGACCGCTCTATCCAAAACACTATTGTACAAAAAAGAGAACATCTCTATAAATAAAGAATGGCATAAATTATTGACAAAAAAGACAACATCAATAGAAATAGATTCTGAAACATAGCAAGCTATGGAAGATGGCACATATGAAGATGATGAGGATCCAATAGCTGATCAATTATACATTGGTTTAATGAAGTGTAATTGGTCAAAGACCTTGACACAACAATAATCAAAATTGTACCATCAAAAGGGTTCAAACCTCTTGGTATTTTCCAAGACATGTATGTAGAGGAGATGAATTTCTTGACTTTGTTCTATGGCTCAACACACCCAATTGACACAACTAAAAATTTTACATACAAAAAAATTGCAAGATGGGAACTCATGCATAAAGACAATGACTTTGCACAACACATTACAAACATTTTTTTCAAGGCTATAAATATTATTATTCGCCAAGTGTCCTCACTAGCACTGGTTTACATATGGAAGGTTGGGTTGAAAGGTAGAAAATTGCTCGCAAAAGATGTACGCGATGCAACAAAACTTGAAAAAATATTATGATCCCCATTGGGCTATAGAACACTAAAAAGAATTAGAACCTCTCCTGATTATTTGGAAAACACAAAAAGAAAAACATATTTGCAATGATAAGACAATTGGGACCTCCAACCTTCTTTGTGACGTTAACAATTGTTGAGCATTTTTGGGAACCATTGTGCAAAGCTTTTCATGGAATATGTGCTCTGCAAGAATCAAAATGTAATGAAACCATAGAAGGCAAAGACCTGGATTTCAAAATAACAAAAAATATTGAGCTTTGCTGCTGCTATTTCAATCACAAAGTCAATGCATTCTGGAAATTGATGCTAAAAAACCATGAACTATTTGGAAAAGTCACTAAATATTCTTTTGTTACAGAATTCCAAAATCGAGGCAAATAACATGTCTATTTTCTACTATGGATAAAAGATGCACCTGTATATGGTAAATGCTCAAATACTGAAATAGAAAGTTTTGTGGAAAAGTATATTTCATGTGACTCATTGCTGCTTGATACAAATCTTGCCAAAATGCAAACGCACCATCACACAAAGACTTGCAAGAGATACAAAAATTCAAGTTGCAAATTTAGCTTCCCTTTGCCTCTAATGAGAAGAACAATTGTTTTGGAACCACTTCCATTTCTTGATGCCACAATCAAAGAAAAGGCGAATTTTTTTTAAACAATTGGAAAATAAATATTATACAAAGAAATTTTCATTTGAAAATTTCCTACATGAATTGGAAATGAATGAAATTGACTACATTGCGATGCTCCGATCGACATTGTCACACAAAATTGTTATGCTAAAAAGAGACCCATCTAACATTTGGATAAATACATTTGCAAAGAAAGTTCCTGGCCTATGTTATGCAAATACATATACAGGTATGTGTAGGATCATCATAGAAAAAACAAGCCCTTAAGTGGCAAAAAAAATCTAAAAAATTAGAGTTAGGAAACTTGACATAAAAATTTGAATAAGTTATCTATATTATTTCAAAAATATGTAAGAATAGAATCTGTAGCCAATTGAATGTAGTTTCTAAACTACTAGGTTTATTTTAAAAAAAATTATTTGGTGAAAATTTGAAATTTCAATGCAGTAGTACTTAAATTCCATGGAAAAAATAAGTAGGTGTATGCCTAATCACCCTAACTACAATAAAATGATAATATTTTTTTATAAGATTTTAGATATTAGTAGAGGACTCATGTCTCGATGTGATGCATATTTTTTGTATTTTTTTCCAAGTAAATAATTAATTATGAATTTTTTATTACAACTTTTAAAAAATATAAAAAATCGTATGTCTGACCACCTTAACTTGGTCAAAACTTCATGAAATTCATTTTTTTTTAATCCTATAGTATACAAAGCATAGAATGTGACACATGCTTTAGATTCAAAAAATGTGTTATCGTTTGAAAGCTATAGATTTTTTTCAATCAACTTATCAATCAGGACTTTAGTCATAATTCAAATAGAAAATGAATAATAATTATTTATTAAATTCAAAGTAAAACATAATTTATGTTGGTGGAAAGCTGAGAATATCCTTTAAAAACCCTTTTCGTTTCATCAATTTTGTGTAAAAAAAAGTCATTAGCCACATACCCTACACATACCCATCATATCGCCACTTTTTGGCACATCATGATCCTACACATACCCATACATAATTTATTTTGGATGCATATATTGCTACATCTTACTATAGCTCATATATGACAAAACAAGATAGAACATTGTCTCTTGCATTCTAGAAATTGTGACATGAATGCACTGCTACATACAATGGAAAAATGCAATTTATACACAAGCTAGGAAATGCTCTACTTAACTATGAACGAATGTCTAGCCATCAAGCCGTTCATATAATTCTTTCATTTCCATTGTACAAATGCTTAAGGAATACTTTTTTCATCAATACGTCACCATTGAAAAGCCAAGTCTATATGTTAAAAAAACATAAGTTGTTGGTGAAAGAGCGAGATGATTTTGAAAATATCATGTGTGCATCTATAATAGAAAAATACATGCAACAACCTAAAGTTCTAGAAAAATTTTCTTTGGTTGAATACACCTCTTTTTACTTTGGCACAACAGGGAAAATGCAAAGAAGAGAAATGCCATAGATCATACGCTACGTAAGATACAATCCACATATTGATCCTGAAAAATTATTCTAGAGAAAAAATTATGGTATATGTGCCTTTCAAATGTAGTGAACAAAGCCTATTAGCTGGATATGAAACATGGAGTGCAACATTCAATGCAAATAAAGTGAAAATTGCAAATATTGAAAAAATGTTCACTGCACAAATTGTCCCTAAATGGGGCGACATAGATGAAGCTTCTAGAAAGGCTAAAAATTTGATCACCTTCCAACAATTGACATTGCAGATGTGCTCAATGCAAATACAGAAGAAAATGACATGCAAAAATATAACATCATGAATGACTTAAAGAAAATCAGGAATACGAAGCTTAGAGATTCTATTTGCAAAAAACTATTTTCAGAAATCGCACACCCACTCCTTTTAAGCAACGAAGAATAGTAAAAATTATGAAGATAGGTTAACAGAGAACAACAATCAATAGTAAAGGATGTACTAATGACAAAAAGGATTACTCCAAAAAAAGAATTGTTCTTGTTCTTGATAGGAGTTGGCACAAGGAAAACCTATATAGAAAAAATAATTTTTGAGGAAATGATTTAATACTATGATAAAAAACTAGATAGTGATCCATTAAAGCCTAAAGGAATCATTATTGCTTCAATAGGAAAAGATGCATTCAATGCAGGTGGAATCACTGCACATTCAATCTTTCAATTGTCATGCAACTCTTCAAAAATGTTGCCTCTAGATTCAAACATAGTTGATGCCCTCAGCAAAAAATCAGAGCAAATGCAAATTCTTCTAATTGATTAAGTGTCATTGATCAGTTCAAAAATGCTTTACAATATTGACATAAGACTTTTCCAAATCAAGCACACACCAACACTACCTTTTGGAAACATAGATATCATTTTTTGTGGTGATTTTTACCAGGCACAACCTGTGTGTGATACTTGGATATTTGAACATCCAATAATAGATAAAGAGAAATTTCATACACCTTTTGGACCAACAATATCAAATGCTTTGAGCTACATAGTGTAATTAGAAAAAACAAATGAACATTTCATTTCTATACTTAATCGTGCTAGAACTAGACAACAAAAAATTGAGGACATCCAGTTTTTGAATACAATGTGCTATAAAGCACCTTTGAATGTTCCACACTTTCTATACTTTTTTCATAGAAATATAGTAGTCAAAATGCACAACAAAAAAATGCTAGATAGTTTACCAACAAAGCTTTGTGTTCTAGATGAGATTGATAAACAAGACATAGCTATTGATAATACTCAATGTCAACCTCCAAAATCATCATTACCTAGCACGATTATGCTAAAGCAAGACAATTTAGTTGAATTGATTGCTTCCAACAATGATATGGAGGATGGGTTGGTCAATGGTGCAGATGGAATTTTCAAATTGTATACATCCATGTAAGAAGACATTGTTTGGGTGCAATTCAATGATTCAATTGTTGGAAAATTGTGATGATAAAGGATGAAAAATCTATACACAGATTCAATTATGCCTTCTTGGACACCCATAATGAGAATCATTAGAAAATTCAAAATAGGTACAAAAATAGTGGCTAGAGCACAATTTCGTTTGCAACTTACATGTGCACGAACTATCCATAGAGCACAAAGTTTGACAATGGATGCACTCGCTTTTGAACCATGTAAGGTCTATCAGTATGGCCTTGCGTATACTGCTTTATCGCATGTAAGAAACATTGAATCATTGTATCTCATGCATATATTACAAGAGAAAAACATCAGAGTCTTAGAAAAATTAAATAGTGAAATGCAATGCCTAGTGGCATCTGCACAATGGAAACTACAACATAGCTTTTTGTCTATCTCTCTAGATCATTTTTCCATATACTCTTTGAACATAGTGGCTTTGCACTACATGCCCAAGAAATTGTTACCCAATTTTTGCTTATAGCTCAATTAGGTAGAGTTGGAATGAAGTTTGTAGATTTCAGGAGCATTCAAGAGCATAAAAATTAATACATTATTTGAAGCTTTCAACTTCATTGTTTTACTAACATGTTTGTTCATTGTGTAGATATAGGTAAAAATTTATTGCTGGATTCATTTCTTTTAATATTTTAGCATGTGGTGAAAAAATGGGCTCCCACAAGGGTTGAGCCCAACATGCTACCCTCTCAGATTCAAAAAATGCAACGAAAGTTTTTGTGAATGGAGCTTGCCAATAATGATGAGTTCAATTTGAGAAAATAGACTGTTAATGGTGATAGCATTTAGAAGAAAGATTTTATGAACAAGAATATGAGCAAAAGAGTAACCATTTGAAGGCCTTGCACCACAAGAACAATGGTTATGTGTTTTGATCATATCTCAAAAACTACAATTTGAGTTTTTGTGATTTTTGGAAACAAATTAGAAAATAATATGGCAAAAAAACCCTTTAAATTTCTCACCGACCTACTTTTTACTTTTTGAAAACTTTTCACTAGTCCTAAGGAAGAGTAACCATTCAAAGAACTGCACTGCAAGAACAACGGTCGTATGTTTTGATCATATCTCAAAAACTATGATCTAGGTTTTCATATTTTTGGATACAAATTAGAAAACAATGAGAAAAAAAACCCTTTAAATTTTTCACTAACTCAGTTCATATTTTTCAAGAAAAGAGATTGGAGGTGGAACTAAAAGTGTAGCATGCTTTTTATGTCAAACTAAAGTCTTTTATCATTGTTTCATGGTCGAACTAAGGTGATTCCAAGGTCCACTTTGGTCATGCAGTTACTTGTGTTTTTCTTGCATATTTTTAGACAAAATGAACTATGTAATTAAATATTAAAGGAAATATTTTATTAATTACCTTAATATTTACCATGTGATGCATAAAAGGAGGGCTTTTACATGTTAAATATTAAAATAATCACAACTGATTATCTTTAATATTTAATCAAATAGTTACCTTTTCCCCAAAATCATGCAAAAAGCATAAGTGTAATGGAACTGAAGATATTTTCATCCATTAAAAGTTGAACTGTAGATTTGGTCCTATTTTGGAGTTGTGTGATATAGTTTTGAGGTCAACTTTGGTCAAATTAGTTGTGAGAGAGAGTTTGAGCCTATTTTTGCTCAAATTGCTACAGTTCTAACTCCCCTTTTTATGGATTTTCATCTTTACTTGTGAGAGGATTTTTGAGATTATTTTCACCTACAGTTTGCTTCTAGTTCCACCTCTTGCTGCATTAAAGCTATCATATCATGTTGTATGTATTGGAAAAGACTTGGTCTTTTTTCTTAGTTCTTATTTTTTTCCTTTACATTCTGCAAAGAGACTTTCTTGTAATTCAGTTTTATTTTACAGTTTAATATAATACAAGTTTTACAGGTTATCATATTTTGTTAGTTGTAGAATTTTCCTTTCATCTTTCAAATATTGTCAAGTTTTCCTTCCATATTTCAAGTGTCGTCCTTAAGTTTCATTTGATAAGAAACTTACTGTGTGTCAATCTTGAAATCTTTATTTTTTTTGTCTCACTCATAAGTGTATGAATGCAATTAAGTTTAGTTTTGTGGGTTATACATTGTGCAAATAATTCAGAGTTATCTTCTTTATTATGAAAATATTATTTTTTCCTTTGAAGAGGATGATTTCATTAAAGCCTTTGTATGAAATATTTATTTGATTGAACTGTTCAGATCTAGTTGTGCATATAGAATCTTTGAGAGGTCCTTGTGAATCAGTTTGCAAGTTTATCATCTTTTAGGTGCATCACCATCATTTAATTTAGTTTTTCATTCCATTAAGCCTTCTATCCCTTTTCCTGCACAAGTCATTAGTATCATAGAAAAATCAAAAGGGGAACCAACCCATAATCTAGAGATTTACTTTCATTGTCAGCAACCCACAGACTTGAAAGTGTTTCCATATTTCATAGGATTTCTGAGCTTTACAACTTAGCATTTAGGTGCAATCCCTCGTGATAGCAATTTTTGGCATGCCCAGTGGGATAGTTTGGACTCTCCTAGTCTAAAAATTTTCCACATAATTCTAATTTTTGGTGTGAAAAATCAATATTTACAGCCTTTAGAGGAAGGATCTACACACACACCTAGCAACTCCGAACACATCTACTAGTTTCAACAAGATTTTATGTTGGTATGTTTCAAAATAAGCTTCTTATTTTGATATCTAGCTCTTCATATTAATAGAGATGTCAAATTTTCATAGCCAATATATATACCCATCCCCATACTATGAAAATATTGGCCATGAAACCTCTTATTAGCCATACCCAAACAACCATAATACTGGTTTTGATCAAAATTCCCATATCACAATGAATAACCAACAAGTTTATCATTCTTACCATCCTCCTACCCATGCTAATACTTTGTATCAGCCCTTGTATGCTCAAGATCAATCCTAAGGCCACCATTTTTCTAGCAATTATTAGATCAATCCCTATGATCAACTTCAAGAGTTTCAAATTTTTGAGGATAAGCTCAAACAAATTCATAATCTAGATTTAGGGTTGAAGATAAGGAACATGTTTCTTGAAGAGCAGTTTAGAAAGAGTGTGTTGAATGTGCAACAAGAATAGTTGGTTTATCTAGCCTATGATTTTCAACAAGATTATAGCCTTGAATGTCAACAAGAATGTGATTTGTAGCAAGAACAGGAAGATTATCAAGCTTATCTTCAAGATCAACAAAATGAATTGGTAACCCAAAAAAGGAAATTTGAGGAGAATCTTGCTCAATAGCTTGCTACAAAAGATGCAGAAATGATGCTAAAATTTTCCAAATAGGAGGTTCCCAAAGTTAAAATTCCAAGTTTCAGTCAAGGTGAGTCTCCCATGCCTTCCAATCTTGAAATTCTAAGTTTTAGGAGCTTCCCTTTATATCAAGAACCTGTTATGTAGCAAGAAGCTAGCACAACTACTATTTTTCCAAACCCATTTTTTGGAGAAGGTATTCCTATGTTCAAAACACTATGCTTCATACAAGAGGGATCTATTCTTAAGTAGGTTCAGCCTACAATCTTTCAAGAGAAACATTTTTCCTAGATTGTTCAGCCTCAAGAACCTCAACAAAATCAGATTTCTTGTTTAGACACAATCACCCCATCCATAGAAGAATCCATTGATATCTTGATTTCTCAAGATAATTAGGTTGTAGATCAAGAAATAGAGGAGGTTGTAGTTGAAAATCATTAAGTTTTAAATCAAGAAAAGACTAATGTTTCTTATGATCTAACTGATATGATTAACAAAATTTCATGTTTTATTGATGATGAGCAAGAAGAGTCTCAGATCACAACAGTATTAGCCTTAGATCAACAATAGGAAGGTAAATATGTTATTGTTCTAACCCCTCGACTAGGTTGCAATAAGGTAATAAACAATCCTCTTCCACAAAAAAATGAAAATAAAAATGAAGAGGACTCATTTTGGGATGAGCTTGAGGTATTTGTTTCAAATTTAGACTCCAACATTTCTTCTTTTGAAGAATAAAATGAGGAAAAATAGATTGTTGAGGTAGAAAATGATGTTCAAGTCCAAAATTTTGTTGATTTATTTGATGAACTTCCAGGATTTGTACATGAAGATGAGCAATTCTTGTTTGAACTAACATTAATGCCTAGTTTTGAGTAACAAGATAAAAGAAATCAATTTGACTTGAGGTGCAGATCCAAGAAGAGAAAAATGAAAACAATCATGTTTCAGGAAGTCAAAAGTTTGATTCACAAACAAAGGTTGTTCATGTGGAGCAAGAAAAGTAGAAAATCACAAATTTTGAAGATAAGAAATCTTTGAAGACCATCATGAAAATGAGTTAGAGCATACTTTCTATGATAAGGTTGATCATAATATAGACTTATTCTCAAGCATCATTGAAATGTTTTGCTCTAACATTGTTGACAACTTAGCACCTTTCAAGATAAAGGATTGTGATCAACATAATCAAGTGACCAAAGAGGTTGTGATTAAGAGACAACACATGAGAAAGAAGCTGGAAAAAATATTCCTCAGTTTAGCATCTCAATAGGATGCCTAATCAGGCATCTCTCCATAACAGAGTCCAAGCAAAAGATTGAGATTAAAGGACAACAGGGCCAACTTTCTCATTCATTCCAAACTAGCAGTTTGGTTGATCAAAATCAGAGGGTGAGTGAGTTTTTTTACATTCTTCATGAAAAATTGTAGTAGCTTATTGAATATCTTCTTGTCCTTCATCTAGTTTCAATTGTTCACAAACATGTAAATCAACGTTTTTTTGTTGAGAAGGGGAAGCTACTTTAACCAAATAGTAAATGGATTTGTTTGAAGTTTTCACATTTGTTTGGTTAGAGTAGGGTAAAGTATTTTCATTTCAATACTGTTTTGTTTTCAATAAATGTAAAAGTTGCATAGTTTTTTTGCTCTGTCTTAAATAGAGTTATGCTAGTTTCTTTTAGTTTTGGTTTTATTGCTGTATAGTTCTTGACAGCTGAGGTATAGGTAGTTTTTTGAGTTATAAAAAAGCAAGAAAAAAATCATTTGCCCAATGGATTATTTAAGGCTACTAGTCCATATGCTTAGCGGGAAAGCACCCCTAAGATGTCATCAGAATGTTACCCAATTTTTGCTTACAACTCAATTAGGTAGAGTTGGAATGAAGTTTGTTGATTTCAGGAGCATTTAGGAGTAAAAGAATTAATGCATTATTTGAAGCTTTTAGCTTCATTATTTTACTAACATGTTTGTTCACTGTGCAAATATAGGTAAAATTTCATTGCTCAATTCATTTCTTTTAATATTCCAACATGTGGTGAAAAAACGGGCTCCCACAAGGGTTGAGCCCAATATGCTACCATCTCAAATTCGAAAAATGCAACAAAATTTTTTGTGAATGGAGTTTACAAATAATGCTAAATTCCATTTGAGAAAATAGACTATTAATGGTGATAGCATTCAGAAGAAAGATTTTATGAACGAGAATATGAGAAAAAGAGTAACCATTTGAAGGCCCTGCACCACAAGAACAATGGTTGTGTGTTTCAATCATATCTCAAAAACTATAATCTAAGCTTTTTATGAGTTTTAGACACAAATTATAAAACAATGAGGTGAAAAAACCCTTTAAATTTCTCACCAACACAGTTCGTACTTTTTGAAAACTTTTCACCAGTCCTAAGGAAGAGTAACCATTCGAAGACCCTGCACCACAAGAACAGTGGTCATGTGTTTTGATCATTTCTCAAAAATTACAATATGGGTTTTCATGATTTTTTTAAAAAAAATAGAAAACTATGAGACAAAAATCCCTTTAAATTTCTCACCGACCCAGTTCATAATTTTTGAGAAAAGAAATTGGAGGTGGAACTGAAAGTATATCATGCGTTTGATGTCAAACTGAAGTCTTTTATCCTTGTTTCATGGTCGAACTGAGGTGATTCCAAGGTTCACTTTGGTCATGTACTTACTTGTGTGTTTCTTGCATATTTTTAAACAAAATGAACTATGCAATTAAATATTAAAGGTAACATTTACCTTAATATTTACCATGTGATGCATAAAAGGAGGGCTTTTACATGTTAAATATTAAAATAATCACAACTGATTATCTTTAATATTTAATCAAATAGTTAACTTTTCCCCAAAATCATGCAAAAAACATAAGTGTAATGGAACCGAAGATATTTTCATGCATTCAAAATTGAATTGGAGTGTTTGGTCCTATTTTGGAGTTGTCTCATATAGTTTCAAGGTCAAATTTGGTCAAACTAGTTGAGGGAGGGAGTGAATTTGAGCCTATTTTTGCTCAAATTGCTACAGTTATAACTCCCCTTTTTATGGATTTTCATCTTTGCTCATGAGAGGATTTTTGAGATATTTTTCACCATCATAAGGATTGATCTCTTTGTAATAATTGATTCTCTTAATGCATTTTTACTGAGAGGTTTACAGAACATCTTATTTGGTTCTTCATATCTTTTGCATGTGATAGGTATCCATCTTGCATGCAGGTGATCTTGGTTTTCTAACATGGTATCAGAGCAGACCTGCAGCTGCCTGTTCGTGATATGAAGATATGGCCTTTTAGTGAGTTTCAAGTGCAAGGGTTTCCACAGGCATCTTTTCTACAAGATCTGGGGGTAGCCATTTTTTCGGGACACTATGGGCTCAAACGGACGTCGCCATCGCGTTCGCAGCATCCCAATACCCTAAAAACACTTGTCAAATTGTCCATTTTGGTGCAATTGATCTGGGAGGCAAATTTTTATTCCGAGGGGCCATAGGACCTCCCCAACACGCAGTCCGAGGCTCAAAAATAAAAAAAGGTTGAAAAAGTGTTTTTTCGAATCTCGCGGCGCACCTCCAGATAACGAGATCCGCCACTAAGCGGCCACCGGGCGCCACCAAGCGCTTCGGCCTCTGCTGCAGTGGCGGTGCCCACCCATATGCCACCCACTACGCCCGCTGGGCTTCCTTCTACCAGGCTGAGGTCCTATGGAAGACCACGGGCCTGCACCCAGCCTCGGCGGCTTTCTAGCTCTACAGAACATTCCGTGGACTAAGAATATTCTATCAACTGCGCAGGGAATATTCTGACGGGCTCTAGCATATACTGATCGAAATTTTTTTTTTCCAACAAGCAGGGGAATTTTTTTCCCTGATGGCCAGACAATCGTCAATTTTACGCTTGTGAATAGCTGACGTCAGTGTATGACCGGCCCTCATATGCCCCCTCCTAACCCCAGTTTGCCCTAAAGAAGCTATTTTTTTCTTTTGGTCATAACTTGGGCATACGGTATCGAAATCGGGCAAACGAGATATTGCCAGAAAGCTGGTTCCGAGAACTTCATTTGGTACAGTTTATTTATAGTATTTTTCTATTTTAATGATTTATTGCTGTTTGAAGTCAGATGTACTTTTTATGCTTCCGAGCTCATAACTTTTTGCCACGATCTCCATTTTTCGCCTCGTTTGAAGCGTCAGAAAGGTATTGAGGAGCTCTAGGTTGTTGTCCATGCACTTTTTCTGTATCTATCCCAGGTTTATCATTAGTCCAGATTTGGCCCAATGGGTTGTTTGGCGATTACTTGGATGTTTTGGCAGTTGGGAGAGTGCATCTTGCATCTTTGTACTTCATTTTCAGTAATACATCATTCAATAATTGATTCTAGGGTTATTCCCGTTTGGAGTTTTCGAGTGTTCCGAGGCATCGGGTCTGCTGTCGCTTTTTTCATGATTCCTTGAGTCAATCAGTGACTCTCATCCATTTCAGTAGTAGACATAAATATCTTTCCTTGCTTGCCAGATTTTGGTTCCAGTGTTACTCTACAGAGTTCTTCCAGTGCTTCTTTGTAGCATGACATCTCATTGTAGGGGGGTTTTGTCCCACTGGGTTTTTCCTTCTCTACTCCATTCTTGCATTTGTAAATGGGTACCTGATCAGGCCTAGTTGTCAGGACCCATCTTTGCTTTCATGCATCTTATTCTAGTGTTTTAACTTCTTCCTAAGTTCATCTTAAGGGGGGGTGTTAGAGTAATAAGTTATTATGCTTAATTAATTAAATCATATTGATTAATTAATTAAGTCACTTATTCCTCTTTGTTACTTAAGCTAAACTTAGGCACATTAATAATTAATTAATTATTAATTATTAAGTGTGCACACTAGGGTTTCATTTAGGGTTTCCCTTTTAGGGTTTCTTGATCTCCTTCATAAGGATTGATCTCTTTGTAATAATTGATTCTCTTAATGCATTTTTACTTTGAGGTTTACAGAACATCTTCTTTGGTTCTTCATATATTTTGCATGCACAGGTATCCATCTTGCATGCAGGTGATCTTGGTTTTCTAACAGTTTCTAGTTCCACCTCTTGGCGCATTGGAGCTATCATATCATTGTATATATTGGAAAAGACTTAGTCATTTTTTTTAGTTCTTTTTTTTTTCTGCCTTTGCATTCTACAAAGAGACTATCTTGTAACTCAGTTTTATTTTATAGTTTAATATAATACAACTTTTACAGGTTATCATATTTTTTCAGTTGCAAAATTTTCCTTTCATCTTTCAAATATTGTCAAGTTTTCCTTCCAGATTTTAGGTGTCGTCCTTATGCTTGATTTGATAAGAAACTTACTATGTTTCAATCTTGAAACCTTTTTTTTTTTTTGTCTCACTCATGAGTGTATGAATCCAATTAAGTTTAGTTTCACAGGTTATACATTGTGCAAATAATTCAGAGTTATCATCTTTGTCGTGAAAATATATTTTTTCCTTCGAAGAGGATTTCATTAAAGCCTTTGTATGAAATATTTATGTGATTGAACTATTAAGATCTAGTTGTGTAGATAGAATCTTTAAGAGGTCCCTATGAATCAGTTTGCAAGTTTATCATCTTTTAGGTGCATCACCATCATTTAATTCAATTTTGCATTCCATTAAGCCTTCTATCCCTTTTCCTGCATAAGTCATTAGTATCATAGAAAAATCAAAAGGGGAAGCAACCCATAATCTAAAGATTCACTTTCATTATGAGCAACCCAAAGGCTTGAAAGTGTTTCCATGTTACATGAGATTGCTGAGCTTTAAAGCTTTGCATTCGGGTGCAATCCCTCATGATAACATAAATAGCACACAACCATGATTTGTTGTAGGAAACTATTTTTTGCTTTTAAGAGATGAAACATAGTTTTCTTGACCATTTTGACTTCCTTAAAAAAACATACAATTGATATACAACAATTGGTATTCATGGGCTACTGACATGCTCAAGATAAACAATTTTAGTGCATGAATTTCAAAAAATTTCAACAAAATATCAAGAATCAATAACCATTGACCTATTGCACATCCATATTGCTATGCACATCATGAACCTATATGCAAGACCAAACACACTGGTTCATGACCTTCTTAACTTTTTACAGACAACTATAACCTCACTGCTAGCTAATTCAAAATTGATAATTCTCGAAAACTTCAACATTGACATGTTACAATCAACAAGACTAAAGGCACTTCTCCTTGAATTTATGGAACAATGCAAATTGTCACTAGTTGTTGAAAAGCCAATAACACATGCAAAAACTTTGTTGGATCACTTTTAGATACAAAGTACCGAAATCAATGTTGTCAAGTTCAAAGAGCTAGATACATATTGGTTAGACCATTTTCCAATATCCCTTCAGCTCTAGTCACTAGGCCAGTCTTGCAACTACAGTTGTCTGGAATTAACATCTTTTATGCACTGCTCTATTACCAAAACTATTGTACGGAATCAACATCAAACTAATTTAGGTACAAAAGAATTGTTGCATCAGTCTTTGTCCATACAGTCCATGTCTCTACATAGGTTCATTGCTTTTCCATAACTTTTCCCATGTAGATCTCCACTTTGCCAATGCCTGTGGTCAGAACCATCAAGAATGCTCTTCCAAACCATTGATATTGATATGCACTCGCAACTTAGCATATATCTATTCTAAAATAGATTTTTTCTCACACACAATATTTCTAGAGATTTGCACACCACATGATTCTTTACTAGAAAAAATTATAAAAGTAAGTTTTCTATGCATTTTACGACCACCTTCAACCACATCCACACAATATTTACTTCACAGACATGAACCTTTTAAATTAATGTTAGAGTTTTTGCTATCTGTTATTTGATTTGTCACTGATAGTGTGAATTCTTGGTCTAGACCTGCTCCAACATGATCAAACAATCCAATGTTAGTCACTAAAATATTCTATAACAAACATTCCCCATGAAATTCATTCAAATGCTATGAATAAGAAAACAAAGATAGAATATCAAATGAAAGCTATTGAAATCTTATTCAAAACATTCAAACCAACATCCCATGTGGGAATTGGTGCTTCTTTGATGTGGAAAGAATCCCTTTCCCAATTCCTTCCAAAGCTTTGAGGAACTTGATGATGGTTGTGTGCTCCTTGATGAAATTGTCAATAACTTAGCTAAGATTGATAAAAACTATGAGAACATGGATGAAAATACTGAAGAACTTGCTCAAAATTTGTAGATAGTAATCTTGCATGAAGTGGTGGATCCCAAATCAATAGAGAAGTTGTCTATTTATAGGAAAGAAGGATGGATAAATGAGAAATAGGAAGAATGTGGGATTAAAGATAGACCAATGGCATTGGGCCACTTGTCAACATGCTATTGAAGAGAGGTTGATCACATTTTGATCAATGTGCAAATTAATGCATATAGGTGGAGTTTGAAATTAAAAAGATGGCTTGAGGAGGAAGATTTGTAAGATGAGTTAATGCCAAGTTGGCTCAAGAAAAAGGACATGTAAGAGCTATAAATGCCATGTTTGAGGACAAGTCCTTTTGGGAGGGAGATTTCAAATTGATGGAATATTCTAAAGAGATGTCATTTTTGAATGGAAATAGAATAATTAATAAAACAAATAAATTGATTTATATGTTCAAGTTGCAAAATCTAGAGGATTTGAGGATTAGAGTGGGGAGTTAATTAGGATTTAATTAACTTTAGATAGAATTAGTTGATATGACATTTGATTTAGATATTTAAATTTATTTAAATAAAATGAGAGGATATTTGGGAGATTTAATTAAATAAATTTGATTTATTCAGTTAAATGAACAACATTAGACTTAATCAAATAAAGTTGATTTATTTAATTAAGAGAGGTGACTTTAGGATTTAATTAAATAAAATGATTTATTTAATTAAAAGAGGAATATTAGAATTTAATTAAATAAATTTGATTTATTTAATCAAAGAGGCATTATGATTTAATCAAATAAAGGTGATTTATTTAATTAAAAGAGAAATCTTGATGAATTAATTAAATAAAGATTATTCAATTAATTGGCTAGTAAAGAAGTGATTAAGGAAGAATTGATGTTAGTGAATTAGGATCAAGTGCATGATATCAATTAGGATAATTTGAACGTCTACATTTTTCCCATCTTTGAAGCAATGTACCTATTGCGTTGGTTTAAAGAATAATCTTGTTGAGATCAAAATTAAAAAAAATTCTTATTTTTTTTTGGATACCCCACTGTTGCTCTAGCAAAAAGAGTTACATTGGTATACTGCCCCCTCAAGAGATCGAACACAAATTTGGATTTTTGTTTGATTTCTTGAAAAAAGAGGACAAGTTGCCCGACAGGTTTAGAAAGGCTCCAGGATGCTGAAATTATGCCAAAACGTGATAAAAAGAACTAAAATGAGCTTTGGTTGGGCAAAAACGATGTCAGGGGCACAAAACCCTAGTTTGATGGCTAAAAAAGGGGCAAAAAACCCTAATTTTAATGCATAAATAGCCTTGGAGGGGTCACTTTTCATTCATTTTTTGCATTCACACTTTGAGAATTTCATCGTTTTGAGTTTTGACCCTCCTACAGAATGGCACAAAGAGTGCTTCCCCAACACATTTCCGAGTGAGTCTAGGTGTACCAAATACCTCTAGGCATAGGACCAACGGTATGTGATCCTAACCCAACCTTGAGTTTCAATTTTCTAGTGCATTTATTACATTTTTAAAGGTCAAACTCTCTAGCGTTGCTATATAGTGATTCCAAAAGTGCAAAATCAGCGACGCTAGGGGTCAAATAGTGCCACTACTGTGAATTATGATGTTGCACCACAATTTGGCCTTGGGGCTTCAAAATCCAAATGGTGACACCATTGTGAATGGAGACGATGTTGTCCAATTAGGTTTTAGGGTTTTCAGGTCAAAGGGGCCCATGTGTACAAATAACGATGTTGTGACCTAGTTTGCATTTTGAAAGGGTTTAGCGTCACTGTTTGGAGTTTCCAAAGGGTGACACCATTGCAAATAGTGACACAATCATTGTTCTTGTGTCAAAAACTCCAAACGAGGTTAGATTCTTTTACAAATTTTGATGTTGTGTCTTTATGAGTGCAGGAGGATAGAGAGCCAGTGCATTCACATGAGCATCGACCCTCGGTGTGAAGCAAATTGAGTGGTTTACATGAGTTGTGATAGGAGCACCTAGACGAGATCAACCTCTCATACATTGCTTATGCACCCATCATTATGACCTACTTGGTGATGATGACAACACTAGCTGAGAGGTGGCATAGTGAAACCTCATCCTTTCATCTTCCTACCAATGAGGCCATTGTTACATTGGAGGATGTCTAGCGCATCTTGCAATTGTCGATTCACGACGAGCGAGTTATCTATGATACCGATCCTAGTGGTGATGCATTCTTCGAGATTATGGAGTTTGATGAGCTCACACTTTATTAGGGCCAGATCAATCTAGAGTATTACAGACATTGGGTGCCAAATTTTTGGCTGATTGTGGTAGTGATTATTTGTGGACTAGTGGCTCTAGATCAACAGGGCAAATATTTTAGCCTAGGATGGGGCTTAGCTTGGGAGCAGATGCTTTGGGAGAGGACTCTGGCTTGGCGACTAGTGATGCTAGCCTCATTATATGATGATCTGCATGATTTTTCCTAATGCTAAGTGATTGGTTTTGGCATTACATTGTTGCACATCTGGGCTTGGGAGGACATTATCATGCTTCGACCAATGGTTATGGTGGTTGATGTTCAGCCCGATGACCCAAAAATTTGGAGGTACTAGGGTAGAATTACTTTGAGGCATATAGGATGGCTTGGCCTACCCCACTGGCATAGACTTACCGATGAGATGACAGTATTCACTTGGAGGCCATAGTTACATATGCTTGCTTGGTACAATGATGTGCAACATCTATTTTATGCTAGGTAGGATCAAATGATGTAGGGGCTAGAGCACACTATGATGGAGTGCTACCTACCAGACAAGGTAGCACGGTAGTTCAGAGATGTTTAGGATAGGCTTGATGATTAGTATGTGGCTATTTTCACCTAGACATCGAGAGAGACCACCTAGGGTTAGATGATCCCAACATCCAATGCAGTCAACTCTTTTAGGTAGCTAGTGGCTAGGCCATGGGCCTACGCATAGGGACAGGTAGATTCAGGCACTACACATGCCTATGATGATTGGTTTAGGTCCCCACTATGACTTAAAATTCTAGGGGTAGCATTGCCAGAGAGGAGACCTCAAGGTAGGATAGGGAGGAGGGGACAGGCAGGATAGGACCTAGGAGCACCTAGAGGAGGAGGTGGACCACCTCCATGATAGCTAGATTAGCTGAGAGATCAAAAAGATTAGAGGGATGGACTGAGAGACCAACAACCCCCATATCCACCACAACCAAACCCACAAGATGCCTAGATACAACAACTATAGGGGCAGATTCAGGGGCTATAGGCACAACTACAGGAAATTATAGTAGAGAGGGACTAGGCTAGACAATAGGTCTAGGCTCTCACTACAAAGAGAGATTAGGAGTGCTAGCAGAGGCAGGTGACAAATCTGTAGCTAGCCTAGGAGGTTGGCAGGAGGCAACAACTGGAGAGTATGGCTGCTTCATCTCATGGGAGGACAATTCCTATGTGGATGTACAACGAGGTTGTGTGAGAGGTCAAGTACTATAGGCTCCATTATCACTAGGTTGTACCTACTATAGCCTAGGTGCTAGAGTACTCTCAATAGATAGGGATGAGATAGACAGATGATCCAGCTAAGAGATAGGTGGGCGAGGGGAGCAACCACCAGGGCTAGCTACCACATATAGTTTTGATTGATATCCGATTCTTTTTGGGACTCATAGGCTCTCTTTTTTATAGCCCTATGGGCATTGTATATTGATTGATACACATACACATGATTTTGATTTGTACCATGAAATTTATATTTTTTTGATATATGATATGATTCATTTATTATGCGATGTGTCTACATTATTTATGCATTATGGATGGATGTATTTGATGTTCTATATGCCATGTAATGACATGATGTGATGTATGATTATGCAAATATTTGTAGATGTTATGGATCATGCATTTCCCTTTTGTATTATTTCTATGCACTTTTATGATGATGATGTATGGAGTATGGGTGTATGGATGGAAATGATTTTAATATGCTTAGACTAATGGGTGTATATTATGCCTCTAATGGATGATGTTTATATGTTGTGATTATGAGATGTATGAGATGTTATGACATGTTCTTTTTATTTTTCAATATCTTTTTCATGCATTATATATGATGATGCCTATATGCTTATGCAATGGGTGCAAATGTATGGTTTATGAGATGCTTAGAATAACCAATCTATATTATGATGCAAATGATGGAAATGCAATGCATGTGGAATGAATAGTGTTTCCTATTATGATATGATATGGATGATATGTAGCATGTTGACAGTTTATGGATGCAGGATGGATACATTGGTGATGTTTAGATTAACTATCATGGTACCATGTTAGTGTGAAGAGAAGAAAGAAGAAATGAAATGATGAAAAGAGGATCCAACAATTCCATGATTCGTGAGACTTTATTAGAGATGAGGATGAATGATGATGATGCATTGCTTATTAGGAATTGGGATTTTAAAAGGGCTTACTTACCTTATGTTTGATAACACACATAGGCATGATGCATCAAGGTATACAAAACCAGGATGGTGTTGTACCTAGTGTGATGGGATTTGACTCAACAATCAAATAGAAGTATCCTTGTTCACACCTAGTATACAGAACCTTATTTAAAATGCAGTTCAGGTATTCCAAACATCTCAAACCAAAACATATGAAGGAAATCCTTCATATGTGGTCAACAAGACACCTAAAACAACCTCCCTACAAACCAAACAAAGTACACATGACCAAGGTTATATTACAAGAGTATCCAAAAAGCATAGTAGAAAAAAGATAACTATAATTTCCCCATTCCTTTCTCTCTAAATCCCTTTGCTTGGACATCATCGAGAGGTCATTGGAACAAGCACAATAAATAAGTCAAAAGACAAAGATCAAGTAAACAAACAAGCTAATGTTCTTCATACTGTTAGTCAAGACTAAACTACGGTGATGCCTGATGCTGATGTCCATTGTAGGAAGGATGCATCCTAGGACATGATGTTATCAGATGATTTGGGAAAAAATAGATGATGGGCTATTAATACCAAGAGTTGACCAACTTGTTTACCTACTGACCTAGACTTGAGACCCTTGATGTTTGAGTTTTCACTTTTGATCTGCTAGACTTGTTTCTGACTATTTTACCAAAGGTTGGGGGTGATGACCATTTATTATGAGTGAATGTTTATTGCGGGTGAAAGTGAGATGAGACGAATGGATTTTTTTCAAATATTTGGATGTTTTTGAATTTTTGAAATGTTTTGAGTCTATTTTTGGTATTTTCAAGATGTTTTACAAATATTTTGATTTTCAAATTTTCTAATGTTTTGGTGTTTTCTAAGATTTTGACCAAGAACTTAACCTAAAGATCTATCCTAGGGGCCTCGGGGGATGATCAAATATTATCCTTTCCTACATTATACATGTAGGGACCACGTAGTTTGACTGACACAAACTTGTTTATTGATGAGATATGAACAAATGGATTGGTAGTTTATTACGATGGACTCCTAAAGGACTAACCTAAGTGTCTTGGGGGATGAACAAAGATAAACCTTGCCTACATTCAGAGCTCAAAGACCCGTAGTTTGAAAAGACAACTCTATTTTTGACCTTTTCTAACTTTTTGAGCTGTTTTTGGATTTTGATATGTTTTGAATGCTTTTTGGATTTTTTTATTTTCTAAATGTTTTTGGACTTTTTGATTTTGAGGAAGACTTAAAGAATACATATGAATCTGATCCGATGTACATATAAGAACATGCTCACATCTTGGTGTGATAGACTACTCTGATATAAGTAGGAAAAACTAACCTTAGGAATGGGCTGAGTAGTACAAGGAAGGATCATGATACAAACACAAGATCCGGCTATGATGCAGAAATGAATGAGTGATGGATGGAGATATGGAAGCATAATGGATGGATGATGTTGAACAAGCTACAGAGATCATGGTGGATGGAAAGTGCTTATTTACACAAGGTGCCTGTTTGCCAAGTTTTCACCAAGGTACTTGCCCAAAGTGCCATGAAAGTGGTTTTCACTAGAGGACAATTTTTTTTCTTTACTGTTTTCAATCCTTTTTCTGATTTTTTTGGATTTTTAATGTTTTTTGAATTTTTGGTTTTTTGGATTTACACCTTGTAAGATTAGGCATAAAACTTTTTGAGATGGGATCTATTCATGGGCTCCTACAGAGGCTCCCCTTTGGGTGTGGATAACTGACATGCTCCTGATTTGTAGCTTGTTGTGATGATGAAGGGTCCCAACCAATTGGGTTCAAACTTTCTCTTGTTGTCTGGATTTGGTACATTTTTCTAATTTTCCTTTAACACAAGCTCTCTGACTTGAAAGGTCTGAATCATGAACTTCTTGTTATAGCTTTTCTTGAGATGGTTTTGGTAGACCTAAAAATGGTTTAAGGCATCCACGCATCACTCATCTAGTAGTTCTAGCTCATTCAATTGTGATACCTGATATTCTTCATCTGTAGTGAGATTTTGCAATGATATTCTCAAGGAGGGGAGCTCAATCTCAATTGGGAGGATGGCTTCTGATTCATAGACCAAGGAGAATGGGGTTGCACCTATAGGCATGTGGATACTCGTCCGGTAGGCCCATAAGGAAAGATTTAGTTGTAAGTGCTAGTCACGACCAGCGTCATTGACTATTTTCTTTAGGATTTTCAAGATCTGGTTTTATTGGTAGCTTCAACTTGGTCATTTCCTTGGGGGTAGTATGGAGAGGAAAAGTGATGTTAGATATTGAACTTTTGGCATAGGTCTCGAACATCCTGGTTTTTGAAAGGTGTCCCATTATCTAAGATAATGGCTTGAAGGACACCATAGCGAAAAATTAGGTAATTGAGGATGAACTTGGATATCTACTTTGTTGTGATATAGGTCATGGGAATGGCCTTTAACCACTTCATGAAGTACTTTGTGGTGGTGACGATGAACTTATGTCCACTGGATGAGGTAGGGGTGATTTTACCAATGAGATCGAGCCCCCATTATGAAAAGGTCCAAGGTGTAATGATTGGGTGGAACTCCTAAGCTGGTGCATGGATGAGATCCCCATGCTATTGACACTGCAAACACCTTTAGACATAATTGTGAGCCTCCTCCATTGTAGGTGAATAGTACTCAGTCCTCAATAGTTTCTTAGCCAAGGTCATACCACTCGAATGTGAACCACAAATTCCATTGTGTACCTCGATTAAAGTAGTCAAAGCTTCCTCAACATTTAGGCATCATAAAATGGTTCCTTCAATACTCCTACAGTATAGGGTGTCTCCTAAGATAAAAAAAAAGGGATGACTTCTTGACAAATGCTCTTTTAAGATTCGGGGTTATATCAGTAGGGAGGACTCCTATTCTCAAGTAGGTGTATATATCATGATACCAGGGATCACCAGGACCAACAATTTCATACATGAATTCAAACTCTGGTACCTCAAATGTTGGTATGAGAAGCTGCTCTACAAGGAATTCTTGCTTTGGGATGTTGCGTGGTACATCTAGTAGCAATCTAATTGTTGCCATAGCATCCATTGCTTTGTTATTTTCTCTTGGTATTTGCTCAAACGTGATATCAATGAAGGACTCTTTGAGGCTTTCCACCAATTTCTTATATGGCATCAACTTGGCGCCTTTTGTTTGGTATTCATCATTTACCTAGTTGATGATAAGCTATTAATATCCATAGACTTTAAGTGCCATGATCTGCCACTGTATTGCAATTCTAAGCCCTATGACGAGAGCCTCATATTCTACAATGTTGTTTGTGCAAGGAAAAGACAACTTATATGACTTGGGTATGCAATCTCATTGGGGAATAGTGAAGAAGACTCCAATTCTAGACCCATGCAATGTGTAGGATCCATCAAAATAAATTTTCCAGTGATCTACCATGCTTAGGTTAAAGATTGACTCATCGGGGAACTATGATACAAGTGGGTTTTTTGAATACATCGGTGCTTCGTCTAGCTGATATGTAATTGTTTGTCCTTTAATGGCCTTTCTTTCTACATACTCAATGTCATGTTATGTCAGGATCATAACCCATTTAACTATTCTCCCTATGAGTGTTGCTTTAGAAAGTAGATACTTGAGAGGATCTATCTTGGCAATGAGATTTATCTAGTGTGCTAGCATATAGTGTCTAAATTTATGTGTGGCAAACATGACTGCTAAATAACCCTTCTCAATGGATGTGCAATTTAGCTCGTGTCCCACCATGGTTCTACTAATGTAGTAAATAGCTCTTTCCTTCCCATTTTCATCATGTTGAGCTATGAGAGCGCCAAGGGCTACTATTGTTGCTGACATATATAGGATCAAGGGCTTGCCTAGAATTGGTGGCATAAGAACTAGTGGTGTGAGCAAGCACTCCTTGATCTTATTGAAAACCTGGTCACATTTCTAATCCCATTTGTATGATACCCCCTTGTGGAGTAGATGAGAATATGGGATAGCTTTATTTGCTAACTATGTTATAAACTAGAAGATGGATTAGAGTCTTCCCTACAGACCCCTCAACTGCTTCAACGTTCTTGGTACCTCCATCTCGAGAATTTCTTTGAATTTGGTGGGGTATATCTCAATTCCTCTCATAGATACAATGTACCCTAGTAAATTTCCTGATTGTACCCTAAAGACACACTTCTTTGGATTTAGTCTGACCTTGTACTCTTCTATCCTATCAAAGATGGAGCTTAGAGCTGGTATGTGATCCCAACGCTTCTTTGATTTAGCTAATATGTCATCCACATAGTCCTCCATAGTTTTGTTAATCATGTTGTGGAAGATTAGCATCATAGCTCTTTGATAGGTGGCTCTTGCATTTTTGAACCCAAATGGCATCATGTTCTAGTAATGGGTATGCGCAGGATCATCATGGAAAAAAGAGGCCCTTAAGTGGCAAAAAATTCAGAAAAATCAGAGATAGGAAACTTGACATAAAAATTTGAATAAGTTATCTATATTATTTCAAAAATATGTAAGAATAGAATATGTAGCAAATTGAATGTAGTTTCTAAACTACTAGGTTTGTTTAAAAAGAAAAATCTATTTGGTGAAAATTTGAAATTTCAATGCAGTAGTACTTAAATTTCAGGGAAAAAATAAGTAGGTGTCTGTCTAACCACCCTTTAACCACAATAAAATGATAATATTTTTTTATAATATTTTAGATATAAGCAGAGGATTCATGTCCCAATGTGATACATATTTTTTTGTAATTTTTTTCCAAGTAAATAATTAATTATGATTTTTTTATTACAACTTTTCAAAAATATAAAAAACTCGTGTGTCTAACCACCTTAACTTGGTCAAAACTTTATGAAATTCAAATTTTCTTTTTTTAATCCTATAGTATGCAAAACATAGAATGTGACACATGTTTTGGATTTAAACAATGTGATACCATTTAAAATCTATAGATGTTTTTCAATCAACCTATTAATCAGGACTTTAGTAATAATTTGAATAGAAAATGAATAATAATTACTTATTAAATTTATAGTAAAGCATAATTTATACTGGTGGAAAGCTGAGAATCTCCTTTAAAAACCCTTTTCGTTTCATCAATTTTGGGGAAAAAAAAGGTCATTAGCCACATACCCATCATATTGCCACTTTTTGGCCCATCATGATCCTGCACATACCCTAATATGTCCCCCATGGACAAGTGAAAGCTATCTTGTCTTGATCTTCTTTGGCTATCATGATCTGATTGTACCCTAAGAATCCATCCATTAGTGATAGCATTTCATGTCCCACCATCATATCCACAATTATATCTATGTTTGGGAGAGGGAAATCATCCTTGGGACATGCTTTGTTCAAATCTCTAAAGTTTGTGTAGATGCAGATTCCCCCAATGGGATTTGAAACAAGAACAAGATTTGAAACCCACTCTGGATAATCAATTGGCTGTATGAAACCAACATCAAGGAGCTTATGTAATTCATCTTGACCAATAATGCTATTTGTGGATGCATCTTTCTCAGTTTTTGTCTTACTGGTTTTGCTTCCGAATAGATAGCTAGATGGTGAACCACAACTTTTGGATCAACACCAAGCATGTCGGCATAGGTCCATGCAAATTTTTCCTTTCTTTCCCTTAGAAACATAGCTAGGAGCTCATGCTCTTCTATCAAGAGTGATTTTGCATAGAAGGTTATATGTGGTGTTTCTTCTGTTCCTAGGTTGACTAGTTTGCACTTCTCTACTAAGACTGCTAACTTCTCCTAATGAATAGCACTAAGGGGAAGATTGAATCCCTCATCCTCTGGCCCATCAGAGAGGTTTTCACCATTGGATGTGTCATTTGTTTTAACTATTTTCAGGTCTAAGAGTGCCATAGTGTGGTTTTCACTCAAAGACCTAGATATTATTCTTAAATTTTCACTTTTGTGACTGAAGGATTCAATCGTTTTCCCATAATAGGCATGTGTGTCAGGGTATGTGCAGGATCATGATGGGCCAAAAAGTGGCAATATGATGGGTATGTGGCTAATGACTATTTTTTTACCCAAAATTGATGAAACGAAAAGGGTTTTTACAGGAGATTCTCATCTTTCCACCAATATAAATTATGCTTTATTTTGAATTTAATAAGTAATTATTATTCATTTTCTATTCAAATTACGATAAAATTCTTGATTGATAGGTTGATTGAAAAAAATCTATAGCTTTCAAATGGTATCACATTTTTTGAATCCAAAACATGCATCACATTCTATGCTTCACATACTATAGGATTAAAAAAAGAAAAATTGAATTTCATGAAGTTTTGACCAAGTTAAGGTGGTTAGACATACAAGTTTTATATTTTTTAAAATTTGTAATAAAAATCATAATTAATTATTTAATTGGAAAAAAATTATAAAAAAATATGCATCACATCGGGTACAAGTCCTCTACTTATATCTAAAATCTTATAAAAAAATATTATCATTTTATTGTGGTTAGGGTGGTCAGATAGACACCTACTTCTTATTTTTTCCCTGAAATTTAAGTACCACCGCATTGAAATTTCAAATTTTTACCAAATAGATTTTTTTTTTTTTAAACAAACTAGTAGTTTAGAAACTACATTCAATTTTCTACAGATTCTATTGTTACATAGTTTTGAAATAATATAGATAACTTATTCAAATTTTTATGTCAAGTTGTCAAACTTTGATTTTTCTAAATTTTTTGCCACTTAAGGGCCAATTTTTTCCATGATGATCCTGCACATACTCGTCAAGCTCAATGTCAAATCTAGCTTTGTGATCTCCATATGGTATTGTATTCCACAATCCCATGAACTTCAAGAGAGCCTCATCCTTTTCAAATGTGTCCAAAATTGGTGGTCCTTGTTGATGATAATCGATGAGTTGGGGATAGACTAAGTTATCTCATGGGTTTGGTTGTTTGACTCAAAAGATAGGGTACTAGTCATGAGAAGGGAGGAATCTTCGAATAGCATGGGTAAGTCAATGAGGGGCTCCTTAAAAGGGTAAGTAATCGATACTAAAACTGAGGGGGAAGCTTTGAATTTTCTAACTGGGGTGCCTTTGCCAAGTATGGTTAACTTTAGAGTACACCCAAGGCTAAGATTCCTTATATGCTTCTCAAGAATGATAGGTTCTAGAAGACCATTGTAATTTTGTTCGAGTTTCTTGTTTTCATTGTAACCTCATCCTTGCATTATCTACAGTCCTGTGCTATTATCATCCATGGGAAGATCAGGGATGGGCCTTTCATCTTGGTATAATAGACTTGATATGCCCTTTTCGTCCACCACTTCCCGACTTAGCTCCCCCCAACATCTGAATCTAGAGGGGCTTGCTTTGAAAGTTAGGGTTGAAATGTTAATTGTTTGAGGTTGTCCATGAGACCTAGGAGATTGAGGTAACTCTTCTATTACAAAGGAACTTTTCTTCATTTTTTAATCCATGTGCACCTATTGTCTTGGATAATGAATTTTATATCAGAGATGTTAGCAATGGTGGGGTCTTTGTCTTAGAAGTGGAGGCGAAGGTAGATGGGTCCACATATGGAGTCGTAGGGCCTTCATCATTCTTTAGAAATTGGGGGATTTTGTAGTACTTGGCTTCTAGGTTTTTACAATAATAAAATGGCTCGGGATCACCATGAACTATGACCTCTTGATTTTGATAGGGAAACTTGACACATTGATGTAAGGTCAATGCAACTGCTTGCATTCCATGAATCCATGGTCACCCCAGGAGGATATTACAAGGTAAATCAAGATCAAGGACCTAGCATGTGGTTTCCATGATGGCTAGCCCTACTTGAATAGGGAGTTGAATAGTGCCTTGAGACACTCTTTCTTGATCATCATATGCCCTGATTGTAATACCTTTACCTTCTTAATAATGTCCTCAGAGAATTCTAGATTCTTTATTAACTTGAGAGAACAAATATTTAGACCCGCACCCCCATCCACCAAGAATCTTTTGAATTTATACTTATGGACCAACACCTCGAGATGGAGTGCGTGGTTATGAGATGGTTGTGTTGGGAGGTCCTAATAAGAAAATGTTAGGAGATGTGGCATGGTGATGTGTCTGACCATAGCTTCGAACTGATCTGCATCAAGATCTATGGAGACAGTGGATGAAGCCAATGCTTCCTCTAGGATCTTCCTATGTGTGGGCGAGATTTTCAGTAACTCTATGATGGAGATCTGAACGAGGGTTCCATTTAGCTAGTCCAGGACATTATAGCCATTGGGAACAAATTTGGGATTAGAGGTGGATGCCTTGGGTGGTTGGGATGATCCAAAAATGGTAACCTTGCCACCATCTGTGGTGACTCCATAATTGGCTTTGGCTTCGTTGACATTGACAATAGTGACTCATTAAATCTAAGGATGCAACAACATGGTTGTAAACATGGTTTACATTGCAATACTTTTCCTTTCCATGGTTGTTCCCTTTATTGTGGTCAGGCATGGAATTCGTGTATATCTTTAAGTCATGGTTTCCTATAGGTTGTTCAAAGTTTATGGTTCTGTCATTGATAAGGTCTTGGATCAAATTTTTTAGTCTCATGCAACTAGTCATCATGTGTCCCTTGATTTTATGAAAATCACAAAGGTGATTTTCATCATACCATGGTGGTTTCACTTAGGGCTCCTGATAATTCTCATAAACAGGGATTTTAATGAGATTCTCTTGTATGAATTTTTCCATGATAGATTCGATGGATTCCCCAAATGGTGTGTATTTTGATTTGGGGGGATACTTGTTTCATGGGGGTGGTCACTCTTGATTATTCAGATTGTTGACTACTTGATTATTGGGTTGTGATACCATGTTGGCATGTGTGTTGTTTCGGTTGTTGGTTTGTGGTTGTTGATATGTTTGTGTGTTTTTACTTAGGGAATTGATGACCACTTTGGGATCAATGACACCATCGTTAGTGGCATTCTTGTTCTTTTCACATGTATGAGGATTCTTTTTATAACTAGTTGATGGGTGGTTATCCTGATATTCTTGATGTGTGTGTGTCCCCCCTTGTGCAATAAGGGCTCTCTCAATGTTGAGTGCCTTGGGGATGAACTGGTCATATGTGGTGATGCATTGCATTTTTAGATGGAAAGACAAGGTTTTTTTGAGATTAGAAATGATGGTGCAATTTTTTTCTTCTGGAATGGTCCACTTTCTCTTGTTGGCCTTGGATCACCATCATTGTAAGAAGGATGTGAATGTTTCCACCTTAGCTTGTTTGTGAGCAGATAGTTCCTCTAGATTCACATCCAATGCTGAATACGTAATTCTGTATGAATGTGTCCACAATTTCTTAGAACTTTTTGATTCTAGGAGGAAGGTAGGAGAACCATTCCATTGTTGGTGTAGCCGGATTTTGAGGGAATAGTCAAATTAGATAAGTTTCGTCATATGCAACTTCCATGAAATGTACTTGGAATTCCCTAATATGCTCCTCGGGATTACCCATCCCGCGATATTTGTCAAATTTAGGGATTTCAAATCCTTTTGGGAATGGAACTATTGCAATGCTTCAGTCAAATGGATAAGGGCACAAATTTCTTGGTGTTTTCATTGTCTTCCCTGATTGGAGATCTAGCACTTGTTGTGAAAGAAATTTGATTTGTGCAAACACATCATTTTGTGGATTGGGTGGTGGGATGAATTTTTTTTTAGGTGGTTTGATCATTTGAGTGATAGGTGGGGTGTTTTGGGTGTTCATGGGAAGCGGTTGCAATATTTTTTTGTGTGATCAAGGCTTGTTGATATGCCTGGAATTGTTGTTGTGCAAACAACACTTGTTGTTGGTCTTATTGTTTTTGTGCCAATAAAGCTTGTTGTTGGTCTCATTTTTGTTGTACCAACAATGCTTGTTGTTGGGCTAGTAGCTGAGCTACTTCTTGTTGCACTTGGTATTGTTGTAAAGCTTGCTGATATGCTTGTTGTTGAGATACTTGGTGTTGCGGTTGCACTTGTGCTTGTTGGGCTTGATATTGGGCTTATGCCTGAGCTTGAGCTTGTTGGGAAACTTGTGCAGCTTGGGTTGCTTATGCAATTTGTGTTGCTTGGGAAGCTTGTGCAACTTGTTGTTGTTGCAATAAAGCTTGGGCTTGGGAAGCCTGTTGTGCTTGTTGTGTTTGCACTTGTTGAGTAGCTAGTTGTGTATCTTGCTTAGATTTTTTATTTTGAAATATTTGAAGTTCCTTTTGATAGGATTTTTGGGCTATTTACAGTGTGATGATGTATTGGTTTTCCATGTTTAGTTTTCATGGTGGTGGTGGAGGATTCAGGATGGTGTGAGATGTTGTGATGAGAGTTTGTTGAGGTGGTTGTTGAGGTGTTGCTGGATTGATGATAGGAGGTTGTGTGGTGGATGGTGTGGTTCTTAAGATAGGTCCTTGGGAGACTACATTTGTAGATGGTACAGTGATTGATTATGTCATTTGGATTGGTGCCACCTGGTGTTGTGATATCGATGGCATGATCGAAGGATTTGGTATGTTGATTTGTTTTACAATTGGGGGATATTTTTGATTTTGTTGATTGATGATTGGTAGAGGGGGTTGCCCTAAACCGAGAATTGGTGTGGATGTTAGTGGTAGAGGGGGAAATGGTGGGAATATGGGTGGTGTATTCCCTTGAGGAAATGATGATGATGAGGGATCAAAGATTCCCCCTTGTCCAAATAATCCACCTTCTCCTTGTGAGGTCACAGGGAGAGAGACTTGTGTGTTAAGAGGATATGTTGGAGTTGAAACGAAAGTAGATGGATTAATTGTGTCATGAAAGATGAGTGGAACACATGGGTGTTTCAAATCTTGAGGGACAGATTGACCCAAAATGGTGTTTGCATCCAAGTCTTGGTTGTTTACAAGGGGGTGTGTTTGAAGAGCATAGAGTAATGAACTCCCCTTGTTGACAATAGGTTGAGTTGGAGCAAGGGATGATGTGGGTTGTGAGATGGGCTAAATGATGCTTTGAAAGGAGGGTGTGAATGAGACCGGTGGCATAATCCCAAGCGGTTTCTCCACAATAGTGTTTACATCATAATGAGAAGGGAGTTTAGCCCCTTCTTTTGGTAATTCTAGCATGTATTGTGAGGGATCAAGTCTCATCATGGCATTGATAATTTTGTGAGTCTCAAGATTTTGGACCATTTCTATGATTTCATCTTGAGTCATTCCTAGGACATTGTTGGTAATATCCTCCACTTGGCAACCTTCCTCTTGAGGATCTTGTGGAAGTTGAGGAAGATTGAGTGGGGTCTTGCTAGATCCGATGGGGTTCATTTCGGGTGTAGATTGACTCAAGTCACATGAAGTGGATGTATCTTTGTTTGTTTACATGTTCTTCTTGTGTTGAGATCTAGTTTGGACCATAAGATAAGGATCAATTTTCAAGAATGTGATATGTGAACCTCTAACTCCTTAGATTGATCTAAACTTTATTTACAAAAAAGAAAGTCTAATATGTTAAGGATCAAAGGGTGGTGATGAGATAATGAAATATGAGTGATGTGAATGATTGAACTCTTAAGAACCCTTGAAGGAGATACTAGACTTTAGGACTTTTGGATTTTTGATTTTTGGATTTGATTTGGATTTGATTTTGACTTCATTTGGATTTGATTTGGATTTAATAATGAGCTCATAAACTCCAAGAGGTTAGATGTTGTCTTAAAATAAATTTTTCCACAAGGTGATAATTTAACTAAGTGTATGAAGAAGGGTTCATCCACACACACTTAGCCAAACAAGATGATTTTGATTTGATTTTCCAAAAGTCTAGTATGAAGGACTTTTCCAAGATATCTAAGACTTTGTTTGTGAGATGGGTTTGATTTGATGTTTGAGGATGAATGAAAGTGTTGATTTTGATCCTAAGTGAACCTAGAGAGACTTTTGCTTACAAGACCTCGGTATTGAAGAACATTCTATACTTCCTATTTGAGAAACTCAAATCCTTGAAAAAGACATGGATTTTGACAATAGTAAAATGAGTACAAGCTAGGATTGTCCTTTGATGCACATTTATAAAAGTTATAGACCAATTTTTCCCTAACTTCGTAAAGCATAGACTGACATTTCTTGAGAGCTCTTCGACTAAGACCTTTGGACTTTGGTTTTCAGATTTGGATCTTTCAGGAAATCATTTGAGAAAACACGTGTGTGGGGTCCAATTGTTTCTTATCTTTGATTAATGAGTTCTTTTTACCACAAACACTTTCTTGCTTAGTTTTTCAAAATAAATGTCTAATGTTCCAATTTCTTTTGATCCCACAAAGTCCATTATGTGGAAATCAAGAAAATCAAGGCAACAGTTCCCTAATGTTGACTTTAGTAAGAGAAAATTGAGATATAAATCTGAATTCTTAGAAGCCTTTAGGGATAGAATCCCCAGGGACAAGTAGTAGCACTTGGATTTTTCAAAGGTATTTGCTCCTCCTAAAGGGTTTGAAATTCTAATGATTTGGTTGAATGTTTTTTTTCCAATGTTTTAAATCCAAGCAAAGTGTTTTGATTCCAAGATGATGCACAAACCTAGGATAGAAAGAGACAATACTTGTTGAATTCCCACTTGGATAAACTAGCTATGCCTATTCTTAGTGGATGATTAGAAGCTTGACAACACTGGCTCCCCTCTACGACACACACTTCTTGGGTCAACCAAGCTTTAGTTCTCATGAATCTACCATGAAGAACTTCTCATTTGTACTAAGAACCATAAAAATATGGGACGACTTCAAAACAACTGTTCTTGCACCAACAAATAGTAAGGATTTTGGCCTCTATACAAATTGGTTCTTAGTTAGGGTGATTGGGGACATGGCACCTTGCAAGTGTCCAACAAGCCACTAAAGGCTTTAATCAATCCTACTAGGGTCTCTTATACTTTTTACAGTAGTACCCCGTTCTGAAAGACACTGTACAGCTAAGACCTACATACCATAAGGACTTGATAGTTTAGTCTTACCCATTTGTATACTATCCCAAGTGAAAAACTGGTTGGATTCACCTTTGAATTGGTCTTAGGCAGGCCCCTCTAAAGGTGAACAATAGTGAGCAAGCATATCCGTAGTTCGATCAATCTTTGTTTGCATGAACAAAGATAAAACACATGTGATATACTTATCTCACACTAGCAAGATTTGTTCAATTTTAAAAGCCCAAATTGAAGTGTGGAGATAATTCATTAGACAACCTAATATAACCAAAAAACTTTTGATTCTCAAGATCACCGTGAAGCGCGAGAGAAGTGCATATGCCTTCTAAATGATATTAGTTTGTAAAAAAGATTACAAAACAAAGAAGACACATGTTCATTTTAGACCTTAAAAGCAATAATGGATTCTTTTTATAGCACCAAGATGAAATGTTTGGAGTTGCTTGTTCAATTCTTAAAATACAAAACCAACTCTACGAAGTTCCTAATGTTCTTTTTAACCCTTTGATTGTTCTTTTTAAAACCCAAACAAAATTTATTTGAGTCCTAAAACTGAAGATAACAATATCCTAGAAATGGGATTATAAATGTTGCCCAAATTTTTTAAAAACACTTGTTACATTTATGAGATTGTGTCATAAGAAGCATTTTCTTCATTTCCTCCTTTTCTTCTTAATCACCTTCACCTACAAAAGTTGGTCAATCTATAGAGAATAGAGCCACAAATAGGTTAAAATCCCAAGGTGATAAAAAACAAAGAGCACATGTTTAAATCAAACTTGAAAATTGACCTTTTACCCAACTCTAGCATGACAATCCATGAAGGTGTTGTTGTTTGGAGATTTGACGTCGCTTTGTGGAAAAATAGAGACTGCGATTACGTCGCTATTTTTGCCCAGCATCACACTTTGGAGTTTGATTGGTCTAGCCCTCTGGTAAATCACTGCAACATCGCTATATAGCGACACTAGACTAATAGCATCGTTGTTTGACCTTCTCAAGGTCGTTGTTTCTTGAAAGCATAAAAAATTGAAAAAAGGTAGAATTTGACAAAAAAACATGTTAATTTTGAAAGGTGTGCCCTCCTTCTAGTGACAAAATGTGAATGCTTGGTCTATACCTACTCCAACATGATCAAACAGTCCAATGTTAGTCACTAAACAAGTCTAACAAACATTCCCCATGAAATTCATTCAAATGCAATGAACAAGAAAACAAAGATAGAATATCAAATTAAATTATTGAAATCTTATTCAAAACATTCAAACCAGCATCCCACGGGGGAATTGGTGCTTCTTTGATGTGGAAAGAATACCTTTCCCAATTCCTTGCGAAGCTTTGATGAACTTGATGATGATTGTGTGCTCCTTGATGAAAATTGTCAATCACCTAGTTAAGATTGATAAATACTATGAGAACTTGGATGAAAATATGGAAGAAATTTCTCAAACTTTGTAGATAGTAATCTTGCATGAAATGGTGGATCCCAAATCAATATAGAAGTCCTCTATTTTATAGGAAAGAAGGATGGAGAAATGAGAAATATGAAGAATGTGGGATTAAAGATAGACCAATGGCATTGTGCCACTTGTCAACATGCTATTGAAGAAAGGTGGAGCACATTTTGATCAATGTGCAAATTAATGCATATAGGTGGAGTTTGAAATTCAAAAGATGGCTTGTGGAGGAAGAGTTGTAAGATGACTTAATGCCAAGTTGGCTCAAGAAAAAGGACATGTAAGAGCTATAAATGCCATGTTGGAGGAAAGGTCCTTTGGGAGGGAGATTTCAATTTGATGGAATATTCTAAAGAGATGTCATTTTTGAATGGAAATAGAATAATTAATAAATCAAATAAATTGATTTATATGTGCAAGTTGCAAAATCTAGAGGATTTGAGGATTAGAGTTAGGAGTTAATTAGGATTTAATTAGCTTTAGATAGAATTAGTTGATATGGCATTTGATTTAGATATTTAGACTTATTTAAGTCAAATGAGAGGATATTTGGGAGATTTAATTAAATAAATTTGATTTATTCAATTAAATGAAGAACATTAGACTTAATCAAATAAAGTTGATTTATTTAATTAATGGAGTAGAATTTAGGATTTAATTAAATAAAATGATTTATTTAATTAAAAGAGGAATATTAGAATTTAATTAAATAAAGTTGATTTATTTAATCAAAGAAGAATTATGATTTAATCAAATAAAGTTTATTTATTTAATTAAAAGAAGAATCTTGATGAATTAATTAAATAAGGATTATTAATTATTTGGTTAGTAAAGAAGTGATCAAGGAATAATTGATGTTAAAGAATCAGGATTGAGTGCGCAATATCAATTAGGATAATTTGAATGTCTACAAATAGTATCTAGCCTAGTTCCTATGAGCTTATCACATAACTAGTTTTGTTTTGTACTTGTGTGAATTCTAGGTCTGCCTACCATTAAAAAATAGTAGTATTTAAAGCATATAGTTGCATGTATCTTCCATGCTTATGATACTACAAATTATTGGACAATTGTTATGAAACAGGTTTGTTATTATGTAAAATGTTGAAAGAAAACAACACACGATACATTTTTTTATTATAAAGATATTGTAAAATCCAAAAAATTATGCATCACAACACCAAATTTTACCAGAGGCTTGGAAAGTTTTCCTACACATATCAAATTTATAAATTGCAAACTGTAGATTGGAAATATTATGCTATTTCATAGAACATAGATCTCATCATTTTCTAGCTTCTAACATGCCATCCAAAACATCTAGAACTAGGTAAGCCATACACATTTGGCAAGAAAAAAATTCAAAAACATACCAAATCTCATTGATTTCCTCCTCTCAATTTCTCTTGTTACATGCTTGATAGAAATATCTCATTCCATATGTTGGTAGAGGCACTTGGAAAACAAAAACTAGTTCTCTTGCAAAAGATAAGATGGCTCAAACAATTGGGAAACAAGATGATAAAAGACAAGTACCTAATTCTGTTTGTTTCACATATGATTTTTCTCTTTATTTATTTAATTAAAAAATTAGTTTTAGTTATTTTCCATATCGCAACATGCACATTCAAAACGACAACTGCAAAGCCTTCAACCATCTTCAATATATGCATGAAGCAAAGAAATTTAGCTTTTGAAGGTGATGTTTTGGCTGTTTATGGGCTTGCTATTACCACAGCTCCTGGAACACCACCAAAAGCAATAATTGTGCATGTTGATTTAGTTGATAGTCATGGTCAAATGACAATCACTGCAAACATCACAATAAATCAATTGACATGTTCTTGCCATTTTTATTACCTAATACAAGTGTCTACCTCATGAAATTTGTGATTAGGAAAAAAAACAATATGAAATAGGAGATGTTGATTACTATGTTGTTTTGACTGCTAGGAGCACTTTTGAGCCCATTGAGAAAGTCTGTCAAGAACATAGATTGATTCCTGACACAACCATTTCGCATCTCATCTAATCAAATGGAAATTTCTCTTTTGGATCAATTGGTGTTGTTACTAGAGTCATTTCCAAGCACCAACACAGTATGAGTTGCAAGTTAAAGATGGGGAGAACCAATGTGATTTTTTCAATGTGAGATGTCTTGCACAAACCATGGCAATAGCATAGGGAATTGACCACTTTAATTTATGGAATCTATTAAAGATTTTTTTCAGCTTATTTCGCATGGGATAAATTTGCTAGTAGAATGCTTTAGTGTTATAACTATTTTAATGTCGTTGAATTCTTAAACTCTTTTCATTTGCAAACTTGTATTTTTATAATTCTCTATCTTGCAACTTATAGTTCCCATCAGCCACACAAAGTTGTATGCAAGACTTCAATTGATCCTAGCATCAACAAAAAATCCTTTCATATTGTTCAAAAATATTGTTCGTTCTGGGACTAAAGACACAAATTTGATGAAAAAACACAATCCAGTGTCATTGATGAACTCAATGATGCATCTACAAAGGGATCTCTAGAACCATTGAAGACCTCAAACATGGAAGTATACACGTCAACCATTTAGCTTTTACACTATAATGTAGATTTCTGTTCAAAAGCATTTGTCATATATGCCTTCTTATAGTGAATTTTGTAGATAGTGCATTGCTATGATTTATTGCTAATTGAATTTGCACTACCACTATAGGTGATAGGAACACTAATACCTAAGAATGTTCACTTGCCCCCATACGAATCAAGTTGCATTTCATGTACAGACAAATATTTTTATTTACATATAGAATAGAAAATGATATTGTACGATGCACTACATGTGGAGTTGACATGAGATTTGTGTATGCCCACTTTCTACAATGTAATATTCAAACAACAAAGGGAGTTGTGGACTATTATCTACACAAACAAAAACTTCAAAATAGTTTCCCCAAGAAAGCTACAATTTCATTTGAAGAGTACATGAGAGACATGTCCATAGTAATGTTCTTGCTATGAAAATTTCAGCTGCAAGGGATGCTCACCCTTGTAATGGATAATTGCATCATATGAATTGTAGGTGAAACAAGTAGAAAAGCATCTCTAGTAACTTGACAGTTGACGCATTTTCAATTTCGCATAGGTGCTTACATTGCACCATTCCACTTTTAATTCTTATTCATTGATATCAAATCATGTAAACTACAGTTTCATGAATATAATGCTTATTGATTATGAACCAGGATCAACGAAATGGAATGTTCCAACATACAACAATATCAACAAGCAAAATGTATAGGAGACTAATCTCCTTATATATTTTGGACATAGCCGACAAGAAAACAAATGTGTTAAATATTTTATGAGAACTAATCTAACAGTTTATTTTCAGTTCCTTTATGCACTGAACAAGTTGACAGTCGTATTTTTTTCTATTCCAAGCATACATAATATACACATGAAATTTTTTTATTTCAATTTCATAAACAACTACAATTTATGTTTTACTTTATTTTGACCTCTCCTATGCAACACATAACTTGAAACTTGTTTATTGATTTTTTCCACCCAACATACTATAAATATAAATTAGAGTGTTTGTAGTTTGAAAAGAAGTTATAAGTAAAGTTCCATGTGTAATGCTCATCATCGTCTACACATTGTACTAATGCATGTTTGTGATAAAAAAAGAAAGCTATACCAGTCCAACAATGCATTTATGTGACATACAAAATATTTACAAAAAAAGGTTGCCAGTTTTGGATACAATGCTTTGTTTCTCGACATAATACTTATCTACAAAAATGATTTTGTCCTTATTTCTAGTACTGTTTCAAACAATTTAGGCTTTGATTTCGAGATAGCATCAACATTAGATGTTTCTTCAAAGCATTACTTATCTAAAAAATGTTTGTAAGGTTCTTTGCAATGCCCTTTTGGAAAACTGAATCTTTGTTTAAACAGATGTTGATACAAAAATGACTAGAACAATGGGGGCATTTAGACAGCACAAACATAATACTTCTAGATTAGATTCAAAAAAATTATATTTCACATTGAATCTATTCGTATTATTTCAAAATAGATTATACTTACTGATCCAATTATATGATTTTTTTCTTGAAAGACAATGCATCTTTATTCATGTCTTGTTTTCATTGATTGCTAATGGGTAAAAAACCAAATTTGTGTATCGTCCTAGACCCTTCTCGACATTGTTTTATAATTTATATGCTCTTGCAATTCATTGATAGCTTATGATGTGAAGTCTCCACTACATTCAAAACAATATTGTTTGTGTTCCTTGTTCAAATGCAATGCTCATTTTCTTTGCCTTGATTCTTACATGTTTTGTATCTATAATTGGTTTTCACACCTATAATACTGTCATTCTCATGTGTTGTGTACTCAAATTTTCTCCTTCTTTATTGAAACTGGAGTCTGTTAATTGTCGTGTATTCCATTTATATGCAATTGCAATTGAGTGATGGCTTTTACTGTGAAGTCTTAAACCTGTTTGCATTTTATGGCTAATTTCTACTAACTGCAGTCATGTATTGCATTTGCAATTGAATTTATTGAATGAAAATGAAAATTAGGTGTAAGTAAATGGAAAATGTATGGGAATAAAATAATTAAATTTGTGTCTATTGAAAGGGTTTATAGTCTTTTACATTTTCATTTTATAGTGGTCTATGTATTTTCATTTTATTGGTCAATGTCATTGTTTTTTGTTGTGTGTGTTTTGTGTTTTTATGTCTATTCTTCCCTATTCTTTATGAGTTAGTGTTTGTTTCCAAATTAAATAGTTAATCAAGCATTTAAATTTATTGGATGAAGATGAGAATAGTTCTTGTTTTGAATATTTCTTGGTTTTGAAGTTTTAATTCTATTTACCAAAGTAGTATTTGTGTTGTTTGCCCATTTTCTTGGGTTGTTTCTGTGAGTGTAAATATGGGTAAGCTTTTCTTGTTCAGTGGTTGCTTTTATGGGGTTGTTGTTTGTTGTTGAGTTAAATACTTGACACAGTGATTCTTTAAATTCTATTGACCAAAATGTTATTCAAGCAGCATTGTTCTCTCATTTGTTGAGGTTGTTTGTCAGAGTGTATTTATGGGTTAGTGACTATTTAGATTGTGTTCCACACAAAGAGCAAGGCTTTTATAAGCTCCAAGATCAAATACACTGTCATTTCCTATGCTTGTGCACCCATTTCCTCATATTGTTTAATGTTGATCAAATCTATTTTTGTTGACATGATTTTATGTCCACAGTATTGCAAGTGAGCTATTGAGAAAATGTAAGTTCCTACACCTTTTTTCAATACCGAATACATTTCAATTAATTTTTTTATGCATTACTTATTCATCTCCTTACAATATTTAATGTAGGTAGAGCCTTTGTCTATTGGCAGGGTCAATGCTCATTATAGTTGAACCAAAAAACAAGCTTTGTATAAGTTCCTCTATCCTTTACACTATAATTTTATATTTTTTTGCATTTTTTCATTCTATGCGTTATTTCCAACCATTTCTACAACATAAATAATATTTTGCTCAATAGAATTAAAACTTCAAAATCGGGAAATCTTAAAATTATGAACTATTCTCACTTTAATTCAATAAGTTGAAGTGCAACTAAGTCTTTAACACCACAATAGACACTAACCCATAAATAATAGCGAAGGATAGAGATTTACACACAAGATGCAAACAACATAAAATAATAGACATTCACCCATACAATGCAAATATGTAAACCACTACATAATGACACTATAAAAGATACACAACCTTAGGTCATTTCCCATTTGCTTTGATCTAATTTTCATTTTCATTCAATAAATTCAAGTGCACTTGAAACAAATCAATGCACACAATAGAAATTAACTATAAACATTGGAAATGTTTCATGGCTTCTACTCTTTTTCATATGGTTGTTCTGTCACACTTTCTCTTTCTGTGCATCAATAGCTCATTCTAATAACATGCTTTTGGGTGATCCCACAATAGTGGTTTACACTTTTTGGCCTAAATGGACACTGATATATTTTTTTTTAACACAATCTCCACATTCGGGCACCTATAGCGATTAAACCGTAAAGAATTTGAAGATGATGCAAACTAGAGTCTTGTCATATTTTGTCTGTAGATTCTAAAAATATTTTTTCAATTTTTTTAAATCCATTTAAAATTTTCCATCTCCCATATGAAAATTGGTTTTTTCTAAAAAATAAACATTTTTAAAAAGTGACGACACCCCATAACTACGAACTTTTCCTTGAAAGATAAAATTCCAATTCTTTCTCACCCTAGATTTGTATTCATATCTAGTGCTTCCACTTAGTTAGATAGTTTTTTATTGAATATTTTTCTTTAATCAAGTTTTAAAGTCAAATCAATTACAATTCAAACATAACACGCATCAGATAAATGATAACTTTCACCGTGATGTATCGAATTCCTTTTTTTGTTGGATCAAGGACTCCAATATGCACTCATATTTTTCAAATTTTTTTTGATAATCTTCTATTTTTCCACTTGTGCAGAATAGAGAGTTTTGTTTTCAGTGAAAAACCTATATTTAATAACACTTAAAAAACAGATAGATAATATAATCAAAACATACTAAAATTATATTCGTTGGATAGCTCGTTTTGAGGGGAACCCGATACTAGTTGGGTTTTTGAGATCTTCTCCATTTTCATTCTAAAATTGAGCTTCGAAACGCAAAATTTTCAACAATTCTGGTGCCTTAGGAACCAAGGATGAAAAAAGAGGGGTTCGGCCGAACAAGTGTTCGGTCGAACATCTTGGAATGGTTCGGCCGAACTTGGGTTCGACCGAACCCATGTTTGGCCGAACCACCAACACATACAATTAAAAAAAGAAATTAAATGAATGTGTTTTTTGTTTTAGCCATACGAAATGGGTTCGGCCGAACCTAGGTTCGGCCGAACCTAGGTTCGGCCGAACCTACTCTAGTATGATTTTTTAATAGGGGATTTAGTTGGTTCAGCCTAACCATGGGTTCGGCCGAACCCTAAGGTTCAACCGAACCAACTAAATGGTTCGGTCGAACCTTAGGGTTCGGCCGAACCCATTTGATATGAGGAATGGGAAAATTTTGAAATTTCCTTCCTCTTCAAAAGTGTAAACCACTTATGTGGCTTCACCCTTTTATACATATACAATGTGCCAATTCTGTTTAATGTCAATAGACACTAATGTATCTCTTTTTAATGGCTCTTGCTATAAACTTCAAACACTTGCAGTGTTTATTCAATTCCTTATGATGCCCCTTAGAAGACGATCAATATGAAAAATGTTCTTGCACTGTCATTTGGGTGTTGTTTACTCACTTGCACAGATTATTTGATGAGGTACACATCTCTCTGTGTTCATAGGATCTACGTCTTACACATTCAAAGGAAAGAAATACGTGATTGTAGCTTCATATCTCTACAAAATCCATGGCTACTGAGAAGGTTTATACATATCATATTCAAGGCCAAAAATAGGTGATTTTGTAAGTTCCTATATCTTGTTCACACTCATTTTCTGCATTGTTTATTCATTTTCTCCGAAAATCTAATCAATATGAAAATTGTGTCTCTTGGTAGGGATAATTCCTATCATGTTCGAAACAAGGAACAAGCCATTTGTAAGTTTTAACATCATTAAAATTGTTGTGTTCTACCTTTTCTTTTTGTTTCCCTCTTTGACTGCCTTTTCCAATCACTATCTCCTATTCAGTTCCAGAGTTAACACCATAATTCATCAATGCTTGCTTCTTTGCTGCCGAAAACTAACAAAGCATCTAATGGACTCAAATATACTCCCCATCAATGGATTTAGGTATCAAGCTCTTGTTATTGCTGCTCTCTCAGAAGCACTCAAAAGGATATTTGTACCATTTTTTCCATTTTCACTGTCTTCTATATTAAACAATTTCTCTTTCTAATATTTACATGTTTCATGCTTTCAACTATTACTTGCATAAGATAATTGCTACTTTTAATCTCTTCATGCAGTTACCTATATCAGTGAAGTTTGATAAGGAGGCTTAGTTGATGCTGATTGATATCCACCCAGCTATAATCATAATGAAATTATCATTTCCACATACATCAGGTTCACTGATTCTATTTACATTAAACTATTTGGATTCATGTCAATTATACATTACATTATTCATTGTAATATCTATCAGATATGACATTTCTTATACACTGTACTTAGATGGGAATATTTATTATGATTTTGATACAAATACTTTCTACCCATACAATGTTGATCTAACGAGCTTTGCCATTGGTAATATTTAAAATGGGTTTGTTGATCTACTTGTCTCTTTGCATGCACTCTATTGGTGACACAGTACATCATTGTATTTTGCTTACCCTTTTATCATTTATCTCATTTCTTTCGTTGAGAATTTTTTTGTTATGTTTACATAAAGACTTGACATGGTACGTCCTTTTCATGATTAACAATGGAACTAATATCTCCCCCGCACATATGCAATGCAACTGCACTTGAATTTATTTAATGAAAGTGAAATTTAGGGTCAAGTAAAGGGAAAGTTCCCACATCTTAAAATGATTAAATCTATGTCTATTGTAGCGTGAGTGTAAAAAAATGTGTTTCTAAGAATTTATATTAATACCTTAAAATTTGAACACAAAAATTACAACTACCTAAATTTATATTTTCTTTTCAACCATATTTTATAAAAAATTTGATAATAGTTAAATTATATTTCCAACAGTGAATTTCCAGATCTTCTCAATAGTTGAGTGCATTGGCTTACTTTATATTAAAAAAACATAGAATTGTTAAAAAGTTAGATTCTACTTGCAAACTAATATATTTCTAAAACAAAACCTTAAGTGTTTAGAATAGTTGTGTTAATTTTTCTTCACAAACACAACATTCAAATATTTAGTATTAGCATTCCAAACATAAATATAATACTTAACTTATAATTTCTTGCAAATGCAATATTTTCGAGAAAAAAATTAATTTCCCCTCCAAAGCACTACCTCTTGTCACTAATTTTTTTTTTAAAATTAAATTGGATGTTACATACATAATTTAAAATTCAAAAGAAGCATTGATTAGTTACATGGTACAAATAAAGAACCCAAACACCTTCAATTTTAATCCATGAAACTAATAGTGATTTATTCGTCTAGGATAAATAATAAAATAATTTAATGAAAAAATTAGTACAAAGAGAAATGAAACAAGCCAAAATTATTTAAATTTACTGCAAAACTATTTAGTGGTTATTAAGTATTGACCTTAAATCAAATTAAATACAACAAAAAAAACTAGAAGTTTATTTATTTTTAATAGTCAACCAAAATAGTTAAGATAATACAAACTAACCAGTAATAGTATTGCTTATTAACAACTTATTAAGTTTTACATTTATCACTTTCTATGCATCACATTTTTATTGTACATTTGCATATTTTTTGATGCACTTACAAATTTTAATTGAAAATATAAAAAAGTACGCATTTATTTCATTACACCAATTGGTCCAATTATTGTTATTGCAATATACCGATTTAAATATAAGTAGAATAATAATTAGGTTTATTAAGTTTAATTATATATATGCTTTCACCTCGCCCTGGTCAATCTTCGACTTTGGTCTAAATTGAATTGACTTATACTCTATTTTGAAAAAGATTCTTAATTAATGTTTTCTAATTCTTACTTTCATAATTGATAGATATTGGTTAATTTATTTTTAAAATGCATATTAAAATTAGTATTTACTTTCAAAAAATTAGTATTACTAATTTGCAAATAATTTTTACATGTTTAGAACAATTTGCTAGGAAAATCTATATTCACAAGACTAATTTTCAAATACTTTGAATAACTTATACAATTGTATAAACTAATCTAAATAGTTTATGTTTAATTCAAGGAAAAATAAGCATTTATTTAAAATATATTTTGAAAAATCATTCCTCAAGTGCTTTTTGTTTTCGCTATTTGCAAAATAGATAGTATGTTTGCTATAATTAAATAAGGAAATAAATATGAACAAGTAATTTTCAATTTTATATATAACTATTGTCTATAAATGAAATTTACATGTATACATGTATGCATCTAAACATGCATATGTAGAGTAAATTGTCTTCATATCTCACTTTGTTTCAAGATCATTAATTCTTTTTTAATTGACTGCATAATTAAATATGGCTAGTCAAGATGTAGAGCTTACAAAATGAGTCATACATCTACCCACAATATCTTCCTACTCAACACCTACAATTACAAGACCAATTCAAAATGATGAACTAGGTTTTACAAAGGAGAAGATGCATAGCTGAGATCTATACTAACAAAACTTTTACTTGCTCACTGGCTTACGCTATGGACAAATTGATTATGACAACCTCATTTTTATGTTGACACTATAATAGGTTACATGTCCTCCCTTGCTCCTTGATCAAGTGTTCTTAATATTTTATTTTGTTGTTGAAAAGTGCAGCTACCTATTACCCCATTTCTCTATTGTTACTTTTTTCGTGATGTATATGTATATATATATATATATGTATATATATATATATATATGTATATATATATATATATATGTATATATATATATATATATGTATATATATATATATATGATATGTATATATATATATATATGTATATATATATATATATATATATATATATATATGCACATATGTGTGCATCTATGTGTGTGTGTGTGTGTGTATATATATATATATATATACGCGCATTCAAAAAACTTGTCTTTCAATGTCATATCATCATGCTTTATGTCATATCGTCTTGACAATTGTTCCAGATTATGCAAACACCTCCAACCACAACTATCATAACAATTTCAAATATGATCACAAACATATTTTTTGCTCCGTTGTAGGGACTCCAACTCTTTAGAGCACTTTTTTTTAAGGTTTCATCATTGTTGCTTTGTTAAGGGATTATTATCATTTTTGGTGTGAAGAAACGTTGGTTGATAAAAAGGTAATAAACCAATATTTATCTCTATTTTTTCTATTATTTTATATTTACTTATTTTTGTAATATGTTTAATTTTGTTTCTTAAGGAGAGGATTCAGTATTTGTAATTTTTAATTTCGTTCATGCAAAGTTTATAAATATTATGTCAAATTTTAGGGAAATTTCAGCATGTTTTCGAATATGGTTTAAGAGCTTAAAGTTTATTGTTTGTATTTTTGGATAATAATGATAATTGTGAGATGAATCTTTATGTGAACATAAATCGTTAAGTGGTCATTTCATAATGCTGACCAAAACCTATGTATTGATAAATCCAATAACCATGCATTAGGGACACTAAGAAACTAAATACTAAAATTGAGCAGAACTAAGCATTATTTTTTATGTATTAATTTATTTCGGGTAATCTTGTCATTGCAAACAACAATTAGAACAATCAACTACATCTTCATTAAGTTGTCCAATAATACCATAAAAAGAGTTAGACTTATAACATGTGGATCCAGATAGAAATTATCAAACGCCTTATGCATCATGGTAAAACTAAAATCATTGAATACATGGGTTCGAGCTGGAAGCAAATCAAAATCAAATGAAGAGAAGAGAATAATGAAATATTGACTCCCTCCCATCTCAACATTCAGTCTTGTGCCAACTCGCACCTGAGCCCATGTGGCCTTTCCTCAGTCAAAGACAGAACGAATTGATTTGACGTATTAAACAGAGTTACCAGCCGAGTCTAAGGAGTCGGTTGATCGGGCGACCACTACCAGCCATAGGGACCCACCAAACTCCAATTTAGATACTAGGCTCCATCCGCCCATTCCTTCGCATCTAAGCTCCTCTACCTAACAATAATCATTAATCACGACAACTTCCAGGTGCCTTCGAAATCTATGATTTTAATTATTATTTTATTTTGGCAGAAAAACCAATGCAAAAGCTAACGTATTATTTTGGACATCATTAATCACGACAATTTCTATGTGTCTTCAATGTTTTTCTTTAATAAAAAATAATGTTATATTCTTGTGGTGTTTAAAAACAAACAAATAAAATATTATTTAGTCTATTGTTATTATTTTTCAAGTATATTCTTATGGTGTTTAAAAACAAACAAACAAAATAGTATTTAGTCTATTGTTATTATTTTTCAAGTATAGTCTTATGGTGTTTAAAAACAAACAAACAAAATCGTATTTAGACTATTGTTATTATTTTTCAAGTAGATTCTTATGATGTTTAAAAACAGACAAATAAAATAGTATTTAGACTATTATTATTATTGAAGTATATTCTTATGGTGTTTAAAAACAAACAAATAAAATAGTATTTAGTTGTTAAAATAATAATGAAAGAAATTATTGGTCTAGCTTGATTCGCTAAAGCATCTTGTTGTAGGCAAGAGGTCATGAGGTCTAGTCTCCCCATTGCCCCTGTGGTATCAGAGGGCATGTCACACGTGAAAAAAGTTTGTCAGGCGGACTACAGTTTATAGTGGGACAACTACCTAATTCGAATTCTTTCAATCTAAAAAAATAAATAAATAATAATAATGAAAAGAAATAAATGAAAAAATATATAAAAATATAATAATTTATGTACATATAAAATGTAAACATTTAAAAATAAGTTAAACTAAGTTAATTATTCATCTATATACATTTATATGGAACACTTCAATCAAAAGATTCTCAAACATAACATTGTATAAAGAGTCAAGGTATAAAAATAGTTTGGTGGGTTGTATCCAATTTACTTTATGATTATTATTTTTTAAGTATATTCTTATGATGTTTAAAAGCAAACAAATAAATAAAATAATGTTTAATGATTCATGGATTTGATTTAGTTGATTGCATACTTCTACTTTCAAATTTGTTGGCTTCCCTAATTTATGTTGACCATCAAGGATAATTTTTACTTAAAAATATCTTTGGGAGATCTCCAAATCACAATGGTCATGTTCTCCTAAAAGGAGTTCATTGATTACATTAGCCTTAAAATCATAGAAATGAGAGAAGGCATAATTTTATAGTCATGCAAATGCTCTAAAATGATCATGTAGATAGGTTCCTTTTAGTGCTGGAAATTGTAATATTTTTAGAATAATTAGATCATTTTCAATTCATCAAATTTTAGATAGGAAGTGGATATAATCAATTGATAAATTTGAATGCACATTGATTTTGATACTACTACATAACAAATCACTTGAAATGTGTAAAAATTCATTTCATAGCATGGAAGTTTAAGAAAATAGGGGTCAATTCTATAAGGTATGGGATTAATCTATGTCATAAAATAATTTTTCCATTTAGTGTTGCAGATGTGGAACATTGACAATGGTAGTGATATAACTAATGGTAAAACCATGGAAAGAAAGTAGCCTCACAAAGTCTTTTAGAGGACTTGTGTGACCCAGTGCTAGGAAAGGCACCACCATAACATGAGGTTTTCCAAAATTATTCATTATTGTGAGAAGAATTTCCAAGAAGAGTTGGAAATTGATTTGATCTAAAGGATCGGAAAATTGTACTGAAATATATGGAAATTACAAATATTGAGTGTCTTAGAAAACAAGGCCCACTAACTATTAACAATGAAAAAATTATGAAATATAAAATAATTTTTTTTTTTGGATTCCATTATTATTATTGAATTATATTTTTATGGTATCTAAAACTAAATAAATAAAAGATAATGCTAATAATTTTTTAGTCTATGATTATTATTTTTGAAGTATATTTTTATGGTACTCAAAAATAAATAAATAGAATAATGAAATATATAATAAATAAATAAATAATAAGTTCATTAATATTGTTTAGACTTGTAAAAAATAAAATGATAGTTATGGAACGATAAGAGTGAACAATAGGAACCTAGGTAATTGAGGTGGATGTAGTTCTACCGTTGTAGGCAGAAAGATATAGAAATGGTATGGAGTGTTGGAAAAAATAACCAAGGTGGAAAGGAGAATTTTAGAGGGATGGGAAAGTCAAAGAGATAGAGATTAAAGAGGTAGAAAAAAATGGAATGTGGCTCCAATAAGAAGGTATAGATGGTATGGGAAAAATGGAGGCAGGGGAGTGAACACCTAGAAAAATAGATCCTTTGGGGTTGGGCATACAACTCAAGTTAGGGCTAATCAAATCATCAAAAATCAATTTGAACTAAGGAATCATAGTAGAAGGGAACATTATGATTATCTAGGGGATTCAATCCTTCCCTTTGAAACATATGCTTATTCCATAACATTGGATGAAATGAATAAGGGTGTCCAAAATTAGGAAGCTGAAGGGGTGAAGAGATAAATGACTCTCATTGGTAGTGGGGAAAGTGGGGTTGGAATGGAAGCCCTAGCAATCCAAAAGCCAAGATCCCTAAATAATATGAGAGGAAGAGGAGTAAATCCATTGTAATACTGACCAAAGAAATTCAGCGAAAAAAGGAACACTTGAAGATGTATTCCTTTTTGTGAAATGGTGTGTGTGGGCCCTACAAAGGAAAATCCAATGAAATGGTGGTTAGAGAAATGAGGAGAAGAGATCAAGATTAGGTTTTTACCAAGTAACTTCTTCCTAGTAGATTACTCATCTAAGGATCACAAAAAATATTTTATGGAAGAGAGATTGAAAACATTAGAAGGAATAGGGTTCTACATAAAGGATTGAGAACCAAAATTTGAACCAAGGAAGCATGAGGTACAAAAATAAATGGTTTGGTTTAAAATTCACAATTTATCATTGGAATACTAGAACAAAGAAGTTTTAGAAGTAATTGGGAATGAGTTCAGGAAACTCCTCTACTCTAATGAAAACATTCTTCAAGTAGAACAAGGTCAATATGCAAAAATCTGTGTGGAAATGAACACTAGAGCAACCAAATGGGATGAACTGGAAATCATTATAGAAGCTGATAGTTGGATAGAAAGGGTGGAAGTGGATCTGGCTTACAGAGCACTAGTAAATATAAAGCCAAGTGATGCTAAGGTCAAGGTAGCCAAATAGACTGAGGATGGGGGAAGTGGCAAGGAGAAATTAAGGAAGGAAAATCAAGTGTCAATAGAGGAGGAGTTTGGGAAATCAGGATAGAACACAAGGAAAAACTAATGGGTCTAGTTGTTTGAGGTGGCAGTGTAGGAGGATGAAAGTAAAGCACATAACCCACCAAAGGAGGAAGAAGATGCAATTTGGAAAGGCCAGTTGAAGGAAATTGCTCAAGGTAGGAGTTGGGGGAGATGGAGGCCACATTGGAAGTAGGCTACAAACTAGTGGGGTTAATAGAAGCTCTAATTGCTTGGAGGGAGCAAAAATAGGAGAGAAGGGAAATATTGAATCTAATTACTGTAATTTGGAGGTAGGGGAACAATTAGAAGAAGGGGAATTTTGGGAAGAGGATGGGATTAGCATGCCAAAGGAGCTCAAAAGGGAAAAAAATAGAATTAGGGATTTCACTCATAGGAAATTAGGGATAAAGAAAAAAAATCAAGCAAATAAATCATTTGATTACAACAAAGAGAACAAGAAAGGTAGGAAGAGAAACCAAGAAAAATGCATAATTGATGAGGATGTAGAGGGATAGGTAAAGATAAAAAGAATTCTTAGATTAGGGAAGGGAGTGACTCCCCTTCTCGAGGAGCAATGAAGGTTATTTCATGGAATGTTAGGGGCTTAAACACCCCTAAGAAGAAGTGCTTGGTCAGGCATTGTATAGAGATGACTAAGCCTGATATCTATTTGGTCCAAGAAACTAAGTTAAAAAAATTGGAAGCACAAAATGCTAAAAAGGAAATACACGGGATGGAATGCTAAGTTAGTGGAGTCAAAAGGATCCTCAAGAGGTTTGATAACAATCTAGAAATCACAATTAGTTTATGTGGAATGGTTGGAAGTGTGGAAGCATTGGATGGCATGTAAGGTAAGAAGCCTAACTGTGAACCTATAATTTTCTTTAATTAATGTGTATGGTCCAAATTTGTGCATAAAGAAAAAAGAAACATGGGTAGAAATAGGTAGTTACATAGCACTGATTCCAAATGAAACATTCATCCTAAGGGGCAATTTTAGTGCTATTGTATATAGCCAAGACAAAAGAAAGGGAATGCAAATAAAATTTCAATCACAGATAGACTTTGAGAGTTTTGTAGGCAAATGTTAGTTATTAGAGATTTAGATGTACAATGGATCACATACTTGGATAAATAGGAGGTTGGAATTTAGCAACATAGCTAAGAAGTTGGAAAAAAAATAATCTAAAGGGGTTCTCAGAACCTTTCCTTATGCATTAGAGTGTAGCATTGTCCCTCACTCTAGTTCAAACCATTATCCAATACAGTTGGATATTTTGGGAGATAAAAGATTAATCAGATGCCCCTTTAAGTTCAAAAATATGTTGGTGAAAAATAAGAAAAGTCAAGTTTGATGGGTCAGTGGTGGGAAGAAGCAAAACCATTGGGAACAAAGATGTTCTACATTGCTACAAAATTGAAACTAGTCAAACATCATTTGAAGGATTGGAATAAAAACCATTTTAAAACCATTTTTGAAAATAAAAAAAGAAATAGAAGAACTAAGAACACTAAATGAAATGTGATTGAATCTCAAATTATCCACAAAATGTGATTGAATAAATCACAAAAATCTTTAAGGTGATTTTGTTATGGTTAATCTTAATATTTCAGACAATTTAATGGACACATGCTTTACTATAAAGATAGAGGAGAGTTCTAGAATACTTAAGATTTATGAGGTAAAAAACTCCTATCGCATTCACATGAGAACCTCCACTAGTACCATTAAAGAAACTAGATAGGTATATTTGGAGAGAATTCATTTAGACATAGGTGTTCCTAGCACTCAAACTAGAAAATAGATCTAGATTTAAGATAAAATAAATTGTTATATATTTTGATATAGAGTTAGTGGAAGGGATTCCCAAGTGGCCTTGTGCTTCTTAGGGGATAAGTAGTCTCTATTTGTTCATGTATATAAGGTGATATAGAATTGAGTTTCTTATCTATTCCCATTTATTTTTAGAAGTATCTTTGTAATAAATAGAATGGATGGTCTATCCCCATAGTAACAATTGTAGGTGGGTGAGTCGCTAGGTCTACAAATAGTGAAAGATTCATTTATCGACAAGTGTATGTAGATGGAATAAAATTCATATGGGGATAAAAATGGTATTGTGACTAACATATAAAACACCCATCTCAAGGCCATTGGTTAGGGGTCCACAAACTAGTTTCTACCTAGTAGGATTATTTCAATTATGCCTACGGATAGTAAGGAGGTTGCTCCCACTACCAAGACAGAGGTAGGGGACTTGTAGGGCTGATCCAAGTTAAGAACTAAACTATAATCAAGGGTGGGGAATACTAATCTATCCAATAGGTAGAGATAGGCATCTACCCATAGGTGGGCTTTAGTTGACATATAAATATGGCAACCATCTTCCTTTATTTGTTTATGACATCATTCCTTATATATGTGATATGACTTGATTGATGACTTATAGCTCCTCCAATTGAGTTGCCCTATCCTAGGGCATGTCGATAGCTCTAGCTCTAAATAGACTATGAAAATTCATTTAATATTTCTTTAATGAATAGTCTATCCTTATTTTCAGTTCACTTTTTCAAGCTCTTTTTTAATTCACTTTTTCTACAACAATACATACACAAACCATGTGTTTCCTGTGTTCTCTACAAATTTATTATTCTGCTATAGTACATACACAAACCATGTGTTGTCCCTGTTATATCTATTTATTTATGTTTTAAAATGGATTGACACATTATATATGAGTGTTTAGGCAACATAGAGATAAGTAGAAGCAAACAAATACTTTGTTTTCTAAAGCAACAATAAGTCTATTTTAGTTTGTTTTTGCTTTGTAAGAGCAACAACTCTATTTTTTTGTAAATGAAGTTATATTTTATGTGTAATAGCAACAATAAGTTTATTTCAAGAGTAGCAATTCTTTTCTATTTTTTGATATTAATGTGTGAACTCATAATTTGTTTAAAACTATGTTATGAAAGAGATCACTCTTATAAATATTTGTATGTAAAAAGAGTTGAAGTTCTTTTGTTGTTCATCACTATTATTATTTTTTGTCTTTCTTCTTTATGTTTTATTCTTTCATCTAATATTGGAGTTGAGTCGTGGCATCTTTTTCTAGCGCAAGTCCTACAAATCCACAAATTTCTCAATTTAATGAAAATAACTATGAATATCGGTCAATCACAATGAAGGATTTGTTTAGTTTTTAAGATGTATGGGAGCTTGTAGAGAATGAGTTTCTTGAACATGTAGATGTAGCAACATACACTGCATCATCTCAAGTAGAGAGATTTAGATAGTAGGCTCCATCTGACCATTCTTTCGCATCAAAGCTCCTCTATCTCCAACCAAAAAATGAATGGGTCATGTAGGGTCCTTCCACAATAAAATTTCTCAATTTTCAAAAACTTCAATCCATTTAGATATGAATCCAATACCAATAAGCTAACCGCGAAGTAAAAAATCTATCACTACTAACTAAACAAAGATCTATAAATGTAACTAAACAAAATGTTGATTCATAATTGAGTGGATAATAAAAAAACTGTGATTATATCTCAATAATAAATCACATAAATCATTAAGATGATTTTATTATGATGTAAATCTTAATATTCCACACAATTTAATGGGCCCATGCTCTACTATAAAGATAGGGAGAATTCTATTGCCTAAAATACTTGTAATTAATGAGGTAAAAACTCCTAAATTGTTATCCATTCACATGAAATATAACCTCCAATAGTACCATTAGAGAACTAGACATGCTTAGTTGGAAGGGATTCACTTAGACATAGGTGCTCTTACCATTCAACCTAGAAAATGGGTTAGATTTAAGATCAAATGAATAGTTATATATATTTTGATATAGAGTTAGTAGAAGAGATTCCCAAATGGCCTTACGCTCTTTAGTAGGAATAGTAGTTTCTATTTATTCATGTAGATAAGGTGACATAGAATTGAACTTCTTATCTATTCTCATATATTTTTAAAAGTATCTTTGTAATAAGTAAAATATATGAGAATATCTTTCCTCATACTAACAATTGTAGGTGGGTGAGTTGCTAGGTCTACAAATAGTGGAAGATTCATTTATCAACTAATGTATGTAGATGAAAGGAAATTCATATGGAGATGAAATGGTATTGTGTGACTAACATAAAGAAAACCCCACTCAAGGCCATCAATTAGGGGTCCATGGACTAGTTTCTACCTAGCAGGATTATTTCAATTATGCCTATGGATAGTAAGGGGTTGCTCACACTACCAAGATAGACGTAAGGGCCTTATACTTGATCGATTCTTTCATAACTAAATTACAATCAAGGGTGGGTAATACTAATCTATCCAATAAGTGGAGATAGAAATCTAACCTTAGGTGTGCTATAATTGTCATATAAATATGACATCCATCTTCCTTTATCTACTTATGAAATCATTCCTTATATATGTGATATGAATTGATTGATGACTCATACCTCTTTCAATTGAGTTGCCCTATCTTAGGGAATGTTGATAACTCTAGCCTAACTTGCATCCACCTCCTGCTCCAAATGGATAGAGATATATGGATATCTCCAAATAGATATATAAACAGGCCTCGCCCTCGTTGCCAAATGGCTATTTAGAATCAATCACATATAGAATTATAAATTAGGGAGCTATATATCCAAAAACTATAGATTAATTAGTTTGTTTTTTTTTTCTCTCAATTTCCTCCTCCACATATCTTGGCCAAGGCCCTATATAAGCAAGTGGCTAAGCCTATATTCATTTAAGTTCACATCTAGTCATACGCACTCTCCCTCCTACCGATATGTTGAGGAGAGCTTAGATGGAAAGAGCAGGACTAGACAGCTAAGGGATGGCTATATAGCTGACAAGAGAGGCCCAACTATAAGGCATCCTAAGGTGTTGGGGGTGTGGGTGAGAAGGGAGAGGGTTATCTCGGCAGTGAAAATATAGAAGAATGTTAGTTTGAGGTAGGTCGATACGATTTGTAATAGATACAATAATTGTCCTGACATACAAGGCATTTGAGCCCTTCCATATATAGGGCATGCCACCGTATGCACCCTTCTCCAATTGTGAAGAGCGAGCTTTACCAAGTGTATGGCGACCGTATATGGAGAGGAACCCTTTTATCTTGGGAGGACAATGAACTAAACTCCCGTATCTATATGACGACAGCCACATCCATCTCTCTCTCTCTCTCTCTCATATATATATATGCCTTCGACCGGTGGGGCCTATTTCCCGCTATCTGTAAAAATTGACGGAGAAATTTACGAGTTCATTTTGTTAAGTGTCACAAATTTTTTACCACATTCGTATGTAAAATCCGATTATGTGCGTATTTTTACCAGCCACTCAACATTTGTAATCTCCAGATATTTCGATAACCCGCCTAACCTTTAAATAAGATGAATTTGCAACTCGTCCCTGCCAATTCGTCCAACAATGATGAACGGTTATGGAAAGCCTCATGTTGTGGCGGTGCCTCTCCCAGCATTGGGTCACGCAATTCCTTTACTGGACTTTGCGAGGCTCCTTGCCTCCCATGGCCTTATCGTCAGTTATGTCACCACACCCGCCAATGTTCCGCGTCTGCAACACCAAATGGCCAACGCTATTTCATCGCGCCTCGACATTCGCCTTGTAGTCCTTCCGACGCCCGCCGTGGAAGGTTTAGCTGAGGGAATAGAGAGTTTCGATCAAGTTCCCCCTGAACAATTCGCTCTCATTTTCGATCTGGCTTTTAAACTAGAGCATGCCTTTAACCGGTGGCTTCTAAGCCAATTTGAAAAAGAAGGGCAACAGGGGACGGGACCTCCTGTTTGTATTTTGCACGACGTGCTCTTGCGATGGAGTATGGTGGTGCCCGAAGAGCGCAATATCCCCAGGGTAGTATTTAGTACGTACGGGGCATTTGGACTGAGTGTGTTCCATTCTGCATGGCTTTCCGCAGCGCGCAATGCGGTGGAAAGAGAAAGGGAAAGTATTGTGCTGAGGTTGGGTTTGCCCACCGCTATGAGATTGCATAAAAATGAGATAGATCCATTTTTATTCGACCCCTTGAGGATGGAGTATATGAATGGGTTGCAGTCTGTCATTCAAAGTCATGGAATGTTGGTAAATTCTTTCGAACAACTGGAGGCCGAGCATCTCCAGCATTTGAGAAATTTGAAAGGGAAAAAGGTGTGGTCCATAGGCCCTGTATTTCCACCAAATGCTTTAGAGGGAGCAGTGAAGGCTAGTGCCCGAGGCAAAATGGCGGACATTAGCGAAGAGGAGCTGCTCAAATGGTTGGATTCTCAGAGCCGAAGCTCGGTTGTGTATATTTCATTTGGAAGCCAGACTTATCTCTCCCAAGAACAAAGCAAGGCCTTGGCGAGTGGTTTGGAAGCCAGCGAGCAGCCCTTCGTTTGGGCCTTCAAAGTGTCCCCAAAGATCACATTCGACACTGCACTAGATGTGGCTCGCGCATATCTTCCCGAGGGCTTCCAAGATCGCACAAAAAAGAGAGGATTGATCACATGGGGTTGGTTGCCGCAGCTTCTCCTTCTCTCTCACCCTTCTGTGGGAGCCTTCATGAGCCACTGCGGGTGGAATTCCATGCTTGAAAGCGTAACTTTGGGCGTCCCATTAATCACATGGCCCATGAATGCAGATCAGCACTTCAATTCCACACTGGCAGTCAAATTGGGGATTGGAATCCAAGTGTGTGAGCACACAACTGGAATTCCGGACAAGGAAAGAGTAAAGAATGTTGTAGCACTCGTCTTGAATCAGAACGATGGGAAAGAGATGAAAAGAGTTGCAGCAAAATTGCAGGACATGGCAGGAAAGAGTGTTGCATGTGGAGGATCTTCCAATGCAAACTTACTAGACTTTTTGAGCGAGATTCATAGGCTGCATATCGCACGAAACGCTGTCGTATATGCAAGATCCTCCAAAGCTCAGATACAAGATGGTTTTGCCACTGAAATTCTTCAGCTCGGCATATCCGAAACTGCGTAATGATTTCTACTTTTGTCTTTTGCCCAACGCCCGTGGAATAAGGCGCACCAGGATGGGAGTCGTAGTTCTCATTAAGGAGGAACATCGACAAATGGAATGTTTCCCATTCCCCTAGTTTATGATTGAGTATTTGATAGGTGACTTGAAATCTTTGAATGTTTGCTATAGCTTGGTGTAGATCTTCCTTGCATGTCCTTTCCTTCGTAAACAAGAGTTGCAGTTAAAGACTGTTAGGATGGTTTTGGTAGTGCCAGGTAATTCTGAGTTGGTTATTGATTTGACGTTATACTTTTGACGAGTTTGTTGGCTGTCTCACATTCACAGGGCAATGAAATTCATTTGTCACTGTCCTTCAAAAGACAGATCTGATTCTATTATATTGTGCAACATAAATTCCATGGGATAGGCCATGACCGAACCGATTTTGATAAATAAATTGATTGTTCATGACACTTCACAGATTATTGGTGAATACTAAGTGAAGTATTGGTCACTTTACAGTCTGTATTTTATTAGTATTATTCAAACATTGATTTCATTAAAATGAGTTATAGGGACAACTTTAGAGTGTTTTTTGAGTAATAACGCAGATCGGCGTTCTGCTATGGGAGCCTTCGACCTCCCATATTGATTCCTATGGCATTGGAATGATCGGAGCCGCCCAAGAAAACTTGTTACGTAGACTGCAATGTTTGAGAAGCGGCGGCATCGGCAATAGTGGGGAGAGCTTTACAAAATAGTGGTGTTTTTTATTTGCTTCTAATTTTCTATTTGTTTTATAAGTTTAGAGTAAATTTATTAATACGTAATGTTCAATAATTTTAATATTATAATCATAGATATTATTTCTAACTTTATATTAACCTTAATAATATTATAATTGTATTATTACATAATTTATTTATTTTAAGTTTTGGATAGGTTGTATTTTTTAATTTAAATTTTAATATTTTTGGATTTATTTATTATATGAAGTTTTATGATATCTTTTTATTTTTATTTTTGAATATGTACGTATGTATGTATGAATGAATCTAAAATGAATTCAATTTCAATTTTTGTGTCATCAATATGTTCAAATCTTCATGCATAAATCTAAATCACAATTGATAATTTAGATTAGCACTTGGGCTTTAAAGGAAGATTGTTGTTTGTTAGAATTTGTCATAATGACGGTGAGGTTAGTCCATTAATAAGAATTATTCGTGTTAACTCGTGAGAAAATTTCTTTCCCGACAAATTTTATGAGTTAGAGAGAGATTAAGATATTGAGTGAGGATGGCATTTAGGAAAATAAAATAAGGGTTTATTCATAAAAGTTGGTAAATTAGAGGATGATAAAGTTTAGCTACAATCTATAATTGACAAAATTCAAATGGTTAAAATTGCAATGAGGGTTTTTTTTGTTTTTACTATTAATAATGACTTCTCCATAGTTAAATGTGACACACGTATCTTATATATTTTGACCTACTTGATATTTAGATATAATGACAATTAATTGGAATGATATCAAAATGACTCTAAAATCATTTTTCTCAAAGTTTGGGATTTCTCCATTTTTAAAACAATCTTGAATAGTTCAAAGAAGCTTATTACTTCTAGAAGTAGGATGTCTACTATTACTTGAATTATTTTATGATTTGATAAATCCTTTTGATAAAATTTATTTGGGATTCAAGATATAAATTTTACTATCTTAAAATTTACTAGTTATTTGCATGATATATCAAACATTTGTTGAAGTGATACATGGCATGTTAATAATTGTGTTGAATGGTGTTTGAGATGATAATAGTGAATATGATAAGTTAAACAAGGATATATGTTAATGTATCATCTAGGTCATTTCTTACTATTCTATCCATTTGATGATATTTGGATAATCCTTTCTTTTTTATTGTTTCCTTCAGTAAAAAAAGCTTAGCTACAATCTTTTATTAACAAAGTTCAATTGGTTAAAATTGTAATGAGTTTTTTTTGGATTTTTGTTTTTTACTAATGGCTTCTCAATAGTCAAGTGTGACATTGTTGTCTCGTTAATTTTAACCTACTTGATAATTAGATATAGATGCAATTAGCTAGAATGATATTGAAATGATTTCCATCATTTTTTTTGAGATTTCTCCAATTTTGAAATAAATTTGAATAGTTCAAATAAGCTTGTTGCATATAGAAGTAATTTTTTTGGTATTGTTTTCACTACCTTACAATTTGAGAAACATTTTTTATGACAGTTTTCTCAACTCCAACCCTGCTTCTAATGTTAAGTATATCAAGAATACAAATTTTAGCCTATGAAACATAAAAACTTAACTACTATGCCATAGAACTTGTATATGGATAAAATTAAAGAAGTTGAGTTGTTCAACATCACTTTTATGGATGCATATTGTGTAAATATTTTTGAGCTCTAAAATTTTGAAAAAGTGCCCAATGGCCTCTTGGATAAAAAATTATGGCCTCCCACATTGGAAATGTAGAAACATATGGGACATATAAATGAATTATAAGAGGTATTTACTCTTGTTAATGACCTTATAACACATGTGTTATGACACATCATAAAACATCTTTGAATGGATTTGATGGAGAAAAAATGGAATGTCCATGTTGATGAGAGAATTTCAACATGCTTGTAATAGATCAAATTAATATGTATTTTTATTAGGATAAATCCATATTGGGATTTGAGTGTTGGTTTTCTTACTATGAATTTGGGAACTAGAATGTTGGGTGTTTTTAGCTCATAATTTTTTAATGTATTTGATGGTGTCATGTATCACCTTTAGTAAACGGGTGCGTGAGATGGAGGTATGCATAGTAACTTTTGTATGTATTTTTATGCTATTAGAATCACTTCATTTCTTTGGTTTATGATACAACTATAAATGATTTCTTTGCAAGTATATCATGTAACAATTTTGAAATTACTAAATAAAACGTTAAGTTACTTTAGAGTGTCAGTTTCCTCTCCAAAGGATTTTTTGCATTTACACCTTTATTTTAGTATTGTTTTATTTATGTTTTAAATGTGTTTATCCTTTCTGTAATTGTAAATATCTAAAATATATACAATAATCTTCTCTTATAATTATTTAGAAAGTATTTTTGTATAACATGATTCATTTCATTTGGTATAAAAAGCATGATTGCCTCAAATTATAAATGAGTGGTAGAGGAATTTTAATATTTACTCATATTTGTTTGAGTGGGACTGAATAAAGGAAAAAATGGGTTTTATAGAGACCCAAAACCACAAAGTTTATAGAAAATATAAGGAATAAGCAATAAAGAACCCAAAATAAGAAGGTTGTAGTAAGAAAAGAGCCAAGAAAGCACAACACCCACCAACCCTAGGCCAGCAAGGGCCACCAAAAAAACCAACAACATAAACAACCCAAAGCAAGGGCCATCAAGAATGTGCATGTCCTAGGAACACTTTTTTAGGGCCTGAACCATTTGGGGCATAGGAGGTGCCTTCCTCTTCAGATTTGCTTTCATCCTCTTTCAGATACCATTGTCCTCAGTCTTGCTTTTGTCCTTTTCAGCTTCCAAGTCCACGATCAAAGATCCTTGATGTGTGTTTTCCAACTTCTTAGTCATAGCATTAATGATAATGGTGTTATGTTGTGCCATTATGTGGTTGTGCTCCATAATAGTTTTCATGGTATCTTTTATTTTACCTATTTTAGCTTCCATGCATTTAACCTGACCTTCATTATCCTCAACCTCCATCCTCATATTGCCCTCATTTCTCCTACCCTCCGTGGCATTAAGGGAGCTGAATTTGACTTCTAAGTCCTTTAGCTTACTGTTGAGGGCCCTATTTCTAAGGTTAAGGTCCTTAATTTCATGGAAAGCCCACTTCATAATTTTGAAGTAATCAACAACTTCATTTCTGGTGATAGCTAGTATATCCGCAGGAAACTCATGGTCCTCCTTAAAATAATGATCTTCAGGGTTAAGATCAATAGGGAATCTGGGTCTATTCTCTTTGTCTGTGGCATGGTAGGAAGAGAAAGAGTCTTTGTTGGAATTAGGGACCATAGAAATATTCTCCAGGGTATCCTCAGAATAGGAGACCAATTTATTAGCAAGGGAACCCTTTTGAATGGACTACTCTTTCAGAACAACGCCACTGGGGTTTTTGATAGTGGTTGATTTTTTGAGCGGGGATTTGCACTGCAGAGTTTTCTTACCAAAATTGTTAGGGGAAGGAGGGTCTTCCTCAATCCACTCAAAGTCATCCATACTATTACTTAAGGAGCAATATAGATAGTACAAAAAGGAAACACTAACCTTATGATGAAAGTGGTTGAGAAGGGCGAAGTGGTAGCCATAGACCTTGGTGAATCTTCCATCTAGGGTAATGTATTCCATGATGATTTTGAGCTCTTTCCTCCATAATGAATTTATTGAATCAACTTCTAAGTAGTTGTTGGAGACTTTTATTAGCTTTATCTTCTCCTTTTCTTTCTTGGGGAATCTAATAACCGCCTTGTCAGAGAACTTTCTATCATTAAAGAATTTCTTTCCCTTAGTAGACATGCTAGTCACTTCGCCAATGAGGTTCTCATCCACATTGACCTTCCTCCAGAAAAGAATAATTTCTCTATTCTTCCAATTTTTCTCAAAGTACTCTTTGGCCTTCAGATCAGGCCCATGAAGCTTTTCGATGAGGGAAAGCATCCCACCTCTTTCTATTTGTCTCCATACCTTCAAGTTCCTCTTGTTCATTTTATAGCTCTTTGGCTCAACCCTTTTCCTATCTCCTCCCATTTTTGCAAACAACTCCCTAAAATTTTTACCAGAGTTAGTCCTAAAATAAAATGCTGCAGCCAAACCAAAGAGCCCACAAAACATGTCACTTCTTACTGTCATTTAAGATAATAAGTACAACCCCATCAAATCTAATGATGTTGATGTACTTGACCCTATTCTCTTTCATCATCAAAAAAAGTTGTTGTTTTCCCATGTGTGATATCATATTCAATTAAGGCCCTTACCTCAATGCATAGACTCTTGAGATTCTGCCACATGACCAACCCCTTCTGCTTAACCCCGTCATTAGCAAAAAAATCAGCCATGCTGTTGGCTTCGCTCAAAGCATGAGAAATTTTAACTTTCTCAAATCTTGCTAAAAGGGATTTAGCATCTTCGATCCAACTCTTGATTGTCCATGAGGGAGAGGACTTTCCTAGAAGGAAATCAATAATGTTTTTTGAGTCTCCTTCAAGCCATAAATTTTTATAATTCTGACTAAGCACTAAGTTAATCACTTGAAAGGCTCCAATAGTTTCTACCATGTGGTTAGTTTGAGATCCAAGGGAGATAGCCACCACTGCTAAAAATTTCCATTTGAGTCCCTAATCACACCTCCACTTCTAGCCAACTCCAGGTTGCCCTTAGCCGCTCCATCAAAGTTGGCTTTAATCCAACCACTCGGAGGAAAACTCCAACACACCCCTTCCCAGTATTTTCTAGTTGGTTTAGAAGCCCTTTACACATCATTTTTAATCTTCCATTCCTTGGCCATCTCTAAGTCATAAGGAGAGCACACCACAACCTCCAGATTATTCTCTTGTTGAGGAATGATGTTAAAGTTTTCCACAATTAGCTTGAGGATTTTTCAAAAAAATTGTTGTCTGATGTTTCCTTGTCCTTGAAGAGTCTATTATTTCATTCCTTCCACACTCCCCAGGCTATATAGGGGAAAGTGAAGGCCCATAGTCTTTGAATAAAAGGATTCAGAGAAAGAGAATTCTATTGAGAAAAAAAGTCTTTAATAGATTGAGGAAAAACCCATGAGATGTTCCAAAGAGCTAGAAACTTACACCAAACAGACAGTGGAGAAACAAGTGATTTGCTGACTCTGCCTCATTCTTATAAAGATAGCATCTGTTATGTATTTGGAAGCCACACTTGCAAAGATTATCAACTATGAGCACTTGGTTTTGAAGAAGGATCCAAAAAAGATATTAACTTTAGGGGTTAGATGTTTTATCCAAGCTTTGGTCTAGAAAGGAGAGGGGGCTTGAGAAAGGGATAGTAGAGAGATAGTCGAAGAAACAAAGTAGTTTTCTGAGGGTTTATCTATCTAGACTAAAAGGTCCTCCTATTGATTTGATCCCATCTTAATAGCCATTAGAGATGAGTGAATGAGGGAAAGCTCTAGGCTAAGCTGGCATAAGTACACCTTTCCCCCATCATGCCAATAGTCCTTAACTTGAGAACCAAAAGTCATTTTACACATGTTAGCCCACCTATTGAAACTTTCAATGTTTATTAGGGGTTCCTTAAGTAACCATCTATCCTTCCAGAACCTGGCTTGATTTCCACTTATTATATTCCACCCAACCCCTAAGTCAACAATCTTTATCCTAGTAATCATGTCATTCTAGCAAGAAGATCCACGGGGTAGAGAGGGATAATCCAACAAAGCCTTTAGGGAGCCACAATTAGCCATATATTTACTTTTTAGAATTTATTTCCATTCCCCACAAGATGAAAAAGACCTCCAAATTTGCTTAGCAAGAAGCGTCTTATTCATCATTTTGATCTTTCTTAGACCTAATCCTCCCATATTTTTTGTCCTACAAACAAGATCCCATCCAATAAGGGGAATTCTCTTTCTTTCTTCAACTCCCAACCAAAGAAATCTTTTTTGAATTTTTTCAATAGCATCTACAAATTTGGCAGGGATTTTGAAAAGGCTTAAGGCATAAATCGGAAGGCTATGAAGAGAATCTTTGAGGAGTTGGATTTTTCCTACTTGAATAAGAAGAGCACCTTTCCATCCAATAAGATTTTTGCTGAACCTATCAACCAACGAACTCCAAAATGAGTCAAGAGGTTTAAGGCCTAAGGGAAAACCAAGATAAGTACAAGGTAAAGACTCCACTCTACATCTAAGGATTCTGGCTATCTTGACCCGTCTATGATTAGGGGTGTTGAAAAAGAATAGAGAAATTTTCTATCTGTTGACCAATTGACCAAAATCCCTCTCATACATGTCCAAAATTCTTTTACAATTCTTAGCCTCAGTGATAGTAGATCTCCCCATAAGCATGGTGTCATCAACAAACCATTGATGTGAGAAAATTAGGTTGCTAGAAGAGGGCCTTAGACCCACCAAGGACCCTTGATCAATCATTCTTTTCAGGTTCTCCCAAAAAATTCCTCCATAATAGTGAACAAGATGGAGGAGATACCTGATCTCCCTATCTTAAACCTCTTGAATTCTAAAAGAAGTGCGAAGGGGATCGATTCACCATAATGAATATAGAAACAATAGAAACAAGCTAATCCACCATCTAAAGGACTCTATTGCTGAATCCAAACGCCCTCATAATTTTGAATAAAAATTTCATGTCCACATGGTCATAGGATTTCGAGATATCAAGCTTAAGGAGAAAACCTTCAGTTTTGGATTCCACTAGGGAATGAATATTCTCATGGACAGTGACAATAGAATCAAGGATCTTCCTTCGAAGAACAAATCCATTTTGCTAGGGAGAGATCAAAAAAGGAAAGATTATGAGAAGTCTAGATGTCAAGACCTTTGAAATGATTTTGTAGAAAGAGTTACAAAGGCTTATAGGCCTGAACGCTTCAAACTTTGCCGCTCTAGGTTTCTTGGGAATAAGGACCAAAAAGGTAGCATTTAGTTCCTTTAGGGGACTTCTTGATCCAAAAAAGTCTTTGACAACATTCACAACATCCTCTTCCAAAATCTCCCAGAACCACTAAAAGAAGAACATGGGAAACCCATTTGGATCATGGGCCTTGTTCCCTTCAAAGGAAAACACAACTTTTTTAATTTCTTCGCTAGAAGGAATAGCAAAAAGTTTGGTATTATCTTCCTCCTCAAATAAATGAGGGATGGCCTCTAGAAGGTGATATTTCTCTTCATGGATGATTCTTCTGCTCGCTGAGAGGAGATTACTATAGAAAATGACAGCTTGTCTTCTAATGTCATCTTCCTCCTCAAACCGATTTCCATTACTTTCAATGTGAGAAATTCTATTGAAGACCCTGTGTTTAGAACCAAATAGATGAAATCATATCTGGTGTTTTTATCTCTAGCAAAAAGCCATATAGCTCTATATATTTGTCTCCAAAAGTCCTCTCCGACTATAATATCATGCATTTTCACAAGCACTTCATTTTCTTTTTCCCTATTATCATCATCAATATATCCTTCCCTCTGGATTTTATCTTGAATCTCTGCCAAATCCAACTGGAGGTTGGATTTGATACCAAAAATGTTACCAAAAGTCTATTTTTTTCATCTTATTTTACATTTAACTTCCCTCAATTTTTTAGCAACCCTAAACATGGCTATCCCAGAGACAACAATATTCCACCATTTCCTTATTTCCTCAAATATCTGAGGATGGGATAGCCACATTCTTTTGAATATGAAAGGAAAGTTCCTCTTCGCCTTTAAAGGATCCACAACAAAACTTATGGGGAAGTGGTCCGAACCCACCCTTGAAAGAGCTTTTAAAGAGCAATAATAATTTAAAAACCATTTTCCTAAATTAACGCTCTATCTAACCTTAATTGGATCAAGTCCTTACTAGTTCTTCGATTTGACCAGGTAAAGATAGCTCCCTGCAAATACACATCAATCGGCGCTTGGTTATTCATAAAATAAAAAAGGTCCATTCTACTTTCCATATTAATATGGGAGCCTCTGAACTTCTCATCATCTTGAAGAGGGGTATTATAGTCTCCAAAAATGACCCAAGAGTCATTATTAAAAATCATACGAAAGGCATAAAGCTCCTTCCAAAATAACTTTCTAGCTCCTTTCCCATTAGGGACATATATGTTAGACTGAATCCAGGTAAAATCATCTCTAATATGGGTAAATATGGTAGCCACATGATTAGTGTTCTCCAACAAAGGTTCCCTTTTAATAAGATTTTAGTTCCAAAAAGTGACAATTCCTCCTAAGGCACCTTCTGAATTTTTTCCATGGACACCACAAAATTGAAACATCTTAATCTTCTCCACCTTCTCCTTAGGAATTTTGGATTCTTGGACCAGTAAAATATTAGGTCTATGGTCCCTAACAAAATTGTATTGCACATCCTACTTATGGAGCTTGTTCATCCCCCTAATATTCCATGACATGATCTTCATGTCTTACTAGGTGATCGAAGAATCTCAGGGATGGTATTTCAAACACCATCTGCAATATCCTGAAAGCTACCATGCTCCCTCAACCACTTTATAGTTTTTCTTCCTTGGTTGCTCTTAGTGGATCCATAATCTTCCTTAGCTCTAGTTCTAGTTGAGACTCCACTTGGGGTATTCTACGGCTTCTTTTTCTTCATCTTTTTCTTGGACAAAGAGATGGCCTCATCTTTATCTATATCTTCTTGTCTTTCCAACTCTCTCCCTGATTCCCAATCCTTATCAGAAATTCTTCTTTGATCCAATGGAAGGGTGTCCATCAATCCATTGTTACAGTGGGTCAAGTTTTCACTTGAGAGCTCTTGAGTCAGGCTCATGTTCTCAAAGGTGTCCTTGAAAAAATACAGTCATAAAGAAATTCCCTGAATTTGAAAAGAGTCTATGCTAAGGCCTCCTCTTGAAGCAGGAGGAGGAAAGCCAAAGTCCAGTGTCAATCCCTGAATAGGAATATTGTCTAGACCTGGTCCCCCAACCTCCAAGCCTTCTAAATCCTTAACAAGGTTGTTGATAGAGGACTCCAAATTCAGGAATCCATTTCCAATGCCTTCCATTTCACCCTCTCCATCCTCCTTCCTACCAGATAAGTTCTTTGATTCATTTTGTAAAGGCTCTTAAAAACCCAAATCTCCCTTGTTTCCCATCACTTCATTGGACTCAGAGGAATTAACCTGATCTTTAGGCTTACTACACTTTTCTTTGCTCTCTTTTCCCTCCCCCTCATGCTTCTAATTAGGAAAAGGTTTCTCCTTTTCCTTGCTAGCATTAAGTGGGCATTTCTTAGCCCAATGCCCTATTTTTCTGCACTTAAAGCAAGAAAAAGGGATCAATTCAAACTCAATAGCTTGCTTCCAAGTCCCAAAATTTCATTGGATATCAATAGAGGAAGGGAGGTCAACATTCTAGGACACTCCCACACATATTCTAGCAAACACAAGCCTTTTTCTAGCTGTTGTCATGGGATCTATTGACAAAATCTCCCCAAAAGAGTTAGCTATACCATTGAAGACATCCTCGTTCTAGTATTCTAAAGGAAGACTTAGAAGTCTAGCCCAGAATGGAACATTCTCAAAAATGGAGTCAAAGAGGTCCAGATTAGATGTCCATTTTTTAAGGTCCAGAGAGGATTTCCCTATAACCCAAGGACCGCCACTCCTGACAGCCACCATATCCTCCTTGCATGTAAACTCAAAAGAAAAGTATCCTTTGGGAAACACTACATTCGTAACTTTTCCATTGGTTCTCCATTAGTTTTTAACAAACTCCCTAACCACTTCAATATTTGGTGCAGGGATCATAAACTTTCCAACCAATGCTCTGTCCATTAATGCAATATTATGATCAATAATCAGATCAGGCATAGAGATGGAAAACTTACCTTTCATTGGATCAGATATGCTGCACACTGGAGGGAAAATAGATTTACCATTAGGCCTAACTCCAAAAAGAGAGGACCATGGTCTACGTTTAGCTCCTTCACCTCCAACACCGCCCAACACAACACCCTCAAGGCTAGCATGTTTGACAGCCTTCCTTTCCGGGTCCACCATAATATTGTTTCCATTGTCCTTCTTGTCTGAATCATCCTTACCTTTCTTCCTGCTCGAAACATGTACTGATTCCATCTGCAAATCCTCAGATCCTGCTCCATGGCATGCTCCATTGTTCATAGAGGTTTGATCTTATTGAAAAAATAAATGTCAAGAACATCTAGAATAAAAATGGAGAATTTCATATTCATAAAAATTAATTTTTGAAAGTTTAATATGGAAGATATCCTCATGGATAGAGATCTATGGGAGCTATAGCATCTCCAGATTCAAAACTATTGTTTTGTCACAAGAAGAATAGGATAAAATGGATAGAAAAGATAGAAGGGTCTCAATAAATTCTCTATGAATTATTTATTATTATTAAATGTGCATGAAGAGACCTCTACAACTGCTTGAAAATTTTGAAATATACATTGAAAAATTTCATATAAATCACACAATCTAGTGCATGCATTGGTTGCTAGCAAGAAGTTGAGTCCACTTTTTGGCCATTTAGTGGAAGTTTTTTCCCTGATTTTCAAAATTCAACATATTTGACCTTAAAATTGGAAGTACATAGAGATGGAAACTTGAAAAAAGTCACCAATCATAAAATGTAGTACTCGAAGTCTAGTTTCCAAATATGTAATTTATTTCAATACCTAGATGATACAAATTGATTTTCAATAGGTGTTTCTAAAAGCCACAATTTAAAAGTCATTTTTTTACCATACCATGCATGTGTACATCATCCATATTTTGACCTAAATAATCATATTTTTTTAAATCCTTTTGGGAAAAAAATTGTAACTCACAAAAGCACGCTTTCCATATTTTTTTGTAATATTTTATTGAATATTTTTATTGTTAATTTTTTACTGGCCATATTTGGTGTTTTAAAAAATTGTCATGTACATCACGTATAAGATGACCTAAACTTATGATTTTTTGAATTTTTTTAAATTGAAAAAAACTATTTGAAGTACGCTTTCATGCAATCTATTCGTGAAAACATTATGCTAATAAAAAGTTATTAAAATACTAAAAACCATGATAATTCAAGTTTATGGACCTATTTAATCATATTTAAATTAAATGAAAAATAAAAAAAATCCAATTTTTTAAAAAGATACATATTTGGAATCTACACTATGTAATCTATAATGGGTTTTAATTTTGTCAAAAAATATTGGAAAAAAATTCTTCAAACGTATGCCCAAAGTCACTATTTTTTTCTGACATTGCTAGGACCTTCAACCTGTAGGTCAAACCAGTTCCAGGGCCTAGGTTCGGATCCCCAATTTAACTTTTTCCAAACTTGTCAAAAAAGTAAAAACCTGACCTACATTTCAAATTTGAAGAAATAGGATCCCGTTTACTAAACATGATCCTATTTACCATTTACTCATTGAAAATGGAACGAGAATAAATGAGATCCTGTTTACTAGTGGATCTTGCTTAATAAATGGGATCCTGTTTACTAGTGGATCCTACTTAATAAACGAGATCCTGAATTGTTTAACTCGAGATCCTATTTACTAAACAGGATCCTGATTTATATAAATTGGGATCTTGTTTCTTAAATGGGATCTCGAGTTATTTTTGACCATTTTTTTAATTTTATTGTCAAAAAGGGGAATTTTGGTTTGAAAATTATTTTGTATGGGTGACTGCGACATATACCCTATTTTCTATCACCTTTTTTCTTGTTGAAGCTCTTCAAGTTGGAACTTTTTCAATTTTGAAAGGAGGCATCATTGGGACCATGTTACAAAGGAATTTTGTTGAAGTGCTACTTGTTTTCAAAGGAGGAAGAGGAATTTTATTTAATTGCTACTTGTTTGGAGGAAGAGAAATTTTATTAAATTGCTATTTTTTTTCAAAGGAGGAAGAGGAATTTAATTTATTTTCTATTTTTTTGAATGAGGAAGAGAAATTTTGTTGAATTGTTATTTATTTTCAAAGGAGGATGAGAAATTTTGTTTAATTGAGCTACTTGTTTAAGGGAGGAAGAGAAATTTTATGCAATTACTACTTTTTTGAAGGAGGAAGAGGAATTTTGTTTAATTGCTACTTGTTTGAAGGAGGAAGAGGATTTTGTTCAATTGCTACTTGTTTGAAAGAGGAAGAGGAAACTTGTTCAATTGCTACTTGCTCGAAGGAGGAAGAGGAATTTTGTGAAAAATTGCTACTTGTTTGAAAGAGGAACAAACAAGGAAGACTCTCAAGTTTTTGAAACTCATTTGTGTATACTTCAAAAAATTTCAATCATGGGATCACAATGTTAGAATAAGAGGAAAGATAGGAAGGTATTGACCCCTAATGAAATTCAAGCAAAGAGACAGAAGGAGAAACAAAGAAAAAGTGAAAGAAAAATGAGAATTCGATCAATGAATGATGGTGAGGCATCCAATTCTGGACAACTATTGAAGATAAAAGCATTGAGGATACCATGGATGTAGATGATGCAAACTTGCAAGAGGTGAATGTGGAAACTAATATGAATATACAAACTACTCTGGGTATGTCTTCAAATATCCCTTTCAATTTTCTATGGAGAATGTTTCAAATGGAACAAGTCTAGGTATGTCTTCAAATCCACCATTAAGCCTTATGGAAATGGTGTTTATTAGAGATATAAAAATTCTAGATATCACAATTGACATCGATAATATTCATAGAGTTCAAGATTTGAGTCAAATTGTTGTTGAAAATGAAAATGAAAATATTTTTATTAAAAATGAAAATCAAAATGAAGATGAAGATGAAAATGAAAATGAAGATGAAAATGAAAATGAAAATGAAAATGATGATGAAAATGAAAATAGTTTTGAAGATGAAAATGAAAATGAATTTGGTGGAAGTGATGCTGAAAATGAATATATTTTTCTAAAAATTGCAAGTGATTTTTTGGATAATTTTCTTGGTAATATTTCTTGGAGACAAATAATAACACATGCTAATAGATTATACAATCAATTTTTTTATCATAAAAATCTTTTAGTTCAATGTCAACTAATGATGCAATTGATGAGAATGTGAAAAATGAGAAAATTAATGAAAAATTTAGCCATTTTTGTTAAACAAAGAAGAAAAGATCAATCAGTAAAACATGCTATGTCTACTATAGCTAGTGCCATTCAGTCTATTAGAAAAAATAGTAGATCTAAAGATAAGAGTGCAACAAGAAGAGCTATAACAATTGCTATAGTTAATAAAGCCACTTTGATTAAAAGAATGGTAAGGAATATTAGTGAATTTTTAAATATACATCCTAAAACATTGCTAAGAGCGGCAAAAATAAGAGAAAGTATAGAAAATGATCTAATTAACCAATGTTGGAGTTTTAGTGGTCGACTCCCGAGGTTTGACATGAAATTGAATGTTGAAATTAAATCTTTGATTGAAAAATATTGGCACGATAATACTAGGGTATTATCTAATGCTAGAGATGTTTTAAAATTAAGAGGGGGGTCCAAAGTTCACGATCCTCATCCAAAATGCCTATTAGATACAACAAAAACTAAATTTTACAGAAAATTTTGTGCTGATTTAGTGTTACCTGGTAATATTAAATTAAGTCAAAGGTATTTTGAAAAATGTAAACCTTGGTATGTAAAAATTAATAAGAAAGAAATATCTTTTTGTTGTAAAACACATGTTCAATTTTGTTAATTTTATGATGTTTTTCAATATATACATTGTACTTTGCATACTAACATGATTATGCAGGAATGTGGTATTAATATGCCACCTAAAACAATAAAAGATTTTATATGAAGTTTTTTTGTGAAAGATCTAATGGAAAATTATTTTATTTCGGTTCTTGTATTTCTAGACAATGCACTGGTTGTGGAAATCTTTCATTCTTAAGAGTTTTCATGTATGAAAGTGTTGATAATGATTTTGGGAAATAATTAGTGGATATTAAAATATTTAAGAATGTTAACTATTCTATAAAAGATGGAAAAATTGGAAAGTGTTGTGATTTAGTTAGAAAAAAAGTTAGTGTACATGCATTCATATTAGAATTTAAGAATAAAATTGTACCAAAATATGTTATGCACTCTCAACATGCTTGATGGGCTCATTGCCAATTTTGCACATGTAGAAATACATTTCTAGTTGGTAGTATACTATCAGTGGTTGATTTTGTGGAAAACTATACTCTAGCTAGAGCAAGAGGAAATTCAATCATAGTACTATAATTCCTGGTGCAACTAGCTATGTTTGTTCATATTGTTTATAGACATGCAAATGATAGTGCATAGAGGATGACAATTTTTTTTTGAGGGAGTATCATTTCTATTTGAGTGACAACCGGTTACACTCGTCAAAGTTTGTTCAATACTATTTCAATATATTTTATAGAAATTTAAGAGAAAGAGGAATTTAGATGATAAAACACCTCATATGGTCAGATAATTGTACGGGATAGTTCAAGAACGTTTGAATATTCTATTAAAGTAGGGTTCACAAGGAACTTAATGTCCAACATATGTGGAGTTTTTTTGAAGCTGGGCATGGTAAAGGAGAACATGATGGAGTTAGTCCATGTGTTAAAAGAATTCTTGCTAGAGAACAACTGAAATTTGAGGATGCAGTATATTTTAAAGATGCACGTGGGTGATCCCACAATAGTGGTTTACAATTTTTGGCCAAGCTAGACACAAATAATATTTTCTAACTAAATCTTTACTTTTGGGCACCTATAGAGGCTAAACCATGAGGAATTTGAAGACGATGCAAACTAGAGTTTCGTGAAATTTTGTCTGTAGATTCTAAATATATTTTTTCAAAATTTTTGGAATCATATTGCACCTCTTTTTCCATCTCCCTCGAAAATTAGTTTTTTTTTAGAAAACAAAATTTTTAAGGAGTGACGCTCATCGTATAACACAAATTTTTTTACAATTCAAATATAGGAAAACCATATAACGCGTAACTCTTTTTGTATGCATTGAAATTCCATTTTTTTTTTGTTGGATCAAGGACTTCAATATCTAGTGCACTCATATTTTTCAATTTTTTTTTGATAATCTTGTATTTTTCAACATGTGCAGAACTGAGAGCTTCATTTTTGGTGAAAACCTATGTTTAATAAAACTAAAAAAGAAAATAGATAATAAAACTAAAACATATTAAAATTATAGTCATTGGATAGCTCATTCTGAGGACTACCCGATTCCAGTTGGATTTGTGAACTTTGCTCCATTTTCATCCTCAACCCGAGCTTTGAAGGATTCGAGTGAACCCTCTTTTGGTTTGTTCAAACCCCAAGAATGAATTTTTTTGGCATGAAGTCATTTTTTTTAGTTTTCCTTATTTGAATTGTAAACTACTTTTGTGGGTTTACCCACGTGAGATTGTGGATTGGTGCAATACAAGATTATCTACACCTAGTTTGAGGGAGTACTCTACAGTTCACCAATTCTTTTGGTTGGTTGAAGAAGAGAACATTCCACCCAGACTTGATTGTAATACAATCAGTGGATCTACTAAATGACATTCATTTAAGAGTTCAAATGTAAGCACATGGACTATTTGGACAAGGGAGCTTGCATATTTTTATCAATTTTGTATCTCAGGAGATTGGGAAGCATGTGAAAATATGGAATGAGTTGACTATTGGAAGCAAAGATCGTTGACACCTACACAAGCACACGATCAATATGAAATAATTGGGTATGTGCAGGACCATCATGGAAAAAATAAGCCCTTAAGTGGCAAAAAATTTAGAAAAATCAGAGTTAGACAGCTTGACATAAAATTTTTAATAAGTTATCTTTATTATTTCAAAAATATGTAAGAATAGAATTTGTAGAAAATTGAATGTAGTTTCTAAACTACTAGGTTTTTAAAAAAAAAAAAAAACTATTTGGTGAAAATTCAAAATTTCTATGCAGTAGTACTTAAATTTCGTGGATAAAACAAGTAGGTGTCTATCCTGACCACCCTAACCACAATAAAATGATAATATTTTTTATAGGATTTTTAGATATAAGTAGAGGACTCCATGTCCTAATGTGATGCATATTATTTTAATTTATTTCCAAGTAAATAATTAATTATGAATTTTTTATTACAAATTATAAAAAATATATCTCTAACCACTTAAATTGGTCAAAACTTCATGAAATTCATTTTTTTAATCCTATAACTAGTATGTAGAGCATAGAATATGACACATGTTTCAGATTCAAAAAATGTGATGTCATTTTAAAGCTATAGATGTTTTTCAATCAGCCTATCAATCGAGACTTTAGTGGTAATTCAAATAGAAAATGAATAATAATTATTTATTAAATTCAAAGTAAAACATAATTTATATTTGTTGAAATTTGAGAATCTCCTTTAAAAACCCTTTTCATTTCATCAATTTTGGGTAAAAACAAAGTCGTCAGCCACATACCCTACACATACCCATCATATCACCACTTTTTGGCCCATCATGATCTTGCACATACCTAATTGAAGACAATGATAAAATTTTTGCATTAGAAGACTATGATCGTGTTTCAAAACTTGTACAAGAAGGTAATTTAATTCAATTTATTTCATTTTATTTCACTTTATTACTATTTTGTAATACTAAATTATTTATTTATATACATATGAATGGATGTATGTAGATTGGTCAAATTATATGGACATGTGCACAAGTTATTAAATCAATTTTTTTGTAGAACATGTGTATGTTGTTGTTGCACCTAAGGGGAATGAAGAGGAAACAAAATATTGGTTGGCTCATTGTGTGGAGACTAAACATAAATTAATAACACCTTGAAAAGATGATGATGGCTATCATTATCCAACAAGTATGATGATCCCCTTAAGAAATTTTTTAGAACAAGTCTTTGACCCCCTTAAGAAAAAATTGAGAACTTATTTGATGATGGTTATCATGTTTTCCAATAAGATCGGTGATGGTTGTTGGTACTTGTCTATGAAAATACCTGAGAAGGAAGAATGGTTTGCCTGCATTTGAAGATTATGAAACACATAAAAAATATTATATACACTATTCACATTTGGTGGTGGAAAAAAATATAAAACTAGATTGGTATCATGGAAGACCTACAAATAAAGTGTTATGTACAATTTCTATGGAAGAGCATGAGACAATCATATATGCATTGCAAAAAAGAGAGGATATAGATGGTACAATGGAATAAGTAAATACAGGTAAATATAGTTTTAGTTTCATATTGTCCTTTTAAATAGATTAAATACATGTTTTGATACTGCTCAAGTGTGTTATTAGTTGAAATTGATTTAAACTGTCCTTTTATAGATCCTTAAGCCATCATCACAAAAAGGAGAGTCCATGCATAGATTCAACCTAGACAACATGGAATACTTGGTAAAAGTAAGTAATTATTGGTTAAATTATATTTAAATACATGTTTTGATTATATATTAATATTACGTGTACATTAATAGTTAAAATTGATTTATTATCCTTTTTTTGTATCCTTAAGCCAAAATCACATTGATCTCATACTTTGCAACAAAAAGGAGAGGATGCAAATTCAACCTACACACATGTGTGGAATACTTTTAAATACAGGTACTTGAGTTGTGTACATATAGATAGTTTTATATAAATTAAAATATGTATTTTTTGATGATTTCATTGATATTTCTTGTACCTTTTTGATATCATGGCGTAAAGACCTACTACATTTTGGGCAGAAGTCTTAGATGTTCTTGAGATGGCATAGAAAATTTTTGTAAACATTATTTTGAGTTGACATATGTGTACATGTATATACTTACACAATTAAACATTTTGTACAAATTGCAAATACATGTACATACACAATTATACTCTATGTACTTTTATGTATCAAAATCAATATTCTATATATTTTGTTTGTTATATGTGCATGTTTTCCTACTTTTAAAATTTATAATTTGATTGTATAATCACTAAATATCATTTATAAATTATTGTTAAATCAATTATATCAATTGTGATTAAATATGAGACATGTACTTTGAAGTATTTCATCCCCTTAAGACGTCCTATTATGACATATCCTATATATTATATACTTAATTATTTCATTTGTTATGATGAGTCACCCTACTTTGAAACTTTAAATTTGATGGTATAATCACTAAACAACATTTATATTACTTCTTTGATCCCCTTAAGGTGTCATATTAGGACCCCTTAAGACATCGTATTAGGACATAAATATTATACTTTGTTATGATGAGTCACCCTGAAGTATAATGCTTGTTTATCTCACTTTATATTTATACTTAATTATACTCTTCATTGATCCCCTTAAGATGTCATATTAGGACATATCCTAAATATTATACTTAATTATATCATTTGTTATGATGAGTCACCCTAAAGTATAATATTTGTTTATATCACTTAATATTTGTACTTAGTCATACTCTTCTTTGATCCCCTTAAGATGTCATATTAGGACCCCTTAAGACATCCCCTTAATATTTCGTATTAGGACCTCTCCATACATGAGGATGTGACTCCCATTCCAACGTAAAATACCAGAAGAAAGGGTGGACGTAGAGGAAGAAGGCCGTAGTATTTTTGTTGGATGCTATTATTTGTTTTGACAACTTATAAATTAGTGTATTTTGTGGAACATGAGGTCAAGAGGACTTTTATGTTCTTAAGTTTTCTCTAGCACTTTGCATGATTTTTAAATATGGGAGTACATGATTTAATTTCAAAACTTTAGCCTATTTTTGGATAATTGTGTTCTTTAATTTTATTTTGAAAAAGAAATAGGAAATATGATATATACTTATAGAACAATTTTTTTGGAAAAACTCGCTACATTTTGACTGGTATTTATGTTTAGTTTATAGAATTTATTAATGCTTTTGTTCTCTAATCTTGTATGGTATTATTTATTTCTTAAAATTTCACCCTTTGTGGTACATAAAAAGATTGCTTTTGTTTGTAGATTATGATTTATTTTCTTATTTTATTAGATAACCTATGTATTAGGACCCGTTAAGAAATCCTATTAGGACATGGATTAAATAAGTGAACATTGACTAATTATCACTAATTATTGAATGTATATCATGTATATCATGTATAGATCACTAAATTTAAAAAGTTCAAAAATTGAAATGTCTTATTAATTTCAACTTTAATTTCATATTTGTATTTAAAATTAAACAATAATAAAGTCCATTATTTACAATATATTAAAATTCCATGAAAAAAATATATATTAAATCCATAAGAGTGCAACCCATGAAATAAAGTCCATGAAACAAAATATTAAGTCCACATAACCAATATATATTAATTCCATAAGAGTACAACCCATGAAATATAGTGGACATTAAAAAAAATATTAAGTCCATGAGAAACCAAATATTTAGTCCATGAAATAATGAAATACAACCCGTGAAATCATATCTAACTCATATTGTCTCTATAATCAAGAGACCTCTTCACACCATGCAGACTACATGGATAAACTAAACCACTCTGTACAAGAGAAAGATGAAATTAGATGTAAGATATATATATATATATATATATATAATATTCAATTTTAAATTTAATTAAAGTTTTTGATAAAGGAAAAAATAGGTTTTACAGGGACCCGAAACCACCAAGTTTACAACAAAAGAAAGAGGACAAAAAATTCCAGCAGAAAAAATAGGCTGCTAAAAAGGAAAATACCAGAAAAAGCAGCAACCAACCACAAAAGACCAAGGTCAATTAAAAAACTAGCCAGAACGCAAGCCAAAAAACCAGTAGCAACTAACTTGGAGTCTTCAGAATTGTCTCAGTCTCTGCCTCTAGGTCCTTCATATCCTGAACCCCTTTCTTGAATGTTTGAATCATCTGCGGTGTTGGAGGTGCCTTCCTTTTCAGATTAGCCCTTGTTCTCTTAGAAATCTCAATGTCCTCTTCCTAGTTTTTATATTTCACCTCTTCCCAGTCAACCACCAAGGACACCTATTGAGCTTTGTCTAATTTTTCAGTCATAGAGTTGATAATGATGGCATTATGTCTTGCCATCCTATTGTTCTGTTCAACAATTATCTTCATAGTATTTTTCATTTTTTCCAAATCTATTTCAATCCTTTTGTCCTTGCCCACATTGTCCCGAATCTCTTTATTGGCACTGTGATCTTTACGCTCTTCATTCTTCTTGCTTAACGTAGAAACCTTATCTCTCATTTCTTCCAATTTACTCTGGAGGGCCCAATTTTTTATTTTTAGATCATTGATTTCATGAAAGACCCATTTCGACATTATGAAATGGTCCATCGCATTATTCCTAGCTATACCCAGGAAGTCAGTAGATGGTTCCCTATCAAGATTGAAGCAATTTTTTGCAGGGTTGGAGGCTCCAGGGGATCCAATTCTAACATCTTTATCTGACGATGAGACAATAGAGGATGAATTATTGTTAGCACTAGAATCCTCAGAATCAGGAGATTCTTCAGAATAAGAGACAAGGTTTTTGACTGTAGAGCTTCTAGGCTTGGAAGCAGGGTAGGCTTTAACAGACTGGGGATTATGGATTTGAGTTTTCTTTCCAGTCTGAATAGACGGTGGACTCAAGACCATCCTCACTGGGCTCAAATTGGGAAAATTTCCCGAACAACTAGGTTCAGTGTCATCCTCCTCGGACTCCAGGGAAGCAACCAACTTAGCAGGGGCCGTCATATTTTGAAAATTTTCAATGATTAACCTAATCAAACTAGTATGCAAAATAGGATATCTTTTTGGGTTTTTCTTATGGTCATCTAGACTCTTTCTTAAGGAATATAGAAGATAGTGGGGAAGAGAAACCTTGACCTTATAGCGAAAATGGTTGAGCAAGGAAAAAAGATAGTTGTAGCCCTAGTGAAACAACCATCCAAATTTATATACTCCATGATGACGTGAATAAATTTTCTCTAGAGAGCTTTAATGGTGTCGACCTCAAAGTAACTATTAGAAATTTTCACTAGTTTCAATCTTTCCTTATCTTTCTTCAAAAATCTGACCACAACTTCATAAGAGAAAACCCTATCCCAAAAAAATTTGTGTCCTTCAATGGACATGGTAGTCACTTCAGCTATAATATTTTCGTCGAGTTGAACTTTCCTACCAAAAAGGGTTAATTCCCCATTTTCCCAACTCCTATCAAAATGCTCTGTAGCTTCCTGATTAGACCCATGGAGTTTTTCCAGAAAAGGGAGTAAACCCCCACTTTTGACTTTGTTCCACGCTTTAGTGTTTCTTGTGTGCATCAAAAATATTTTTGGCTCAACTATTTTTCTATCTCCTCCCATTTTAGAAAGCACAGTAAAGTAGAAAGAGACGAAATCTTGAGTCGAAATGGTCCTGCCAAACCAGTGAGCCCACAAAGCATGCCAAGCAAACTTACATGATAATTAAATTGGCTCGGTCCCATGAAATCTAATGATAGTGATGTATTATCCCCATTCTATCATCATTAATGAGAAGACATGCATCTTTTCCATGTGACGCATCATAGTTCAATAAGGCACGGACATTAGCATCTAAATCACTAATATTCATCCAAGTGCACTGTCCTTCACTTTTAACCCCTTCATTCACACATTTTTTTTCCATAGCATTGGATTCTCTATAAGCGTGTGAAACCTTTATATTATAAAACTTAGCTAAAGTTGAATAAATTTAATTAAAGTTATTCACAATGTATAATGTGTAATTGACTTTAAATATAATAAAAAATTTAAATTACCATGATATTTGGTTGCTTTGCATGTTCTCCTTGAGGTGTAACTATGATTGATTTAGGGTAGAAAGTCATAGTAACAAACTCCTGCAAGGTTAAATTTAAAGAATGTATACTTGAATTAGGTGGGTATGTGCAGGATCATCATGGAAAAAAAGGCCCTTAAGTGGCAAAAAAATTAGAAAAATCAGAATTAGGCAACTTGACATAAAAAAATTGAATTTAAGTTATATATATTATTTCAAAAATATGTAAGAATAGAATCTATAAAAAATTGAATTTAGTTTCTAAACTATTAGGTTTATTTAAAAATAAAAAATCTATTTGGTGAAAATTTGAAATTTCAGTGTAGTAGTACTTAAATTTTAGGGAAAAAATAAGAAGTAGGTGTCTGTCTGACCACCCTAACCACAATAAAATGATAATATATTTTTATAATATTTTAGATATAAGTAGAGGAATCTTGTCTAGATGTGATGCATATTTTTTTGTAATTTTTTTCCAAGTAAATAATTAATTATGAATTTTTTATTACAAATTTTTAAAAAAATAAAAACTCGTATGTCTCACCACCTTAACTTGATCAAAACTTCATGAAATTCATTTTTTTATTTTCTTAATTCTATAGTATGCAAAGGATAGAATGTGATGCATGTTTTGGATTCAAAAAATGTGATACCGTTTGAAATTTATAGATGTTTTTCAATCAACCTATCAAGCAGGACTTTAGTCATAATTCAAAGAGAAAATGAATAACAAATATTTATTAAATTCAAAGTAAAGCATAATTTATATTGGTGGAAAGTTGAGAATCTCCTTTAAAAACCCTTTTCGTTTCATCAATTTTGGGTAAAAAAAGTCGTCAGCCACATACTCTACACACACCCATCATGATTCTGCACATACCCAGGTTAAAATATATATTCAAGTTTGTACATTTTGTGTAGAATTTTTTTTAAACAACCTAAAATTCAGCTGCCTCATGAGTAGTTGTGAATCTAATGTTTTCCTAATCCCCATTCCCATGGTTGTGTCAATCTAGACATACATATAGACATTTAATGCTTATAATATTTACAAGTGTACATGCACATTTGGTATATAGTGAATTCAAAAAAAATCATAATCGTAACTATAATAGTAATGTAAGTTAAATAATTTACAATATAAATGTACTTGCCCTTGATCTATGATGCTTGAAAAACCCTCGAGTGGAATCAATGTGGAAGTCAATTGACTCCCTTGAACTAACATAAATATTTGAAACATATGTTCATGATTGAAATATAAATTTAAAAGTAAAGTTAAAAATTATTTCATATATAATTTAAAATATTGAAATCAAAATACCCCATAAGGGTTGCCAACTAGGGCTAGTGTCGACATATGTACTCACGGTGTAGATGATTGCCCCATCATTAGTGTCATTTGTACACCAAATAGTTTGATTGTTAAAATATATTGTGATGTTTTTTGATATATATTTTCATTAAAATTCTTATAAATTCAACATGTAGGTGCATATTTATACCTATGCCACACTATCATTAGGGTGATGCTCTATAGTAAGAAATTCTATGAATGAACTGAGGTGACTAGGTGATCCACCAGAATCTCCACATCCACCCAAACTAGGTGTGGCTTGATCATGTCCATAGCATAGCCAATGGAAACTAGTACATACATGTGGTGTAGACACTCATGAAGTGGTACTAGGAATAGCTCCATAAAGCGTTCCTCCATCATCGCGATCTCTAGGCTCCCTAGCCACTATCATAGAAGAATGTAGATCAAGGTCTTATGTGAGCGTACTCAGGGATCCTAATGTGGATATCACTACACATTGATGCATAGGTGCATGAATGGAAGGACCAAGAGGAGCAAAAAGGGGTTGCGCATGCATGGGGAATTAGGGATCAACCCTTTCCCTAACCTGTATTGTGGCATGCCACCACCAACACTCTGAAATGATTTAAAATCAAAATAATTGGGATTTTTCCCCAAAACAAATTCTACATATAGTTTCCTCAAAAAGTATAATGGAACCTCCAGATTAGCATGTGGTGGACTATCAAATACCATCCACCATTGATCCCATAAATGTGCATGCATCTGTGGATGTATACACCACCTCATGGATATTCTTGATTTAGTTGCATGAATGAGCTGCTATGTATTAGGGTTGAAAAATAAGGTGCTATATGGGATTTTGTTATTTTTAGGTTTAAAATTTGTTTATATGAGAGACCATCCACATAAAATTATGTCATCTCCTCTCTATCTTGTTGATGCCTATCTAAGTCAGAATCAATTGACCTAATGGCATTGACAACATTTTGCATTGTAGATGCAAAATGTCTCATGTGTGGTGCAATCAATTCTTCATTTTTCATAATATTGATTTGGTTTTGAATGGTTGCCAGATTTTCATTGATACGTGCTCACAAGCGAGCCTTGTCTAATCCAACAGGTGGTGGAGGTGGCATATGAGGTGGACGGGGTGGAGGTGGAGGTTGCTTAGGTAGTTGATTAATGATATCATCAATGTCAAATTGATCCTTGATAACTATATAAGTGTTCACCTGCATTAAATTATACAAAATTAACATACAAACTTACAAAATTACAAGAAATATTTAGTAAAATTTTAAACGTACATGCAAATTTGTTTAAATAGGATGTGCATACATATACATACACATACATACATTGATTGAACTTGATCATGTGCATACAAATTTCAAAATTTAAGATGTACATACATTTAAAATAAAAAATAAAATGCATAATATATGCATAGATCATTCAAATAAACTATGTGTACATAAAAATTCCAAAATTTAAGATCTAGAACTATGTAATTTTAATACATGTACATGCTAAAAAGTAAACTTGAAACAATCACAAAAGGCTCATTTATGTCTAACACATATAAATTACATTTTTCCAATAGGAGAAATCATGGTAGTAGATAGTCATAAAATATATACTATTATAAATTTATCATTATAAGTTGTTATATTCATAAATTCAACACTAAAATATATCCATCCAACAAAGTTCATAAATTCATCACTAAAAATATCCATCCAACCAAATTCATAAATTCATCACAAAAAATATCCATCAAATCAAATTCACAAATTCGTCACAAAAAATCCATCAAACCAAATTCATAAATTCATAACTATAAGATCATTGTCTTAATTTATAAAGTGTTGCAGCTCTCTACATAATCTCTTCATTTCTTTGTGTTTTCCTTTTCAGAATCAAACTTTCTCCTCTCCTCTAGCCATCGTCGATGTTCATCTAAGAGCCCATCCATAGCCCTAACATCATCAACAACATTTTGCATCCTAGATGAAAAACACCTCAAAGGTGGTGGGATACATTCTTCATTTTGAATAACTTTGATTTGATCTTGAATGGTTCTAGTTTTGGCACTGATCCATGATTGCAAGTGAGGACCATCAGTTTCAGGAGGTGGAGGTGGGGGGTTATGAGGTGGAGTGGGTGAAGGTGGAAGTGAAGGTGGTGGAGATGGAGGGTGTGGAGGTGGATTACAAATATTATTGAATTGATCCATGATGATCTCTAAGATATAAGTTGTTGAAAAATGAATATAATATTGTAGCTTTGAACTTGTAAAACTATGAGACTGTAGATCTAATTAAGTGTTCTTTGTTATAATTCTTTATGTATGATTATCTGTTTAGATCAATATTAGAAATTGTAGATTTAGAGACAAAATATTGTAGAAGAATGAGACAAGAAGATAGAAGTGAGATGACATATACGTGGAGAAACCCTTTTGGGAAAAAACTCCACCAAAATCAATAGCACGCTTGTATTATTTAACCTTAGAACAAGATTACAATAATACTGTATCAATCCTTGATTGATATGCTTCCTTTCCTTCAACAATCCTTCTTCACAACCTACATAAAAATCTCATACACTTTCAATAGAACAAGCTATCCATGCATTCCATGTGACCAAGCATGAATCCACACATCCCATGCCATGCTTCAAACCCTACACATGCAGAAGCTCAACCTGCAAACCTACTTAAAACTCTGATGCAATTGCTGCAATAAATAGACAATTAATGAGCATGTAAACTCATAAGAGTTATCAAATACAAGAGCATAAATCTCCTCTAAAAAATCTACACCTAGATTGCAGAAGTAGAGTTCTAATGTGTAATCTGAGTTCAAACCAAATTCTTCCTCAATTTAGGCCCCAAACTAAACACTTCACTGAATATTGATCAAGAAAATATCTTGTAAGCTTCACCTTAGGTGGTGCCCAAGAATGGGCCCACTTAATTGAGCCTTGTAAATATATTCTCATGGAAAAGGCATTAACTCAAAGATGCCAACTTGGTTACCCAAGGTGGGTCAAAGTCAATCTTAGTTAACTAAAACATATCTCTCCACCAATTCATGCAAAAATTATGCATGATTGATCATCCCCACTTAACTAAAAGTATCCACCTGGGTGATCCCATAATAGTGGTTTACAATTTTTGGCCAAACTGGACACTGAAATTATTATTTTTAGCTAAATCTTCACATTTGGGCACCTATAGTGGCTAAACTGTGAGGAATTTGAAGATGGTGCAAACTAGAGTCTCATCAAATTTTTTCTGTAGACTCTAAAAATATTTTTTCCAAAATTTTTGGAATCAAATTGCACTTCTTTTTCCATCTCCCACGAAAATAGATTTTTTGCAGAAAACAACATTTTTAAAAAGTGACGCAACCGTATAATGCATAACTTTCTCTCCATGAAGGATAAAATTCTAATTCTTTCAAATTTAGATTTGTAACTCTAATATCTAGTGCTTCCACTTGGTTAGATAGTTTTTATTGAATATTGTTTCCTTAATCAAGTTTCAAAGTCAAATGAATTACAATTTAGACATAAGGCGATGATAACGAACCTTTTTTGTATATGTCAAAATTTAATTTAATTTTTTTGTTGGATCGAGGACTTCAATATCTGGTGCACTCATATTTTTCAAATTTTTTTTTGATAATATTATATTTTTCCACATGTGAAGAACAAAAAAATTCATTTTCAATGAAAAACCTTTGTTTAATAAAACTTTAAAAACAAATACATAACAAAACTAAAACATATTAAAATTATATTCATTGGATAGCTTGTTATGAGGAATACCATAATCATTTGAAATAAATTTTAAATCAATTCATTTGATACCCCAAAATCTAAATCAAAAGTGATTTTTTATCAGCATTTTGATAGGTGTAAAGGAGACACATTTATAGGTATGGTTTAAAACTAGCAAGGTTCTATCCAAGGGGGTTTGATCTAAGGTGATTTGATCAAAACCTCTTCAATTGGAATCCTTAAAATGGAACTTTTTAAGGCTTAAATCATTATATTTTCTAAAAATATGTGATTTCAAGTAAAATTCGTTCCTCTCAGGAATTGTAAACCACTATTATGACATCACCCACCTATTATCTGTCATGCAACTAAAGTCATTAGTCATGCAACTCAAGTCAACTGAAGTCAACTAGCATTCAAATCAAACTAACTACATGAAATTAAAGATAACTGAACCATAACTGAATTGAACTCCACTCATGTAAATTTCAATCCCTAACTTGTAGTATCTTTACATGCATTACTTAAGTGTTATCAATCCTTAAAACAATTAACTAAAGCAAGGTGGGTTCCACCTTCCATGTGGGTACCCCATGTGCTCCTGTCTTGTAGGAGCTCTTATTGGAGTCAATCTTAGTTAACTAAAACATATCTCTCCACCAATTCATGCAAACATTATGCATGATTGATCATCCCCACTTAACAAAGTATCCACCTATTATCTGTCATACAACTCAAGTCAACTGAATTCAACTAGCATTCAACTCAAACTAACTACATGAAATTGAAGATAACTAAACCATAACTAAATTGAATTGAACTGAGCTAAACTCCACTCATGCAAATATCCATCCCTAACTTGTAGGATCTTTACATGCATTATTGAAGTGTTATCAATCCTCCAAACAATTCCTGCAAACAAGTCCTTATATATCCACCATCCTGTAAAAGAAGACGCCAAGGTAATAACACACATAGACATGCGATAAAAAACCTTTGAAGTAACTCATTGTAGTAAAGTGTAACCAGTCCAAGAGAGGTTCCCTTCTCATACAAAACAAATATACCTTTTAGAACTACCACTGCACAGGTAATGCCAAAATTGAAAAGAAGATCACAACATTCACAAGTCCTCTTATAACACTTCACATAGAGGATGTGGCTAACTCCTCTTTCATAGTGTCAAAGAAGCATACAATGATATGCAAAATACATCTCTCATAACATAAGAACCTTCAAGAAGAAGACAATATTACCACAAAGAGAGAACCTACAAATCAAACCATGTTTTTATACCACACTAAAATGTGCCAAACTGTGTAAAGTAAGATCTCCTTCAACACTCCCAAACTAAAAGGATATCAACAGATAACCATTCAACTTAAATAATGAAACATGGCAGAACTTAGATGTAAACCTCTCATAGAAAGTAGATCGAACTTAGCCAAACATTCCCTCAACAAAAGGGAATATTCCCAAAGCCACTAACTATCTTGCGTACTCTCCTACCCAAATCCTTAGAACTAACTCAATTTCAAGATTGCAAGGAGAACAATGGAAATACATAAAATCATAAATCTACTTCTCAACAATCCCTCATAACTCAATTTTCAAGACTAATGCATAAGAGAAGACAAGATACATACAAATAATGTATCTAATAATTAGGCAAGCAATACTTCTTCTAGATCATTTAACTGTCGTGTAGACAAAGAGTGGGATACCAAATTGTCCTGTGCATACAACACCAAGCAATATAGGATTTCAATAAAGAAAACCTTCTCATTAGGTCTATGATGGACACATCCATTTCCAGGTGTAGGCTTCTCAGTCTTTACTATTGAATTTTTTTTATAACAAGTAACCATTCCAACACATATCTCTTAACATAAGAAATATCTAGCCTAACCCTTGAAGTCTCTCTAGTATCCATGAGCACCCACCAATCAATCCATGCCAACTTCAAATGCAACCTGCATAATCATGAAGCTCCAAGAAAATGATTAATAGTCAAAACCAAAAAGAACTACATCCTCTCCAAAGGAAGAACAACAACACCTTTACCAAAGAATCCAAGGGTCCTTCATGAAACAAGATGTTAAAATTTCTTCAAATCACATGAAGATAACCATATCCTACCAAAGCTCCCACTGAACTGTGATACCAAGCTATACTTGGCAACAAGATAAACATCAAACCATCACCATCAAAAAATCTGACTGAAACATGTAACTAAGCTATCCATGACATTGTGATAACCATCTCCTAAATGAAGATCATCCATGGCCTGAACACAATCAAATAAACTATTGTTAACAACACAACTCCCAAAAGGTCAAGAAAACCATAATCTCTAAACCAAGAAGATAAAACACACTTCTTTTACAAATATATAATAACACAATTTAGTAAAATCTCCCACTACAGCCAAAAAAAACTTCACATTGTTAAGAGAAAGGTGTCCCAAAATCTACCCAACTGTTAGCTCTGATACCTAATGTTGAAAAATGAAGGTAATATTGTAGCTTTGAACTTGTAAAACTGTTAGACTATAGATCTAATTAATTGTTCTTTGTTATAATTCTTTGGGTATGATTATCTGTTTAGATGAATTTTACCAATTGTAGAAAGAGACAAAATATTGTAGAAGAATGAGACAAGAAGATAGAAGTGACAAAAAATATATGTGCATAAACCCTTTCAAAAAAAAAATCCACCAAAATCAATATTGCTTGTATTATTTAACCTTAGAACAAGATTACAATAATACTGTATCAATCCTTGATTGATATGCTTCCTTTCCTTCAACAATCCTTCTTCACAACCTGCACAAAACTCTCATGCACTTTCTGAAGCACAAGCTATCCATGCATTCCATGTGACCAAGCATGAATCCACACATCCCATGCCATGATTCAAACCCCCGCACATGCACAAGGCCAACCTACAAACCTGCTCAAAACTCTGATGTAATTGCTGCAATAAATAGAAAATTAATGAGTAGGTAAACTCATAAGAGTTATCAAATACAAGAGCATAAATCTCCTCTCAAAAATCTATGCCTAGATTGTGCAAGTAGAGTTCCAATGTGTAATTTGAGTTCAAACCAAAGTCTTCCTCAATTTAGGTGCCCCAAATTGAAAACTTAACTGAACGTTGGTCAAAAAAATATCTTACAAGCTTCACCTCAAAGTTAGCACCCAAGAATGGGCCCACTTAACTGATCCTTGTAAATATATTCTCATGAAAAAGGTGTTAACTCAAAGATGCCAACTTGGGTACCCAAGGTGGGTCCAAGTCAATCTTAGTTAATTGAAACATATCTCTCCACCAATTCATGCAAACATTATGCATGATTGATCATCCCCACTTAACTGAAGTATCCACCTATTATCTGTCATGCAACTAAAGTCATTAATCATGTAACTAAAGTCAACTAGCATTCAACTCAAACTAACTACATGCAACTGAAGATAACTGAACCATAACTGAACTGAACTGAACTGAACTGAATTGAACTCCACTCATGTAAATATCAATCTCTAACTTGTAGGATCCTTACATGCATTACTCAAGTGTTATCAATCCTCCAAACAGTTAACTAAAGAAAGTTGGGTTCCACCTTCCATGTGGGTGCCCCATGTGCTCCTATCTTGTAGGAGCTCTTCTTGGATAACCCCACATGTTCCTATCATTTAGGAATAATTACAAATATCAATTTACATGTTCATTTCATTCGAATTTAATCTCTTTCTAATCCTACTGTTGGGGAACACTTTCCAAGGACTTAGGAGATACATGAAATATGTTTAGGATTGCAATTAAATGGCATCCTATTCCCAACATAAGTGAACCTGCATTAGATTTGTAATTTCAAAATGTAAGATACATGTTTAGGAAATACCCTTAAACCATTCAATATAAATTTCCTAATTGAATACAAATGATAAAGTGTGTAAGCCTCAATTATGCATTTAAGGAATGTTACTTGAATGAAAAAAATAAATTTAATTATTAATATAGGATTTCTTAAGGGGATCTATGTATTAATATAGGATGGATTAAGGGGATCTATGTATACAAAATCACATGGCTTAAGGGAATAAAATTTGATGAAGTTTCCCAAGGCAACCAAATTTCAATAAGGTCCTAGGAAAAAATGAATGCTTTAGGGTTTACGGTTTCGAGTTTAGGATTTAGGGTTTAGAGTAATAGGATGGCTTAAGGGGATCTATGTAGTAAGGTCCTATGATTAAATGACATGGCTTAAGTGAATAAAATTTGGTGAAGTTTCCCAAGGAAACCAAATGTTGACATTAAATTCCTAGAACAAAATGATGGATTTAGGGATTAGGGTTTATGGTTTAGAGTTTAGGGTTTAGGGTTTAGGGTAATAGGATGGCTTAAGGTAATCTATGAAGTAAGGTCCTAGGAAAAAATGACATGGCTTAAGTGAATAAAATTTGGTGAAGTTGCCCAAGGAAACTGAATTTCATTAAAGTCTTAGGAAAAAATGATGGCTTTAGGGATTAGGGTTTAGAGTTTAGAGTCTAGGCTTTAGGGTAATAGGATGGCTTAAGGGAATCTAATGTAGTAAGGTCCTAAGAAAAAATGACATGGCTTAAGGGAACAAAATTTGGTGGAGTTTCCCAAGGCAACTGAATTTCATTTTAAGGTCCTAAGACAAAATGAATGCTTTAGGGTTAAGGGTTTAGAGTTTAGAGTTTAGGGTTTAGGGTTTAGCGTTTAGGGTGAAGTTTGGGTGGCCTTTGGAATAATGGAATTGCAAGTTATTGTTTCGATTGACCAACCTCTCATGAAATCTCATTCATATTATAATCTTGCATGATCTTATTATTGCTAAATTTGGTTGCCTTGGGCAACTTTACCAAATTTTAAGAACTTCTTTGATCCCCTTAAGAAATGTCATATTAGGACCCCTTAAGACATCATTTTAGGGTTTAGGGTGATAGGATGACTAGTAAGGGGGTTAATATTTTTGATTCATCACATATACAAGAACATTATTTTATGAATATTTTTTATTTTATGAATAGACTGACTTTTTTGTAATAGAAACACATATTTATGCATTATTAAGATTGAGTTTTATGTATAGTTTAACTTGATATTTTTAAAATTGAATATAATATTATTTTATTTAACATGTTTTTCATTAATATATATATATATATATATAAGAAGTTTAATATACTATGATAATGTTGAATATTTCCCACTTAAATGAATTTTATGATATAAAATGTATAGTAAAATTAGTTAATGTTGAATTTTCTCAAAGATCCAAAATCTTATTTTATTTTGGACTGTTTGGAATTGAAAGAACCTCAAAGAAAGAAAAGAAAAATATTTAGATTCTTTAAGTGTCTAGGTAACTAGTGCAAATTGAGATTTTAGACTAAAGTATAAGCGTAATTAACAACTAATTAACCAAAGACAACACATGCTTTACAAGAAATGGAAACAAGGCATGGCTAAGAGAGATCAAAACATAAAATAGAAATGAATGCAAATATTATCTAATTAAGTGACAATTGGAAATATATTGTACAAGGATTTAGGAATTTGCTAACTAAATTTGCAAACAAACATTGTTCAAATTTATCAATTGTAATGATCCAGTAGTCCCACAAGTAAAGTTTAACATGTATTGTTTTCTATTCTAATTATATCTATGTTCATAATGTTTAATTAATTATGTCTCTTGATGAATACACATTTAAATTTATAATATTTATCAAATCCTATTTCATTGTCAATATCAAGGACTCTAACTTACTATGTATCAACCTAAATCTATTGAATAATTTCTTCCATAGGCATGCCTACATACTTGTCTCCATACAATGCAAATAAAATTTAAAACATTTAAGCAATGCAAATGAATTTTTTCCATTATCAAATATTCTCGAGCTTGAAATCAGGGTTTTTGAAACATAGATTTTAGGAACCTAAAATGCTTGCTCTCTTCCTAAGCTTTTCACCTAGAAAGAGAGAGATTTGGGTTAGCTAAAATGCTTATGTGACATTCAAATTAAGGACATGTGTGGTATGATATGATGTAAAAAAATTAAACTAAATGCAATTGACTGATTAAGATGATCTAAAATGCACACAAAACTAAGATTTATGCCTTGTTTGAAAACACAGTGTGATATGTAGAAACTATGAAAAATGAAGAGATAGAAAGAAATATTCAAAACAAAAAGTATATGGTCAAATTTGAGTGCACCTAGATGATGTGTGAGCTTTCTAGAATGTCTAGAATGCTGATGATTTTTTTTTATTTTTCATAGTGGGACTCATTTGCTAAGGGTGGCGAATCAGTCCTCTGATTGGTAAAAAAGTGTTAGGAATTGATTTATGACAGCTGGGAGTTGATTTCTGACAAAATGCAACTATCCAAATTTAAAGTGGGACTCATTTTCCAAGGGTTCTGAATCAGTCCTCCCCAAGATTTCTAAAAATTCAAGGGTCAACACTGCTACTCTAGATATGGAGATGACTAAATATCAGGTTGTTGAGGTTAATTCTTTAGAAAATGGGTTGAACGTCACTCAAATTGCTTGAATGGATGATGAATTAACTTGAAGAGCCTAGTTGACTTGAATTCCACTTTTCAACACCTTTAAACCTATCAAATCTACAAAACAAAGGCTACAAAGACACATGCAAAGGGAAAAAATGTTGGGGGGTTAGTGAATAGGGTTTGCCTTGGTAAAACCCCGCTTTAGTAATTAAACCCAATTGAAATGAATGACACGCAAGGGGTATGATAAATGAATAGAATTAAAGTATTACAAACATACCAAATCCTTGAATATGCAAATCTAAAGTGATGTCAATGGCTACTCCAAAGTGCTTGAAAGTGCTTGAATTGAAGATGCAAAATGCTTGAATATGGAGATTGTAGGAGATTACTTGAATTAGGAGATGTAAAATGAGGTGAAAATTTCCTATTTATACAAATCTTGTGCCTTAGTATCCATTCATACCTCATCACAGGCCAACATGAAGTGAATTTTTATAAAAATCCTAAAGAAATTTGAAATATTTTGAATTTGGGGGCAAGGGGGACTCATTTGAAATAAAGTTGTGTTTAATGTTTTTTGTCAAGATAGGACCCAAAAATACACTTAATATAAGCATATGAGGGCATAAAGAGACAAAATAAAGCATGAGAAGGGTGTAAATAGGGAAAAATGCCTAGAAAAGTGTGAAATCTAGTTACAAGACCTTACAACACTTCAATAAAGGACTTGTTGATGAGTGAAAAGGTGGTTTTTTAGGCAAATTGCATTAAATAGAGTCTAAAAGAATGTAGAAATGTCTTACAACACTTCACAACACTTTCAACAGACATTGTTCTTTGAGTTTTAGCACCAAAATAAGTATGTTCAAGCCAAGATACATGATAAAATTAAAGCAACATAGCTCCAACGCTATGAAACAAGTCTTAAAAGACTATGAAAATGACAAAGGACCATTTTTTGATGGTACATTTAGCCCCCACTTTAGTGAGAGAAACTTGCTTCCTCACACTAAAGTAGCCATGGACATCAAGAAGAGGGTTCAAATGCACTTACGTTAACAAGATGAAATACAACGAACAAGAGGGATGATTAAGCCCCTAGGATGAAGATCCCATGGAAAACTAAACATAAAGATAAAGGAACACATAGGTGTTGAGAGAAATTGAGTGAAGCTTTGATCATCAATCCAACTAGTTGTGAAGAGAGATCTAGGCTGATTGTTTGAAAGAATGTGTACTCTCTCTAGGACCACGAAACTCACTGTGAGTAGGGTGAGAAGGCACAAAAAGTAAGATACATGCACTAGTTGGTATGCACTCACAAACAAACACAAGAATGGCTATGGGGAAAAATCATCCCGCTACTTGGGCTTCCCACTCAACCATGTTAAAGCTATACTCACTTGATAACTTTAACAAGGTGCCACAAAGAAAAAGAAATTGAAAATGTTGGTTTAAGTTTTAGAAAAATAGGATTGCACCATAGGCATGCAAGTTGTGTTATGCAATGTGGCCAAACAAATAAGACAACTCCACAGGCATGCAAGTTGTGTTATGCAAGGTGGTTGAATGAGAATGCAATGTGTAAAAATGTTGTGTAATATGTTTGATGAGCTTAAAATATGCTCATAATTTGGATGTTATGATAAACTTTTAAATTCCTTTACTAATGTTATTTCATGGCTGTTTAAACTTTGCTGAAACCTTTTATGGGGATATCCTGTGGCATAATACTTTCATATTCCTATAGCTCATTGTGTTGACTTGATTGCATTTGTTCCTCATTGACTCCCTAAAATGGCTGGTATATCGTATACAGTTTTGAATGATGAAGTAGGTTTGAAATGTGTGATTAATGAATAGATATCGTGTATGTGCCATACGCATTTTCTTTCGCCTGTTACCTTTTGTTTCACAGGTTGTTGAAGAATGATCGAGTCAAGCGCAACTAATCTCGGCCTTGTAGCAAAGTCCATTTCTCGCACGACTTCGAGGGAGCTCAGGTGAAGGCTCTTTGACCAAAATCTTGGGAAAGATTTCTAATGACAAGTCAATCTGGAAAGAGTGGAGTGCTAGATTCTCTCTGGATCGGGTTGAGCACATAAATTCATTTATGAAGTTTGTTCCTTGATTCTGGGATACATTTTACTTCCATGTCTTTATTTGATAGAGTTAGTTAGTTAGTTTTTCTTCTAATTTAAAAATAAGATACTCCTCCTGCGTAAGGGTGTAGAGGATATGGATAGAGAGAGATAGATGATAATTAGAGCAAGATAGAAATAGAGTAGCAGATATTATGTAAGAATCAATATGATAATGAAAGACAAAATTTGTTTGACCAGAGACAGAGTTTGTTGTTAGTCTTCATATCAACAAAACAATGTGTATCATTCTGTTTTCATGAATAAAGTTCATTGAAGTTCTGAGTTTAGTATCTGCGTAATCAGTAGATGCTTGCTAAGGGGGCCCACTTAGTAAGTATCTGTAGCTAGTTAGTTAGTTATTCTTTCCTGTTGAGCTTTAGTTTACTTTCATCTTTGAAGTTTTTATACAAACTCAGCCTTATAGCGCTCCTGCAGCATAGAGAGTCCATCACTGTGACTGTTCCTGTAGCATAAGGCCAGTTCACAGTTTGTGTTTCAGTTGTAGCTATTATGGTTTATGCGTTAATCAAATCATAGTTGAGTTAAAGAATTTCGCATTACCATTCTATGGTTTAGATAGAATTTATTTTTAGTATGTATTTCTGCTAAGATTGACTGAAACCAGTTCCTAATGCATATATTTTGCTGTTCCATTTAAAGTCTACGTCCCCTAGTTTGACAAATAAATGAATGTCCACAGAAAAAGATATTAGTCACCTGTTGGAATGTCCAATTCCCAGGAAAGGTTTTACTATGATTTTCATATCCTTTTGTGGGCGCGACCATTTTTGGTGCCATTGTCGGGGATGGCATCTAGCTAGGAGTCTGTTAGAAGTCATTTTTAGCATTAGTTTAGTCTGTTAGTCAAAAATTTTCAAAATCTTTCAAGCCGTTACTCACCGTATTGCATGCATAGAAGAAGAAGAGACGCACTGGGAAGGTTTCTCCCTGAAAATCTATTTATTGAAATACCATTTGACCCAACTGATAATGAACCTGAGGAAAATCCATTCGCTTTGTTATTCCAGCAACCAGACATGGCAAATAATCCACCTAATAATCCACCTCCTGCATTTGAGTTTCCCATTGTTCCCTAGAGAGATACTGACAATCTTAAAAACATTCCCTTTTCTTTACTTCCAAAGTTTTATGGCCTAGTCATCGAGGACCCAGAAACCTTTCTGTTTGAATTTGATGTCCTTTGTCATAGTTATGACTACAACACATATGCTCACAAACTGAAGTTATTTCCTTCCACCTTGAAGGAAGGAGCTCTCAAATGGTTCATGAGCCTGGGAAGAGGTGCTGTAGATAGTTGGGTCGCCATGCAGATGAAATTCCTTGAAAAGTATAAGGAATATTATAAGAGTGCCAGCAAAGGTGATGACATATTCCGAATTCAGCAGAAGGAGGATGAAAGCCTGGAAGATTATATTTCCAGATTTTTGTTTTCACTAAAGAGGAACTCAAACCATACTCTCAACGAGGACTCTCAGAAACTTCTCTTTCTAAGGGGAATCAGTGATGCCTGTATTGATGCCCTGGACATGATGGGAGGAGGTGATATAACCCAACTTCCTTGGGATGATATAAAGAAAATATGTCTTAACTACTCTCGAGCAATAGTTAAGAAAGGTCGAGGTCATCATGCTACAATGGGGAAGTCTTCTTCTGGTGGAGTTTCCCGGATGGAGATAACAAATTTGCTATCTAACTTCAAGCAGGACATCATTAATAATATGGCTACGCAACTAGACACTATGCAAGCTTGAAAAAAACATGAGGAGGTTGAGGCAATTTTGGCTAAGTTCTGTCCATACTACAGATAGAAGAAGCGTGATTGCAGATACAAGATGGTGGCTAATTTGGAAGCTAAGCAACTGCCTACTGACTTCAAACCAGTAGAAGGTGATGATGATCAAGTGTTCTTTGTTACGCAAAGGAGACCATGGGCCTAAAGACAAGGTATGCCTCAAGATCATTTAACTTTTGGTAATCCTTATTCTGGCTATAATAACCAATGGCAACATGCATATGGCCCACCACCACCCTGGAATTCACCTCAACCAAGTTGGCCTAATTATCAGACCCCACAATGGCAATCTCCTCAAGGAGGTTGGCAACAACCACAAGGGCAATGGACCCCACCTTCAGGAAATTGGCAACAAAATCCTCAATGGAGAGGTCCTCAGCAATGGCAAAACCAGTCTCCTGGATTCCTACAGCTTCCATAGCCACAACAACAGGCCCTCATGCCACCTCCTGCAGCAACTGCCACAAATCCTGGCCCTCCGAAGCAAACGTCTATGCCTGCTCAGCTATTGCCCAATCCCAATAATAAACCACAGTAGCAGCCACAACAATCTGCATATCTTGCTGAAGCCAACCAATATCAAGCTTATGCCTTAAACGTTAATGACATCCATCTGAGGTCTGGAACTACTTTACCTGCTCCCAAACCACCTCTGATTATTGAAATACCAGATTCTCCCCTTGAAGAATCTACTGAACCTACTGTTCCTATTGAGTATATGCCTATACCCGATACAATTTTTCCAGAACCTGACAAACCACCTTTTTCTTAGAGGTTGCAAAGCACTGAATCTAAATCCATAGAAGAACCCACTTTTGATATTCTAGATCAGCTCAAAAATGTACAGATTCAAATCCCTTTATTTCAGGCTATTAGGGATGTTCCCATTTTTGAAAAAGCTATTAAAGAAGCCTGTTTGAAGAAGCCTGTTTGAAGAAGCCTGAACGAAAAAAAAAGGATCCCCAAACAATTCATGTCTTAGGTAAATTGGCTGATATACTATTGGGAAATATAGTCATTCCAAAGTATATTGATCTTGAAAGTCCTGTAGTTTAGATACACATAAATGGCCAAGTTGTAAAAAATGTTTTGATTGACTTAGGTGTTGCCATTAATGTCATGACAAAGCATACTATGGACTCCTTGAATATTTCAAACATTAGGTCTACACCCACAGTTCTGCAGCTTGCAGACAGCTCCACAGTTAAACCTGATGGGATGGTGGAAGATGTAATTGTCACTCTCGAATCTTGGGAGTATCCTACTGATTTCACAATATTGTCAGTTAAGGCAACTTTAGGAGGGTACCCAGTTATCCTTGGTAGACCATGGTTGGCAACTGCTGATGCTTTTATAGGATGCCGCTCTGGAGATATGACCATTTCTAATGGGCAGTCCACAAAGAAATTGGCCTTGTATCCGCCTGCTAGACCTCAACCAGATTTGTCCCAACCTGTTTGGCTAGATGTGGGGGAAGAAACTGAAGAAGCCAATTCTTTGGCTCAATTAATGATGATTCAAAATGATCCGTTCTCACACCTCTAGAGTAAGGATGCTCTGCTGTTTCAAATTCTATAGCACAATTCTGATACGGGTAGTTTATCTGATCCAAATGGTACTCATTTACAATGTTTCCTGCAGCAACCAGATTCTGAAAGTTCATTGCCTAAACTTCTGACAATTTTTCATAACTTACTTCCACAAGAGGTACAAACATTACCTGTTGATTCTATAAGCAATCTCATTAAACAGATAGAATTGTCTCCAGATCATTGTTTGAATATCAATAGCAAGCTGTCACAATCTCAAGAAACTATCTTATTAAAAATGCTACAAGAACAACATAAAGCTTTTGCATGGGAATATGGGGACATGCAAGGAATAGATCCTCGAGTTTGTACTCATAGGATATATATCAAAGAAGATTGTTCACCAGTTAGAGAACCTCAAAGAAGAGTAAATCTAGCACTTAGAGAAATAGTGAAAAGTGAACTTCAAAAGTTGCTTGATGTTGGTTTTATTTACCCAATTTCTGACAGCCAATAGGTTTCTCTATTAGTCATTGTCCCCAAGAAAGGAGGAAAATGGAGAGTGTGTGTGGATTACAGAGAATTGAACAGTGCCACTAAAAAAGATCACTTTCCACTACCTTTTGTAGACCAAGTACTAGATTCACTGTCTGGCAAAAGATATTTTTCCTTTTTGGATGGTTACAGTGGGTACAATCAGATAAAAATAGCCCCTAAAGATCAAGATAAGACCACTTTTACCTGTCCATGGGGAACATTTGCTTATTCAGTCTTGCCTTTTGGTCTATGCAATGCACCAACAACATTTCAGAGAGCAGTAATTAGTATCTTTGCTGATATATCTCATGAAGGTATGAAAATTTACATGGATGATTTCACTACCTATGGAGTCACATTTGAAGAGGCACTGATGAATTTAGAAAAGGTATTGAAAAGGTGCAGAGAGAAAAATTTATCTCTCAACAGTGAAAAGTGTGTTTTGATGATGGAAGAAGGTATTGTTTTAGGTCATCATATCTCAAAGAATGGAATTCAGGTTGACCCTGCTAAAATTGAAGTTATTATGAATTTATAAACTCCTGCAAAATAGAAAGATGTTAGAAGTTTTCTTGGTCATGCAGGTTATTATAGAAGGTTTATAAAAGACTTCAGTAAAATTGCCAGCCCACTTTATGCCCTGTTAACAAAGGATTCTCAATTTGAGTGGACAGAAGCCTGTGAAAAATCTTTCCTGCAACTAAAGGACTTGCTTACTAAAGCCCCTGTTCTTCAAGGTCCAAATTAGAATTTTCTTTTTCACATACATGCTGATGCATCTGATTTTGGTATAGGAGCAGTTTTGAGTCAAAAAGAAAATTCAATCGAACATGCTATTTACTGTATCAACAAAAACCTTCAAGGTCCTTCACTCAACTATACTGTCACAGAAAAGGAGTTGCTTGCAGTAGTCTATGCTTTAAATAAATTTAGGCATTATGTCACAAACTATCAGATATTCGTTCATACTGACCATACAACAATCAAGTATCTGATGAACAAACCTGCCATCTCTGGTAGGTTGGCACAATGGCTCCTGTTGTTACAAGAATTTGATATCACAATCATTGACAAACCAGGAAGAGCTAATGTTGTAGTTGACTTTTTATCAAGACTTCAATCAGCTGCACCTGATGAACATGAAGTTATTGATGATAGGTTTCCTGATGAACACTTGTTTTCCATTGCTGCACATACACCTTAGTATGTAGACATTGCTAAATATCTAGCAGCAAACAGAATACCAGCTCACTTTTCCCCAAAAGAAAAGAAGTTGTTGATAGAGAAAAGTTTTAACTTTTCTTGGATTACAAATTGTCTGTTCTATATTGGACTTGATCAAGTAATGAGAAGATGTGTAAGAGAAGATGAGACTTATGATATCTTGCATGCTTGCCATGATGAACCATGTGGGGGGCATTTTGCAGCAAAAAGAACAGCAATGAAGGTTCTTACAATAGGGTACTACTGGCCAACATTACACAAGGATGCTGTGGCCTATACAAGGAAGTGTGACAGATGCCAGCGTATGGGAAGACCAACTAAGTCAGATGAAATGCCACTATATCTGAAGGTCATAGTCACCCCTTTTGATAAATGGGGAATGGATTTTGTGGGACCAATTGATCCACCATCAAACGGAAAGTCATACATTCTAGTTTGCACAGACTATGTCATAAAATGGGTTGAGGTAAAAGCTATGACTCATGCCCGAGATAAAAAAGTTGCTGAATTTCTGTATGAACAAGTTTTCACAAGATTTGGAGTTCCCAAAGAGCTTGTAACTGATCAAGGAGCTTAGTTTACATCAAATCTGATCACTGCACTAATGAATGACTATAAGATTAAACATAGGAAGTCTAGTCCCTATCATCCTCAAGCCAATGGTCAAGCGGAGGTAACAAACAGAGAAATTGAGACGATTCTCACAAAGATAGTGCAGATCCATAGAAAAGACTGGAGCAATAGACTTCCTGAAGCAGTTTGGGCCTATAGGACTACATGGAAGACAACAACTAGGTTTACACCTTTTGAGCTACTTTATGGGAAAACAGCCATGTTACCCATATAATTTGAACATAAAACTTTGAGGACAGTTCTTGAACTCAACATGGACTTATCTAAAGCACAGTAAGACTGTCTTTTGCAGCTAAATGCTTTGGATGAAATGAGCAAAGTCGCCCTGCAACACACAAAAGCAATCCAACAGCAAAGAAAGAAATGGTATGATCAACACATCAAAACCAGGAAATTTTTTGCTAGAGATTGGGCTCTGTTATACAATTCCAGATATCAAGAAAACTAGGGTAAGCTCACAACACGCTAGCTTGGCCCCTATGAAGTTGAAAATGTGTTCGACAATGGAGCTGTACAGCTAGTGACAATTGATCCAGTCCGTTTCAAATTGCTAGTGAATGGCTACCAACTTTGGTTGTACCACAAACCAGTCTCCAAGGAAGAATTCATGAAGTAGTTTGTTCAGGTTGCTCCTGCTACTCTTCCTGTAGTCGAAGGCTTTAGCCTTTCTCCTGCAGCGTTGCCGTAATTCTCAAAAAGCATGCCCATAATAAAGGTTTTCTTTTTCTTTAAGAAAACCTTTTTTTTCTATTTTCATTTATCGCCACCCATCTCAATTCTTTATCTTCCATCCATCCATTTCATTCGTACATATCATCCGCCACGTCACCCATCCACTTCATCCGTCCGCATCAACCTTAATTAAGATATCTTTCCCACTTGTCACTTCATGCAGTGTCGTCATCTTTCTTCACATATACGTGCAATTACTCAAGGTACGCCATATCTTTTCTTATCACATATTTAATTTATTTCATTCTATTCACTTACTGTTATGCATGTACTGGCCATTATTACCCGAATCTCTACATGTTCTTTAGTACATGTAAGGACACATGCCATACTTTAAGTAGGGGGCAGGGTAATCCATGTTTTAAAACCCGTCTTTTCGCCGCTGCTATAACTGCATAAATGACCTTTCTTTAATGCCTTTTTGGTAATTTTCAAATGTGATCACATATCCTTCTTTAATGCATGTTTTTCTTGCAAACTACGATTAAGACTGCTTATTTAAAAAGTTTATTTTTGGAAAAAAGAAAGAAATGTGATGGCATGACAAAGAAAAACCAGAGTAGAAAGGGAAATAAAGAATTTGAATCTTCTGCAAGGAATTGAGTTCAGCTAAGAAAAACTATAAACATGGGTGGTCAGTTGGTACGACATGAGCCTGTAGCTCATGAATTGTTACTGCAAAAATCCACAAACAGCCCATGCATTCAGTCTCTGCAGATGGTTAAATTATTTCTTGAGTTTAAATGATTTTGATGAGGAGGCTGTTGGAGAATTTTTGAGAACCCTTTTTGAGGGGGAAGCCACTGTATGGGGTCTAATAGTTGTTGCAACCGAAGACATAATTGCTGAAGTAACCGGGCTCCCAGCCGTTGTAGAAAAATTTTCTTCAGATGCTGCAGCTGCAAGGGCTGAGTTTTTAATGCCTGTTGATGGACCTCTGGAAGTCTCCAAGCAGGGATGCAAGCATGTGTCACTGCCTCCTCCATATTCAGAGTATGCCACTTATATAATGAGGTACTTAACCTGTGAAGGCCATTTTTCCTACCTGCATTCTCATCATTTTAAATTATTAAGTCATATGAGGCATGGGTTAGTTGTGAATGTTCCGAATTTCTTGTTAAAGTTTTTAGAACAAAGTGCCCATGGAACTCAACAGGGGAAAGATAACTTTGTCACTCATCATGGCCTTATTAAATTACTAATTGAGCACTCTTTGAGAGACGTTTCACCTCTCTCCTGGCAACAATTTGTTGCCCAAAAGAGTTTGCAACCTCCACAACCCCCTAGGGTAATTACCCCACAACCTCAAAGAAAGAAGAAAGAAATTGCATCTACTAGTGGAACAGGGCAAGGGTCATCTACTCCTGTAGCACCTAGTCCTGCAGCTTTTGCACCTGAATCCTCTGTTAGGGTACAAACTAGGTCTGCCACTAGGAGAGAGAAAGGAAAAACAAAGGCAGAAGGGTCCCCTGAATCTGACCCTCGTCCTCAGAAAAGACAATGCTCCTCTCCTGTAGCACCTTCCCCTGCAGCAGTTTCTCCTACAGCAACAGCCGTTGATATTACCAGTTCACCATCATCCTCTGGTAGGGCAGAGCCCTCTGAACAAACAAGAAAAAGAAAAGCTACCGGAACACCTCCTACAGCCGCATCTGTGCCAAGAAGGGTTTCTACAAGGAAAAAATCTAAGACTTCCCCTATTTCACTGCAACCTGAGGTGATTATAATTTCAGAAGGGTCTGTTGAATCTGAATTTAATGTTTCTCAGAATGAATCTAAGAATGCTGCTCAAAGCTCATTCATTTCTGAAGAGGAACAAATGGAGGAAAAAGAAGCAGAGCATAATGAGCAAGGGTTACCAAATCTTGATGATTTTGCTGCTACTTCTATGCAATTTTCTGAGGAAGCACAGACTTCTCCACCACAGCAATAGGAAGAATTTATCGTGCAGCAAGAACAAGAACAAACTAAACAATTGAATGTGCCTGGTAAAGTTGTATTTCATCCTGCAATTTGTTAAGCCATTGTTGTGTATAGGAGGACGTTTTTAATTGAGTTTTTGGAATATGTTAAAGCTAATTGGGAAACAGTTACACTGCAAACCCTAACTTTCTGACATATAGCCCAAATTGACATGCAACAAAGTCTGTGGGAAGTAGAAAAGAGAAAATTGAAAAAGGAAATTGAAAGTCAGAAGCAGGAAATTGCTGAGTTGAAAGCAAAAATGGACGAAATGTTAAAAATAACTGGTCAAATTATAGAGTGCAGACCGCCACCCAGAGTTTATGCTCTGTGCCTTAAAGAACAATTTTTATGGTTTCAATTGATGAGAATTTCTAGAAACCAAGACCCTATAATTCACACTGCCAAAGAATTTTATGAAGCATACCAAGCAGCCCCTAACTGGTTAAGGAATTATTTGTGTGAATTTTATTTGCATGGCTATTTAATACCATTTGAAACAGAATGGAATCCTCTTCTATACATTGGTGATATTCATTTGAGAGCATTTATGTCATGGGCAGCAAATGAGGTGAATTATGGCCGGCAGTGGGAAACATGAGGAAGCTGAGAAGATAGAGCCTGTCCCATTACGCTCTCAAAGTTCAAACCCACATGCAATGTTGAAAGATTGGTTTGCTCTAATATATGGTATTAATAATGTATTAGCTAGAGAAAAATATTTGATATCAGAAAACAAGTATATGATGAATTCCAGGCACAACAATATTCATTTTGGAGATTAGCATATACCAGGAGTGAGAAAAGATGGGAGAGATTAACTGTTGGGTTAAGAAAGTTAGAACCACATGGTCCCCTAAATTTTATAGCAGCCCTCAAACGAACAAGCAGATATATTCAATTGGGACTTCAAACAAGATTTGAACTATGGCTGCGGCTGACATTCAGACCCCTTGTGCTAATGTGGCCCCTATATCCTCACCAGGCTACAAACCTTAACAATGAATTAGAAGACCGAAGATATGAAAGGTGCCAAGATTTTAGAGGATTCTATTACAAGTTTGGACATCCATTCCAGAGTCATGCAGCCACTACTGACTTTAGAGAAACCACTAGAAAAGTTAATGCTTGAGGACCAGCATTAGGGTAAGTAGGGGGCAGTGATGAGCTTAAAATATGCTCATAATTTGGATGTTATGATAAACTTTTAAATGCCTTTACTGATGTTATTTCATGGTTGTTTAAACTTTGCTAAAACCTTTTATGGGGATATCTTGTGGCATAATACTTTCATATTCCTATAGCTCATTGTGTTGACTTGATTGCATTTATTCCTCGTTGACTCCCTAAAATGGCTGGTATATCGTATATAGTTTTGAATGATGAAGTAGATTTAAAATGAGTGATTAATGAATAGATATCGTGTATGTGCCATATGCCTTTTCTTTCCCCTGTTACCTTTTGTTTCGTAGGTTGTTGAAGAATGATCGAGTCAAGTGCAGCTGATCTCGGCCTTGTAGCAAAGTCCATTTACTGCACAACTTTGAGGGAGCTCCGATGAAGGCTTTTTGACCGAAATCTTGGGAAAGATTTCTAATGACAAGTCAATCTGGAAAGAGTGGAGTGCTAGATTCTCTTTGGACCGAGTTGAGCACATAAATTCATTTATGAAGTTTGTTCCTTGATTCTGGGATACATTTTACTTCCACGTCTTTCTTTGATAGAGTTAGTTAGTTAGTTCTTCTTCTAATTTAAAAATAAGATACTCCTCCTGCATGAGGGTGTAGAGGATATGGATAGAGAGAGAGATAGATGATAGTTAGAGCAAGATAGAAATAGAGTAGTAGATATTATGTAAGAATCAATATGATAATGAAAGACATAATCTATTTGACCAGAGACAGAGTTTGTTGTTAGTCTTCATATCAACAAAACAATGTATATCATTATGTTTTCATGAATAAAGTTCATTGAAGTTTTGAGTTTAGTATCTGCGTAATCAGTAGATGCTTGATAAGGGGGCCCAGTTAGTAAGTATCTGTAGCTAGTTAGTTATTCTTTCTTGTTGAGCTTCAATTTACTTTCATCTTTGAAGTTTTTTAACAAACTCAGCCTTATAGCGCTCCTGCAGCATAGAGAGTCCATCACTGTGACTGTTCCTGCAGCATAAGGCCAGTTCACAGTTTGTGTTTCAGTCGTAGCTATTATGGTTTCTACCTTAATCAAATCATAGTTGAGTTAAAGAATTTTGCATTACCATTCAGTGGTTTAGATAGAATTTCTTTTTAGTATGTATTTCTATTAAGATTGACTGAAACCAGTTCCTAGTGCATATATTTTTCCGTGCCATTTAAAGTCTACGTCCCCTGGTTTGACAAATAAATGTACATCCATAGAAAAAGATATTAGTCACCTGTTGGAATGTCCAATTCCCAGGAAAGGTTTTACTATGATTTTCATATCCTTTTGTGGGCGCAACCAATGTTCAAAGGATTCTTGTTTAGTTTATGCAAGGCCAATCACTTAGGGAACATTGTGTCTAATGTCTCCAAAAGAGGACCGATCAAAGAATAGTATATTCACAACTTAGGGGATGTAGTACATCACATCAAACCATAAAGAGGAATGCAAATTGTTGAGATAGATCACACTTATGAAAGACATTATACCCAATGTCATCCACAAACTGACAAATGCATCACACAAACAACAAGGCTTCACTAAGAATGCAAATGAAATAATGGTAATGTATGCCTCCACTTTAAAGGAATTGCTACACATCATTCTATGAGCAATTACTTGAAAGTAGAGAAGAAAATAAAATGCCAAAAAGAAATAAAGACATGACAGCCAACTTGGATAGCTCTATGCCAAGTCATATGTTTAAAAGTTAAGTAGGCGTCATGTCAAAGAAAATGAAAAATAAAGAAAGAAAGGGAGTTGCCCCCTAGAAAAGAAAGCACACCAAACACATAAGGGGTCTATGGATTTGGGGTCAGTATGTTCGTTGTTGTAGTGTTGAATTTTGTATGAAAGAGCTCAGAACTATCATCATTCCCCAAAGCACATATAACTAGAAGAATGACACAAAGATAGCAAAAACAAAAGTAAAAGAAAGTCCAATTTCTGTCAACACGGAAGAGAGATTGCAATCTTGACGCTTTGCATCATCCCCAAAAGGAAAACACAAATAAAAAAAAAGAAAATGAAAAGAAAACAAAGCTTTTGAGTCAACATGAAGGAGACATTTCAGTCTCAATGCTTTGCATCATCCCCAAAAGGAAAACTAAAAACAAAGGAAAAAAAAGAAAAAGAAAAAGATTGTTTAGGTCAACATGGAAGAGACATAGGGTGTCTCTATGCTTTGTGTCATCCCCAAAAGGAAAACACAAAACAAAAAGAGAAAAAGATAAAGACCGTTTGAGTCAACATGGAAGAGACATAAGGCATCTCTATGCTTTGCATCATCCCCAAAAATGAAAACACAAAACCAAAATGAAAAAGACAAGGAGACAAGGAGAAGAATAGAGATATAGATAGAAGTGTACAAAGAGAAGGAGACATCAAACACACAATATAGGGGAACATGATACAAGAAAAATGAAAATGAATGTGAAGAAAAGACTAAGTAGGAAAATGCAGATCATCCATCAAGTCATCTGCCTCCCAATCATGTTCAGTGGAATACGAAGGTGACTAACTGTTTAAAGGAGGAATCATAAGTGTCGAACTAATAGTTATACTAGGTTCTTCACTTGTCAAAGAGGATTTATCATTTAAGCTCATCGTAGATGAAAATAAAGAGTTCAAGTTGTTTATTTTTTTATTGATATTAGCAATCGTCACATCTCCATCATCATCATCAAGATTAATAACGTTGGGAAGAGGAAAGGTAATTTTTAAGGATGGATGTATCAAGAGTGTGGGTTGGATATGTTTATTTGGTTGTGATTGTTTGGTTGAAATTTCATGTGATTGGTTAGGACGGGGAAGAGGGTCATCTATATCTTCTGTCAAAGGTAAAGATTGATTGTCATGATTGGTTTTTGTTTCAGCAAGGAGACGATGACAAAGGCAATGTGCCCGAGCAACATGGTTCCATTTAATTTTTTTTTGGAGTTGTTGAGGTGTAAGAATAGATTGAGTGGGCATAGGTTCTTGTACTTTTGAAAGGGGAATAGTAGAAGCAACCAAAGGGGAAGTATCAATCACTTCCTCTTTTACTTTATATATTTGTTTGATACAAGGAAGTGACACAGGAACCATTTCTTGGTCTCTTGATCATTTAGATGATGGCTGGGAAGTATCAGGAAGAGATTTGTCTAAGGGTGTGATGATCTGTTGAATATCAGATGTAGGTGTAATCATGGTTTCATCGAGGAAGGAGGAGTGGAAGTGGAAAAAGGTGTGTGATGAAGGGATAATTCAACAATATTTTTGGCTTTAAACTTCTGATAAGTGATGTAAAAGTCTTTTCAAGGAGTGATAAGTTCCATGGGTTCAGGCCAAAAGGCTTCTAATGAAAAGTTACCTTTAGAAGATAATGGATTAAAGCCACTATGGTTTATAGTGAATACCTCATTGCCATGTGGAAACTTCAAGCACTTGTGAATAACTAATGGGACTGCTTGCATTGAGAAAATCCAAGGAAGGCCTAGCCGCAAAAAAAAATGGTCAAATTGTGGAATAATAGAAAATGTTACCACCAAAGTCTTAGGTCCTATTTGTAAAGGTAACACAATCGATCCAATTGTAGGGCATGCAAAACCATGATGTGTTTTAATCCATGCAATCGGTGGATTATAATTATCTTGATATAGATCATGTAATACTAGGAATTCCTTTGTGATCACATTCTCACTAGAAGTGAGATATATTAATATCCCATTAGTAGGTTTATCATAGATTCTATCGGCTAGGTAGAGAGGACCATCAGGAAGATTTAGTAGTATGTCTTTAGTAGAAAAGGTAATATCAAGAGATTGAGTGGTTTGGCCCTTGTGAGGGATAACATCTATCATGGCAACAAGTTCATCCATAGAACTATCTTGGGCAACAAGTGGAGATGTATCAAATTGTTCAGTATGTGTATCCATAGTCATTACATCAGGCTTTGATGGTTCACTAGCCTTGATGAATAAGGTAGTGTGTTTAGGCATAGGTTTGGTGAAGATTTGGAGATTTTGGTTATGGGGTGCAACAAACTTATTGCCTTGATCATTAACACCCATAATGGTCAATTCAATTGAGTGAAGGGTATGTGAAGGATCATGATGGGAAAAAAAGTTGCAATATGATGGGTATGTGGCTGACGACTTTTTTTTTTACCCAAAATTGATGAAATGAAAAGGGTTTTTAAAGGAGATTCTCAAACTTCCACCAATATAAATTATTCTTTACTTTGAATTTAATAAGTAATTATTATTCATTTTCTATGCAAATTACGACTAAAGTCCTGAGTGATAAACCGATTGAAAAACATATATAGCTTTCAAACGGTATCACATTTTTTGAATCCAAAACATGTTTCACATTCTATTCTTTGCATACTATAAGATTAAAAAAAGAAAATTTGAATTTCATGAAGTTTTGACCAAGTTAAGGTGGTCAGACATACAAGTTTTTTATATTTTTAAAATTTCTAATAAAAAATCATAATAATTAATTATTTACTTGGAAAAAATTACAAAAAAATATGCATCACATCGATACATGAGTCATCTACTTATATCTAAAATCTTATACAAAATATTATCATTTTATTGTGGTTAGGGTGGTCACAGACACCTACTTCTTATTTTTTCCCTAAAATTTAAGTACTACTACATTGAAATTTCAAATTTTCACCAAATAATTTTTTTTTTCTTAACAAACCTATTAGTTTAGAAACTTCATTCAATTTGCTACAAATTCTATTCTAACATATTTTTGAAATAATATAGATAACTTATTCAAATTTTTACGTCAAGTTTCCTAACTCTGATTTTTTTGCCACTTAAGGGCCTATTTTTTCCATGATGATCCTGCACATACCCTCAATGAGGTCTTGAACTAGATGTTTAAGATGCTTGTAATGTTCGGTGTCATGGCCATTTTGACAATGAAAATGGAAATAAGCATTCGGTTTGAAGCTAGGTGGTAAGGGTTGGTTGGGATCAAGTGAGCAGTCGAACAGATGGTAAATTAGGCATTCATTTTTGGACGAGTTGTGTCATTGTCTGATGGAGGGTGTCAGGTAGAGGAGTGAAATGTCTATTTGGATCACCATAATGAATAGTCATGGTTGTTTTAGAGGTGGCCATTGAATTCTAAAATTGTGAAGTTGGTTGTGGTTGGGGTGAAGGATATGAACTAAATTGTAAGAAACCCTTGTTAGGTTTGCAAAAATTTTGTGTGTTGTTTTGGTGTTGATTGTTGTTTTCAATTTTGTCAATTCGGCTAAAAGTGGACTTTGACTCTCAACTACAAACTGAATTTTGATATTCACATATAAGGTTGTACATAAATGCATGAATGAAGGGAATTTCATCATTGTAAGCTTATATTGAAGGTTAGTGTGCAAATTCTCAATAAACATCTTCTACAAATGTGCATCTAGAATTTGGACATCAACTTGAGCATATAAGGACTGGTAACGAGAGATGAAATCTATTACTTTTTCATCAGTGTTTTGTCTACATCACATAAGGTTAGCCATTGTCTTTTTAGGTGTCATGTGCACTTAAAAATGATTAATGAAAGCTTATGCCATTTCATTAAATGAATGGATGGAATGATTAGGAAAGTTGGAAAACCATTCTAAGGAAATACCTTTCAATGTCCTTGGAAAGTGTTTTGCTAAGAGTTTATCTTCAAGGACACAGTCACAACACAGGGCAGTAAAAGCATTGACATGGTTGATAGGATCTCCTTTTCCTCCATATTTCTCAAATCTCAACATTTCTATCCCTTGTGGCATCAGGGTACGTAAGATTTATAATGATAAGGGGCTCCTAGGAACAAGATATGTGGTTGGAATAGTTTGAGCTTGAATAATGGTGGCAAGTTGGTGTTGCATGGATGAAACAGTGTTGAGGAGTTGTGTCATGAAGGGATCAGGATAATAGGGTTGAGGTAGGAGGGAAAATGGTGATGGAGTGTAGGTGATGTTAGGAGAAGTGGCAGAATATTAAGGGGTGTGAAGGTGGTGGAAGGAAGTTGTGATTCTATAAAAGATGCAAGAATGTTAGTGGAAATTGGGAAAGAAGTACCAATCGAAGTTGTATGGACTTGCGGATTGGTCTAAGTTGGTATGAAAGTTATAGTTGAAGGAGTAGGAACTTGAGATGTTGCTTGGGTAACAGGAATGTTTGTTGATGGAGTATTGGAAGATTCATGTTTATTGTAAATCTCGACAGTTTTTTTTAAAACATGCAAGCCATCATCACTCTCAATTAAGCAATGAAGGTTCTCAATAGCAATTATAGCAGTGGTGGAAATGTTTTCAAGGGACAATTCTTGTAAATGTGAAAAGTCCTCATGAATGTTAATAATATTTTCTTGTGGGAGAGACTTTTGATTTTCAACATGCATAGGATGGAAAAGTGAAGGCATGTAAGTGGTATTGTTAGGGCCTAATGTAACAGAGATATGAATACAAGAAACAGAAATGCAAGAAAATGCTAAAAATAGTGAAAAAGTAATGTCTAAAAGATGCGGAGGGACTAATTCACCCTGGGTGGTGAATGAGTCCCAGGATGCAATTTTTTTTTGTGTTTTTCAGAATTTTAAAAATGATTTAAATTCTTCTCAAAATGCAAAATAGGCATAGAATGCAGAGTTTTTCTATTTTCAATGAAATTAAGTGCAAGGATGAAAACTAAATGAGTTTTTCACTAATGCAAAATGAAAGGTAATAGAATGCAATAACAAATCAATGTCCTAATTGAATTCCAATGCAAATGAAAACTAGGATGCAATGTATGGATGCAATGAAAAGTTTTAAAAATGTTCAAAAGTCAGGTTCACCAAAAGGAAACATAGATTTTAGGACCCTAAAATGCTTGCTCTCTTCCTAAGTTTTTCACCTAGAAAGAGAGATTTGGGTTTGCTAAAATGCTTATGTGACATTCAAATTAAGGACATGTGTGGTATGATATGATGCAAACTAACTAAAATAAATGAAATTGGCTGATTAAGATGATCTAAAATGCATGTAAAACTAAGATTTATGCCTTGTTTGAAAACATAGTGAGATATGTAGAAACTATGAAATATGAAGAGATAGAAAGAAATATGCAAAAAAAAAAAGTACAAGGTCAAATATGAGTGCACCTAGATGATGTGTGAGCTTTCTAGAATGTTTGGAATGCTGATGAAAAATTCTAATTTTTCACAATGGAACTCATTTGCCAAGGATGGAAAATTAGTCCTCTGACTGGTGAAAAAGTGTTTGGTACTGATTTTTGACAGCTAAGAGTTGATTTCTGACAAAATGCAGATATCTAGATTTCAAGTGGGACTCATTCACCAAGGGTGGAAATTCAGTCCTCCCCAAGATTTCTAAAAATTCAAGGGTCAACATTGCTACTCTAGATCTAAAAATGACTGAATATTAGGTTGTTGTGGTTAATTCTGTAGAAAATGGGCTGAAAGTCACTCAAATTGCTTGAATAGATGATGAATTAACTTAGAGGGCATAGTTGACTTGAATTCCACTTTTCAACACCTTTAACATGTCAAATCTATAAAATAAAGGTTGCAAAGACACATGCAAAGGGGAAAAATGTTGGGTGGTTAGTGAATAGAGGTTTTCCTTGGTCAAACCCTTCTTTAGTAATTAAACCCAATTGAAATGAATGACATGCAAGGGAAATGATAAATGAATAGCATGAAAGTATTACAAACTTACCACATCCTTGAATATGCAAATCTAAAGTGATGTCAATGGCTACTCCAAAGTACTTGAATTGAAGATGCAAAATGCTCGAGTGCTTGAATGCTTGAATATGGAGATTGTAGGAGATTACTTGAATTAGGAGATGTAAAATGAGGTGAAAATGCCTATTTATACAAATCTTGTGCCTTAGTATCTGTTCATACCTCATCACAAGCCGACATGAAGTGAATTTTTAGAAAAATCCTGAAAGAAATTTGAAATATTTTGAATTTGGGGCCAAGGGGGACTCATTTTCCACCCTTGGGGAATGAGTCTTGCTTGGGACCCAAAACCAAGTGTTGGAAATAAAGTTGTGTTTAATGTTGTTTGTCGAGATAGGACCAAAAAATACACTTAATATAAGCATATGAGGGCATAAAGAGACAAAATAAAGCATGAGAAGGGTGTAAGTAAGGAAAAATTCCTAGAAAAGTGTGAAATCTAGTTACAAGACTTTAGAACACTTCAATATAGGACTTGTTGATGAGTGAAAAGGTGGTTTTTTAGGTGAATTACATTAAATAGAGTCTAGTTATATAGAAATTTCTTACAACACTTTCACAACACATCATTCTTTGAGTTTTAACACCAAAATAAGCATGTTCAACCCAAGATACACCATAAAATTAAAGCAACATAGCTCCAACACTATGAAACAAGGCCTAAAAGACTATGAAATTGACAAAGGACCATTTTTCGATGGTATAGTTTTCAAACACAAAATGATTTGTTTTATTTCAATTTAGGGATTTAGCAATTTTTTTGTTTGAATTCAATTTAGGGTTTCAAGAAAAAATTAGGGTTTTCAATGCAATTTTTTTTGTTTCATTTCAAATTAGGGTTTTCAAATGCATTTTTGTTTGATTTGAATTTAGGGTTTCAAAAAGCAATTACGGTTTTCAAATGATTTTTTTTTATTACATTTAAATGCAATTTTTTTGTTTCCTTTCAATTTAGGATTTTCAATTGCAATTTTTTTTGGTTCGATTGAACAGTTTAAGTTTCAAAAGCTATTTTTTTTATTAAGATATGATTTAAGGTAGATTTTTTTTGTTTCTATTCAATATCTTGCAGGATTCATTTCATTTTTTCTTCTATCACATGTAAATAAAATACATAAAACACTAAATAAATTGAGAAAAAAATGCTAGAATCTATTATTGTATTAAAAATTTCAAAAAAAACACAAAAAATCAAAAAGATTGGGGATGGAGGCATGCCTGGAGGTCGTTGTCATTACTGCCAAACCTGGATCCTGTGCTTTGTGAATTATGACTAGGTTGAATTTTTTTTTTTTAAAATAAATACCACTTTAAAACGGGATCCCAATTTTTACAAATCGATCGAGATCCCATTTTTTAAAGTTTGGGATCTCATTTCCTGTCCACCAGTTTGAGACCCATTAATAAAAAGGATCTCGTTGTTTTAAAATTGGGATCCCCAAAGCTAAACCAGATCTCATTTATTATAAAGCAGGATCCCATTTTTGGCAAGCCAATTTTACTTTTTGCCTAACATAAAAACTTCCATGTTTCATGGACTCATTTTCTTGCTCTAATTACCCCTCTACTTTTTTAATTCTCACTTAAATACAATTTTTATAGTTTGGTTCACATAATTTCTTAATTCTCTAATTCCATTAATGGCCAGAAATACAGTTCAAGCCTAAAATTTTAATTTAAATATTGATTTTTGAGCCTTAGTAGGTCACCTATTTTCCTCACCCACTCTACTTGGTTTTAATCTAATGGCATGTTCTCCATATTTTCTCAACTTCTTTCTCTACTCTACTCTAAGGGTTGAGAGAGAAAATAAATTATTTTCACACCCTAGCCTTGATTTTCCCTCCATCACCATAATTTATATCCCCATTTCACCTATTTTAACCCTATTCAGGTATATTTTCACCCTTTTCATTATTTTTTCCTTGTATTGCTTGTCATCTTTCCAACTTTATCTTTTTTTACTCAATTTATTCTTTTGAGAGTTCACCTACATGTATTTTTTTCTTAACTATGATCTCAATTGTGAAACTTAAAGAGTAGAGTCTACAACACCCACATGGTTTATAGCAACCTTAGTCCAATGGATAAGGAAGAAGTCTTATATGAACAATATTATTCAAAAATAAGTTCAAGATGCTGTACAAAGGTAAAAAAGAAGTTGAATAAATTATAGATACATTAATGAAATAATGGTATGAAGATCTATAAGGTCAAGGATGGTAGTAACTAAGACCTACAATAGAGAGATATAGTGTAGGTTCTAAAGGAACCTTGATACCCTTTTTATACAACTCAAACCCTTTCTATTATATCTATTTTGAGAAAATGTTCTAAAATCTAATCCATACTTCAATTTTTCAACAATGAAAAATAAGAAGGATAGTCATCATGAGCATGATAAATATGTATCATGTAGTCACATTATCGATAAGAGGAAGGGAGATCTTTAGTAGATTTAGAAGATAATGTTGTAAGAGGAATTGAATTCTCCTTTGGAATTTTGAAGTGGGAGAGTTCTACATTGTATTGACCAATGAAAGGAGTGAATTCTAAGTAGCTCCAATCATCACTAAGACATGCATTATCAAGAGAAGAATGATGAAGGGTTGTATCATGTCATTAGTAGAAGGGATTGATGATGAAACACATCTATAGATGAAGAAGGTATGAAATTATGAAGATCATCAAAGGTGTTTATATAAATACATTTGGTTTCTTAACAATAATGTAGTAAATATTGATTTGATTTAGAGATAAAATCTATGAATTGATTTAGAGTAAAGGGGGTTACTTCTAATACAAGAGTCCATAGCCTAATTACAAGGATAATGTAGTTTTATTTGCATGACATGGATCATGGTGGGTAGAATGACAAGGCTAGATTCAATATGAAAAGAATAGTGTCTAAGGTCTATGAATCAACATTATAAAAGATCCTTATTGAAAGTTTTACAAGAGTGAGAGAAATGTGGAAATTAGTATTTCTTGGAGTAAATTAATTAATATTTACTTTAGTACTTGATGCAAACTTAGGAAAAGGTCATCTAGTTCTGACTGTGAGTATTATTGCATTAATTATGCATTTCAATCAGGCATGTACTGCATTCTTTCTATTGCACATAAGATAAAGTCACTTAAATAATTCATGCATTATGTTATATCACTCTTGTCTTAGTCATAACTCCATCATTCATGGTCTCATATTGAGTTCTCCTGAGTCTACATAAGGATATTCAATCCTTCATTGTATTAATTCAATAATCAATAATCATTATTGTTTCACATATTTTGTTGTGTAATTTCTCATTTGTGTGTGATAGGTTTCTCTTTAGATATCATCTAGGGCTTGTGGGATCTCAATAAAAGATTCTTTCATGGTATCAGAGCTCCAGATCTAAAGATCCTTGTTCATTTGTTTAAGGAAGTGAGGCATTTCTCATTGCATGGCATCAAATTCTAGAGATCCATAGTCTTGAAGTGGCCACATTAAGAAAATGTATCCCCTGCCATAATTTGCAGAGTCCTCATTCATATGTACTAGATGTGCTAGTGAAAGATGAGTCACGAGCTCTTTTGTGCCTAGCTCTATTGTAGAGCTCTCTTGCCTAGGTGACAAATTGCAAGAGGGTGGCGTTAAATTGAAAGAGGCTCACACTGGGCTTCCACGCATAATTTTTGATACTCCATGAGGGTTTTATTTTGTAGCCAGTGAGCCCATGAATTACAAACTTTACAAGCTTTGCACTGCACCTCCTCAGATCTGCGTTGAATTTAGGGTGCGACTAGTGTTTCATCACAGTGATTTGCAATTTGTGGAACCAAGAGGTCTTCACTCCTTTCAACGATGCCTCTCTTCATGATTTGGGGCATCTAAAATACACCAAGGCCATGCCATATGTGGTGTTTTAAATCTGTAACTTGGTGTGTTAAAAATTTCATTGGTCGTAGGCCATTGAACCATGCTCGAATATGCACACAATTTGAAAACAATGTGTTTGGCATTTTTCACATCATAGGCTTGAGGTTTCTATAAGGCGTGATTTGCACCTATAGTTTTCCCTTTCTTTAACCCTATCGTCAAAGCTTATTTTTTGAGTTCTTTTCTTCATTTTGCAGACATGTTTCTGTGAAGATTTTCACCACAATGGAGGGAGATGTAAACCTTTTTTTCTAGATTCCTATATGTTTCTTTTTCTTTTTTTTTTTGCATGCTCTTTGATTTCTTCTTTATTGATTCTTTAAATGTTGTTTATGTTTTGTGAGCACCACATGATAAAGATTTGGGAAAAATTGGAGCTTCGTAAAAATTGAACTTATATAAAGTTTCATATGGGGGTTTCTGCTTAAAGCATCTAGTATAGGTTTATTTAATTTTTCTTTTGAATAAACAAACTTAGAATATTAAAAGTTGCTAATTAATTGTCAAACTCCACACTATTCATCCAATAGGTAGCCAAAAGTGTTCTTTTGTTCTAAATTCCTGACTACATGAGCTTCTAGAGTTGCATCCTCATATGCTTCTAGATTTTCTCTCTAGCGGGATTATATTGAGCATTGGACAAACAATGAAATCATCAACTAGAGGGAATCTTTATAGTTCTTCAATAGTTGCTTGCAACTTTCTTCTTTAGTTTGAATAAATTGTTAGGATTTTTTCCACCTAGATTTTCTCCTTTCCTCTTTGTTGATAGCCACATCACCACTATTGGCCCACCATCTTCATCACCTTTACAACTTGTTCTCTATCAGTCTTCACTGGATCTTGGATCTAAATCATTGCTTTCCAACATGTGGACACGTGAGCAGTTTTCAAAGGCACACATCATCTAGATTTGGATTCCAAAATCACCCATTCTTTTGGTTTGGCTTCTCCAATCACTAGTGGATCTGTTTCTTCTTAACAAGAGAAATGTTGTTTGCAGGCAGTAGATTGTATTCTTTCTTCAAATGTTCATCATTGGCATGGGAAATATTTCATTATGGTGGAATTCATATCTTCATTTTTTCTCTCCTATCGGGGGGACATCTATTGTACTTGCATGACAAAAGCATTCCTTGGGGGAGTCCTCCTTCTATTCTTCTTTCTTTAGTACAGTCAGTTCTTTTTCTTTCTTTTGGAGAGGAGTTTTTCCCATGTGGTTTTCTCATTTTCTTCAGTTATGAGAGATTCATTTACTTGTTCTTTTCCTTCATTTTTTTCCTTCTCCTTAGTTTTCATTTAGGGGGTGTTGGAGTAAATTATTTTTTACTCTAGTTCTTAATGCAAACTTAGGAAAGGGTCATCTAGTTCTGATTGTGAGTGTTATTGCATTAATTATGCATTTCAATCAATCATGTGCTTTATTATTTGTGTTTCACACAAGATAAAGTCACTTAACTGATTCATGCATTCCATTATCTCACTCCTCTCTCAGTCAGAACTCCATCATTTAGGGTCTCATGTTGAGTTTTCCTGAGTCTACATAAAGATATTCAATCCTTCATTGTATTGATTCAGTAATCAATAATCATTATTGTTTCACATATTTTACTGTGTAATTTCTCATTTATGTGTGATAGGTTTCTCTTCAGAATATCATCCAAGGCTTGTGGGATCTCAATCATAGATTCTTTCAGTCTTATTAAGAAAATTCATCCTACAAACATTACAAACCAAACCATTATTTGCAAGTGTTCATTTGATTCATATAGATTTAATGCCAATAATGATAAGGAGAGGTTCATTGAATCATTTAACTTCAATAAGAGGAAGTTCATATTAAAGTAAGGCAATATGAATTGTATTGTTGTATATACTATCACATAGAATAGAAACCTCATTAGGGTTTGGAAAAGATAACATGAGGATCTTCTACAAAGCTTGCTGAAGTATATCAAGGTAAGAAAGAAAAGCTTGAACTAGATCCCATAATGAGATTTTTGATTTTGCATTCTATAGTTGTTTAATAATCTCTTATTCTCATGTGCTTCTAAAAGGAAGATGAAAGGTAATGAGGGTAATATTAAATAGAAGAATGGAAATATGAACAAGCTTAACATTTTTGTTTCATCTTGTCATAAGGGGGGAATGAAGCATATGAAAAACAAAGAAAATGTGAATTAAACTATTATAATTGAAAACAAGATTAAGATCCCTAAGCCCATTACTTATGAGTTAAAGCTCTAAACTTAGGAAATCAAACAATGTAAATCCTAGGACAACATGAAATGAATTCAAAACCTTAAAACCTATACTATGCCATGTTGGAGTTGTGTTTACATTGAAATTTGGATGTTAGATTGCTCGATTCAATGCAAAGCCTCCATTGTAGATGTTGCAAAAGCTTCAATGTGTGTAAAATGATGAACTAAAATATGATGATAACTCGTAACATACTCAATCTAGATAATTGTGCAACACTTTGCTTATGTAAATTCTAGATGATTTGTGAGAGGGTCTAGAAGAGTGTTTTATAGATTTCACGTTTTGAGATGAATGATCAAAATTTCATAGTAAAAGATCCTGATCAATGGTTCAAAACTGTTGAAAGGAATTAAATTGGAAAGATTATTGGATTTAGATTGCATAATTTGTGTGATTGATGAAATCAAGTTGAGTATTCAGTGGAATTAGAAAATAGATTGAGAGGTTAGTGGGATTGAACAATAGATGATTTAGTCAACTATTCAAAGTGAGAAATCAATGATCGTGATTTTCCCAATTAGAAAGAGGGTGAGAATAATTGACTAATTAATTAATATTTTGAATTGAAAATGCAAGTCATGTTTTACTTTAACAAATAAAGTTATATTTGTTTGTTAACTTTTTTGAATGATGTTGAATAATTAATTTAATTATTTAGGTTCAGAAAGGGAAAGTGATTTAGTTAATCTATTAATTAATAATAATTTAATTGATTTAGAAGAATAGGGTATATTAGTGACATAATTAAATAATTGATGTTAGGAGGAATAAAGTTTAGATTTAATGATGATATAGTGAATTAATCAAATAATTAAATATTGTTCAATTGATAGAGGAAAATAAGGTTTTTGATGTAAATGATGTGAAATGCAATGATATTAGTGATAATGATGTCGATGATGAGAAAATGTCATTCAAAATGTGTGATATGCATTTGGGTCATTTTTACATGTCTACACATCTTTGTTCTAAATATGAGAAATTTCATGAACATCATTATATATAGGCACATTGCATGATATTAATTGAGCTATACAAGTATATAAATTATACTTGGTTGAGTTTGACATGAGATACCCCAAACAATGATTATAAGATGAGGAAATGAGGATGGATCATTTATCCCATGCATTTAATGATCTTTAGAGTTTGAACGACATTTATGAAAGTATTAATAGTTTTATTGAGAGGAACATAAGTATTGAAAGAATTTAAATCTAAAAAAAAATAAAATGAAGATTGAAATCCTCTAATGTCTCATCCAACATATCAAAGTAATCTCAAGAGAAATAATTATCAAATGCATCAAAGGATTGAAGAAAGAAATCCAACATTGTCAAACTCATGACAAAAGCTCAAGTTCAACAAAAATAAAAGCTCAAATTTGTGTAAATACAAAACTAAAGATAGATGCTATTTTTTGTTTTTTTAGGAATATAAGATCACAAGAAGGAAATTAAATTCTAGATTAAATTAAGACCTAACAAATAATAAATATAAAACAATATAAAGATGCATCCATTAAAATCTAATTTCTATTTAATACAAGTTATATCAACCAATCAAAATAAAATTTCTATAATTACTATAATTTTTGAAATCTAACTCCAATAATTTCAAAATATTAATATTCTATGACATATGAAAGATGTGCTCATAATCAAGTGGCTGTTATGGAATTTTTATTTCTTACTCCTTCCATTTTCTCACAAGTCATCGAGCTTTTCCCCAAAATAAAATTTGTTGTAAAATTGCATCTTTTTTGCAAATATCTTGCCTAGTTATTAGCCGATAGGCTATTTGTGTTAACTTTGCTCAAAATTTTCGTTAGCCTTCTTGTATTTCAACTTTTCCGGCGCTGAGGGAAAAGGTTGCAGATGGGTTATAATTTGGTTAGAATTTTCATCAATCCTCCTTTTTTTAGGTCTTTGACGTCATGTTAAAGGTGGCAAAGTCTTTTTAAAATAAAAAATCATCTGACATGATGATAGAGGAGGTCGGTGAAATGGTACGACTGTAGAGGAGGCCAACGAAATGGCATCAACATTAATTGTTGTATGGTTTCCATGTCTTGGTGATGGTGCAAGTAAAATCTATTTTAAAGTCATTAGAAAACAAAATGAATGTTTGTGCAGCTATCGATAACGTATTGTTGGGTGTCATTCTCAGGGTTTATGTTGTTGAAGGTAGTTGTGAGTGAGGAGGCCAAGCTTCTATGAAGGTGCAAGTACAATCATTGGCTGTGGAATTTTTGTGAAGGTGGTTGGAGGTTATCTTGTGTTTTTTGCATGTGTCGATGGTTGCAAAAGTTGTGGGTTGTGATAATTTTGTGTTCTTTTTTATAGGCTGTGGAGAAAGAACAGAGGGAAGAGAAAGCAAGCAAGAACAGGTGTTATTGAAGGAAGTGGGAAGAGATGCATATTGGAAAAATTATTTGTCAAGTACTCCTACAACAATTTATATTATTTTCAAAAGGGGATTGTTGATTGTTGCTCTGTAGCTTAGTCTAAATTGCTTAGTTTACAATTTCTGTGTAGCTACCATTGCTGGAAGGAAATACTATTTTTTTTTTTGATTTCATGTGTTGAATTTGTGTGTTTTTTGTGGGATTTTTCATCTGGGTTACTCTTGAAACCAATATTGTTTCATTGTGTTGATTGTTGTTGAAAAGACTATAGTTTTATGGGTTTTGGTATGTGGGTGACTGTTGGCTATATTGTTCCATTTATGGCTTCGGTTTTGTGTTCATGGTTGCAAAATATTTAATCTAGTGTGTTTTTGGTGAATCTTGAAATCAAGATTTCTTGTGTTTAATGGGTTTTTGTATGTGGGTGATTGTTGGCAATATTGGTTCATTTGTGGCTTCCATTTTGTGTGAATGGTTGCAAAATAGTTAATTTGTTGTGTTTTTGGTGAATTTTCCCATCTGGGTTACCGTTGAAACCAATATTGATTCATTTAGGGTTCATGCTTTTCTAGTGAAGATTTTGAGTTGGTCTATTACTGGGAGCTTTCTTTGTTTTGTGGGTTTTCCATGTGAGCCACTATTGGAAACCGTGTTTTTGTGTGTGATGGTTGCAACACAATGAAATAGTTAATGTTATACAAGTTGTATTTTTTTAGGGTATATTATTGCCTTTTTGGTAGGGTTTTGTTGAAAAAAGAGTATATAGTTTGTTCACAACAATATTGTTTGATTTATGGTTTGACTTTTGCACAGATTTTTTTGTATGAATTTTTCACTACGACTTTTAGTATTTTGTGGGTTTGGCCATTTGGGTGACTATTGATAACAATATTGTTTTGTTTATGTCTTTATTTTGTGGCGATGGTTGCATGCAATGAAATAGTTAATGTTATGTAGTTCATGTTATTTTGCAAAAGGAATTGTTCACTATTGTTGTCTACCTTAGGCTATATTGTTTCATTTATGGCTTCCATTTACCATGGTGTGGGAAAAGGTGGTGGATTATTTTCCCAGTTTTTAAATGAAAAGCATTTGGTGCATCGATAGAAAAGGCTAGACAAATGAAACAATATTTTTTAAAAGAAAAAAATTGTCTTCTATGAACAACACCTTATCAAAAATTGAAACAATATAGCCTTTTCAACATAACCTTATAAAAAATTAGACAATATAGGGTGAGCTAGACAATAACCATTGACAAAAACTACATAAGGTCAACAATTTTACCTTGTTGCCACCATATCAACTAAATGCAATCCATAAAGAGAGACCCATGGGAAATTGAAATATATATAAATATATGCATATATGTACACATATATACTTATATATGTATATATTAATATTAAAATATACCCAATATAGCCTAAGGTAGAGAACAATAATCAATAATACCTAATGTAACCAAACATAGAATCAACAAAATTAATTATTTTATTTCATTCCAACCATAACCAAAAAATGAAAGCCATAAATCAAACAACATTGGTTTCAACACCCACCCAGATGCAGAAAGCCACAATATAGCCCAAGCTAATAAAGATTCATAGCCTAAGGTAGAGAACAATAATCAATAATACCTAATCTAACCAAACATTGAATCAACATCATTAATTTTTTTATTCTATTCCAAAAATGAAATGATATAGCCTAAGGCACAACATTAACTATTTTTATTCTGTTCTAACCATAACCAGAAAAAAAAAGCCATAAATTAAGAAAACATTGAATCAACAACATTAATTGTTTTATTTTGTTCCAAAAATGAAATGATATAGTGTAAGACACAGCATTAACTATTTTTATTATGTTCCAACCATAGCCACAAAACTGAAGCAATAAATTAAACATTGGTTTCAATAATAAACTAGATGGAGAAACACTCTCTCTATATATATATATACATATATATACATATATCTATATATATATATTAATAAAGAGGAAGCCATAAAGATTAATGGTGAGAAATGAAAGTAAAAATATACTCATTTCTCAATGCAACCTTATCAAAAAGTGAAAGAATTCCTTATTGAAAAATTCCAAAACATTTTTTTTGTTCTATTAGGCATTAAACAGTTGGTGTTATTACAACCATCACCACTACATGACAAGCATACAACAACTAATGTTTATGCAAACCAATGTTTAATTTTAGCAACTTTCTCTATCCACCCAACTTGAAAAAATGCCACCCTATTCCCAAAGCAGCCAACAACTGCCTCCATCACCTTTTCCATGTCCATTGGAAGGCAAAAAAACTAGGAGGCTAATGAAAATTTTGACCAAACTTATAACCCGTTTGCCACTATATCTATATCTATGTGTGTGTGTGTGTGTGTTTCTATGTGTGTATGTGGATTTTTGTATGTATTTATGTATATATGTATATATATATACATATGTATATATACATGTATATATATCTAGATGTATATATGTATGTGTATATATCTATATGTGTATTTGAAATGTAGCCTTTCGTGGATGGAGCCTTGAGAAAGATTGATAGACCCTGGCGTTTACAACAATACATTATCAAAAATGAAATACTATAGCCTATTCAAAATGTAACATAAAGAATATACATTGTCGACCACTCTCGCTAGTGATGAAATGAATATTGCTTATTACAATCAATATAGAGTACATTAGGATTTGATTCTCAATTTGACCATTGTTACTTGTTTTTTAGTCACTATCATTATTCTAAAAGGTTGTTTGTAACACATTAGTTCATCAAATACCACATTATGGTTGCACTATGGTCTGCAAGAATACTAAAACATTGTGAAGTTTAGTGTGGTGATTATGCAAAAATGGAATGAACTGCATAACATTAAGTATTTTATTCCATTGCACCATTGCAACAAAAAGCTAAAACTCTAAGCTACTATCCTATGCAAAAATTTTACTAGAAAGGCCATACCATATACATCTTTTGTGTATACAAAGTGTGAATTTTAGAGCAGTGATCATACCTAATTCTACATGATATGTAAATCAAGAGATATCAAAGTTCTAAATTTCATAATGCATAACTTGCTTTGTACTTGCAATGGGATGAATGAAGTAATTATAATTTAGCCATACCTAGTGCATGTGATAGAATGAAGTATGTACTAAACAAAAGAAGGCCTAATTTCCATCCTACCATATTGGCTCATGGAGCATTGTGTTCTCTTACCAAACCCCTGAGCAAGAAAATAAATTTTCCACCACTCTGACCAATGGTGAAAATATTTGTTCAGTGGAAATCAATGTTACACATTTTTAATAATTTTATAGTAGGGTGGAGAGCAGGCCTTATTGTGTTGAGTTTTATTTTATATTTTTTATGTGCAAATTGCTATCTTTATGACAAAGGATTCAAGAAAAAATGCTATTTTTTAGGTTATGGTTGCAACGAAATAAAATACATGAACTTATTTTTAGAAAATAATAACCATTGGGAAGAGTACATATGTACATTACTCACATGATCTACCTTGATATACATACAAATCTATGGATAGGAAAATTTAATATCTTCTCATTTATGGCTTCCATTTTGTGCAAATGGTTGCAATATATTAAAATAGTTTGTGTTGTTTCCCATAGTAAAATTCTAATTGTTGTTGTGTAGATTTGGCTATATACTTTCATTTGCAATGCATGATAAAATAGTTAATACTATAGAGTTAATGTTGTTATCCAAAAGGAATTCTTGACGATGATACCGACTGATTTCATTTTGACTATCTACCGAAATCTACATGTATGGTGTTAGATACATAAAATATTGTTATAATGCAGTCATAATCAACAATGTCTAATGGAATCTAATGCAATGTGCATAAGATTAAGTGTTTTACTCCATTGCAAGCATAACTTGAAACTAAGCCCCTAAGCAAGAAGATACATTGTCTGCCACTTTCATCAATGGTAAAACGAATCTTCCTTGTCACACTTAAGATACAGGTTATCATTCTAACAAGTCATTCTTGAGTCTAGGAATAATATTGATATTAACAAACAATACAACCTTTTTTGAACAACACCTTATCTAAAATTGAAACAATATAGCATTATCACGACATCTTGTTGAAAATGATACAATGTAGCCTAGGCTATAGTATAACAATGAAGAATGTTAGATTGGAACGATGGTTAGAAAGCAAAGGGCATGAAATAGAAATTCATTCCTCCCCTATGTGTAGATATGTATGTATGTCACAGTGGATGCAAACAACATTAATACATAGTGATTTCTATGTTAATTTTCGTTGGGTCATTCTTGGAACAATAAGTTTTTTTTTTTTTTTTCTGATATATGGAATATTGATGTCGCCATTGATTGCATTGGTGGACAGTGTGTGTTCTAGGTTGGTTATCTTGGAGGAACATAGATTTTTTTTTAAAATTATTTATGGAGAGATCTATAAATGTACGTTTTTTATATTATTTGTTTTTGATCATATTCTAAATGTGCCTATAAAAAAAATTGAAATGTAAAAAGGTTTGCAATTTAAAAATTGAGTTCATGGACCTTGTTAGCTTTTGATGGTTTAATTGAATTTTCGGTTGTTTTATTTTTCTCACAATAGAGCTTGTGGCCAGTTGGAGACATTGCAACTTTGTCTTTTATAAAGAGCAGCTCCAACAATTTCGATGGAATCTAGCTCTCCCTAGGCTACTTGACAACTATCAAGAACTGATCTTGTAAGTCTATTCCTTTTTTATTCTTTGTTCTTGACACTTGTATTGGTTGTTTCCCATGTGCATTGAGTGAACTGCAAACATGATTTTCTTGCATTTGCAGCCTTTCTATTGTATAGTCTAACTTGCTTATATTTGACGTATGTATGTGCCCTTCATGCTTTTGTTTGCTGGATATTTGGGAGTAGCCTATGTGTAACTATTTATGTGTCTTCCATTTTAGTGGACTTGCATATAGCTTTCTTTTTGTTGCAATATTTCCTATACAACGTCCAATGGTAATTATAGGCTTGTTGATAGACGTTGCATCTATTGATTGGTCATGGTTTGAAAAATTAATTTAAACGTCTTTGTTGAAATCATGATTGTGTCATTGAAGTCTTTTTCCTAGTGTTCATGGTTGCACCACTATACAGTTTATGTTGTTTTCTACAAGGCATTATTGACATATGTTCTATAGCTTCTCAACATGTGCTAACCACCTTCGCTACCTTTCCCCCGGTTGTTGAAATAGTTGTGATATGGAAGGGTTGTTGGCTATCATCCTCTAACTTTGGCTATAATCTGGGGCTATAGACCTACATTCAACAATGCCTAAATTTGTAAATGGCATAGTCTGTTCAGTTGCTTTGGTGAATTTAGAATGCTGATTTTTTTAATGTCCATATATTTCGATGCAACTAACTTTTGAGACATATACATTGATGTGGAATTTTTTTTGCAACTCAAAATACATCTATTCCATGTTTTGGATGTATATGCATAGATCTATTGCTTAGAGATATATGTATGGAAAAAAGGATGTCTCTTTTTTAGTGTTTTATTCTTGTTTCCTCCACTATGGATATGTGTGTATGTCAAATTAGATGTAGACACCATTTGTATGTATTGCAAATATGTATATTTGTGAAATTAGAGATGCACATTATTCACTCATGTGTGTAGACATGTATCTATGTGAAATCAGATGCAAACAATATTCATATTTCCTATTGATATGTTTGTTCTTTTCATAGGTTATTGATGATTCTTATTTCATTTGTGGTTCCTATCTAGTGGGGATGGTTGCAAAGTGATAAAATAGTGCATGTCCTTCACAATGGACTATTGTTGGTTGTTTTTGTATGATTTCAAGGGTAGTTGCTATTTGTGTAGGCCTCGATAATGGTTTGATCAATGTTCCATGTCACTGTTGATATACAACCTTCCATTGTAACAAACCCTTATTGAGGTTTGGATAGGTAACAAATATCCTTCAACAAAAATATTGACTATTTTATTGCTCTCAAACCAAAGCGATTACACAGGAACCATACGCAAATTAGTCTTGATCTCAAATAGTGCGTAATTTTGTTGGCCTTCTCTATTGGCATACCAAATTCTTTTCATTTAAAAATCAAAAGATATCAGCCAACTCTATCCCAATTGGACCCCCCTGCACGAGAAGGTTCAGAAGATGGAAAAGATGATGAAAATTATGACCAAAGTTCACACAAATAGGGGATAACCACCCATCTTGCATGTGAGTTGTTAGAGTTACAAGAAGAGTGGCATAAATCTTGCATATGGAACTTGCAATACAACTTACCATTTGGAAAATGTAGCAATACCAATAAACATAGGTATTAGTGTGTATGAATATTTTCTACACCCACAATGACAAATATACGTATTTTCACATAGGGAAAATATATTGTGCACCATTGTAATTAATGGTAGCGTCAAACGAAATATCATACTAGGAAACCTATGCCCAGTTGCTTATTTTATCAAACAAAATCTATATAACATTAACTATTTCACTCTATTGCAACCATAACCACACAAAAAAGTGATAAACCAAATGCCCTTGGATTGATCATTGGCCCACTTGCGGAAGCTTGTAAAACATAAAAAAAATATACTATTACAAACTGATGGAAATCCACAGCCACAAAAACATGAACCTTAAAGAAAAATCCACAGAAAATTGACGGTAACAAACCCATACAAAAATATATTGTTGTGTCAATGGAATGTCATTAAAGATTGAAACAATACAAGCTTTTCAACAATAGCTTCTTGAAAATGAAACCATATAGCTAAAGCAAGAGAACAATAATAAAAAAGTCCCAATGGAATCTAAAGTCTATAGGATTAACTATATTATTCCATTGCAACCATAACCACAAAATAGAAGCCAACAAATACAACACCTTAAGGAGAATTGGAAGGCTTCTTAACAACACCCTTTTTGAGGATGAGACAATATATCCCAAGATATAGAAGAGCAACCAAAAAATACTGCATAACATCAACAATTTAATTTGATTTGAAACATAGCCACAAAATGGAAGCAATAAACAGAAACCCACAAAGATTCATGGAAATAAACCAGAGTTGAAATATACTCATTCTTGAACAAAATCCCATCAAAAAATTTATACAATATAGCCTTCTCAACAACACCTTGCCAAAAGTTAACAGTGACAACCCCATCCAAAAAATATACTTATTTATGTAGCTTATCAAAATTTGAAGCAATTAATAGTGCCTTATTGCAGATAAAGCAATATAGGGTTCCAAAAACCACGGACCACAAATGAAACAATGTGGCAAAAAATATTACTGGTATGCAGCTCTTCCCACTTGGTCCAAACACACCTCTTCTCGTTGGCTCTATACAGCTTGTGTTCTTTCTCTAGCCCTACAAACATAGCCAGAACACAGAGACCATAAACAGAAACCCACGAAAATTCATAGCCTCAAATACATGGAAAACCATACACATAAATTGTGAACCATAAGTGAGGTAATATTTTTTTATTAGAAACTATATAGTATTTTGTGATAAACAACTTATCAATATTTCAAACAATCAACAGTACCTTGTCAAAAACCAAGCAATATAGCTTGGCATAGAATGTGAACCATGAGTTAAAGAATATTGGTAAGGGTGCACATAGATATATACACACACACACACACACACACACACACACACACACACACACACACACACACACACACATATATATATATATATATATATATATAAGAATTGTCACAACCCACACCTTTTGCAACCATCAACATATGCAAAAAGCACAAGATTTCCTCCAACCACCTTCAGAGAAGTTCCATAGCTGATTAACGCACTTGCACCTTCACAGAAGCATGACCTCCTCACTCATTTATGATATCCATGTAGTGGTGAGAGTTGCACATATCTATATACATACTTATCTATACACACACATATATATATCTACATACACACACACACATAGACACACACACACATATATATGTACATATATATGAAACCCACAAAAAATCACAATATCAAATCCATGCAAAATGATACAGACAAAACCCAAATGATAAATGAGACAAGATATTTGAAACATTCAATAGTACCTTATGGAAAATCAAGCAATATAGCTTGGCATAGTGTATGAACCACAAATAAAACAATATTGCCAAGGTTTTCTTTGACATGGACCTCTTCCCACTTGCTTCAAACACACCTCTTCTCGCTAACTTTCCTACACAAAAATGGGAAAAATATTATCACAGGTGACACTTTTCTTTTGCATTTGCAACCATCTGCCCATTCAAAAAACACAAAATAACCTACACCCACATTCATAGAAGTTGTACAAAGCTTAATCTAGCTTGCACCTTCATAGAAGCTTACCCTCATTGCTCACGACTCTCATATTAGGTATAGAAACAGAATGACACCAAACAATGTCTTGTTGAAAATTTCCTAGTATATGTATATATATATTTGTGTGTGTATATATGTGGATTTTCGTATGTAAATATGTATATATGTATATATATACATATATATGTGTGTGTGTATGTGTGTGTGCATATATACATATATATATATATATATGACTCTATTTTTGGATGGTTTTCTATTGTTAATTTCTGATAAGTTTTTGTTGGGAACACTATGTTGTTTCATTTAAATTCCATAAGTTTTTGTTGAGAAAGGGGTGTGTTATCATAGGTGACACTTTTCTTTTGCTTTGTAACCATTTCCTCATGCAAAAAACACAAAATAACCTCTACCCAACTTTGTAGGAGCTACACAAAGGTTGATCGAGCTTGCACTCTGACAAAAGATTGGCATGCTTTCTCATGGCCCTGATAGCATGTATAGCAACAAAATGACACCAAACAATTCCTTATGGAAATATTCCCAGTCATTTGTTTTGTTCCCCGAGTCGTTAAATGGCAAGTGTTGTTACAACCATTCATAGTACACACAAAGCATAGAACAATTAATCTTGATACGAACTAGCACTTAATTTTGTTGGCCTTCTCTACCCATGCGGTAGGGAATGTACCACCCTATTCCCAAGGTAGCCAATAACTGCTTCTGCCACCTTCTGCATAACCATTGAAAGGCAAAAAAATGGGAGGCTGATGAAATATCCTAGCCAAAGTTATAACCCATCTGCCACCTGCTACTCAAATTAGTGTGCCATAGGCTACACACCGTAAATGAAACAATGTCACAGAGGTTTCATGTATGTGCTACATATATTGGGAATGGTTGCAATAATACTTTTCATTTAAAACTCACCAAAATAATTGAGCAGTTTACAATATTTTCAACAAGGCATTGTTCAACGTTGGTTTCTAGATTGATTTGCACAACATATGTAACAAACATTAGAGCCAAGAACCATATGAAATCCATATCCAACATGACACTATCATTAGAGATTGCAAAGCAGTAGCAAGACCACTTGGTAAGTATTAGATGGATACCCAGACATATATACTTACGTACACAAATACATGATAGACAAATATATCTACACAGAACTATGTCAAGATATTATATGTTGCATGCATATACACATAGATATCCAATACACATACATATATCTACACATATCTGTAGCAGAAACTTCTATACATAGGGAGATTTCAATTACATGTGCATACACATTTATCTATATCCATACGTAAATGTAGACATACATACAACTATATCCACAAGTAGATATATTAACAAGTGTAGATAGTGTGGCTTTGTCTACCCTACCACATGGAAATCATAAATGAGATTTAATATGTTCAAATATTATTGGCTATTTTTATGAACTTTGGTCAGAATTCTCATTTGCCTATCTAGTTTTTTATGCCTCTAGCAGTGGGGAAAAGGTGGCGGGTTGTCCTCCTATTTTTGTGAACTTTAGTTGGAATTTCTATTAGCCTTCCCCGTTTTTATGTCTCTAGCGCCATCAAAAATCTAGTTGATTTTTTTTTTTTTTTTAATAACATTTGGCATGATGATAGAGGAGGCCAGCGAAAATGCATCAACATTAATTGTTGTATGGTTTCCTTGTAGTGGTTATGGTGTAGGTGACATTTTTCTTAAACTTCCTCAGAAAACAAAGCGAATGTCTATGCAATTTTTGATAACACATTGTTGGGTGTCATTGTATGGGTTTATTTTTCTCTTCAAGGTGGCTATGAGTGAGGAGGGAAAGCTTGTGTGAAGGTGCAAGTGCGTTCATCGACTGTGGAATCTCTATGAGTGTGCTTGCTATATTGTATTATTTTTTATAAAGTGGTGTTGAAAAGGTTGTATTGTTTCAATTTTTGATAAGGTTTTATTCAGAAACAATTATATTTTTTGATGGGTTTGTCATTGCTAATTTTCAACAGGGTGCTGCTAAGAGGGTTATATTGATTCTATTTGTGATAGGCTTTTGCTGAGAATCAATTTTTGATAAGCTTTTGTTCACAAATGAGTATATTTTTTTCATGGGTTTGTGACTGCTAATTTCTTAGAGCATGTTGTTGAGAATGCTATATTGTTTCTATTTATGATAAAATTTTGTTTAGAAAGTAGTATATTTTTAGTTGGGAGACCAACCCAGACAAAGAAACCCACAAAACACAAAAAATGGCAGCTAGGAACCCATGCAAAACCATACACACAAAGTGTGAACCTTAAACCAAACAATAGTCATTTTCACAGACAATATAGTCTTTTCTCAACAATACCTTATGAAAATTAAAATAGATAGAAAATGCCAAGCATAAATGAAATATTATTGTTTTTAACAAACAATACAACCTTTTGCATACAATGCCTCTAGGAAAATTCAAACACTATATATATATATATTTGTGTGTATATATATGTGTGTGTGTGTATACATATGTGTGTGTACATGTGTGTATATGTGTATATGTATGTATATATGTATATATATGTGTGTATATATATGTATCTGTATATATGTATATATATATATACAAATATATATATATATATATATATATATATATATATATATATATATATATATATATATATATATATATATATATATATATATATATATATATATATATATATATATATGTGTGTGTGTTATTGTGTGTGTGTGTGTATGGAGATTTTTGTATGTAAATATGTATATATATATATGGATGTCTATAGAATCAACAACATAAATTATTTTATTTTGTTCCAACCATAAATAGAAAACAAAAGCCATAAATCAAACAACATTGGTTTCAATATCAACCCAGATGGAGAAGGCCACAATATAGCCTGAGCTATACAATAACAATCGACAAAAACTGGATAACCTCAACAATTTTTATTTTGTTGCAAACATACCCACAAAATGCAAACATTAAAGAGAAACCCATCAAAAATTGACAGTAACAAACCCATACAAAAAAACACTCCTTTCTCAACACAACCTAGTCAAAAATTGAAAGAATACAGCCTTTTGAATAACACCTTCTCCAAAATGAAACAATATAGCTTAAGCAATAGAACTATAATCAACAATTCCCAATGGAAGCTAACACAAAGCATATAGGATTGACTATTTTATTTCATTGCAAAGAACAATAACAGCGATACCTAATGCAATGAAACATAAACTATATAACATTAACTATTTTGCTACTTTGCATCCATAGCTACAAAATGGATGCCATAAATCAAACAATATTTGTTTCAACAACAAGACAAATGGACAAAACCATTAAAGACAAAGATTCACAGTAACATATCCTTGCAAAATGATAGGCATAAGACATCTACCATAGATTAAACAATATTTGTTCTTAAAAAAAAATAGTCTTCTCTCAATAGCACCCTATAAAAATTTGGAACAATCAATAGTGCATTAACAAAGATCAAGCAATATATCCTGCAACAACGTGTGAACCACAAGTGAAACAATATTCAAAAGGGTTCTCGTATGTACGTCTTTTTCCTTCCTTTGCATAAATAGATAAATGTACATATGGCACATACATCATGCATCACTCTGATTATTAGCGCCATTGCCAACACTTTTGTATTGCTTTTGGAGTCATTGGACCACGCAAAAAATGAAAAATGTGTTGCTGCTAGCTTAGAAAAAAATTCATAGCAGACAGTTGGACTTGCACCTTCATAGAAGCTCATCCTATTGGCATCAACATTTACTGTTGTATGGTGTCTTTGTAGTGGCAATGGTTATGGCAATATCTCCTATTAAAAAATGTGAGCAGAAATAGCAAAAGCCTTTGCAAATTTGAATAAGGCATTGTTGGGTGCTCTTCTCTGACTTTCACTCCTTTGACAACTGTGTGCCAAGATTGCAAACTTCTTTGAAGGTTGAAGTCTGGCTTCCGTTTCCAACAAATGTATCATTGTGTGTCTATATCTATAAGTTCTCATTCATCTATATATCTATATTGTCTACATGTAATACCATGCACACACATTTCTACATGTACTTCTTTAGGATGTATAAATATTCCAAGCAACAAATTCCTCTATATGCATCCAATCAATGACGTTGGATTGTATTTGTTGGCATATTTGTTAAGCGTTCCTTTTAAGTTCTTATTTCTTAGAGGCTCACAAAAGGAGTTGTTTCTTGTGTGATGAGAAATATTGATTCCACCATTGATAGAAGTGATGGAAAATCTATGTTCTTGCTAGGGGGTTTGGTGAGATCCCATGGGGCTTCATGACTCAATATGGTAGGGTGGAGAGCAAGCATTCTTTTATTATTTTTCATTTCATATTTACTATTTGTTGTTCATTATTTCTTAAGGGCTCACAAAATTAATTGTTGCAATCGTAGGATGTCTGGTATGCATGATGACAAAGATTGCTTCCACCATCGATAAAAGTGATGGAAAATCTATATTCTTGCTCAAGTGTTCAGTGAGAGTCCATTGGGCTTCATGACCCAATATGGTGGGGTGGAGAGCAAGCCTTGTTTTGTTGTTTTTCATTTCATATTTTCTATTCATTATTTATCTGTGCTATGGGTAGTTGTGGATATGGTTGTATGCATGTATACATTTATGTATGCATATATGTAAATCAGAAAATAATCCACAAACCTCTCCCTAGTTCTAGAGGGCTCAAAAAACTAGGAAGGATGATGAAAATCCCAACCAAACCTCACCAAAACTGAATAGCACCTTGTCACCTTCCCCGTGATACCAAAAAACTCTAAAATTGGTGCATATGTATATGCGTATGCATATATAAATGTTCACTCAAAATATTGCGTTCCCAATATGGTAGGGTGGACAGTACATCCTCTTTTCTTTTGTTTAGGTGTTTACAAGCATGTTTTGTCTTCATTGTAATATATGTATATGTACATGTATATGTATATGCATATGTATATGTATATGCATATGTATATGTATATATGCATGTGCAATGGAAAATGTGAAGCTTTAATAGATGGATATTGGAACGAATGAAGGTACGATGCATATCCATAGGAGCAACATCATTACACTCTTCTTTAAAGCGTACATTGTAGTTTCAATTCATTGCATTCTCTATTGAAAACATTTCATATGTATATCTACAATTGCAAATAAATTTATATATGCACATGCTTTGGTTGCTGTTGATGGATCACTATTGCGAAAAGTATTTGTGAATGTACAAGTTTGTAATTTTCAAAATTTTAAACTTTTCTACAATGTTTAATATTTTATAGCTAGCAAATCGCTAGATATACATCTGATGCATATTGTTGATTGTGATGTCTTAATAATAACTGTAAGGTGGAGAGTAAGTATTTCTTTGGTCTGTCTCATTTTGCATTGCCTGACTATTGATTGATTGCATTGTTTCTTTCTTAGTTGGCATAGAAATCCTTTTATATTTCCAGGTAGCAAAACTTGTAAATTGTTGGAAATTCTTGTCTTCATTTTGTAACTATATGTATATGTATATTTATATGTATATATGCATGTGCAATGAAAAATGTGAAGTTATTTTGGATGGAGAGTGTCATGAAGGAAGGGATGATGCACAATGATAAGTAGCAATAACAATACAGTCTTCTTTAAAGAGCGCATCATACTTCCCATTCATGACACTCTACATTGAACAGAGATTGCATATGCATATATACATTTGCAGACACATTTCCATATATGTTTATTTTTCTTATTGTCAATATGTGACTATAGGGAATAGTTTTTTTTTGCATGCAAATTTTTTATTTTCTAAATTTTCCCTCTCTTGCACCATGGTTTTGCATCTACAAGCAGGAAATTTGTATATATTCATGTAATGCATAATGCCAATTCTCATGCCCTTGGTATTATTCCTTGTAGACTCAAAGATTAATTGTTAGAATGAAAGGTGTTATATTGGCAATAATGAGCAACATTTATTTCAAGTTTGATCATAGGGAAGAAATTATTGGACATAGTTGACCTGATACCATTGACGAGACTTCTTTTTCATAAGAGTATTTAAGTATTAAACTATGTATCATATTATACTTCACAAATTACTAGTATATGTGACATGGTTTAACACTAATAATTTTCTCCTTAAAATAAGTCTTGTTAATGCATGGTGTTACCATTAATTCTTGTCCATACACAAATTTAGTAATGCAATTGATGCATTTCTTTTTGAATTATCCACTTTCCCGATGTGATTGATTGCTTGCATTCTTGTTTTTTTAGTTGGAGTTTGAAAGCACTTTTAAATACAATGCATATGGATACATACAATTATGTATATGGGTGATCCCACAATAGTGGTTTACAATTTTTGGCCAAACTGCCCACACTAAAATATTTTTTTCTAACTAAATATTCACTTTCAAGCACCTATAGCGGCTAAATCATAAAGAATTTGAAGATGATGCAAACTAGAGTTTCGTGAAAATTTGTCTATAGATTCTAAATATATATTTTTAAAAAATTTTGGAATCAAATTGTACCTCTTTTTCCATCTCCCTCAAAAACATTTTTTTTCCAGAAAACAACATTTTTAAGGAGTGACGCACCATATAACACATAAATTTTTTCCATGAAGGATAAAATTATAATTCTTTTGTTCATTTATATTTGTAACTCCAATATCTAGTGCTTCCACTTAGTTAGGTAGTGTTTTATTGAATATTTTTTCCTTAATCAAGTTTTGAAGTCAAACAAATTACAATTCAGACATAGGCAGACTGTATAACACAACTTTTTTTGTATGTATCGAAATTCAATTTTTTTTGTTGGATCAAGGTCTTCAATATCTGGTGCACTCATATTTTTCAAATTTTTTTTTGATAATCTTCTATTTTTCTACATGTACAGAATAGAGAGCTTGATTTTTGGAAAAAAACCTACATTCACAAGAAATAAAAAATAAATATAATAATAAAATTAAATTTATTTAAAATTATACTTTTTGGGAAGCTTATAATAAGGAATATATACTTACAAAAAATAAATTTTAAATGAATTCATTTGATCCCCCAAAAAGCAAATCAAAAGTGGTTTTTATGAGCATTTTCATAGGTGTAAAGGAGACTCCATTATAGGCATGGTTTAAAACTAGTGGGGTTCTATCCAAGGGGGTTTGATCTAAGGTAGTTTGATCAAACCCTCTTCAATTAGAATGATTTAAATAGAAAATTTTAAGGCTCAAATCATTATATTTTCTAAAAATATGTGATTTCAACAATAATTAGAATCTCCCAGAAATTGTAAACTAGCTTTGTGGGATCACCCATACATATACATATATGTATGCTTTGATTGTTTTCCATAAAGCATTGTTGAAAAAAAAAAGTACCATGTGTGCGCTTTGATTTCTTTGTGCATGGATTTATTGCTATGGATTCTTCTATTTTGTGAGTCTTCCATCTAGGCCACTATTCAAACTAATATTATTTCCTTTATGGCTTGCATATTGTGTTACTGATTGCAACATAGTAAAATATTTCATGTTATATAGTTTATATTGCTTTCCATAGGGTATTATTGATTGTTGCTATGTGCCTTTGGCTACTTTCTTACCTACTCAATTAGGTTAACTACTTTAGTTATGTCATTCCCCTTTAACTTGGTGTTTGCAACCATTTTATTGTTTTGTTAATATTATTACTGTAGGCGTTGCAACCTTCTTCAGGTTTCAATGCCACATCGAGTGTGGAGCTTAAAAAGGTAGCATGCTACAAAGACCAAATTTATGCAAGTCGGCAAGCCAAGTACTTGCAACAAATATGTGCTCTAGACCTAGCTAGCTTGCGGCCCCATGCCTAGCTAGGCACACCACCATTGCAAGCAAGCTCGCTAGTAACATTTGCTCACTATTGCTCCCCCTCAACTTCCACCCCTTCACAGTTGCACCACACCCATCACTATGAATTTTCCTCCACAATACCTATTTGTACATTGTTGTAGACCCTTGCTGGGCATGCCTTGCCAACCAAATATTCGACAACCCAACCCTCATGTAACATGTTTGGTGAACCTTTCTGCATAGCAATGCAATTCTTTCGTCGACGCATTAATGTTTTGTCTAAATTGAAAATTTGTTCTATTTGCAATTAGAGCTATAATGGCATGAGAGTTTGAGTATCTAGTGTTGGCATTGCCTATTTGCATTGTGCTTCTCAAAAAGTTGGCCATAGATATATCCTGGAAAACAAAATGGATCCAGGTCCTCAACTAGTCGTCCTTGCAAAGCTTACTCAAGTTGAAGAAATGCTTATAGCTAGAGTTTCTCCCATTTTACAAGTAACCCATGCTAGAGGAGGCCAATAAAAATATAGTGGCCATACTATAAGCTTCCCACAAGACATCATAGGAATTGCAACTTTGTTACTACATCAACTACATGATCTTGAAGTTGTGATTGTACGAAGAATTGGTATTCAGGGAACAAACTATGATTGCTATGTTGATAAACATAATGTCATGGCTACATTAACATATAAAATTGATAATGACCCATACTATAGTGATGTTGCAATAGATTGTGATGCTTTAAATTTGTTGCCTTCTACAAGTACTGACATCTCTAATCTCTTGCACATAATGGAAGAATTGAGGCATGACCCAAATGAGCTAATGGAAACTGTAGAAAGTGTTGTTGATGAGGAAGTTGACCTTCAAGAATCATCATCATTTATTCCATTTATGCCCAACCCTCCTCAAGAATTGTAGGAAATTAGAGATGTCTTACAAATTAAAGGCACTAGTCAAAATACCTTACCTTGGCCTAAAATAAATTTTATCCCTATCAATGAATATAATACATAAGGGTTATTAAGTATGATTTTTCCAATGTTGCTCTCCACTGGAATGGCAATGCCCCTGCAATCAAGAAAATTACAAATTCACTTACATGAATATGCCTTGCACTTGATTAGATACTATGATAATAGATTTGGGAGGCATGTCAGAATTAGGTATTACATTTATAATTTGATAATGAGACATCAAATACAACAATCAACATCATTTTTTATGAAAACAAACTTGGAGGAAAGAATCCCAAAGTCGGTTCTTGCTTTGCGGCAATTGCTTCGGAGGCACCAAATACCTAGATAGTAAACTAGCTTGTTTGCTTTGGTGCATCCTTGCAAGGAACCAACTCATATTGGGCCAAGAGCTAACAAGAGCTTGCAGCAATGATCCACCAGCTTGGTACACTGACTCTTTTCTTCACTTTGAGCTCTATAGATAGAAAATGGCATGATTTACATAGGGTGATTGAACCTCATACCCAATTTAATTTTCTATACTCTTGGAGACACTTCACAAAGAACATTGTGTAGAACCTGCACATAACATCCTTGTACATGCACCTATGACTCACTATTTTTTGTGAAGAGGTTATTGACAGACTCTTCCACACAAAGGACTATTGGTATAGGTATGAGTGGCAACATCGTAAGTCAACACATGTACATGGATTCTTGTGGCTCCCAGATGCCCCAAACATGGACATGCTTGATTGGTCCAATCCACATGAGCTTCGATAAGAAAAAAAATTCTTTGATCAATATGTTTCAGCATGGAACCCTTGTGCCCCAGAGTAGCTAATATCAAGGATCCACCACTCAGCTTTGGATGACCTATGCTTGCTTAATAATATGCAAATTTATTCTATGGATCCAATGGTTAACTATGAACAGTTGTTAAACATGGTTCAAAGGCATCCCAAGTGTGCACTCAATACACTTGCCTAAGTAGAAAATGCCAACAATTATAATGTCACTACAAAGCTCCATGGAATACACAACCATCTTCGACATTGGCAATTAATAGTGAATTGAACAAATCATACAAACCAACAAGAAATGATGAGTGTGTTAATATCCACAACCCTAAGATGCTTGCAATCTAGCAAGCAAATGTTGATTATTAGCCAGTATTGTCTAGACAAATTTTGCTAAACTACATTTCTAAATATGCATCAAAGTCTGAGAAAAAATTTGAAAGCTACATTGATATCTTGTATAGCCTTGCAAATATAAATTCATCTAGGGATAAAGCATTGCTTGCATACGACAAATTCATTATGAATTTGGTTGCTAATCGTGACATTGGTGCACAAGAAACATGCCATATGCTACAAAAGTTTCCCCTTGTCATCTCAAGTCGACATTTCCTATCTTTGAATGTTAGCAGCCCTGAAACATTTCATTGTTTGAGAACAATTGACAATAGTGATGAGCTTGCCAATGGTTATATTCATTCCTACATGCAAAGACCACCTAAAATAGAGGGAATATCCCTTATTCATTCTGCACAACTCTATACATATCAAAAAAATTACAAAGGTGTAGCATGGTGTGCTCGGCCACAAGTTGCAATCATCATTGTTTACCTGCTTTTCAAGTCCATCCCCCCAAAACAAAGTGATGCCTATGAAACATTTTGTTGGTAAGAATTATTACTATAGAAACCTTTTCAAAATGTTGAGGTTGACATAGGCCTTACAAGAGAAACCATAACACAAAATTGGAGGCTATTTTATGTTGTTGGTTATGTCACTTAGCATGTGAATAGAATTATTGACCCCCTTGTTGATGGGGAGGGTAGTGATAGTGACACTGATGGTGCACAGTCTCTGTCACATATAGATGAATATGAATGGGAGTTTCTCTCTCAACTTGGTGCCACAAACAATGTTTGTTTTGACCAACTAAAACTCTTGGGTCGGCGAAACTTTGACCTGCACCATAGGTGGGATAACCACCATGTTCCAAATAATCTTCATAGCATTGCTAAATGGTTTATTTCAAAAAGTAAATTGCATACAACTAAAGACACCCTTTACTCATTTGCAATGCGAGCCCTTTGTCAACAACTATCTCCTAGACAAGAGCTTGCTTTGAAAATCATTGAACAACACCACCTTGGTCCACCCTCATCACCTCTACTTCGTATGATCATTCAAGGAACCACTAGTACAGGTAAATCATTCTTGATTGACAAGATACAAAGAGCACCTAATCTATTGTTGAGTCAGAAAATGAACCCTTTGCTTGTTTTGGCACCAATGAGTGTTGCTGCTTACAATGTTTGTGCCTCCACAGTGCATATTACTCTTTGAATACCAATAAAAGATATGAATCCATTGAAAGGACAACCATTGACCATATTTCAAGAAGAATTCAAACATATTAAGTACATATTAATTGATGAAATGAGTTTCTTGGGTCCCAAATTGTTGCTTAAAATAGATATTTGATTGTGACAAGCATTCCTTGGAAGATGTATGTAGCCATTTGGTGGTGTTTCTATTATACTCTTGGGTGACTTGGCACAACTGCCCCATGTTATGGACAATCCTATCTATAGTTATCAGTCCATAGTGCTGGCACTTTTGCACACTTTTAATATTGTTGTCACACTTGGAACTATCTTTTGTCAGCATGGACAATCTGATTCATAGCAATAGTTTTGTACGCTCCTTATGAATATTAGAAATTGCGAAGCATCCTTGGTTGATTGGAAAATTCTTATGAATCAAATAAAAGCCATGATTGTGTCTAAGCAAAACCAAGAGTTTGAAGTGTTGCAAGGTGTGACCCTTGGTCTTCCTTGCAACACTAGTGCTTGGATTTGTGGCATGGTCTAACCGCCTCTTGTGGTTCTTAACCGAAGCTTATATCAGGCATTGAGAGGTCAATCTTTTGGTACAATGACAAGTCCAACAATTGGTATTAGATCTGGTAACAGGTTCAAACCCCATGCTTGTGCTGGGGGGATTATTGCAAGGTGTGACCCTTGGTCTTCCATGCAGCACTAGTGCTTGGGTTTGTGACATGGTCTAACTGCCTCATGTGGTTCTTAACTAAAGCTTGTATCAGGAATTGATAGGTTGATCTTTTGGCGCAATGGAAAGTCCAACATGATGAGTCTATCCACTTATTCCCAACATATAGCTTGGTTGCTTTGCACAATAGGAAAATGCTACAACAATTAAATGTTCCAATTACAATTAGTGTTGTTGAATTTTCCCAACAAAATGCACTTGATTATGGCGATGATGAACAACTTCAAGTAGAACTATTTCTTGCAATTGGTCAACAAGTAATGTTGATGATAAATATTTGGGTGGTTGTTGACTTGGTCAATGGATCGTTGGGTTTAGTGAAGGCTATTGTATATGCTAGGGGTGTTAAACCACCTCAGTTGCCTGAATATGTTGTTGTTGACTTTCAAAACTACATTGGACCAACATGGGATTAATACAATCCAAGATTCATCCCAATTATCCCAATCAAATGAGGCAGCTGAAGAAAACTTCCGTTGACAATGGCTTGGGCTATAACAATCCATAAATCTCAAGGCTTAAAACTATAGAAAGATACAATAGATATTGGAACTATAGAAAGGAAAGGACTAACATTCACAACTCTCTCTCGTGTTAAATCACTTGTAAGAATGCGCATAGATCCACCTTTCTCTTTTGACAAGTATTCTAGGTTAGATTCCAAAAAATACAATGCACTTCGAATCAAAGAAGAGGATTGTCTCCAACAATTGTCTGCACTACCACCATCATGATTTTTTTTTTGCGGTAACTACACTACTTCTCCTTTTCCTTTTCATTTCAATTCTTTCACAGTACCCTTCATTCCCACTTCTGATCACTTTACCCAACATTCTAAAGGTTTTACTTATACAATCATCACTACGAGAAGTTGCTACTCAACTATTGGTTATGTTTCCCCTTGTTCCCACCAACAAACATCAATTATCTAAATTCAACTTTGCTCTCAATAGCTTCCTCTGCTTTACCAAATAGTGTCACTTCCAATAGCTATCGCACTTGAATAATTTCTTTCTAACAATTTCATATTCTAACAAATTTAGATTGGTCACATTTCCAATTGTTACTATAGATCTTCACAATTATTAATACTTTCATGCTCACAAGTTTCCCATGCTATTCAATTTGGAACTATATTATATTTGTATACAAGGTAAGGTTGTATCTCATTATTTCCATCTCTTCTTTTGTAATTACATTCAAAATTCTTTGTCATAAATGTCACAACTCTATATATTTTTAAAAAAAGATAATAGTGATTTCAGCTTAATAAAATTATCAGGTTCTAGAAGAAAATTATATTCAATTATCCACATATTGTTTGCTGCTCTTTGCAAAAGGTATGCCTGCATCCTATTTATATGATGTATTTTACTCCACATATATTAGATATTATTTGTTACTAACTATACAACTATTTATATTTGTTCATTTAAATATTATGTAGTAATGACACATGTTTTCTATACTAAACTTCTAATTTCCCTTGTGTCTAATGATATTTCATTGACAACATTTTAGATTGAAAATGTATGTACTAAGGTACATAGATTAAACTCGTGGAAATTTTTTTTCCCTACCTAGGGGTTTGGTGAGAATCCATGATGCTAGATGCCATAATGTGGAAGGGTGCAAAGTAGGCAGGTCCCTTATTCTCTCAATCTTCCAATTGATTCCCTGCATAAGGTATGCATACATTTTATTTTCTTGCACTCTTCTACTGCACCTTCATTGCATAAAATTTATTATGAATTGTATAATTCTTTATATTTTCTAATGATTTATCGTCTACCAATGGTATGTGTTTAGTATACTTAATTTTGTATTATTCTTTCATGTTTACAACTATACTCAAACCAAACAATCATCATATGTGGACCTTTCAATTCCTTTAGATATTGTATTAAGTAAGCAACAACCTAAACATTGCTTTCACCAAAGATGCCAATGGTGGGCAATTTATTTTTTTCTTGCTTGGGGGTTTGGCAACAACACATGATGCTCCATGACCCAATATGGTAGGGTGGACATCAAGTGTTGCTTTCTTATGTTGAGAGTGCATTATGTGACATGCACCAGGTATGTCTAAGTTTTGTTTACTTCATTCCTCACATTACAAGTACATAGAAAATTTTGTGTTATAAAATAATCAACTTTGATATCTCTTGGTTTACATGTTGTCTATGAATTAGAGATTACCACTACACTAATATTCACACTTTTTTCTTATTCTTCCAAATCCTACTCAAGCCATAATGTGGATTCCAATGATTTTATTTAGTCATTAGAGGCCAAAACATTGCTTCTACCATTGATAACAGTGGCAAATAGTTTATTTTCCTTCTTAGACATTTGTTGAGAGCATGTGGCACCCCATGAGTCAATATGGTAGGGTGCACATCAGCCCTCGTTTTCTTGTCTACCTACTTGAATGTAGCGCATGCACAAGTATGCTTAAGTTTTGCTTATTTGATACCTTGCATTACATGTGTATTGTATATTTTGCACTATATATTATAGACCTCTTTAAATCTGTTGATTTACATATTCTCTGTCAAATACAAATTTTCACCACACTAAACTTCACATTTTTTTTAATTTTTCCATACCATACTCTAGCTATAATGGAAAATTTGATGAAGTAATTGCAAAATTATTTGCAATGGTTAAATAGACAATTAGATCCTAATATACTCTATGTTGATTGTGATAAGAAAAATTCATTCCACCTCTAATCAAAGTGGTGGACAACATATATTCTTGCTCAGGGGTTTGGTGACAGTCCATGAGGCTACATGACCCAATATGGAAGGGTGGAAACCAAGACTCATTTTTTGGTGTTTTATTTTATATATCTTATGTATAGATCTCTATGTTTTTGACATAAGATTCAAACAAAATTTATATGTTTCAGGATATGGTTGTGATGAAATAAAATAGTTAATGTTAATCCACTTTGTGTTAGGTTCCATTAGGCATTGCTCATTATTTTTCTCTTGCATAAGTTATATTGTTTCATTCTCTAGAAAGTGTTGTTGCAAAGGATATATTGTGCCATGATCCCTCTTATGATCCAATGAAATTATTGACATTATGCAATTTTTTTCAATTGTTCTTCTCTACCTTGGCTATATTCTCTAATTTTCAATGGGCTCCTCTCCAAAAGGCTGTATTCTTTCAATTTTTCAAAACCATGCTGTTGAGAAAAGATCAAAAATCTTACTGATTATTGTTCTCTATCTTAGCCTACATTGTTTTAATTTCGATAGGGTTCTCTTGTAGACGCTATACTATTTCAATTTTTGATAGGGTATTGTTGTAAAGCCAAGATTATTTCAATATTTGATAAGGTTTTTTTCTAAAAAGAGTTCATTTTCATTGTTCAAACCGATAGAACTTGATTTAAATAGCTTCTTTTATACAATAGATGTTAAAATAGTTTGATTTATGGCTTCTTGTTTGTGGTTATGGTTGCAATGGAATAAAATATTCAATCCTATATGCCTTGTGTTAGCTTCAATTAGGCATTGTTAATTATAGTTTTGTTGCTTAAGCTATATTGTTTCATTTTGCAAAAGGTGTTACTGAAAATGTTGTATTTTATGGGTTTTGTTTTTTGGTTATGGTTGGAATAGAATAAAACAATTAAGGTTGTTGATTCTATGTTTGGTTACATTAGTTATTATTGATTATTGTTCTTTGCCTTATGTTATATTGGGTATATTTGAATATCAATATATATATATATATATATATATATATATATATATGTAAGAATTAAATTTTTTAGTTTATGGAGTTTTTATCAATTATTATTGTATAGCTCATGCTATATTGTGGATTTTTGCATCTGGGTGGCTATTGAAACCAATGTTGTTTGATTTATGGCTTTCATTTTCTAGTTATGGTTGGAACAAAATAAAATAATTAATGTTGTTGATTCTATGTTTGGTTACATTAGGTATTATTGATTATTGTTCTCTACCTTAGGCTAAATAGCTTGTTTTATACAATATATGTTAATATACTATTGCATCCTTGATTTGGTTCTCTTTAATAGTCTAGATTTTCCCATATGTTAGTCTTTTACAGTTTATTTTTCTCTCTCTAATTCTTTCCTCATTCTCGCTCTCTACCTTATGCTTTATTATTTCATCTCTAAATTGTTCATTGCATTTCCTCTTGTGTAATGTTCTATAGAATAAGTATGCACAAGTATGTATCACTATGTCATGATCTTGTTTGTGTCTGCCACAACACATTTTGAACTCTCTCGGCCTCAATCCCTGCATGTCCCTTCCCTTTCCTATACATCTCTTCCTATTGGCTCATCATTGTGTGTTTCTACACAAAAATGCTAGTTATAATTGTGGGGAATACAAGATTTATTTCCACAAAATTGCTAGATTGTGGAAAGAAAATAATGGCACATAACATACCAATTTCTTTTTCCTTTTGACGAAAAAGAGGGAACACCTTACTCCTCCATGTGGGCTCACCAAAGGTGCAATTTCTAGTTTCCTATATGCCTATATTTTTACATGTTCACCATGCAATAGACTAAGAAAATTTGAGAACTCCATGTCTATTGATTGATTGATTAGCTTGATAATTGATTGGAATTAATCTTATGATATTATGGGACCATGGGAATTCCAATTTCAAAGTTGGGGATGAGATGGTAAAATTGATTTTGTTTAATGGATAGAATTGTAATTATGATATTGCTTAGAGTAGATATGTTGTTAGTTATAAGATTATAAATATTTTTGAATATATAGAAATGTAGTTTGATACAACAATGAATTATATTTGGATTCAATGGATGTATTAGAATGGTCAAATTGTATGTTTAAATCATGTATCGAAGACATCAATTAAAAGTGATATTCAACAAAATGAAAAAAAAAAAGGTATGGACTTTTTGAGCTTCTATATTTCTCCCCACTTTGGTGCACAAAACTAAGTGTGCAAGCATATACTAAAATATAATTACTTAGAAAAAATAAGTTGTGAGAAAAATTATATCATTTTTTTGGATCTAGAAATTCTATACCATTGAAGTGGGCATGTGTTTGTGTCTACAATGAGATTATAGATAAGCTAGAAATAAAATTACTAGAAATGAGCCTCCTTGAATTGTGTGTCCTACAAATAAGTGCACATAACTTATGGAGGAGAGATAAGATAGTGACTAAAAATTAAATATGGTAGAGTTGAAATTGTAGTTTAAACAAATGACAATAACAGTGATATGTAGACTTGAATATAGAATATGTAACTAAAATATTTTTACCTTTGTATTATCCATTGTGTTGGAAGCACATTAAGAAAATACCCCTACTTTTTCCTTATGAACAAGCATGGGGATGCAAAATCTACAAAAATAAGAAACACTTTGCCTCTGAAGTGGCTATATCAAGTGAAAGCATGAAATTAAAACAAAATGTGTTATATAAAAGAAATGGCAGTTACACAAATATAAATTTTTTATTATTAATTATTGTTATGATATGCTTCTATAATGGTGAAAATTTTATACACAGCGTTTTTCGATATTATTTTTTAGGCCCACTTTGAAAAGATTATCCTCCATGTAATAACTAATCTATAAATGACATATTATTGTATTACATCCCACTTGTGACCTTATGCCAACATATATACATCTTCACAGATCCTCGAGAACTAGTTTGATCCTTACATCTCTTGTTACCACCTTAGCTTACATATGTGTACACAATTGACTCATCATTTCTTAGTGTGGAGATCTTAGCCTCAAACTTTTAAAAAGAAAAATTTAAAATTAATTTTTCCAACCCTTTCCTAGTAGTCATTATGAGAACCTAATGTACCATCATGGAATATGTGTGCTATGTTTTTGTATTTAAGAAGATGTCCTAATTAATTATTATTTTTTGAAGTTATAGATCATAAAGCATTCATGATACATTAATAGACAACATAACAAGAACATCAACATTACATCATCTACATTTATCATCCTATGCACATTACATATTTGATTCATATCTTTGATCTTATTTCATCTCTATTAAATCAACCCTCCTATGGACTTAATGAAAAGAGAATAAATTGTCTTAGCAAGTTCTCAAATGGTGTCTCTTGACACTATCCCACTTCATAAAAAGGTGTTGTAAGCGAAAACACATTTGGGACAATTGTCAATTCTCTACTGGACAATTTCTATGTATCAAGTTCAATTTCACATGCAAGTCACTTTTCTAAGCGTGAATTTCAATTTCAGAAGCATTAATCTAAACTAGAGAGAAAAAAAATAATTTAGAAATTCTAAAGTATTTGTCTTCACAAAGCGATTTCTTTTTTTGCATATCAATGAGAATTTACCTAACATCTTGAATAATATATTATTTCATCCAAATTCTAATTATATATTATATTTACTTAAATCCATAAATCTATTATATATTTAGTTTTATCCTTACTCTAAATCATAATAAGTAATTATCAAAATAATTTAATGAATAATATTCAAAAGTCTCAAATACTAAAAAGAGAGAAAATGAAAATAAAATTAAAAAAATAGTGAAAACAAAAACATATAAAACTAGTATTTGTGTTTGTACATTCATCAATAGAGAATTTTCTTCCATATCAATTGAAAATATATAAAAAAACTAACACTCGCAGTAATGTGATTGTCTATATAAATACTGACACATAAATATTATTAGGAAGGACACACAATTGATGTAAAAACTAGTTGATGCATAGTTCTCTCTATCTGTATTACATCCTGATGATGGATCATGGAATATGATCTGAAACATTGATGTAAAAATTGACACGTAATTTAGAAATTTTATTAGAATACTATCATAGACTGTGGAAACTTCATGCTTTTAAATTTAATATTCAGAAGGACATTAACCTATTAGCTAATTAAAGTGTACATTTTAATGAGACTCATAATCATAAGAGGCAATTACGCAAAAGTACTTTGCATTTACAATGAAAGATCACTTGAAGAGGCTTAGATCCTTAAGGAAAAGGTCTCTTGTACGGGTATCTTCTAGTCGATATATTTCTTGACACCATTCACACACACCTAGTGAGTGTTTTCTTTTCCTGAAACATGCAGTTATCACTATTCATGACCATTAAGTGCTTTGGAACATTCCTGCCTTGTAACAAGAAACTTGAAAAGATTAATGACATTAACAATGAAGAAAAGGATTTTGCTGTCTGGTTAGACAACCTGTCTGGTATTTTTTCAGTTTCTTCTGCCATGTCTATGTTGGGTAGTCCAATGGAGCCTCCACCCTTCTGGGCTAAGGCTTGGATTAATCATCTGACTCCGAAAATCAATATTTTCTATTGGATAATGCACAGAATAAGATTCTCACTTTGGAAAATCTTGGAAAAAGAGGAATTCAGTTGCCAAATAGATGTTATATGTGCAGGAATGGAGCCGAGACTGTTAATCATCTTTTTCTTCATTGCTCTTTTGTTTCGAATATTTGGGGTAAAATTTTGGCGCTTCTTGATGTGGCTTGGATTTTCCCTGCCTCTGTCAAAGATTTCTTCATGCAATGGAATGCTCCTTCAAAAAATCCTTTTGTGCTAAAGCTATGGTCTTTTGTTCTACCTTTTGTGTCTTGGAATATTTGGAAGGAAAGGAACAATAGAGTATTTAGGGATAAAGAGATGTTGGAAGGAGACTTACATGCTAAAATTGTAAGGGCTATAAAGGAAAACTTATCTTTAATTCCAAGAAATTTTTTTGAGAAATCTATCTGGTCTCCTTTTGATATTACCATGGCCGAAAAGTGGAATTCAAAATTAGTAGGGTCAAATGTCCTCAAACTTGTTGTTTGTGGGAGAGAGAATGCTAATTGGTTTTTGCCGCCTTTGGGTTGGTTGAAAGCCAATTTTGATGGTGCAGCTAAAGGAAACCCTGGGAAAGCTGGCATTGGGTGTGTTTTAAGGGACAACTCGGGGGCTTTTATTGTGGCTTTTGCTATGGACATCGGTACTCAAACTAATCATGTTGCAAAAGCCATGGGGGCTTTTCATGTGGTTAGCTTAGCCCTCAAGATGAACACGAAATGTCTTTGGTTGGAGGGTGATTCATTGAATATAATAAATTGCATTCTTGGGCTTACCCCCCCTCGTGGACCATCAAAAAATGGATTGAAGATACAAAAATCTTATTAAGTAAATTTGATAAAGTGAAAGTGTCCCACGCCTATAGAGAAGCCAATAAGGTGGCGGATTACTTCGCCAATGAAGGGGTTAAGAAGGGTAGGGAAAACACATGGAGGAAGAATGACTACCTCCATCCTGAAGTGAAAGCATAAATTTATTATGATTCAGTGCATGGAAGAAAAGGTTGTCTTCGTCATGATGAAACAGATAAAGATCAGGTACGTTGATTTCATTAGATTTGATGGGACCAACGTCATTTTCCTTTTTCAAGAAGAGTCTCTGGCACGCTTTCTGGGTGTTTGATAAAATATGCCTAAACGGGACTCAGAGCAACTGTAGAGTGTTGTCTAACAGAGCTTTGAATATGGGCGGAGAAAGAAAACATGTAGAGCCGAGCAATTTTTAGGAGCATAAAAAGAACGCCAAAGCATGGGAAAGAATTGAAAAGGGAGGCTTAGTCTCGTATCTGGAAAAACTCCATGGTACGGATGAGGGTATGCTGGACTATTTTATTAAAAACTAGAAAAGTGGTGAGATTGTGTTGTTTGGCAGGAATGTTAAGCTGAATGAGGACTTAATCAGTGAGATAACTGGTCTTTCAACTGAGGGTGTGAAATTCTATCGGGACCGACGATTCTTTGATGAAGCAGTCATTAAATTTCCTAAAAAATACAAGGAGAAAGCGAAGATGGTTAAGGTTGCCAATAGCTACTTTGATGTGGAGTCCATCAAATCTATCTAGAGGAAAGTTTTAAGAGTTATTATGGAATACATCACGGTTGATGGGTGCTTCACCAGAGTTTATGGTTACCACTTTGCCATTGTGAACCATTTCTGTCACAAGGTTCGTATCTCTCTGCCTTTTTACTTATTCTCTTCTTTGAAGAATTTCCTTGATGAAGTTGAAGGAAACCCTAGGAGGAATGGTATTATTCACCCTGGTCTTGTTAGGCTCATTTTTGAGCATTATCAAAATTTACCCGCTTTGCTTAAAACTATTGAAATTGAAGATTTGGATGATGAGGAGATAGAAAGTAGTAGGGAGATCAACCCCTGGGCCCCCTACTTGTGTTCTTGTTGGTCCTGATGTCATTGCTCCCTAGTCCCCGTCTTGTCAGAAAACCCTTAAGGATTCAGCCCCGCTGTCATGTCCTAAGTTGCAGCCTCTACATGAGTGCCCTAGTCCAGGTTTTTCCTTGCTGCCTTATCTTAATCCCTAGCCATCTCCTGGATGCCCTACTTCAGGTTTGTTCCCTGGTTTTAAAGGTACCCCTATTACGAAACTTGTTTCGTATTCTGGGAATTCAATGGAAATCCTCTCTGATAAGCCCATTGTCAGTAAGGAATCAGCCCCTAGTGCCCCTGCATCTAGAAGATTTGGGAATGGACCTTATGATTCCCCTATTCAGGATGAAATTAACTCAGCCCTGAATAAGCTCAAGCCTGAGGACATTGTGAGTGTGGTAGAAAAAAGTACATATGGCCTTTTCACTATTCTCAAGTGGTCCCAGAAAGAAGTTTGTGATTTGAAAAGCCGTAATACAGATTTTAGCAATAGGATCATGGAATTGGAGTAGAAGATTAGCTGGAGTTGTAGAGAGAATGAAGGATAGGAAACTCCCTTACCAAGGAAAAGATAACAATCACAGGAGGAAAGATTGGCTAGTATCGAGTGCAGTATGTCCAAGATTAGCCAAAACATTAGGGCCACTATTGCGAACAATCACAAAATTGCTAGGCATAACACCATTATCATCAATGCGATGGTGGAAAAGCTTGAAAAAAACCAAAAGGGTTCACTGGTTGTGGATTTGGATGCGGACAAGGGAGACAGCAGATCTACTGGTGAAGGGATTTTAACTCGTACTCGGGCTAACATTAAGAGGAAGACCCCGACTTTGTCACATACGGCTCAAATTCTCAAGCAAGGGTTACAGGATATGAAGGATGTTGAAAAGGAGGCTGAGGAGTTATTGAACACCTTGGAGTAGTGCGGTGGTGTTTGTTTCTATTTTTTTGGGTGGTCCTTTTTTGGGCCCTGTTGTCTCTTTGTGCTGTCGTTTCCTTTTTGGGATAGTCGTTTGCTAGTTTGGACTTTTTCTGTTATCTTTTGTTGTTTAAACTCTGCAGTTTCAGGTCCCTATAAAACCTATTTTTTCCTTTTCAAAAACAATGAAGAAAATGAGAAAAGAGAGGGTTATAAAGAAACTAAAGGTTGTGCTTAGTGTAGTATTTTTCTCAGAAGAAGCAATAGATAAGGAGGTATTGTACAAAAATAGCAAAACATTGTCAATAATTTCAAGTATTATTATGGCAGAAAACTATAGCGCCATCACATCTCTTTGATGCATCCTTGAGAATAGAGATGAAGGCATTCGCCAAGATCTACTCATACTAACTACCTCTATCTCTTGTGACCACATTGTTTATGGACTAGGCCCAAGTGGCCACATCCACATTCAATTTCCCTTGCTAACATTAGTATTGTGTTGTTTCTTATAGAGGCATAGATCACCAAACTAGAAAGAATGATGAAAATGTTTATAAAAAAATATGGAGATTTTTTTGAAATTTTTTAAGATGCTCAAGAGAATTGATTTGATGTTTTCTAAGAATTTCAAGGTCATGCAAGTGACATTCACAGTAGGTTTTATATTCGATAAATCCTTGGAGTGAGATTAAAAGAGAAGAAATCTCAAGATCTAATGGTTTAGTTAGATTAGTGTTCCAGACAAGATTGTATGGAGTGGTATCAATGGTGATAAAAATATTTGTATAATAGATTCATAGAACATACAAGAGCTAAGAGTTAAAATTCTTGCATTGGTTCTTAGTGGTTCTATGAAACTCAAATTTTTAATTGGAAATCTTAATTTAGGCATTAAACTGAATATAATGATGCGTTGAAAACTACCGTTGAATGTGAAATTTGTTGAGGAATTTCTTCATATCCTTATTAATTCATTGTTAAAAATAAAGGCATAATGAAGTCTAAAACAAGAAAATATATGATTAAATAAGAATTTATAGATTTTCGCAATAGTGTTATAGCATAGAGAAATAGATTCAAATCACTTTATGAAATAATCTGGCGTAGTGAGAATGAATGTGTTAACTTGAGAATACGGTGGAGAGATTTTTTTCTAATAAAAACGAGGCTCAAAATAGAAATGTTTCACAAGTCTATATAAGATTAGGGATCCTATGTAGGATCATCAACTACATGACTATGTTGTTGACATTCAATACATTTCTTAACAAAATCAAAGGAATCAAGTTCTTTTGCTTCCCATTAATATCCCATATGAAGAAATTTTTGAACTATTTTTTCCCACTAAAATAACTTTCACAAGCAACAAAATGGGCCTCTTGGAGAGTAATTAGGATTTCATATTTTCTTAAACAATGTAGAATGAGGTTGCCTTAACCTTACCAATATAAAATGTTAGATAGACGAATATATGCATAAAAAACTTCTAGATGTGAATACACACATTCTTAGAAGCTTTGGAAGGAAGGATGCCATCTTTTAGTTAATTATATATAAGAGTACCACTCCCCAAAATCAACAACATGGAAAATTAGGTTACAAAATCTTAAGAACCATCCATAATATTAGACATAATTTCATATGAATAATAAATTAAAAATTATCTACTAAATCATCAATTCACACATGGGAAGTAGTGCTAGCCATTACATCTACATCATGTACATGACTTGCAAGGTTTGGACCTAGAATTTTTTTCCTTCTGGTTTATTATTGGAAACTTTACTACAACTATGTTGTTGATTGGTTCTTGTGTGTCGTTAAATTTATAAAAAGGTTGCAGACCTTTCAAAAACCCATTTTAGCTAATCAAAAAGCATATAAAGGAAGCTAAATTGTGGATTAATTTGAGAACTAACAAATACTAAGAAGAAAAAAGGAAAAAATCAAGAGGATGATTTTCAAACCACTACCATTAAATACAACACGGAGGAGAAAGACTGAAAGAAGTGCTTGACAAGCTAAGGTTGATTGGGACCTTATTTGTACTCCCAAAGATTAATTGGTGTTTGTGGTGGTTAGTTGTTCTTAGTTGTTTTTTCTTGACCTAGGCCGATGCTCCTCTACTTTTTTGTAATCTTTGTTAATACATTTTTTATCTCTTTGAGGCTTGTGTGACTCCACTTTGATTGGGTTGTTGGCCTCTGCTTTTTGGATTGTTGTTTTGTTGAACTATGGGATTAGGGGTCTTCCCTTGCTTTAATATAAAAAACAAATAATAAATATAAATTATTAAAAAATCATTCATTCAATATCAATTTTTAATTAATAAAAATAATATCAACCATTGAACATCAATTTTCTATCATTATTATAGTGTTTCAATCTAGCTCCAATAATTTTAGGAAATCATAATATATTGTTTTGTGATATGCATTTGTAACAAATATATGAAAAAAAAAATATATATAGTCATTTACATGTCAAAATATTAATATTTAAAACTAAACATAATATTTTATGTCTCCATAAATTTAGTAAATAAATAGTTCAAAAGTAATTAAAAATTTTACTTTTAAGTAACTAAAATAGGTTGGAATTCATTTCTTTTAGAATTTTTTAGATATATTTAAAATATCTATACTAATTATAATAAATACTATTAATAATTCAAATAAAATAAACCACATATAAATTATTAATATAAAAGTTTACTTTTAATATATTTATATTCAATTTTGTTCTTACAATGATTTTGCTCTATCCTCTACAAATTATCTTTTGGTAATAAAACACATATGAATCATTTATATTAAAGTTTACTTTTAATCTATTTATATTCAATTTTGTCCTTATAAAGATTTTGATTTTATTCAACCACCTTTTAATAATTTCTTATTCTTTGTAATCTTACTTTTTTAAAAAGAAAAGAAAATAAAATAATATTAACGATATGCACCGAAACAATTGAAAATAAACATTAATCCCGAACTTCCTTTCATCCAGCTTAAATTTCACGTCCTATGGCAGGGAAAAGTGCTTTAACAACATCTACAAAACTAATAACCTCATATCTACTTATAACTAGTGCGTTGTTAGTCGTGAACTGTATTCTTTTAACAGCTTTTAAAAATCAAACAACTTAAACACATAACACATTGTTACCGTTTTATCTGTAAATATACACTGTAAGTCCAGCCATTCCTTTGAAGAAAAGGTCCCACTGTTCTAAACCATTTCACCACGTTGTGATTAATATTTGACATGTTGCCTACCAAAAGCAATAATGTTTTTAATAAAAAAGGATCTCCAATGTACATTTCATCCCAAACATGCAGACAGAAATACAAGCTAACATTTCTAATCCAATTCACAGATGGCTACATATCTAAAAAGGCAAATAACCTTCCAAATTCTAGAGCTATGGCTTATTAGCAGAGTAGATATAATCTATTCTTGGGTCCTTAATAGATATAACCAAGAAAAGAAGTAGAGAGAGCCTGCTACCGCCAGGAAACATTTCCAATTTGTCTTTTACATATTTATTTTGAAAATACACTGATGGTGGATAATATATACAAACAAAATAAGTTCCCCAAAGGATTCTGTGATCACTAATAAAATGCACCGTATTACAACACTGAAATGTTAAGGTCAAATGGGCATCCAATATGCTGCATACACAATAAGCAATGCTTTCCCACTGAGTCTCTTACCCTGCAGATGCATCCACCACACTTCCCTCTTTAACACAATATATTATCCCCTTTAAAGCATCTATATTAACTTCCCTGCAACAAGGGCGAAGCTCTAAAACTAAGAAAAGAGAGAGAGGTCGATGAAACTCAAAGCTAGAATAGCACCAGCTAAACAGCACCCAAAAGACATTAACACCACCGCTTTGCGGATTTGCCTGCTCAGGAGTGTGTGCGACTGCTCTTGTCTTTCTATCGATAAATCTACCATAAGCACTCCCATTGAGAAATTTACTGCCATATTTTCCAATAGCACAAATGCGAGCATGATCATCATATTTGGTTTCTGGAAATCGACGTATGTGAGAATGGCTATGGAGAGCATGATAGATGCGTTCATAATCAAGGCGGCTGATATGATATTTGTCTCTCTTTCTTCTTCCATTTCCTCAAGCTTTTCCCCAAAACAAAGATGGTTCTGCAATTGCTTCTCTCTTGCAAACATCTCGCCCGGTTATTATAATTGCAGGGAATACAATATTTGCTTCCACGAAATTGCTCGACTCTGGAAAGTAGGATGTTGTTGAAAGATTGTAAATAAAGCACTAACACTAAACTAAAAAATTTGAACAGCAGTATGAAAGGAAAATAATAAACTGTAATTGTATTCAACTGTTTATTCAAAACTATGTAAAACTATTACAATATGACTCTATATATAGAGTTTTGAGAATACAGCGCATAGGCTAAAGAAAGAATAAAGCTAAAGAAAGCTTTAAAAACAAAGCTTAAAACAAAACCTAAGGAAACTTGCAACGAACAGTTTTAAAGCTAGAAAAGCTAAAAACTAAATCAATGAACAAATAAGCAGTATGCAAACTGCTTTTAAAAGCTCCTGTAAAAACTGTTTTAAAACTAAAAACAAGAAAGCTAAATAAAGGAAAGCAAAAAAGCTGAATTCCATTGCCCGCATCAGGATATTTTGGGTTCGATTGCCTACTAATTTGGTTTTTTGTTTTCATTTTTTTTGAAATCAGGAGAAATTTAGGAACAGGTAAGAGAAGGAGAGGGAAATGAATATATCATCCCCAGATTATCCATTTGCTTGCATTGACCTTTCCAATCCCGATCGACAAGCAATTGCAGTTCAAGTTTGCAAGGTAAGATTAACTCCTGATTTTTGTAAAAATATTTTAAAGTACAGGCCAGTATTGCATCTACTTTTGTTTTAGGGGTTTATGCAAAAATTGTCTGTGTAATGATGAATTAAAGGAAATTCAGGCCTACATCGACTGCGGATTTTCTTATGTGATCAATCATGGAATCCAACAAAAGTTGTTTGATCAAGTATTCGAACAAAGTCGTGCTTTTTTTGCGCTCCCGCAATTATCCTTCGGCAATGTTTCTCTGAGACTATTTTAGTTTGTATGTTGATTTGCACAGGGTATTGGGAGGAAAGCTTCTATATTGGTCCCGAAAATTCTGAAACCAGTGGCAACCAGAAAAACAGATTCCCAAAATTTCTTTTTAGAAATTTCTTTTTAGGTTTTTGGAAATTATCCGTCCGCAATGTTTCTCAGAGCTTTTAGAATAAAATCTAAGTTATATAACAAATTTTAGTTTAATTTTAGCATGAATTTATTTAATTTAATTTTAGAATGAATTTTAAAAATTAGAATTTACTTTAATTTTATCATGAATTTTAGAGATTAGAATTTACTTTAATTTTATTATGAATTTTAGAAATTAGAATTTATTTAGTTTAATTTTATGAACTAGAGATTAGAATTTACTTTAATTATATAATTTCCATTAGATGAATTAGATACTCTCAACACTAAACCTTTTAGTCCACAACAACTAATCTTTAATGTATAGAGCAAGACACCTTCATGACCTCCACTGTTCCACTAGCAACCTGCAACTCTTCATTTAACAATTTTCTCAATATCTTTGACATATACAACTTTCAATACAATAATGCTAATAGTGTTGACATCAATGAAAACCACATATCAGCAACACAACTACAACATCCAACAATCTCCCCTTTTGGCATTCATTGCAACACATAATGTGAAAAACACCATCAACCCAACTCTCAATCAACACTTACTCCCCCTTAGATTCTAACTCTTCTTCCTTAACCTCTTCTGCATGATCTTCTCCCCACAAGACTCTCTTCTTAGATAAGCAACAAATTTTCACATGACTGTTCTCCCCCTTTGACATCAATCACAAAGATAAGCATTATCTTCCTACATACTAGCTCTGAACCATATATCTACACATCTGACTACTCCCCCTGAGTAGCAGCCATATAAACAACAATCTAGATTAGAAAATCTCTATGAATCACACAAATTGATGCAAGTAAATGCATCTTTAGTTCATATCAGGAGGGGTAATTACCCCTAGCATCCCTTTGAGATACTCAAAATGATCCTTCGGCAACGACTTGGTGAAAATGTCTACAATTTGTTCTTTGGTAGGCACATGGTCTAGCCCGACTTCTTTCTCACACACTTTTTCCCTTAAGAAGTGAAACTTGATTGGTATATGCTTGTTCTTAGAGTTTAGAACTAGATCCCTTGATATGTTAATTGCACTTGAGTTTTCACAATATATGACAATAGGTTCATCGTATAATACTCTGATATCTTTCATCATCTGTTTCATCCACATCACTTGAGTATAATTATTTATAGCAACAATATACTTTGCCTTGACAATAGATAGAGAAATGGAATCTACTTTTTGCTTAACCAAGACACCAACTTCTTCTCTAGGAAGAAGGCACCACCACTAGTACTGTTCTTGTCATCTACATCTCCTACCCAATTTGCATCAATATATGTATTCAAAGTAAAATCATCATCCTTAGGATACCAAAGCCCAAAGTTAATTGTTCCTTTCAGATACATGAAGTTTATCTTTAAAACAGTCACATGAGACTCTTTTGGATCATCCTGAAATCTAGCAACCATACATACATCATTCATAATGTCTAGTCTGGTTTGAGTTAAGTAGAGTAATCCACCAATCATTGAATTGTATCTTGTTTGATTTTCCTTAAGAAAATAATCATTTTGAGTTAGCTTGCATTTGGTTACCATGGGAGTACCAATAGGTTTTGAGTCTTCCATGCCAAACTTCTTCAACAAATATTTCACATATTTGGACTGAGATATGAAGATCCCCTTATATAACCAAGTAAATTGCAATCCTAGAAAGAACTTCATCTCTCTAATCATACTCATCTCAAATTCATTCTTCATTTCATCAAAAAACTTCATACATAGATTATCATCTCCTCCAAAAATAATGTCATCAACAAAGACCTCAATAATTAACTTTTTGTCATGATCCAATTTGAAATAAAAGATGTTGTCAACAATAACTTTATTGAATCCAAGCCTCAGTAAATATTTATCCAGTATAGCATACTAGGCTCTAGGGGCTTGCTTGAGTCCATATAAAGCTTTTTTTAGTTGGAAAACCATGTCTTCCTTATCAATCAGTTCAAATCCATTTGGTTGTTCAATATATACTTCTTCTTCTAGCTCACCATTCAGAAAAGCTGACTTCACATCCATTTGATATAATTTATAGTTCTTATATGCAACATAAGAAAGAAATAATCTTATAGGTTCAATTCTAGAAATAGGGGCAAAGGTTTCTTCAAAATTAATACCTTCCTTTTTGTTGAATTTATTTAGTTTAATTTTAGAATGAAATTTAGAAATTAGAAATTATTTTAATTTTATTATAGATTTTAGAAATTAGAATTATATATTTTAAATTCAAATAAGTTATATATCAATTAAAATTTAACTTTTGATTTTATTTATAATTTATTAATTTAATAAGATATATGATTTTAGTCTAAGTTTTAGTCTTTGATTTATTCTAAAATTATAATTAGTAATTGTAAAATTATTTTAAAATGAATATTTAAATTTATCTAATTCATTTTTATTCAATAATCACTAAAATTTAACAACTAGATAATAAATATTTTATGAATTTTAGAAATTAGAGTTCAACTTAATTTTAAAATGAAATCTAAGTTTTACAAATATTGTGGTGATTTGATTATTTAATTAGTATATGATTAATTATGATGACAATTAATGTTAGGGTTGGGTTAAAGTTCAATTGTGGTTAGGGTTAAATTTAGAGTTCTAAGATAAAGCTGAGGCTTTGTGTTTAATTAGTATATTGTGGTGATTTGATTATTTAATTACTATATTTTATTATTTTTTAGTGAGCCATAAGTAGATTATTTATGGTTTTCAAAATTGATATCGTGAATTAATTATTATTCATCTTGAAAGTAGTTAATTTTTTATTTTTATTTTTAAAAAAGTTAAAATATTTTTAAAACTATGTAAATTATTAATAAAAGATCAAAATTTACTTTATTTACAAAATCATACAATGTAGTTAAACTACCATTCAATAATATTTATTTCCATTAAATGCATATTCTCAAATTACACAATCCAACTTTTAAATATTAAGATTAAATATAAAAGAAGTATTTGCAAATAAAAAAAGTAAGTTTCTAAATTAATATAAGATAGAGTTGCCTAATTTTAAAAACTAAATCTTCTAAATTCACTATTTAATATAAAAGTAAGTTTATAAATTAATATACTTAAAATAAAAAGTTGAAAAATATTTAAAAAATAAAAGTATCTTTGATGCCATTGTAAAATATTTTTTTAATAATAGAATAGAAGTAAAATCATTTAAAAAGATGAAAAATAATTTTATCTTTTAAAAATTCTAAATTAATGTGTTTAAAATTGAAAAAATAGAAAATTAAATAAAAAAGGAAATATTCTAAATTTACTATTAGACATAATCTTTAAAAAAGAAAAGTACCTTTGATGTCATTGTAATTTTTTTTAAAATAATAGAATAGAAATAAATTTATAAAAAGATGAAAAACAATTGTCTTTTTAATTGGGTTCAATTACAATTCTAAAATAAATCTTTGGTTATGCTTAGGGTTAGGGTTAGGGTTAGGGTTGGCGTTATCATCATGAATACATTTATCATCACGAATAGGGATTAGGGTTAGGGTTAGGGTTAGATTTAGGGTTAAGGTTATGGTTATGGTTAGGGATAGGTTTTTAAATGACAAAATATAGTAATTTGGTTAGGCTTAGATTTAAAATTGGGATTAGGGTTGGGGTTACTGTCACAAATAGGTTTATGATCATGAATAGGGTGGGGTTAGGGTTAGTGTAAGGGTTAGGCTAGGCTAGGGCCAGGCTAGGGTTATGGTTATGGCCACAGTTAGGGTTACCGCATGATATGCCTTATCATCACAAATAGGATCATCACAAGAATAAGATTAGGCCAAGGTTAGGGCCAGGATTAGGCCAAGGCTATCACAATAATAGGCTTATCATCATCAATAGGATTAGGCTAGGCTATCATCATGAATAGGGATTAGGCTAGGGTTAGTTTTAGGGTTAGGGTTGGTTTATTGTTGGGTTATTGTTAGGGTTAGTATTAGGGTTAGGATTAGATTAAGATTAGGATTAGGACCTAACCAAACCATAACCCCAACCCCAATCTTAACCCTAACCATAATTCTAACCCTAACCCTAATCCCTATTTGTGATGATAAACCTAATCCTAACCTTAACCATAACCCTAATCCTAATCATAACCATAACTATAACCCTAACCTTAACCCTAACCCTAACCCTAACCTTAACCATAATGCTAACCCTAACCCTACCCCTAATCCTATTCATGATGATAACCCTAACTCTAATCCCTATTCGTGGTGATAAACGTATTCATGATGATAACCCCAACCCTAATCCCAATTTTAACTCTAACCCTAACCAAATTTTATCATTTATAAAATCATAACCAATTTGAACCCTTACTATAATTGAACACTCACCCTAATTGAAACCAAGCCTTATTTTAACCCTACTCATAACCATATCTTTAATTCTAATTATAACCCTAACCCTCATTCTATTTATAGCACTAACCATAACTATATTCTATAATACATAATCTTATTTTAAGACTAGCCCTAACCTTATTTAAAATTTAACCCTAAGACTAACCCTAAACAATCTTAACCTAACCCTAATCCTAAATATATCTCTTTACCCTAACCCTAATTAAACTTGAACCTCAACCCTAATAAAATTTTGAACCTAACCATTTTCGACCCCTAACTATAACTTATGTTAAATTTTTATATTAAATATACAAAAATATTATTATTTATCTAATAATATAATAAAATAATATAGGATAATTAATTCATATAATATATTATTATTATTTTATTATTTTATTATTTTTCTTAATATGATTATATATCTAATAATATAATAAAATAATATATTAATTCATGTTATGTGTTGCATTTCTACTACTAGCATATATATCTTAAATTTAAGATATATAAATTACATCGAGATATATCAAGGCATTTAATTTTTCAAATTAATAAATCTATATTAAAATTGAATGATGAAAAATTAAATGCCTCATTATATCTCAGCGTAATTTATATATCTTAAATTTAAGATATATATGCTAGTATTATAACAAAGGAGAGTCCCAATTACAAAGTTGGGGATGAGATTGTACTAGTAGGTTTTTTTTATTTTTATTTTAAGAATAAATGAGTTGGTAGAAGATTATAAATGTTTTTGAATATATGAATGGGTTTGAAAAAATGATGAATCATGTTTTGAGTTAATGGGTATGTTAGAATAGTCAAATTTTGTGTCAAAATCAAAATTAAGTGAAGTGACATCAATCTAAAATTTTATTAAACAAGAGGAGGAAATGTTAGGGTGTTCACTTTTCTCCTTTATATTTTTCCTTCTTTGATGTGTGCAAAATTAAGTGTGCAAGCATACCAAAATATAAACATTTAGGAAAAATAAATTGTGATAAAAATTAGTTCATTTCTTTCAATCTAGAGATTTGAAGTCACTAAAACAATTTTGTGTGCATATGTGTGCCTTGTGTGATTGCAAATAAGAAATAGAATTAGTAAAAATATGCCCTCTTCAATTGTGTTTACTAAAAATGAGTGGACATAGGTTGTGAAGAGGGAGAAAATAGTGACTAATAACTGAGTATGATAAAGTTGAAATTGTAATTTGAAAAAAAAATGTAAGTGACAAATGACATGTAGAGCTAAGTATAGAATGCACACCTAAAATGTATTTACCTTTGTATAATGCCCATTATGTTGGAAATCATGTTGCAAACATGGCCCTACATTTTCCTCCAAGAAGAACAAGCAAGAGGATGTAAAAGATATAAAAAATAAATAGATGTTTTCCTATCAACTGAAGCAAGCCATGAAATTAAAATTGAGCATGCCATATAAAAGACATGATAATTAAGAGAATAGCTAAAAAATTATTAATTTTTCTTGTGATTTACTTCTATAATGGTTAAAATATTATTCATATGCCTTTTTTCAAGTTATGTTTTGAGCCCATTTGACAAGATTTTTCTTCATGTAATAACAGTCTAAATGTGACATACTCTTGTACTAAATTCATATTGTAGCTTTAATGCAACATATATTGATCTTCACTCATTCTCAAGAACTAATTCAATTCTTACATCTCCCATTACCACCCTACCTTAGACATGTGTGTATTATTGACCTATTTTTTCGTAATGTGGGGATCTAAATCTCAATTTTTAAAACCTAAATTGTATATTGCACTTTGCCAAAAATTTCCTTCTAGTCATTGTGAGCCAACCTAATGTATACTCATGTGAATTTGTGTGTTACATTGTTGCATTTAATAACAAGTCTTAGTTCATTATTATTTTTTGAACTTGTAGATCAAGAAGCATTCACAATGCATCCATAGACAACATAACTAGAACACTAGTAGCATTATATCATCCTATGCACATTACATGCTTTATTCTCAACTTTGATATTTATTAATCACTATTAAATCAATACACCAAGGGGCTTGAAAAAAATGAGAATAAATTTTCCTAACAAATTCCTAAATTTTGTCTTTTGACACTACTATAATTCATAAAAAGGTATTGTAAGTGTAGAAACCTTTGTGATAATTGTCAATTCTCTTCTAGAAAATTTATTTGGGTCAAGTTCAATTTTACATGCTAGACTCTCTTTTGTAGGTGTGAAGTTCAATTTCAAAGACATGAATGTGAATTAGAGAAAAACGCATTTAATTTAGAAATTCTAAAGTATTTATCTTCAAAAGACCATTTTTATTTTTTTCATATTGATATATATAAATAATATCTTCACTAATATATTCCTTCATCCAAATTCTAACAACATATATCACTTTTATTTTATTTATATCCATAAATTCAATTATTTATTTATTATTTATCCTAATTTAAAAAAAATATTACCATTAATTTTTTTTCCCCACATAACTTTTTATTATTAATAAATTTTAAAAGATCTAAAAATGAAAAGATAGGAACATAAATTTAATATTTTTTTCCCAATAATTAAGAAATGAAAATAAATTAAAAAAATTATGAAGAGAAAAACATATAAAACTAGCACTTCCAAAAGTACCTCAATCAACAGACCTCTCCAGAAATTATGTTGGGGATACCTTGAGTAAGTATTCTGGTATTGAAGTGCTTTATCTCCAAGAAGTTAAAATTTCTAATTTTTTTGCTTTCATCAGCTTGTCGCTCTAGTTGGCCAGCCAGTAAAATGTTTTGAACTACTCATGATGTTGGGCTTGGCGGGGCTATCACCCTTTTGTCTCCACGGTGGCACTCTTATGTGGTCGACCACAAGTCTAATCCCACTCACTGGCTTGTTTGGATCCTTCTCAACATTGATAATTATTTTGTTGGGATTATTAATGTTTATGCTTCTAATGATGTTGTGGAAAGCTCTTTGCTTTGGCACTGAATTTCTAATTCATTTCCAGTTGCTACTTGGTTACTATGTGAGGATTTTAATATGGTTGAGATGGTGTATGACAAAGATGGCACCTTGCCATTTAGATGGGTAGCTGGAGAAAGAGAGGCATAGTTTTACATGTGCAATAAATTGGGGCTCTTTGATCCCAATATTGGCCGCTGCCATTTTCATTCTCTCTATCACACTTGGTGTAATTACAAGGCCAATTCTGACAGATTATTTAAGCACCTTGATTGTGCCATGATCTTGGCTCAATATTTTTTCTCTTTTGACAATTATTCTCTCCTGGTGAAGCCATTAGTGGAAGTGACTTTGTCAAACCACTTCCCTATTTCTTTTCAGATTGAATCGAAGACTCGATAACCTCACACATGTAAAACTCAATTCTTTCTAAACACGTCTTTGCTCTGTCACAAGCCAACCCTGGCCCACATCCTTAGAGTCTAGAATTTGGAATGCAGGCCAACTCATCACACAGGTTGGATTACTTACCGTGGAATGATTCCATCACTCTAGCTAGATTTATTTGCATTTATGGGTGCCAAATGGCTATCTTTCATCAGCAGTCTTATGAGGCTACCACTACTGACCTACACTCAACTAGCGAGGCTTTAGCGGCCAACCCATTTTCCCCATCATTGCAAGTCAGGGTAGCAGAATTAAGGCATAAAAAGCAAGTTGCAAATAATTATGCTACTAGAGGTACACAAATTAAAGCCTGGTTACATTGGCTAAAGATTGGTCATCATGTCTCTAAAGAGTTTTTTTTGGCTCTGCATACTAGGCACTCATCCTCGGGCATTAAAAAAATCAAATATGGCATTCAAGTGCTCTATGAGTTTCTTGACATTCTCCAAGCCTTTGTGTGTCATTATGAGCAGGTTTTCACTACACAAAAACCCACACCTATGCAACAAGTCCTCTAGGATTTCCTTTTTGTTGTGCCAAATAGGCTTTCCTCAACCTAGAGAATTTTTTGTGTTCAATTGTTAACAATTGATGACCTCAAAGAATCTATTCATTCCATGGCTGATAACAAAGCCCTGGGGATTGATGGTTTCCCTTGTGAGTTTTATAAGGCCCTTTGGGACTATGTTGGACAAGATTTGTATCATGTTTAATTTAGATGATTTTATGCTAATTCTCTAGGTAACTTAATAAACAAAGGCAATATAAAATTCATACATAAGTTTGGTGATCTTGAGGACATTTGCAACTAGATGCCTATCAAAATTCTCAATGTCTCCCAAAAAATCATCACCAAGGCTTTGGATCTAAATATTCACCAGCATGTCAAGGGAATATTGATGCCTAACTCTCAAGGTTAGCTGGTAAATGGCCATTTTACTGATGACTCTTTTTGAGCACTCTCCTAGAGGAAGAAGAAAATATTGCAGTGGCCCTGGATTGCCTTAACACCTTTTGTCTTGCTTCTGGCTCTGCCATTTAGTGGCACAAAAATTTGTGCTATAGATAGTCTATTTTTCCTACTCCTCCTTGGTTTCAACAAAATGGTTGGAAATGGATTGGGCGAGGAGAAATTTATTGGTTCTTGGGCATTCCCTTTGCTTTCCAGGTGTCCCCAGCTGAGCTATGGCAAGCTGTGATTTCCAGAGTCGAGCAAAATATTGCTTATTGGATTACTAAGCCCCTCTCTTTGGCGAGGAAATTCCAAGTGTGCTCCAAAGTTCTTGCAGCTACCCATGTTTATTATTCTTCCTGTTGGGCCCCATCAAAAGCTGCTTACAACAAGCCTAAAAAATTGCTTTGATATTTTCTTTGGGCCTCTTCTGAATCCCACAAAAGGGTTTCATTGTGTTGCCTAGGAGTTTTTTTCCTTCCCAAAGATTCTGGAGAACTTTGGTTGCTTTCCACTCAATGGTAAGGGACTGCTTTATGTGTAAAATTGATAATCCATTCCTTTACTGGTGATGAAGCCTAGAAAATTCTTCTTAGGAATTGTATTCAGTTAGGATTTCCTGTTCATAGACCTACCTGGAAGGGGATTGACTTTCAAACCCTTTTGGTCATGAAGTAACTAGTCTAAATTGTGGGGACTTTTGTGGCCAAAAGCATTTAGAGAGCTTGAGAGGTAGTCAATCCTTGGCTTCATTGGGTTGGTTATGGTTTTTGTGATGGGCTTTCACTCAACTAGTAGAATGTTTGGTGGTCACCTCTTTTTTCTAGCAATGGTTAGCCATTGGCTAAGTCGCCTTGGCTTAAGGTGCTCAGATTCCACAAGAAGGGTATCCAGACCTTGCAACCAGTATTTCATAGAGCCACAATACATATGATGCAGTGGGATGAATTTTGTGCCACATACAAGCTTTGTAAGAATTGGCTATGAAGGTAGCCACCCAAGATCTAGAGGCCTAATAGAAAGCACAAGCATAAGAGAGATAGAGACTAGATGACAAGAATAAACTATATTCTGTCAATATGATAGAATGTAATGAGCTAATAGTACATAGAAGACCCCTTGGATATATAGCCAAGGTGAGAACATAGAAGGGCATAAGATTATGACAAGTGTCGTAATCTTATGACATGTGACAACAATGAAAAGTTATCACTCCACCTAAAGTGGAAAGGTGATAATGTGATAATCACCACAAAAGGTGGATCTCCCACAAAAGGTGGAGAGATAATCACATGATGTGTCCACAAAAGGTGGAAGTGATGAGGTATGAGATGTCAACTCCACCAAAGGTGGAAAATCTCCAACAACCTCCTATGTGGTCCCTAAGTAAACTTAACTAAGGTGTAATCAAGACCTAGGACAAGGTACAAGACATTTAATTACACCAACACCCCCGCTTAAGTGCAACTTAGGGAGAATGTACACAAAAGAAAACAATGCAAGATGGGTCCCAGCTACGAGGCCATGTTAGGTACCCATGTACAAATGCAATGCAATCTCTCATAAAGTGGAGAAAGGGAGAAAACCACGTGGGAAAAAACTCCCCCCCAAAAGAGAGATGAAACAAAAACTGAAAAAAGATGAGAAGGCAAAACCTCAAGTAAGGAAAAAGCCCCCCCATAAGAGAGAATGAATAAGTCAAGTGACCTCCTCAGAAGAAACATCCCACACCCCCAAGAGAGCTTGCAAATGATGGTAGATACTCTCAGTGAAGGTTTTGGTGAAGATATCTGCAACCTGCTCTACTGTAGGACAATACTACAAATCGATGACCTGCTCCTGTATCAGCTCTCAAATGTAGTGCATATGAATCTCTATGTGTTTGGTTCTTTGATGGTGAACCGGATTCTTCGAGATCTGGATGGCACTCTGATTGTCACAATGAATGACTGTAGGTTGAGGGAGAGTGAACCCAAACTCAGTGAGAATATTCTGAAGCCAAATAGCCTCAGTAGCGGCATTAACAACCCCTTGATACTCAGCCTCAGTCGAAGAAAGAGCAATAGCATGCTGCTTCTTACTCTGCAAACAAATGGGGCCAGAACCAAGATGAAAACTGTAGCCAGAAGTGGACTTACGATCATCAATATCGCCAACCCAATTAGAATCTGTATATCCCACCAAGGTAAGTCCTGTACCTGCTATATAATGAATCCCATAATAATGTGTACCCTGGATGTAATGCAAGATGCATTTGGCAGCTTTCCAATGAAGCTCATGTGGTTCCTACATAAAGCGTGAAACCATGCCAACTGCAAAGGAGATATCAAGGTGTGTGTGAGTCAAGTAGATGAGACTTCCAACAAGCTAACGATACAAAGTGGCATCAACAAGTGGAGTAGAACACTTAGCCTCAAGCTTGACTCCTGAAAGAAAGGGAGTCGGTGCAGGCTTACAATCAACCATGTGAAATCGAGCTAGAAGATCAAGACCATACTTGGGCTGAGAAAGAGAAATCCCAGAAGCTGACTATGTGATCTCAATCCCAAGAAAATAGTGCAAAAGGCCCAAGTTGGTCATAGTAAATCTGTCTTGCAAAGCAGATTTGACACTGCCAATGATGGATGAGGTACTCCCTGTAATGATCAAATCATCAACATAGAGCACAAGTAGCAAGTGAGAATCATCCTGTTTCAGAATGTAGACATTCGGATCTGAATGACACCTTGTGAATTCTGCTGAGAGAAGAAAGGAATCCATCTTGGCATACCAAACCCTAGGGGCCTGTTTGAGGCCATAGATAGACTTCCTCAATCTACAAACCAATGAAGAATCCTTGTGGTTGCTCCATGTAAATATCCTCATGAAGATCCTCGTGAAGAAATGTGCTCTTCACATCCATCTGATGTACAGCCCAACCATGAGCTGCAACAATAGCGAGTGTCAAGCGAATGGAGTTCATCTTAGCAACGGGTGCAAAGGTCTCAGTATAGTCAACACCTGGAACCTGTGAGAAACCTTTTGCCACAAGCCAAGCTTTGTATTTATCCACACTTCCATCCGCTGCATACTTAGTCCGATAGATCCACTTACATCGAACCATATTTCTTCCCTTAGGAAGAGGAACTAAATCCCATGTGTTGTTCCTCATCAAGGAACTATACTCTTCCTCCATTGCTGAATCCCATTCAGGAACGCCCAAAGCTTCCTTAAAGGATTGTGGATCTGAAGCAGTAGCAATATAAGCATGTGGAAAATTCTGATGTTGTGACCGAGTCCTTCGAGTATCTAAAGGATCCCCAACAAGAGAACCTACTGACTCAAGCGTCTGTCGAGCCCAACGAGGTCTAGTAGGAGATGAAGGATGAGATGCCTCAACTATAAGTGGACCCTGCGAAGGTGTGATCTTGCGAGTCAAAGTTGAGGAAGAATCATCATCAGAGTCACTATCATCACTTTCCACTATGGAGGAAGGAAGAGGAGGATTAGAGGTCAAGCTAGAAGAGCTTTCCTCAAAGTGAACACTCCTCTTAATGAATAACTCATGTGTCTCTAGATCCAAAAGTCTATATTCCTTAACACCTTTAGGATATCCAACAAAGATGCAAGGTCTACTCTGAGGTTCCAATGCCTTGCACTTCTCTGGAGGTATTTGTGCCCAAGCTGGACAACCAAAAACTCTGAAGTGTCTCACAACTGGTTTTCTACCACACCAAGCCTCAAAAGGAGTCATACCCTTCAAAGCTTTATGGGGAACCTGATTTTGGATGTGAGTGGCACAACTGATAGCTTCTGCCCAAAATTGAGGACCAAGAGATCGAGCATGAATCATGCAGCTAGCCATCTCCTTAAGGGTTCTATTCTTTCTTTCAGCTACACCATTCTGTTGTGGAGTGTATGCAACTGAATTTTCAAGAGTAATCCCCTCAAGAGTACAAAATTCCTCAAGCCTATTGTTCACATATTCCCTTCCATTGTCTGTGTGAAGAATCTTGACTTGCTTCCCTGATTGCTTCTCAACATGAGCCTTGAAGGCAATAAATATGTCAAACACTTCACTCTTGTGAACAAGAAAGTAGACCCATGTGAAGCGAGAGTAGTCATCAATGAAGGTGAGGACATAGCGAGACTTGCTAAATGATGGCACTGGAAATGGACCTACTACATCACTGTTAACCAACTGAAGAACTTGTAAAGCTCTCCAAGACTTCCCTTTCTCATACTTCTCTTCTGGATGCTTACCCATGGAGCAACCTGAACAAACACCCTCTGAAAAGCTGATTTGAGGTAGTCCTATAACCATAGCCTTGGAGCTAAGCTGCTGAAGATAGCGGTAATTGATATGTCCAAACCGCTCATGCCATAGCTTGCTTTCTGAATTTGAATGAGTGAGCAAAGCTATAGAAGGAGATTTAGGTACAAAGTGGGAGAATGAGTAAAGTCGTGTGTTGTGATTGGCTTGTCCCACTACAACTAAGGCATCATCCTTAAGTTCTTTGACCACAACTAAATCTGGTAGAAACTCAACTTTCTTGCCATCTCCAAAGTGAGTGATTTGGTAGATTGAGAGAAGATTGGCACTCAAGTTAGGAACATAGAGAACATTCTCAAATGCTCCATTATCCATGGCAACCGAACCTTCGCCTTCAACTTCCACTTGAGTATCATCTCCTATGAAGATGTGAGGTACCTTAGATTGCTCCAAAGAAGAAAACTATTCCCTTGAAGAACCCATATGATGAGTGGCACCCGAGTCAAGTATCCATTGCTGTGAAGAACCTGAAGTAGCCACAAATGCTTGCCCTTTTCCTTTTGATTGTGAGGAAGTGGAAGGGATGAATCCTTCTTCTTGTAGGCAGATGGCAAATTGATGTTATTCTTCTTGATGATGTTTGTCAACTCATCAATTTGCTTAGTGTGGCAATGATGCTCATCATGACCAACCCTCTTGCAATATGAACAAGTTGGTCTCTCCTTCTTGCTTGAATTTCCCTTCTTGGGAGAAGATGTAGAATTCCCTTGTGATGAAGAATTCCCTTGTTTTGGAGAGGATGATTGTGCTTTATCTTGTTGGTTCTTTGGATTAGATTGCTTCTGCTTCTTATTGGAACCCTTTCCTTGAGTCCCTTGATTCCCTTGATTAGCCACCAAAGCTTTGGACTTTGAAGACTTGAGAATCCCCATGCTTACCAACTTTGCTTGTTCTAACATCAACATTTCTGTAAAAGCATCAAATGTAGGCATAGTGAAAGAACTACCTACTGTCAAGCGATGGGTTTGGAAGCTAGAAACAAATGCTGCATATTCTGATGGAAGTTTTCCCAACAAATTGTAGACCAACTGTGCATCCTTCTTATCAATGCCACAATCCTTAAGCTGTGCTCTTAGCTCGTTTGCCTTAGTGACATAGTCTTGGATTGTATCAAAATTCTTGGGATCTAACATTGTGAGATCATTGTCAAGCTGATAACCTTTAATCTCATCAACTTGGCCATACAATTGACCAAACTTTTCCCAAGCTTCTTTAATTGTTTTACACTTATCAATTTGAAAGATTAGATCTTTTGATACATATTTCCTTAATGTTCCAAGAGCCATAGTATTTTTAGTGAGCCAATCCAATTGAGCAACAAGATCAGCTTTAGGATCAGATGGTGCAACAACAGTTCCATCAATATAATGAGTTAATCCTTTTTCTATTAACTTGCTCCATGCATCAATTTTCCAAGAAGCATAATTATGTGGAGTTAACAAGGGAAACTTAGGAGAACCCATAGTAGCAAAATGAAAGAGAACAAGATAGAGAGAGAGGCACAATCACTCAAGACACCCCCCCAAATTCACTCAATCAAAGAACCTCCCCCCAAAAAGATGATTTGGTACTTTATAATTAGTGCGTGTACAATGGCCCCTTGCAAGCCAAGCAAAGTGGGCTTCTGATTTTCAATATTTTACAACAGCCTTAATTAGGCTACATTAGACTCAACTAACTAATACAAAAGATCAAACTGAGATCTTATCATTACAAATGCCCAAAATAGGCCAAAAATGACCAAGTGCTGAAAGTACAATTTCTGATCACAATCACTACAAACTAATAGCACCACTGTGAAGTTTAGAAAAAATCATGCACTTTCAAAAAAAACGGCACCTGAAAAGGAGTTCTTATGAGTCTGAACGGAGCCTCGGAAGTTGCAAAAATGGTGACAATCGAGCAAGATCTGAGAACAATCCAATTTTCTAGAAAATCCGTGCACCAAAATCAGAAAATAACTTCACCACTGCGATCTACACAAAAAACTAGCCTAAATCAGAACAAATTGCACCAAAAAAGGCCTCAAAATGACCGAGATATGAGCCTCTGAAGTTGAACTACAAAAACCAAAAGCTCAATGGAGAGGAGGTCTAAAATTTTCAAAGGATACTGACGCAATGATGACGTCAGCAAAACACTGGGTTAAATTTGACGGCCATTTGACCGTCGTCGTAGCCGTCGCCCTCGCCGGAAAATTCACCAGAAAATTCGACGGATAATTTCGCGTCGACGGAATACTCTTTTATTTGCTGGTTATCGGAGGAATCTTGTGTTTGCTGCCCAAAATATTCTACACCACCAGTTTTTGTTTGCCGTTGCCGGAATGTTTTTTAAGTCCGCCAGTTTTTAAATGTGGTTGCCGGTTTTTGTTTGCCGGCTGTGGGAGGAAGGAGAGGGGCCCGCGGGGGCGTGGCGGGCCAGTGGCGCAGCATCGGGTACCGCGTACTGCGCGGTACTCTGCAGACTGCGCAGGTACTGCGCAGTACAGGGCCTAAAAACCCTTTTTTTTATTTTTTATATAAATAAAACTTTATACAATATGCAGAAAAAACTGCAAAATTTAAATAAAAATTTTGAATTTTTTTTTTTGAAATAAAATTTTTGCAGATAATACACATTTTTAAAAAAAAAATAAAATCGTACTGACTGTCATTATGGCATGGCCACATGGCTTGACCAGCAAATTTTTTTTGCTTCAACGGACAACTTGCTCTGATTTGGACGATTTGGCAGTCGATTTATAGGTTCTTGGCCCTTCTGAGCATGGTGGTGAGGTCCTTTTTGGCTGAAAATGCTCCAAAGTGGCAGCTACATCTTGGATCTGGCAACGACCTCTGATCTTCAACCCTTTGTAGATTTGGCCTCCGATGTCCAACTAAGACAAAATAAAAGGCAAATCTAACTATCTTAGACACTCTGGATGCAATGGCGAGCTCAGATCTAATGCAACAAGCTCCCAAAATGCACCTGTAACACAAGGCCAATAATGGAACCCTCCAAGAATCTCTCCAAATGACTAACTAAAGGCACTCCAAAAGCTCTGATACCATGTAAGAATTGGCTATGAAGGTAGCCACCCAAGATCTAGAGGCCTAATAGAAAGCACAAGCATAAGAGAGATAGAGATTAGATGACAAGAATAAACTATATTCTATCAATATGATAGAATGTAATGAGCTAATAGTACATAGAAGACCCCTTGGATATATAGCCAAGGTGAGAACATAGAAGGGCATAAGATTATGACAAGTGTCGTAATCTTATGACATGTTACAACAATGAAAAGTTATCACTCCACCTAAAGTGGAAAAGTGATAATATGATAATCACCACAAAAGGTGGATCTCCCACAAAAGGTGGAGAGATAATCACATGATGTGTCCACAAAAGGTGGAAGTGATGAGGTATGAGATGTCAACTCCACCAAAGGTGGAAAATCTCCAACAACCTCCTATGTGGTCCCTAAGTAAACTTAACTAAGGTGTAATCAAGACCTATGACAAGGTACAAGACATTTAATTACACCAACAAGCTTCATAACCAAGACCTTGCAAATTTTAATGGTCTGGTGAATGATATTCCTGCAGAGATGCTTCATAAAATTGGTATTTATGGGTCCAAACCCTGGTGGAAGGATTGGAAGTGGTACCCAAACACCCCTTTCAGGAGTTACAAGCCTAAGCTTGGTTATAGGTGGCTTTCACTACATTTTACCGTGATTCAAAGTATGAACTACAGATGGCTTCTTCAATCTCCCACTCATGTCTGGCATAAAAGATTTTCTACCACTTGGTCTACAAGTGTTGAGCTAAAACTTGCCCACTTTGCTTAGTGTATTCTTTTCCAAGGCTTGCCTGTGGGTTCTCAGTTTGTTCACCTGGGGGTCCAAGACCATCATTTCCCTTCTTGTGGGAAAGTTGAGACTTTTAAGCACATTTTCTAGTTTTTCCCCAGAGCTCAACAGTTTTGGACTTGGATTCATGACTTCTTTTAGTCCTTTTAGCCATAATCCTTCTCTGTGAATATGATTCTACTAGGTGACTTTCCTAGACTTCCTACTAAGTATACCCAGTTTTGGCACACTTTCAGGGTGGAAATCCTCTTCAATGTCTAGAAAGATAGAAATTACTGCATATTTTCTCATTCTCAAATAGATGTTAATGTTTCTTTATACACTAAAGCTATTATTTGTTCTAATTTTTTTATTACAGATTTAGGTGTAGGCTAAAAAATTTGCACTTGAAATTGCTCACCTGCAAGTGCTTCTAGACCATTGGAACAATGCCCCATGTACTGTTCCTCAGGTGCCCACTTTTCCCACATCCTCCTATGGCCGGTCTCCTCAGGGCCGGTAGCGGAGTGGTTTTGGGCATCCCCACTCTTAGCCTCCTCTTTGACTAGATTCTTGCCCTCCTCGACAGACCCATTCTCCTTCGCCATGTGCTGGCTAGGGGTGGCCCTCTTGTGGCGTTTCAAGGAGCGGTAGTGGTAGTTCTGTGTGGCCCTATGATGACACTCCTGCTTTTGACTTTGGTTGTCCAAACTCTAGCAAAAGTTTCCCACACCTTCCACTTGCAATCTTGCCTCGGCATAAGGAACATAAAGAAGCTAATGATGGTTGGGGTCCTCCTGATGTCACTCCAAACCCCGTTGATGTATGGGGGAAGAATTTGGATGAAAGAGACCCTCCTGACTCTACTGGCATTTCTCTGGTTGCTTAATGGGCTTTTATATATATATATATATATACATTTGTAATCATGGACTTTTGGGCTTGGCCCATGTGATTTTCTGACTTTTTTGGGCTTTTCCTATGTGACTTTCAAGATGTTCCTTCTTACTACCCATCCTTTTTTTGTGAATATGTAACTTTATCTTATTTATTAATATAGATAGCTACCTATTCATCAAAAAATATATAGAAGTAACACTTACAACAATGCAACGATCAAATAAAAAATATGGAAACATGTCAATTTAAAAATATAATTTGGAAGGAAATAAACCTATCGATTAATTAAATTGATCACAAATAGGAAATTACTTAGGAAACTTCCCATTTGGATGGAAAGGACCCTCGAAGATGCTTGCAGGCCAAGCCAAGGCTCTTTTCTACTGCCAACTTTCAGTTGATCAATTTCATGGCAAAGTTTCCTTTCCAATGTCAAGAATTGCATTTTCCTTGAACAAGACCACCGAGTGCTCTACAACTTTCCTACCTCATAACAAGAAACTTGAGAAAGGTAAAGCTTACTTAGTTACCCTATAAAGATGCCCTGATTAAAAGATAATTGGCATTGATCAGGTAGCCAAATGCTTGAATGAATTCTTAAGTCAACAAAAATATGTTAGTTTTGTAGTCTTCTAGACTATTTTGTCCTAGGGTTTCAATTTGTCCCATAGAGGCCGAGCACGAGCAGTAGACATCCAAATGAGAGTTGAAGAGGCTTGTGTGATTAATGCAAAGTTGGGGCAAGATGTTTGCATCCCCATCCAAAACATTAATAATGAAAATGAGAGAAAAGAGGGGATTATAAGGAAGCTAAAGCTTCTGCTTACTTTTATATTCTGTACAAACGAAGAAGCAAATGAGGAGTACTTGTACAAAGATAAGAAAACATTGCCAATAATTTTAGGTATTATCATGGCAACCAACTACAGTACCATCACATCTCTTTTAAGCAGCATTGGAAATAGGGATGGAGGTGTTCATAAAGTTGTATTAATACTAGACCTTATCTCTCATGACCAACTTGCTTTTATTCTGGGCCCACATGGTGATGCTCAAATTCCATATTAGGTTAATAAAAAAGTTGGTAGCCATGACTATCATTTTCAATGTGTTTAGTTACACAACTTTTGTTGCCATGAAGTGGGGTCCAATCTCCTAAGGTATTGTTGTTGCCATCATCTTTGCAACCATTTACATGTTTTTCATTGCAATTTTATTCATTTCCCTAAATTTAGAATTAAATCCCCTTAAGCTTTAGGATGAATGGTGGGTTTGTTAGTAAGTTATAAATCTTATCCTATTGACCATGTAAACCTAGGCCATGTGCAGGGATAAGTGAGTTTTTTAATCTTATCATGTATTTCCATTTTGTGATCAAATGAGATTTTTTGAATCTGATCTTATCACACCTTGAAAATGTAGGCCAAGCATTAGATAACTGGGTATGTGTAGGATCATGATGGACCAAAAAGTGGCAATATGATGGGTATGTGGCTGATGACTTTTTTTTACCCAAAATTGATGAAATGAAAAGGGTTTTTAAAGGATATTCTTAGCTTTCCATAGACATAAATTATTCTTTACTTTAAATTTAATAAGTAATTATTATTCATTTTCTATGCAAACTACGACTAAAGTCCTGATTGATAGGCTAATTGAAAAACATCTATAGCTTTCAAACGGTATCACATTTTTTGAATCCAAAACAAACTTCACATTCTATGCTTCACTATGGATTAAAAAAATTGAAAATAAAGTTGTGAACAGAGAGTTTTTATTTTTTTTAAAATTGTAATAAAAAGTTCATAATTAATTATTTACTTGGAAAATAATTACAAAAAGACGATCACATCGAGGCATGAGTCCTCTAATTATATCTAAAATCTTATAAAAAATATTATCATTTTATTGTGCTTAGGGTGGTCGACAGCACCTACTTCTTATTTTTTCCTTGAAATTTAAGTACCACTGCATTGAAATTTCAATTTTTTACCAAATAGACTTTTTTTTAAACAAACCTAGTAGTTTAAAAATTACATTCAATTTGCTACATATTCTATTCTTACATATTTTTGAAATAATATAGATAACTTATTCAAATTTTTATGTGAAGTTGCCTAACTCTGATTTTTTTGAATGTTTTGCCACTTAAGGGCTTGTTTTTCTATGATGATCCTGCACATACCCAACTGAATCCTATCTATATCCTTCCCATATGTTTAATCGATTCTACAGTGTTTATCTATTTGTATTTAATCAAATTGTGTAAAATAAGAAAAAAAAATGCGGTTTGCTAGTGATCTTGATAGGAATAAGGAAAAGGTATTGAACCCTTCAATTGGTTAATATTTATTTCCCATACCAATTTTCAAGAGCTATGGGATTGATGTAAAGGAATATATGGAATTCTAGAAAGAGTATGTTAAAGTGTATAGGTAGGATCTTCCTGAACTCGATGTGCAGAGAGATCAACCTATTAATCTTGAAGTTAGCAATCAAAATTTTGACAAAATGCATGTTAGCAATGGGAAGCCTTCTCCTCCAATGAGTACATTTAGTTGTTCAATGTATATGGAAAGCAATAATGTCATATGTTGCTAGGACTAATCAATGTTTCCTTGATATTATGTATATTTTGACTGGCATTTGACTCATGTAGTCAGGCTTTGCTATTTTTACATCGTGTATTGGTTGGGCTTTGGACATTAGCCTATTCTTCATGACAACTTTGTCGGTCATGTCGGGACTAGTTTGATTTGTTCTAAATTTTTGTTAAGATGTTGATGTGGTACGATTTAACACATAAGTTATTGTAATCTGATTATTTGTTTTGGCTTTTGATGCGGTTTGGTTGACAAATCATATATGCAGCCTAGCTATAACAAATTTATACTTGACAATCTTATTTATGTAAGGAATATTTAGTTGGAATGAAAGTGGAATTGACTTTCTTGAAGGAGGCATAAAATTGCACCTACCCTATGACCAATATAAAATCTTAATCCACAAAAGAATAGCTCCCAAGGGTGATCAAAATACATGAAAATGATATGGTCACCAAGGAATGAATCAAGATTAGGAAGAGATAGTGAAGAAGGAGCATAAGAAAATTGATTTACTCAAGTTTATCCCTTAATATATTTTTGATAAAAAAAAAATTCAACAAAGCTCACTCAAAAGCATAATCCAAATAGGAAAAATTATTTACAAATTATTTTTAGAAAGAATAAGTTTAAACAAATAAAATTTAATTATGAAATTCATATTTACATCGAGAGGATAATGTCCTAGGTTTTCAATAGAAACCAACATTCTAGATATTTCTTCTCTATTTTTTTATAATTTATTTCATAATCTATTAAGGTATAACTAATTTAGTAAACACGCTTGTTGCCTTCATAATAATATAGAGCTAGAAGAGTTGTCAATGCATGACATGCAATAGAAATGTGAAGAATGAGAAGACATCTACAAATTGTAGGTAACAAAATAGGAGGATTAGCTAGATATCTTTAGAAATTGATGTATCAAAATCCTTCCAACAATCTATATTCTAAGAGAAATAGAAAAGTGGAGGTTATAATCTACTAGTTACAAAATAAGCTAATGTGTAGCCTAATTCTTATCTTAAGTCCACAAAGTTGTGAAGTATCCATATAGGTGGCATGGATATAATGGAATCTATCCTTTTAGTGTCAACCTCAATAACATGATGAACTATGATAAACCCAATAAGCTTTCCACTATCAATACCAAAGATATACATATTAAGGTTTAAACATCTATGGTATAAAAGAACTCATTAAAAGATATGATGAAAATTGTGGATGTGGTACTAACAAAGAACAAACATAGCCAATATATCATCAACATAATCTTCAAGAATGTTGTGAATAAAATCATGAAATATAAAATTCATGGTCCATTATTGAGTTGCAACAATATTCTTTAAACTAAAGGGCATGACCACATAATAGAAGGTTCCTCACAAAATTGTGAAGGTGATTTTGTACTAGTCAAGGGAAATAATAAGAAATTGGTAGTAACTTGAGAATCCATCCATAAAGGAAATAGGTGTATTCCCTCTAGTCAATTCCATAGTCATATCAATGTTGGGAAAAGAAAAATCACCATTAAAAGAAGTTTTATAGAGATGTGAAGATTGATACAAATGTGAATGCAACCATTGGATTTAGTTACTAGAAAAATGTTGCATATCCAAGGAAAATAATCTATGATAGAAATAAAGGGAACTTTAAGAAGCCTCTGAATGTCTTCCTTAATCATAAAATCCACCTTCAAATACATTTTTTAATGTTTTTACTTTATTAATTGAGCATCAAGATATAATACTATATTGTGAGCGAAAATTTCAAAATAAAATTTGGCAATATCATCATATACACAAAGAGCTTTGGGAAGTCAAGTAAAATTTGAGAATGTGAAGATTTTTCTTCTAAAGAAAGACATTTTTTTTTATCTTAATATGTTTTATAAGATCATTGGGATCCATGAACACATTAATAATATCCTAAACCAAGAGGGCACAATGGTCTCAAGAATCAAGATATTCATAACTTCTACATGAAGTTTAGATTAAATTACATGAACATTAGATAACATGGTGGAATCACCACTGTATACATGTGTATTAGGGCAATAAGGAAATCCATGATCACGATGATATTAAAGGTTTCAACATAGACACTAATAAATTAATCTAAGGCGGCTTTAGTATAAAAACATATACAAAGAATACATAGAAAAATGAGATGATTCAACAATTAATTCATGATGTTATAGAGTTAGAGAGAAGTTTAATAAATCATGGCTACATCAATGAAATCATGATATGATGCTCTAGAGTTTCAAGGATGGAAGTAACTAAGACCCATAATAGAGAGATACAATGTAGGTTATAAAGGAACCTTGATACCTTGCTCAATACAACTCAAGTCATTGTTCCTATATCTATTTCTAGAAAACATTATAATACCCAAACCATAATGAGTTCATAAATATGAAAAGGAAGAAGGATTATCATTTCTAGCATGTTCAATATGTGTTGTGTAGTCACATAATGGAGAAGAGGAAATGAGATCTTTATGTTGGTGTACACATAGGTGTACACTTGGCCTTCTTAAGCCTTCTTAGGTGTCTTTATGCTTAGGTGTCAAGGAAATGGTCCTTGACACCTCTCACTATCTTTGTGGGTGGTTATCCTCCACCACCCCATGTTGAAGGAGTCTTTCCCTTCATTCATGGGTGGTTAAGAGTCTCACCCTATCTTTGTGGTTGACCTTTTTCCACCACTCCAATCCTATCCAATTTTGGTGGATCTTGGTTTCCTTCTCCTTTCCTATATAAGCAAGGCTCTTTGGAACTCTTGAATTCATCTCTTGAATATCAATTTGGATTTTTGTGTGCTCATGCTTTGTAGAAGTTTATATTGTTTTTCATTTGCAGATCTTGGCTAACATTTTATCATGGTATCAAAACCATGCAAGTGAAAAGCTTCTCATTTCAAGCAAAAATCAACCACTCAGCCATTTCAAGGTTCAATTTTTGATATTTTATTTCAATTGAATTTTTTTTAAGTAGAGGGCCATTCGACCCTCTACTCATCTACCCATTTGGATGTATCTGGGGTTTTCATATCCGCATATGTATGGGTCTACGTCAGATGGCTTGAATATTTTTTTCGACGTCATCAGATCTCCATCAATAGGCTTATTACTTGCTGTGATTTTCGATCTTATCGGCCCAAGTCAAAACCCACGAAGCCTTTGTTGCCAGCCATCCCTGTCATATCTAATTAGTAGTACCTACATAGGCGTACATACTGAGCTAATCGACATCCCTAAATTCGCAAGGTTTGTTGGTTGGCTGCCTCAATGGGCCAAATGAAATCGGCTGTCAGTAGATGAAAATAAAGCCTTTTGGGCAAGGCATTGAAATCGACTGGTAGCGTGTGATGAAATTGGGAAAGGCAGAGTTTTTGCAAATGCTTTTTGAAGCTTTGACCACCCTCGAATACCCTCATAAAGATGTGCTTTGGGCCTGATCCAATGTTGCCTCTTAAATATCTGGTTTTTCCTACACATTTGGCATTGTCTTCTGCTATTATAGTCATGCTGGCATCCTCCACTTTTCTTTTGGGTTGCCATAAGAATTAATTAATTTGATGTCATCCTTTTGGTCAGATTCATCATTTTTCGCTGAGATTTGGTGCAAATCTTTGGAATCCTCCAAGCAGTCACTTATGTTTTCCAAGCATCGCATTTACTGTGGATCTCTGTTGCATCAACATTTTATCACCTACTCCGACCAGATCTAGTATTTATAAACAAGGTCAGGTCAGGCTCTCCATCGCAGGATATGATTTCATATTGCCCACAAGTTTTGCAATATATATAATTTTTCTTTTATAATTTTTTATCAGGCCAACTAACCTATCATTAATGTGAGTGTTTTTTAATAAAAACTTTGTATTCAAATTATTGTATTTGACCAAGTCATTATGCAACAAAGGAAAGTGTTTGCTAGCCACAAATTTCCCCTAGTGTGGTTTGGATTTTGAATTTTTATTTGCTACATTTGGAGGCCTTGATCAATAACAAACCACATGCTTTCTTGGCTCAAGGACTATTGCAATCGGGGGGGTCTCTCTTTTAGCAGTTTCAGGGGGGTTTAGCATATGATTTTTTGCACATTAGACCATGTCTAATCATTGCAAAGTCAAGTCTACATATTGTGGGAGTATTCAACATGGGGATTCACTCTATTCTCATTTTTCTCACATAGTTTTTTCAATATTCTATAAGACTACAAAGGGTATGTGTAGGATCATCATGGAAAAAATAGGCCCTTAAGTGGCAAAAAATTCAGAAAATTAAAGTTAGGCAACTTGACGTAAAAATTTGAATAAGTTATCATTATTATTTCAAAAATATGTATGAATAGAATCTATCAAAAATTGAATGTAGTTTCTAAACTACTAGATTTATTTAAAAAATATATATATTTGGAGAAAATTTGAAATTTCAATGCAGTAGTACTTAAATTTTAGGGAAAAAATAAGAAGTAGGTGTCTGTCTAACCACCCTAACCACAATAAAATAATAATTATTTTTATGATATTTTAGATATAAGTAGAGGACTCATGTCCCAATGTGATGCATATTTTTTTGTAATTTTTTTCCAAGTAAATAATTAATTATGAAAATTTTATTACAACTTTTAAAAAATATAAAAAATTGTATGTTTGACCACCTTAACATGGTCAAAACTTCATGAAATTCAATTTTTTTTTTTTTAATCCTATAGTATGTGAAGCATAGAATGTGACATAAGTTTCAAATTCACAAAATGTGATACTATTTGAAAGCTATAGATGTTTTTCAATAAGCCTATCAATTAGGACTTTACTCGTAATTCAAATAGAAAATGAATAATAATAATTTATTAAATTCAAAGTAAAGCATAATTTATATTGGTGGAAAGTTGAGAATCTCCTTTAAAAACCCTTTTTGTTTCATCAATTTTGGGTAAGAAAAAGTCATCAGCCATATACTATACAAATACCCATCATATCGCCACTTTTCGGCCCATAATGATCCTACACATACCCCAAAATCACCACCCGATGTTTCATTTAGGATAAGTTTCAGTGATTCTTTGCATCAAAAAGTTCTCATCGTCATTCTAGATTTGCCACATTTGGATGTATATATACCCAACATTTCCTATCTTTTTGTAGATTCCCATCTTGTTGATTTGGATGACACTATTGAGGGCATTTGTCTTCTTTACGATGTCAGCTTCAATGAAGTTACATCACCATCATCTTCAGAGATTGTTCATGCCTCACCTACTTTAGCTTATATCATGACTTATTTTGTAGATGCATAGGAGTCTACATATTAGGCTCGGTCATCATCTAGATTGACACCTTTTGTAGAAGTATTAGATTCACATTGGTTTAGCTTTCACCTTAAATCTATGGTCCATGTTCTTGAATCTTTGTCACATAACATCATTGGCTTGGAGATCATTGAGCATTCTTTTAAGACATCATCATTGTCTCTGAATCATGTGCATAAATTAGAGACATTCATCTATCTTCTTGTATATTCCTATCTGAAATGGGAAGAACTTATGCATGCTTTTGTGGTTCTATTTCTTCCTAAAGGGAGAAATGTTGCTCAATGTTTGTGGATCATATTTAGTATCCAGTCTTGCACATCTACAAGCACTACGAGAGGTATCTTGAGGGGAGGCTGCATGGTTTATCTTCTCTTATCAATTTTGGGAGGAAGCATTTCCTCACATGGAGTTCATTGTAACTTCATAGTTTCTATGGGGTCACATGACCTTCTCTCTTCTCTCTCCTATGGGGGGGATTTTTTATCATGTACTTTGTGTTAGAAGTAGTCCTTGGGGGGTTCTGACTCCTCCTTCTATCTTTCTTCTTCTTTCACTTGTACATTTAAATTGTATTGTTTCTCATTTGGAGAGGAGTTTTGTTCCAACATGGCTTTCTCCTTTTCTCTATTTGTGAGAAAATTGCATGTTGTTCATGGGTACCTAACATGGCCTAGTAGTCAGGACCCATCTTTATTATGCCCACCTAAGTGATCTGCTTAACGGGGGGTGTTGGCATACACATAGGTGTACACTTGGATTTCTTAAGCCTTCTTAGGTGTCAAGAAAATGGTCCTTGACACCTCTCGCTATCTTTGTGGGTGGTTATCCTCCACCACTACATGTTGAAGGAGTATTCCCCTTCATTCATGGGTGGTTAGGAGTCTCACCATATCTTTGTGGTTGATATTTTTCTACCACTCCAATCCTATCCACTTTTGGTGGATCTTGGTTTCCTTCTCCTTCCCTATATAAGCAAGGCTCTATGGAACTCTTGAATTCATCTCTTGAATATCAATTTGGATTTTTGTGTGCTCATGCTTTGTAGAAGCTTATATTGTTTTTCATTTGCATATCTTGGCTAACATTCTATCACTTTAGAATACTTAAAAGATTGTGTTCTAGGAGGAATTGAGTTTATCTTTGGAATGTTGAAGTTAGAGAGATCTTCCTTGTATTCACCCATGAAAGGAGTGAAATCCAAGGAGCCCCAATCATCACTAGGACATGCATTATTGGGAGAAGAATGATGATAAGATGTGGCATCATTAGTAGAAGGTGATAATGCACCGCATGTTTTTGATTAAGGAACAAATAGGTTTTAGAGGGGTCCCAAAACCCTTAACAATCAAATAACGAAGGTATAACGTTAATAGAGCACAAAAAAAAACAAGAAGCTACCCATACAGAAGAAAACAATAAAAAATAGGATAGTACAACCAAAAAAATGACAAAAAACTACAAAACAACTAGCCCCTAGGCCAGGTTATAGAGGATCTTTGTCACTTCCTGCTCCAAACTGTTCATGTTAAGTTCAAACTTCTTGATCTCCTGGATGTTGACTAAAGCTTGTTCTTCCTTCCTTTTCAAATTTTCTCTGGTCCTATTACTCAGCCCCTCACTATCTGACTGCCCTTCCTCTTTGTCCAAATCGAGAAACACAACAGTCTTAACCTAATAGGATTTATCTAGGTTTTCCACCATGGTATTCATGGTCTGTGTAGTGGATTTTAAAATATTATGGTTCATAACCAACACTTTGTAGAGAGAGTTTTTGATGTTCCTCAACTGCTCCCCCATATTCACCTACTTTCCATCATGATTGCATTTGAAATCTTGTAATTCCTCCACCATTTTCTTGAGGCACTCAACCATATACTTTTTCTCTTCCTTAGTCTATAAATTAGTAGCCTAACCACTATCACTACCTCTGTTATTTTCATCATTAGCTTTCTCCATTTTACTATTCATGGCTCTTTGGTTCAACTTAATTTCCTTAATTTCAAAGAGCACCCATCTCATTAACCTAAAATTTTCCACCACCCCATTGTGGGCTATTGCAAGAACATCAATAGGAAATTCCCGTTCCTCCTTAAAATAATGATCCCCCTCCTTGAGGTCCATAGGGAATTAGAGTCTCTCTTCTCTATCAGTTGTAGGATCATTGGAATACTTAGACAATGACATTCACTGTGAATCCTCTTTGTTTACGTCATAGGAGGGGTCCTCCGACACTTTTCTCTTACCCTTCTTTTGAGGAGAATCCCTAAATTTTCCTATCTCCTTGTCAATAACCCTATCCTTAAGTGACAGTGTCTGGTAAGGTAGAGCCAATATATCTTTAAAATGGTCATAAATAAGGACAAGCAGTCCTTCATGAAGAATAGATTTCCTATTAGGGTTTTGTTTATGGCTTTTCAAACTAGTATTTAGAGAAGACGCAAGATAAAAAGGAATAGAAATCTTGACCTGGTGCCTGAAATGATTCAAAAGGACAATATGATACCCAAAGACTCTAGTATGACCATCCAATGTGATGTACTCCATCAACACATTCAAAACCATCCTCCAGTGTGAGAAAATTCTATTTGTGTAATAGTAGCTTCTAGAAGTCCTTTGTAACTCCTCCCTCTCAACATCTAACTTAGGAAATTTATTGACCATTTCATCAGATTGCTTCATGTCCCTGTAGAATTTTATACCCTCCGCTGAGAGGCCCGTAACCTCAGCAATAAGTTGTTTGTTGATGATCACTTGTCTGCCAAATAGGTTAATCTCACCATCCTTCCAATCTTTCACAAAAACCCTAGTCACCTCTAGGTCCCAGCCATGGAGTTTCTCAATGAAAATAGTAATGCCATAATTCTCTAACTTCTTCCAGAGCTTCAAAATTTTTCTTCAACTATGCACTGCTTATCGGCTCCACTTTATGACTATCACCACCCATCGTATTGCCAACAAGAATAGAATAGTCTAGAACTCTGTAGAAACAAGCTCCTAAAATGCCTAGAAAGCGTGCAAAACTAATCACATGCAAATGAGAGATAAAGTAATTACTCCTAAGCTAGCTCATAATAATCATTAAATCGCAGTCCTAAGACTGGAGGGGAGGACACTCAACCATCATTCAATGGAATGGGAAATTGCACCTCCCGTGAACATGGTCATACATCATTAGGACCTTAACATCAGTCTCCAACTCATCCTGCCCCTGCCACATCATCTTTTTTTGAGCTTTGACACCTTTGTTGGTGAAGAAATTTGCCACCGTGTTTATTTCCCAATAAGCATGCAAAATATAACTTTTCTCAAAGTTATTAATAATTTCCTTAGAAAGGTCTATCCAATTTTGTATAGACCATGAAGGTTTCTGACAACCCTTTAGGAATTGTATAATATTATTTGAATCCCCTTCAATCCATAGATTTTTATACTTCAATTGGCTAGCCAACTTCAAGGTCTAAAAAACACTAGAGGCTTCAGCCACATGGTTGGTCTGAGTGCCTAAAGGAACCGCCACAACCACAATAAAACATCCATTCTCATCCCTTATTACCCCTCCACTCTCGGTAGGCCCAAGATTTCCCTTGGTTGCACCATCAAAGTTGATTTTGACCCAACCAGGGGGAGGGAGACTCCAGAATATGCCATCTCTAGGATCATTGATACTTTTGGACATATTGAATATATCCACATTAATTTTCTAGGCCCCCACTATTCTACAATCATACCCCTACATACTAACCTTACCTTTACCTTTACACTTATTATTAAGCAGATTAAAGTTTTCAACCACAACACTAGTTATCTTACTAAAGACCACTTCCTCCGAGAGAGCTACATCCCTAAAGATTTTGTTATTGCGTTCTTTCTAGATACCCCAGGAAAGGTGAGGAAAGATATAGTTCCAGAGAAAATTCATGGCCCAATTCTTAGAGGGGGCCTTCCATTGATTATAAAAATCCACAATAGTTCCAGGAAAAACCTAAGATCCCACATTTGCAGAATCCTACACCATATGGCATAAGCAAAAGGACAAAGGAGAAACAGATGTGAGGAAGTCTCAGCCTTAGCACAACACAAATAACACCTATTAGGAAAAGAGAACCCCCTCTTATAAATATTATCATTAGTCAACTATTTGTTTTGAAGAAGAGGCGTGTGCAAGAAGTCAAGTCCACTTTTTGGCCAAAAAGTGGAAGTGTTTTCCCTGATTTTCAGAATTTGACACATTTGACCTTAAAATTTGAATCACTTAGAGATGGAATCTTCAAAAAAGTCACTGATTATAAAATGTAGTAGGAGTCTAATTTCCAAATATGTAATTTATTTCAATACCCAGATTGTAAAAATTGAGTTCAATAGGTGTTTCTAAAAACCACTGTTTAAAAGTCACTTTTTTATACCATACCATGCATGTGTACGACATCCATATTTTGACCTAAATTATCATATTTTTCTAAATCCTTTTGGGAAAAGATTTGTGACTCACTAAAGCTTGCTTTTAATATTTTTTTATAATTTTTTATTGAATATTTTTTTTAATTAAATATTTATTAGGCATATTTGTCATTTTGAAAAATGTCATGTACGACATGCATAAGATGACCTAAACTTCTCATTTTTTTATTTTTTATTTTAAAAACTGAAAAGAATTGTTTGAAGTTTGCTCTCGTGCAATCCATTCATCAAAATGTTATGTTGATCAAAAGTTATTAAAATACTAAAAAAACCTGATAATTCAAGTTTATGGACTAGTTTCATTAGAAATTAATTGAAAAATAGAAAAAATAATCAAATTATTAAAAAAATTACATATTTGGAATCTGTACTATCTCATCTATAATGGGTTTTAATTTCGTAAAAAAATTCTACAAAATAGGTCTTCAAACATATGTCCAATGTCATTATTTTCCTATGACATTAAGAGGACCTTCAAGTTGCAGGTCAAACTAGTTCCAAAGCTTAGGTTCAAGTCCCCAAGCCATTTCCCGAACCAAAAAACAAGCCAAAAAACTTGCTCAAAAATTCATAATTTAAAAAACGGAATCCCATTTCAAAATGGGATCTCGTTTCATAAAAAAAACATTTTTTATGGTTCTATGAAACGGGATCTCGTTTTGTAAAATGGGATCCCATTTTGAAATTCTTCCAAAAACGAAAATTTCCAAAAATGGAAAGTTTTCAAAACGGGATCGCATTTTGAAAACTTTTCGAAAATGGAAATTTTCAAAATTGACGTTCCATTTTGAAAAATTTTCAAAATGAGATCCCATTTAAAACTTTCCATTTTTGGAAATTTTCATTTTGGAAAATTTTCAAAATGGGTTTTAAAACTTTCCATTTTTGGAAAATTTTCAAAACGAGATCCCATTTTGAAATTTTTTCAAAAATGGAAATTTTCGAAAACAGGATCCCATTTTTTAAACTTAGGCTCGGGATCCCGAAGCTAAACAGGATCCCATTTTCTAAAAACGGGATCCCGCTTTTTAAAAGTAGGATCACGTTTATTAAAAAGCGGGATCCCATTTTTTGCAAGCTGAATTCATTCTTTTGCCTAAGGAAAAAACTTCCATGTTTCGTGGACTCAACTTTGTGCACTTACCTGAAGAATCCAAACAAACAAATTGACTTTCAGAGTTAGGTTGTGAACCCACACCTTAGCCCATACAGGGTCATTAAGGCAAGAGCAATAGGAATGCACTGCAAAAGAGACAGAGTAGGTTCCAGAGGACAATAGCTTCCAGAACATAGTGTCCTCTTGCCCTTGTGAACTAAGCCTAATCAAATTAAGAAGGGCTTGTAGAGGTTGGATATCCTGACTAATAGAAGAAATCTCAACCCATTGATTATTCCTCCAATAATCCCCAACCAACCAACTAAACCTAGACTTGCGGTCCTCCATATAAATACCATAGGTCAGAATATTGCAAAGACACTCATTACCAATCCACTTATCTTCCTAGAACCAGATTTTCCTACCATCACCCAACTTCCAAAAAGATTCTTTACCAATCATGTCCCTGGCTTTAATGGTATTGTTCCATAGAGAACTAGAGGGAAGCTACTGAGAGTTGAGAAAGTCTTGAAAGGATTCAACCTCCCACAAGTATTTGCTATGCCAAATAGTATTCCATTCGTGAATATCCACAAAAGTTCTCCAAACCTGCTTTGCAAGAAGAGCTTTATTAAACACTAATATTTCTCAAACCTAGGCCTCCAAAATTTCTGGGTCTACACACACTCTCCCAGGCCACTAACAGAATCCTCTTCTTCTCCTCAACCCTCGACCAAAGAAACTGTTTCTGGATCTTTTCAATAGTATCAACAAACTTAGTGGGGATCTTGAACAAACTAAGGGCGTAAACAAGTAGGTTCTGAAGAGAAGCCTTAAGTAACATAACTTTTCTTTCTTGACTCGGAAGGGCCCCTTTACAGCCAACCAACTTCCTATTAAACCTATCAACTAGAGATATCCAAAAGGAGTTTGGAGGTTTGGACCCTAAAGGAAGACCCAAGTAAGTTGAAGGAAGGGAATTAACACCATAGCCTAGGATGTTTGCATTCTTCCTCTGTCTATGCTTAGGGGTATTGAAACAATAGAGGGAACTTTTGACTCTATTAATTTTTTCCCCTAAGCCCTCCTCATAATGAACAACATAGCTCTTTATATCTCTATCTTCAACAATAGTAGCACTTCCCATAAGCATCGTATCATCAACAAATTGTTGGTATGAGTAGGCCAAATTTTCTGAAGAGGGTTTTAAACCTTTCAAGCTACCTTCCATCACTCTTTTATGCATGAGCCTCCCTAGACTTTCAGCCATGACGGTAAAAAGAATAGGAGAGATAGGATCCCCTTGTCTGAATCCTCTTGACACCTTAAAAAAATGGGAAGGAGAGTCATTTATGATCATTGAGATGTTGGTGGTAGAGATCAATTCCCATATCAAATGTAAAAATATTTCAAAAAATCCAAAAGCTTGTAATACTTTAATCAAGTTCACTTCTAGTCCACCCTATCATAGGCCTTAGCCATATCTAGTTTGAGCAAGAAACCTTGGTTTTTTGAAACTTCTAGGGAGTGGATATTCACATGAATCGTAATAATAGAGTCCAAAATCTATCTTCCTAGAACAAAACCACTTTGTTGAGGAGAGATCAACATCAGAAGAACCCCTAAAAGCCTAGAAGTTATCACTTTAGAAATGATCTTGTAAAAATAATTTCATAAGCTGATAGGACAGAAAGAATCAAAAGAATTAGCACTAGGGAATTTAGGTATGAGAGAAATAAAGGTAGCATTAAGCTCTTTCATTAGTTTCCTAGCTCCCAAAAACTCTTTAACAACACTAGTAACATCATCAGCAACAATTTCGCAAAACACTTGGAAAAAGAACATGAGGAAACCATTTGGGCTAGGGGCCTTATTACCTTTAAAAGAAAAAATAGCCTTCCTAATCTCATCTTGTGAAGGGATCGCCATCAAGAGATTATTTTGATGTTCATTCAAGAAATTAGGAATGGCCTCAATCATAGTCTTTTGAGCATCCACATTCAACTCCTCTCCTAAAGAGAGAGGGTTAGTAAAGAACTGAATGGCCTCACTTCTAATCTCTTCCTCCCTCTCAATTTTGACCCCATCCTTCACTATATATGAAATTCAATTAGAGGCCCTATGTTTCATGGTGGTCAAGTGGAAAAACCTGGTGTTCTTATCCCCAATAGAAAGCCAAGCACATCTTGATCTTTGTTTCCAGTAATCCTCTTCTTTAGAGATAATATTATGATATTTAGAAAGGATTTCATTTTCCTTAAGAAGGAAATCTCCCACATAGCCTTCTTTCTGGATATGGTCCTAAATGTCCCTTAAATCCTATTGGAAAGTAGCTTTAGACTCAAAAATATCCCCAAAAACTTCCTTGTTCCAAGTCCTAACCTTGGATTTGACTTCACCAAGCTTCTTAGTCACTCTAAACATAGTAGTACCACTGACATTTATATCCCACCAAACTTGAATGTAATTAAATATGTTAGGATGAGATAACCACATTTTTTCAAATCTAAAAGGGAAATTCTTCTTACGTGACACAAACTTACCATAAAACTTATGGGGAAATGATCCAAGCCAATTCTAGAGAAAGCATTTAATGACCAACAATAGTCCTTCAACTAGTTATCTAAAATTAAAGTCCTATCAAGCCTAACTTGAATAAGATCATTCCCATCTCTCCTGTTAGACCAGGTGTAGGTAGCCCCCTTGAGGTCCACATCATGCAAACATTGAGAATTGATAATGCACCACATGTTACAAATGAAGAAGAATGCATAAAATTATGAAGCACGTAGAGGGGTTTGCAATAATAGATTTAGTTTCTTGACAATAAATAAGATTTTTTACTTTCCTTAGTCATAAATAATTTTCCTCATAGGTAAATCTTATGCATTATTGTAGAGTAGAGAAAAAAATTTCATCACATGAATCCACAACCTACCTAGAAGGATATCTTAGGAAATACTTCCTAAAATGACATGGATCACAGTGAATAGAATGATAGGGCTGAACTCAATAGGAAAAGAAATAGTACCTAGGTTCTACTAATGACCATTATTAAAACCCCATATTGAAAGTTTTAAAATAGTGAAAATAATTGTTCACATTAATCTTATTAATAAAGTCCATGGTAATCACATTAAGGCCCAAACCATTAATAATAATTATTCATTTGATTCCTATATATAATTAATTCCAACTATGATAAACATAGTTTGATTCAACCATTTAAGTTCAAGATGGGAAGCTTAAATTGAAAGAAGGGAATCTTATTAGTATTATTACAGATAAAATCCAATTGAGCAATAGCCTTATTGGACTTTGTAGAAGATGACATAGGTGTTGGAAAAAAAAGGACAGACAACTGAGAGGGGAGGTGAATCAGTTGTCACAAAGTATTTAAACTTCAAACTTAATCTCAAATCTGATGAATGAAAAGTAAATCATGAACAATCAACACATCACAAGCACAAAGAACACCAATATTTTTTATGTGGAAACCCTATTAGGGGAAAAACCATGGTGGATGTTAGTCCACAATATTTTACCATGTTAGAAGTATAAGAAAAAAATGGGAATGCACATGCATTTAGGCACATTTCCTAAAGTTCACTGCTCAAATACAAGAGGGCTCACTACTCAACAATACACAAGAACAAAGATTAGATCTGTAGGGTATGAACTAAGAAAATAGCTTCTACACAAGCCTGATTACAGTTCCAATTAAGCACATAAAACCTTCTTCACTCTTCACTCAAACTTCTTCTCACTTTTCTTTCCAACTGAATGAATAGATCAATATTCACACACTTCCTCTTCTCTAGCTTTTCTTCACTTCATACACACTAAATTTTGTCAAAAAATAACTCTTATATATCTACAACATGAAATTATATCAACAACCTTGTCGGACAAAAAATATAAAACACATTTTCAATGCCAACCCAAATTTACAAATAAATTTTCAATGTGGATCCAACACTGTCAGCTAATATCATGATGTGACCCAAAAAAATATCCTTGAGCACGCCAAACATTCAAATTTAAATCTTCAAGGATCCACAACATGTTACAACCATCATGTCGGCCAAAAACATGAAAACCTAAACATACCGAGAAAAATCTTTGACCACGAGCACACCAATCAACACGGACATACAAAAAGAATAGAGAATTATCTAGAAGCATGCAAAAACAACCAAACTAACAAAGAATCATCTACAGCAACAAAAATTACCAGAAACACATAAAATTCAATCAAGAACATTGACAAAACCCACAAAAATATTGTCAGAACACAACTGATCATAGCACGATCAAATCTTCGTGTGGACCTCTAAAACTTCCAATAGATGAACTAGATACTCTCAAAACTAAACCCTTTAGTCCACAAAAACTAACCTTCAATGTGTAGAGAAAGACACCTTCATGACCTTCACTATTCCGCTAGCAACCTGCAACTCTTCCTTTAACAATTTTCTCAATATCCTCAACATATACAACCTTCAATACAATAATGCTAATAGTGTTGACATCAATGAAAAGCACATATTAGCAACACAACCACAACATCCAACAATATCCCCCTTTAGCATTCATGGCAACACATGATGTGAAAAACATCATCAACCCAATTCCCAATCAACACTTACTCCCCCTTAGATTTTGACTCTTCTTCCTTAACCTCTTCTGCATAATCTTCTCCCCACAAGACTCTCTTCTTAGATAAGCAATAGTTTTTCACATGATTGTTCTCCCCCTTTGACATCAATCACAAAGATAAGCATTATCTTCCCACATATTAGCTCTGAACCATATATCTACACATCTGACTACTCCCCCTGAGTAGCAGCCATAGAAACAACAATATAGATTAGGAAATCTCTATGAAGCACACAAATTGATGCAAGTAAATGCATCTTTAGTTCATATCAGGAGGGGTAATTACCCTTAGCATCCATCTAAGATACTCAAAATTATCCTTCGGCAATGACTTGGTGAAAATGTCTACAATTTGTTCTTTGCTAGGCACATGCTCTAGCTTGACTTCTTTCTCACTCACTTTTTCCCTCAAGAAGTGAAACTTGATTGGTATATGCTTGGTCTTAGAGTGTAGCACCAAATTCATTGATATGTTAATTGCACTTGAGTTGTCACAGTATATGACAATAGGTTCATTGTATACTACTCTGATATCTTTTAGCATGTATTTCATCCACATCACTTGAGTACAGTTATTTACAGCAACAATGTACTCTCCCTCGATAGTAGATAGAGAAATGGAATTCTAATTTTTGCTTAACCAAGACACCAACTTCTTCTCTAGGAAGAAGGAACCACCACTAGTACTCTTCCTGTCATCTACATCTCTTGCCCAATCTGCATCAATATATGTATTCAAAGTAATATCATCATCCTTAGGATACCAAAGCCCAAAGTCAATTGTTCCTTTGAGATACTTGAAGATTCTCTTTACAACAGTCACATGAGACTCTTTTGGATCAGCCTAAAATCTAGCAACCATACATACATCATTCATAATGTCTAGTCTGGTCTGAGTTAAGTAGAGAAATCCACCAATCATTGACTTGTATCTTGTTTTATTTTCCTTAGGAGAATCATCATTCTGACTTAAATTGCGTCCAGTTACCATGGTAGTACGAATAGGTTTTGAGTCTTCCATGCCAAACTTATTCAACAACTCTTTCACATATTTGGACTGAGATATGAAGATCCCCTTAATTATCTAAAGTACCCTAAATCTGCATGTAAGACCAACTTCAAATACTTATTAGAAATGTTAGTTTAAAACACACAAATCTGCAAATACCTCTATGAAATAACATATCTATGCTAAAGAAATACCACAAGCAATGAAAACAACATCAAGAAGACATTTCAAAAGCAAGATAATCACCTATTCCATGTTGGATTGGTGTTACATGTGCTAGTAACCCTTTCCCAACCCTTGATCAATAGCTAAAATGATGATGTATTGCAATGGAGATGAAGAACAAGATTATTTCCCAAACCAAGAAAGTAACCTTGCATAAAATTGTGGATCCATGAATGAGAATGAAGGCCTTATTTTATAGATTTTCTTGATGAGAGATTGGCCAAGATGGTGAATGTGGGACTAAAGATCCTCCAATGAGAATAGGCCACTTGTCAAATGATGATAGGCCAATGGTTGTGCAAGATTTGGGAAGAGTGCCCATGAGAGGGAGAATTTGAATTTGAATTTGCAATAAATTTTGAGAGGGGGACAAGAAAAACAGAAATAAATGCCATGTTGTACTTGTCATGTTGAGGGAAAATGAGGTTTTTTAAATAAATCAATAAAATTGATTTACTTGTGCAAGTGGAGATATCTAGAGAATGCAAGTGGGTGAGATTAGTATTTAATCAGGGTTAGATTAAATAGATGATGATTATGTTAGTTTAATGATGATTAGGTGAGTTGACTTTTAGGACTTAAATACTTGATTTATTTAATTCAAAAAATGATGGAATATGATTTAGGATTTGATTTAAATGGATTTTTGATTTATTAAAAGGTTGATGATAATTTTTATTTGATTTTTTAAATACATGATCCTTGGAGATGAAATTACCTAATGAATGGATGAAAGTGCACCTAATTAATTGATGAATGGTCCTAATGTGAAATTTAAATGAATGAACCTAATCAAATGCAAAATGCTAATTTTGCATGTCTACATTTTGCCCCTCTTTGAAACAATGTTGTTGCGTTGGTTCAAAGAATAACTTGCCACAATCAAAATAAAAAAAAGTCTAATTTTTTGGATGCCCCAATAGAAAGTACACTGGTACATTGCCCCCTCGAGAGATCGGGCAAAAAGATTCGATTTGAGGGTCGATCTCTCAATAAAGATGTTCAAAATGGGTGGCTATGAATGACAATGCAAATGAGATAATTTTAAGATGCTTAGAATAACAAATCTATATTATCCTAAACAACTTCAATAATGATATGATATAAGATGGATGAGATTGATGATGTGATATGCTATGATTATGCAATGGATGAGTTATGAGATGCTTAGACTAACAGATCTATATTATGATGATGATGCATGTGAGATGATATGTAGAATTCTGATGATTTATGGATGCAAGATGAATGCATAATGGATGCATGATGGATGTATTGGTGATGATGATTAACTATTCATGCTATGATGTTAGTGCGGAAAATGAAGAAATTAGATGATGACAAGAGGATCCAACAAGCCAACATTATGAGAGATGATGAGAAATGATGATGAGAAATGATGATGATAGATGGATGATTTGCTTATCAAGGATTGGGATTTTCAAAGGGTCACTTACTTTATGTTTGATAACACGCCTAAGCACAATGCATCAAGGTATAAAGGACCAGGATGGCGTTGTACTTAATGTGATGGACTTTGACTCGACAAATAGATAGGAGTATTCTTGTTCACACCTAACATACGAAAACCTTGCTAGGATGCACTTTAGAAGTCTCAAACATCTCGGACCAAAACACAGAAAGGCATAACCAATCAATGCAATAGTCAACAAGCTATCCGAAACATCCTCCATACATATCTAACAAAGCAAGTATTTTCCAAGTTATTTTACAAGAACGTCCAACAAGAACAACAAACAAAAGAATGATGATTGTTGCCCCATTCCTATCTCTCTAAATCTTTCATTCAGATATCATCAAAAGGTCCTTGGATTGAGCGCAATAAGATAAGTCAAAAGAAAAAGACCAAGCACACAAACAAGCTAATGTTCTTCAATACCGCTAACCAAAAGGGAATGTGTTTTTAAGGATAATAACCAAAACTTATTGCCAAAAGATAATGCCCATTGTAGGAAGGATACATCCTAGGACATGTTAATGGATGGCGACACGTCATTTTGTTTATCCAAAATGTTCTTTTTGATAACTAATGCCCCTTGTAGGAAGGATTCATCCTACAACATGATGTTATCAGATGATTGATATGAGACTGTTTGGATGATGGACTATTGACACAAAGACTTGACCAACTTGTTTACGTACTGACTAAGACTTGAGACTTGACGCTTTTGAGATTTACTTTTAACCTGCTAGACTTGTTTCTAATTGTTTCACCAAAAGTTGAGGATGACGATCAGTTTATTATAAATGGTGCTTATTGCAGGTGCAAGTGAGATGAGGCAGATGGATTTTTTCAAATATTTGGATGTTTTTGGAATTTTACAATGTTTTGAGGTTGTTTTTGGTATTTTTTCAAAGTTTTGCAAATGTTTTGATTTTCAATTTTCCAATGTTTTTGGGATTTTCTAAGATTTTGACTGAGAGACTAACCTAAAGACCTATCCTAGGGGCCTCGGGGGATGATCGACAGATTAGCCTTGCCTACGTTATACACGTAGAGACCACGTAGTTCGACTAATGACTTGACTGATTTACAGATGACGATATACATGATGAGATGTCAGTTTATTATGACGGACTCCTATAGGACTGACCTAAATGTCTCGGGGGATGATCAAAGATCAACCTTTCCTACGTTCAAGCTCAGAGATGACATAGTTCGACAAGACGACCTTGTTTTTGGCTTTTTGAGTGACTTTTTGACCTATTTTTGGATTTTTGGATTTTTTGATGTTTTTGGATTTTCTAATTTTGAGGACTTTAAGACCATATACAAATCCAATCCGATGAGAACGTGCCCCCAGTGTGATGCAATAGACTACTCCGATAAAGGCAAGACAAACTGACCTTGAGAATGGGTTGAGTAGTACTAGGAGGGATCATGATACGAACACAGGACCAAGCTATGGTGTGGATGTGAGTGGATGAGTGATGAATGGAGATGAGATGGATGATGGAAGTGAAATGGAGGGATAATGACGAACAAGCTATAAAGGTCCTAGTGGATGGAAAGTGCTTATTTACACAAGGCGCCTGTTTGCAAGGTTTTCACCAAGGTACTTGCCCAAAGTGCCACCAAAGTGGTTTTCACTAGAGGACAATTTTTTTCTTTATCCTTTTTCTAATTTTTTTGGATTTTTCTACTTTTTTTATTTTTTTGTTGTTACCAAGACGCATATTTGCTAGGTTTTCGCCAAAGTAACCATTTTTTTAGGACTTTTTCTAATTTTTTTGGACTTTTTGGTTCTATACCTAGAAGAATTAGACATAAATTTTTTTGAGATGGGAGCTATTCATGGGCTCTTGCAAAGGTTCCCCTTTGGGTGTTGATAGTTGATATGCCCCTAATTTATAGCTTGCTGTGACGATGAAAGGCCCTAACCAATTGGGTTCGAACTTGCCTTTGCTGCTAGGATTTGGGACATTCTTCTGATTTTCTTTTAAGACTAGTTCTCCGACTTGGAAAGTCCTGCTTCTGATCCTCTTGTTGTAGCTTCATTTTGAGTCTATTTTGATAGACTTGCAGATGATTCAAAGCATCAATCCTTCTCTCATCTAGTAACTCCAGTTTGTTTAGTCTTGAAACCTAATATTCTTCATCAGTGATGAGATTTTGTAGTGATATTCTAAGGGATGGGAGCTCGATCTCAATGGGGAGTACAACTTCTAATCCATAGACCAAGGAGAAGGGGGTGGGGCCAGTGGGTGTGCGGATGCTGGTTCGATAAGCCCAGAGGGTGGGATTAAGCTACAAGTGCCAGTCACAACCTGCGTCATTGACTGCTTTCTTGAGGATTTTGAGGATGGTTTTGTTCATGGCTTCTGCTTGGCCATTGCCTTGGGGATAGTACGGGGTGGAGAAGCGATGCTGGATTTTGAATTTCTCGCACAAGTTGTGAACGTCTTGGTTCTTGAAGGGTGTCCCATTATCTGAGATAATGGCTTGTGGGACACTGTAACGATAGATGAGATAGTTCAGGATGAATTTTAAGATTTGCTTTCTAGTGATATAGGTCATGGGTATGGCTTCCACCCACTTTGTGAAGTACTCAATTGCAGTTATAATGAATTTGTGGCCATTGGATGAGGTGGGTGAGATTTTCCCAATGAGGTCGAGTCCCCACTGTGAAAAGGGCCATGGTGTGATAATCGGGTGAAGCTTTTGAGCTGGAGCATGGATGAGGTCCCCATGCTGCTGACATTGTAAACACCTTTTAGCATGATCATGTGCTTCTCGCTCCATTGTGGGCCAATAATACCGCAGCCTTAGCAGTTTCTTGGCTATGGTTATTCCGCTCGAGTGTGAGCCACAAATACCGTTATGAACCTCGGTTAGAGCAGTTAATGCCTCCTCAGCGTTTAGACAGTGAAGTAAAGTAACCTCTATGCTTCTACGGTATAAGGTATCACCTAGGATGACAAATCTGGATGCCTTTTTGATAAAGGTTCATTTTAGGCTCGATGGTAGGTCAGCGAGTAAGACTCTTATTTCAAGATATGTATAGATGTCATGATACCAAAGATCGCCTAGACCAACGATTTCACACACATATTCTGATTCTGGTACCTCCAATGTGGGAACGAGAATCTGCTCAATCAGAAATTCATATTTTGGTACGTTATGAGGGATGTCTAATAGAGACCCAATTGTAGCCATGGCATCAGTTGCTCTGTTGTTGGTTCTTGGAATCTGCTCAAATGTTATGTCGATGAAGGATTCTTTTAGAGTCTCCACCAATTTTTTGTATGGGGTTAGCTTGTCATCCTCTGTCTGATATTCATTATTGACCTGATTTATGATCAATTGAGAGTCTCCATATACCTTGAGAGCTATGATATTCCACTGCACTGCTATCCTGAGACCTATAGTCAAAGCCTCATATTCTGCAATGTTGTTAGTGCAAGGGAATGCAGTTTGTATGATCTTGGTATGCAGTCCCTTTGGGGGGTGATGAAGAAGATACCAACTCCTGATCCGTGCTGTGTATATGACCCATCAAAGTATAGTTTCCAGTGATCAGCAACATTGAGGTTAAAGATGGATTCATCTGGAAATTCAAATACAAGAGGATTTCATAATACATAGGTGCTTCTGCTAATTGGTCTGCAATAACTTGACCCTTGATGTCTAAATTTTCTCTCTACATACTTGATGTCATATTTTGATAATATCATGACCCATTTTTCCATTCTTCCAGTTAACATTGCCTTTGATAAGAGATATTTAAGGGGGTCAATTTTGGCAATAAGCTTTATCTTGTGTGCCAGCATATAATGTCTGGATTTTTGGGATGCAAACACTATTGCGAGGCAAGCTTTTTCAATGAAGGAGTAATTTAACTCATGACTGACCATTGTCCTACTAATATAGTAGATGGCCCTTTCTATTCTGTTTTCATCATGCTGAGCAAGAAGAGCTCCTAGGGCTGCTACTATTGCTGACACATATAAGATCAATGGCTTTCTCGGGATAGGTGGCATTAACACTAGAGGTGTTAGTAGATATTCCTTTATTTTTTTGAATGCCTCTTCACACTTGGTATCCCATTTGTATACTACCCCCTTGTGGAGTAGGTGTGAATATGGGTTCTGCTTGTCTGCCAATTGTGCTATGAACCTTCTAATGGATTGGAGCCTACATTGGAGGCCTCTTAGTTGCTTTAAGTTCCTTGGTGCTTCCATCTCAAGGATTGTATTGACTTTTGTTGGATCCACCTCGATACCCCTCATGGAGACTATGTATCCTAGTAGTTTACCTGATTGTATGCTGAAGATGCACTTCTTGGGATTTAGTCTGACCTTGTATTCCTCTAATCTATCAAAGATAGCACTTAGGGTTGCTATATGATCTTGTCTTTTTCTTGACTTTGCTAGGATGTCGTCGACATAGTCTTCAACTATTTTGTGAATCATGTCATGGAAGATCAATGTCATGGATCATTGTTATGTTGCTCCTGCATTCTTGAGGTCGAATGGCATCATGTTCTAGCAATAGGTCCCCCATGGACAAGTAAAAGTTGTCTTATGTTGATCTTCTTTTGCTATCATAATCCGGTTGTATCCTAAAAATCCATCCATTAGTGATAGCATCTCATGCCCTACTATCATGTCCACTATCATGTCAATGTTGGGGAGTGGGAAATCATCCTTGGGACATGCTTTGTTCAAATCTCTAAAATCCATGTAGATTCTGATAGCTCTGTCAGGTTTTGAAACAGGTACCAAGTTTGATACCCATTCTGGATAATCAATTGGTCAGATGAATCCAACATCTAATAGCTTTTTGAGCTCCATTTTGACTAACAAAGCAATTTGAGGATGCATTTTGTGAAGCTTTTGTCTAATAGGTTATTTGGATACACTGCTAGGTGGTGGACCACAGTATTTGGATCAAGTCCTGGCATATCAGCATAACTCCATGCAAAGTTTATTTGTCTTTCCCTTAGGAATGCTGCTAGGAGTTCTTGCTCTTTTGATAATAATGATTCTGCATAGAATGTGATATGCAGGGTCTCCTCCATTCCTAGGTTGATTGGGTTGCATTTTTTGGCCAAGACTGTTGATTTCTCTTGATGAATAGCTCTTAGGGGAAGATTGAATCCTTCATCCTCAGGCACCTCAGAGAGGTTTTCACCGTTGGATACATCCTTTATTTTTACTATTTTCTTGTTAGAGAGTGCCATGGTGTGGTTTTCACTCAAGGACTTGGATATGATTCTTAGTTTCTCACTTTTGCGACTGAAGGATTCAATCGTTTCCCCATAGTAGGCGTGTGTGTCCAGCTCCATTATGAATCCTACCTTGTGATCTCCATCTGGAATGTTATTCCTCAACCCCATGAATTCTGAGAGCACTTCAACATTTTTGAATGTATCGAGAACTGGTGGTCCTCGTTGGTTATAGTCGATCAGTTGGGGGTAGACTAAGCAGATCTCATGATTTTGAATATTTGGTTCAAAGGATATGGTACTAATCATACACAGGGTGGTATCTTTGAATAACCTAGGTAGGTTGGATAAGGTATCTTCATCATCGCTACTAATTAGGGCTCAGTGATAAAGTTATGCATGTTTGTCCCTATGGATATTGGGGAGTGCACTTGTACTAGGACTGGCTGAGGAGAAACATTAGCGGCTCTAACCAGAGGACTTTGGCCATGTATGGTTATTCTTAGAGGGGTACATCCAAGACCAAGATTTGTTATAGATCGCATCTCAGGCATGATTGGTATTAAGAGCCCATTGTCATTTTGTCCTAGTCTTTGATTTTGGTCATAGCCCATTGCAAGGATCATGTGTAGGCCTTTGCTTCTTTCATCCATTGGTAATTCAGGTGTCGCTCTTTCATCTTGATACAACATGTTTGATGAATCTGCTTCAATTACCTCATGGCCAAGGTCTCCCCACCTTGTGAATTCAGGATAATTTTGAGGATAGGTTTGAGATGTGGGAGCTTGATTTTCTTGTAGGTGTCCTCATGATCTTGGAGATTGTGGTAACTCTCCTATCACAAAAGCATTGTTAGGGAGCCTATAACTTCCACAACTGTCCTCCTAGATGATGAGCTTGATATCGGATATGGTGGGAATGGCAGGTGTCTCTGTCGCAGAAGTGAACATGAGAGTGGTGGGATCGATGTATGATGTGGATGGGCCCTCATCATTTTTTGGCACTTGGGGGATTTTGTAATATTTGGCTTCAAGGTTCTTGCAGTATAAAAATGGCTCAGGATCTCCATGGACAGTAACCTCTTGTCCATTATGTGTGAATTTCACACATTGGTGGAAGGTTGATGCTATGGCTTTCATCGCATGAATCCATGGGCATCCTAGGAGGATATTATATGGCAATTCAAGGTCCAAGACCTAACATGTGGTTTCCATGAGTGTTGGCCCTACTTGGATAGGGAGCTTAATTGTGCCCTGAGACACTCTTTCTTGGTCATCATATGCTTTGATTGGGATGCCCTTCCCTTTATCAATGGAATCTTCTAATATCTTTAACTACTTGATGAGACTAAAAGAATAGATGTTCAAACCTGCACCTCCATCCACCAAGACCCTTTTGATTTTTTTTTTGTTCACAATGAACTCCAAGTGAAGTGCACGATTGTGAGATGGTTGGGCGGGAAAATTTTGGTTAGAAAACATAAGGAGATTAGGTGTTATGATGTTTCTAAGCATAGCTTGGAATTGTTCCACATCGAGGTCTGCGGGGATGGTAGATGAGGCTAATGCTTTCTCAAGGATCTTTTTATGCACTGATAAGATTTTTAACAACTCCATGATGGAGATGTGTGTTGGCGTTCTTTTGAGTTGGTCTACAACATTGTAGCTATACAGAACGGATCTTGATGTAGGGACTCTATTTGGTTGGGATGATCCTACAATGGTGACCTTTCCGCCTCTTTTGGTGACTCCATAGTCTTTGGCATGAGCACCTTTGATGGTGATGACCATGCAATTTTCATTGAGGTTGGCAACAACTGTTTCGTATACATGATTTACACTACCTTTTCCTTTATCCTTGTTATTCCCTTTGTTGCCATGATTTGGCATTGGATTCATGTGGATTTTAAGATCCTAATTCCTAGGAGGTGGTTCCACGTTTATAAGTCTTTTGTCGATGAGATCTTGGATGATGTTCTTGAGTATCATACAACTGTTTGTGGTGTGGCCTTTGATTTTGTGGAACTCACATAGTTGATTTTCATTATACCAAGGAGGTTTGACATCAGGTTCTTGATAATCCTCAAATGTAGGAGCTTGAATGAGTTTTTCATCGATTAGCTTTTTCATGATGTCCTCAAATGGTTCCCCCAAAGTAGTGTATTTTCGTTTGGGGTATGTTTTTTTTTGAGGTGGTCCTCTTTGGTCGTTGATGTTATTGATGGTGGGGTTATTGTTGGGTTGATATGTTGTGTGATGAGTGTCGCTTGTGGTTGGATTTAGTGGGGTGTATTTTAGTGGACCACCAATGACCACCTACCAACATGCCATCATTAGTGATGTTTTTTGTTTCTACCCATGTGCTTAGGTCTACTGTAGCTTGGATGACAAAAATTTTGTTTTGTATTTATATGATGTTGATTCGATGGGTTGGGTTGCAAGGGCTCTTCGATGCTAAGTGCCTTGAGATCGCTTGATCATAGGTGGTGATTCCTAAACCTTGAGATGACAAGTGGCTTTCAAGGTTGGGATGACGTACCTTGTTGCTCTTCTCGCATGGTCCAATTGTCCGACAATTTGGATCGCCATCGCTAGGAATGGAAGCAAAAGATTCACTCTTTCATTGTTTCCGCGATAGTTCTTCGAGACTAACATCCATTGTAATGTTACATGAGTTTCTAATGAATTCATCTCTCGATTTCCTAGAATGTTCGATGCCTAGGGTAAGTGAGAGAACCATTCTATAGTGTTGCCCGCTAAGCTCCTAGGAATAGCCACATCGACAGATCACCATATGCAACCTCCATACAATGAACCCGAAATTCCCTAATGTGATCTTGTGGTTTCCCATCCCTTGATATTCAAATTTAGGGATCCCAACCTCTTAGGGAATGGTTTCATGTCTAGGCTCCTATAAATGGATAGGGACACCCGCTTCGTTTTGCTTTAGTGTCTCCCTAATTGAGTCAAGCACTTGTTGCAAGAGCAACCTGAGTTGTGTTGTCATATCATTCTGGGGATCAGGGGGTGGGATGAATGTGTTTTGGGGTGTTGCAATCGTGGTTTGGATGGATGGGTTGGTTGGTGCATTGTTCAATGGTATTGGTATGTTGTGGCGGGTGAAGTAGGCTTCTACTTGCTTTTGGATGAACAATGCTTGTTGTTGCTCTTGTTGTTGTTGTGCTAAGATTTTTGCTTGTTGTTGTACTTGTTGTTGTTCTAACAATGCTTGTTGTTCTACTTGCTACTGCGCTTGTTGCTATTCTAACAACGCTTGTTGTTCTGCTTGTTCTTGTTCCCACAATGCTTGTTGTTGGGCTGCCAATTCTGCTACTTCTTGCTACTCTTTGTATTGCTTTAGTGCTTGCTAATACACTTGCAATTGCACTGCTTGTGCAAGAAGTTGTGCTTGTGCTTGTGCTTGAGCTTGTGCTTGGGCTTGCACTTGTGTGGCTTGTTGTTACAATAATAGTTGTGCTTGAGTGACCCTTTGTGCTTGCAATGCTTGTACAACTTGGGCAGCTTGAGCGGATTGTTGTTGTTGTTGTTGTAATAATGCTTGAGCTTGTTGCACTTGTTGTGCTTGTATTGTAGCTTGTGCAGCTTGAGCGGCTTGTTGCACAGCTTTTTGTTTTTGCACTTGTTGGTATCCTCTTTAAAAAGTGGCTTGTAATGTTGCGTCAAATTGGTTTGATGTGGTGAACATTGGTGGTGATGGAGGTGGTGGTGGATTCGGAATGGTGGTAGATGATGATGTTGTGTTGATTATTTGGCTGGTGGATGGTGTTGTCATGTTGATTGCGTGATTCGTGGATGGTGTTGTTGATGTGGTAAGTGGCGTCGTTGATGTGATTGGCCCTTGAGAGACCATTCTTTGCAATGTTGCGGGGGTGTTTGATGATGTTGCCATTGCTTGTGTGTTTGTCGTTTGTTGTTGTGATGTCAACAATAAGTTTTGAGCATTTGGAAAAATGTTTTGATTGATAGTTGGGATGTTGTTTTGATGGATACTTGGTAGAGGGAGAAGCCCTAAACCAAGGAGTGGTGTAGATGATAATGGTGATGGTGGGAGAGGTGGAAATGTAAGGGAGGTGAATCCTTGTGAGAGTGTTGTAGTGTTGAAAATGCCCCCTGGTCTGAACATGTCTCCCTCCTCTTGTGGATTTGTGAGAAGAGGTGTTTGTGGTGCTCTGTGAAAAGATGATGATGGGTCATAATGTAAAGTAAGAGGAATATTTTGGTGTAATGGATTATGGAGGATGTTTTGTTCCACTGTGGTGTTTGCGTCCAAGTTTTGATTATTCACAAGAGGATGTGATTGAAGTGCATTGAGGAATGTGTTTCCCTTGTTAACATTGGGTTGAGCTGGAGCAAATGATGTTGTGATTTGCAGGATATTTTCTGTGATGTTTTGAGATGGGGGTGTGGATGAAATGGGGATGGCAGATGAGATTGGTGGAAAAGATGCCTCTACTATAGTTCTCACATCAAAATCCAAAGGCAACTTGGCCCCTTGTTTTGCTAGTTCAAGCATGTACAACAAAGGGTTGAGTCTCATCATGATGTTGATGATTCTATGGTTGCCCAAATTTTGGAGCATTTTCGCTATTTCTTCATGAGATATTCCAAAGGTATGATCCTCTCCATGGGTTTCCTCTTGTGGGTTTTGCGATGATGTTGGAAGGCTAATTGTGAGATTTCCATCCCCAATGGGATTCATTTCAGGATTGGTTTGGCTAAGATCACTTGAAGCGGGTGTTTCTTTGTTGGCTTCCATACTCTTCTTGTATTGAGATATCGTTTGAACCATAAAACAAGGATCAATCTTCGAAAATATGGGAGATGAATCTCTTGGTTCCTTGGATTAATCTCTATTTTATGTCCCAAAGTGGAAGTTTTAGGATGCTTTTTAGGATCAAATGTGATGATGATATGATGGTGATGTTTAAAGATGGATGTTATGGATTTTTTGGCTTTTGATAAATCGTGAATGAAATGCTAGGACTTTGGATTTTTTATTGGTTTGATTTTTGGATTTTGAGATTTTGTCCTTGATATTGATTTTGATTTTGATTTTGATTTTGAACAAAAAGACCCTAAGATGTTTGATAATGATCTAAATGATAGTTGTGTTTAAAGGATGATGATTTGGATATGTGTGAGGAGAAGGATGCATCTACCCACACCTACCCAAACAAAATGATTGTTTCACTAAGTATATGGAGAAGGATTCATCTACATACACTAAGCTAGACAAGATGATTTGGATGACTTTGACTAAGGATATGCAAAAGGATGCATTTACACATTCCTAGCCCAAGGTGTTTTGATAAATGTTTTCAAGGACTTGGTCTCAATGATTTTGGTGTTTGCTTGATTTTGTCATAAAGCCTAGCACTTCAAGGATGATTTCAAGGTTTTTTCAAAACATGATTTGTGAGATGATGTTTGATGTTTTGAAAGATGGATGAAAGAGGTTTGATTTTTTTTTATCCCTAGATGAACCTAAAAAGACCACTTTGTTTTCCTAGACCTAGGTATTGAAGAGCATGCAAATGCTTCCTAATGACCTTTGTAACCAAGAAATGATTTGAACATTTTGGATTTCCAATCAATGATTTGTGCTTTTGGGATTTTGGAGTCTTCAACACACATGAAAGTTCACTTTTTTTTATCTTTACTTAATGTCTTTATTTTACCAAAAACACTCTCTTTGATTAAAGTTTCAAACTAAGATGTCCAATGTCTTAATTTCTTTAAACCCCACAATATATTTTATGTTGAAATTCAATGATCTTAAGGCAAGGGTTTTCCTATTGTTTACTCAAGAAGAAAAATTGAGGTATAATCCAATGCTTAGGAACCTCTAAGGATGTGAATCCCAAGGGAAAGCAATGGCATATGGATTGAGTCAATGATATTTGTCTTCAAGAGGGTTTGAAATTTTGAGAATCATGTTGAATGTTTGTTTGCAAAATGTTTTTGAATACAACACTATGTTTTCAAACCAAGACAAGTACAAGCCCTATGGATGTGTAAGACAATATTTGTTGAATCCCCACTTGGACAAGTCCAACTACGCCTATCTTTAGCGAATGGTTAGATGCTTGACCCCACTAGCTCCCCTCCATGACACTCACTTATACGGGGCAGCCAAGCATCAACACCCATGAAACTCCCATGGCATGTTTTCCATTTCTACTAAAGACTGTAAAAGTGTGGGGCAGCTTCAGAACGACCGTTCTTGCACCAACAAATAGATTAAGGATTTTGGAAAATCCTAGCACATGGGTTCTAGTAAGGACTTTCCACTCGTGGAGATTGACCCATATGGCAAGAGTCCCCTTTCAGATCCATCTTGTCAGAGCCAACCACATGATAATGACGTTTAACCAATACCCACATTTATATCCTTACTGGAAATACTCTTGGCTTTAGAGTGTTCTCGGTTGAGTCATTCCCTTGGGTGAGTACTTGTTCCCCAAGGTATGCCCTCTAAGATAAACAAAAGCAAGCAAAGATACAATCTGTAACTCAATCGATCTTTGATGGCACAAAGAAAGAGAATTTATGCGAAAATGCCCCTACTCATACTCGCACAAGATGTTCAATTTTAAGCCCAAATCGAAGTGTTTCAAAGCAATAAAATGCATTTTGAGTGTTTCTCTTGCACCCTAGATCGCACAAAGCGCAAGGGGAAAGGATACGCATTCAAAATGCACCCAAGACAAAATCACAATTCAAGCACTTGTTCATTTTATAGCCTTCAAAGCAATTGTGTGATTCATTTTAAGCACCAAATGAAATATGAAGATTGCTTGTCCAATTTTTAACCCAAAATGAACTCTAGTAAGTGTCTAAGCTTGAATTTTAACCTTTTGCGAATGGAGAAAATCAAATTGTTCTTTTTAGTTCCAAAGGAAAATTAGTGCCCTAGGAGTGAAAAGGTAACAATTTCATAAATAAGTGTTGAACAAACACTTAAAGTGTTAAAAAAAACACTTTGAATTTTCAAAAAAAATTCTCCTTTTGTTATCATTTGCTAGCCTTCTCCTTCACTTTGTACCTTTTCCTTTCGCTTTTCCTTTGTACCTATTAATATCACAATTAAGGCATGTCAACTTTGTAAAGAACCATAAATAATAACTCAATAATGAATGTTAATGTGCTTTTGACTTGCACCTTCTTTCATTTTTATGAAAAAATTGATAGCCAACATTATAATATTTACCCTTTTTATCAAAAATATATGATTCCATGAGAAGATATGACCGACAATGGTTTTTGAAAACAATGGCCTTCAAAATCAATAAGTCAATAGCTTGATGTAATCATAAGTGAAAGAGATGATAAAAAGAAAGACTCGCTGATAAAGCTTCTCAAAAGTTTTCAAACTAATTATATTATAAAAAGACAACCAATATATACAAACTTAATGACATAAATCTTTGTGAAAACCGTGGCACAAAAGTAAAACAAATTTATCAAGGTATTAAAGAAGAAATCCCATAGACCGTAGCATAGATCATGATAGGAAAAAGCTCTGGCATGTACAAGATATATTTTAAAGATCATGCTATTAATGCACCCAACAAGCAAACTGCACCATGAATGATTTTGTTTCAGACACTTAAATGGAACAAGTGGCATACAGATTTGAAAGATACTAGCAGCCTTTACCTACTTTGCATATTCATAAAATTCCTCCATTATTTAAATCAGTTTGACAGATGGATTATGGGGTGCAACATAGAAAATGTCATTTAATAGCTGTCTTTAATGAAACTTACAAGGAGATTACTCATAAAAATTGCTCAAAAACTCAAACAGTATAAGTAATCTAGAAAAATGCAACTAAACTCACCGTTTTTAATGCTTCTGCTCAGTTATTATACAACAGTTCAACAGCTAAAGCGATATGACTAGATACAAACTAGTGCCATTATGTATACCAACGCATTTAAGACATACTAACAGAGGGTGGAACTACGGATAATTTTTTAAAAAAACTTCATGATAACTATGGATAAATGTGTGACAGGACGTTTTTAAGACTAGACTGAAATAGTAATGTTGAAATGGAGTGTTGCTACTTAATACGTCAAGGTCTTTACAAACTCATGCATTCTCTTGTTATCTTCCCTATACAGATGCAAAATTAATAATCCATCGAACGCAGATGCAGAAGTTTAAAGCAAACAAATACACTAACGTGTTGGGGCATCAAATCTTTCAAATGTTGGGTTGGCATAAATTTTGTAATTTTCTATGAGAGTGAGTTGTTTCCAGCACCAAATGTAATCAATATGTTGTTGGACAGAATACTCAAAGGAGATATTAGCACACAATAGACAAAGATTGCAGAATCAAAGACATGAAGTTTGTTAGCTCTTAAATTCGTGCCTTAATAGCATTCAAAAAGAATGAAGATTTTCATACTAGATGTAGTTATATATGGTAGGTGTAAAGTTGTGTTCCATTGCCTAGTGCTACGGCCTCCTTGTCAGCGCCTAAAATGCTAGTTAAAAAGAAAGAAAAACAACTTTCATGCTATCATAATGATTCTAATTGATACGACATAGCTATGTGTAGAAGTCCAAGAAAGCACCTTTGACACTTGAAGAACGATAGCCAAGAAGAGGTTTTTGGGAATGGTAAATACAACACGTAGAAACCCAATCGACATGAGATATGCACATGGATTAGCTAAAGTTTATGACTTCCCAGATGGCACAAATATGTGCTAATCAACAATAGAGGGTCATTCCAATTCAAGACTTAATGCGTTCCTACAAGATTAGCATGCATAAAACTCCAAGACAAAGAGACATATATACCAAAGATTCAGTTCATATTGAACAATTTAAACTGCCTAAAAATTTGAAAAAATTTCTAAGATTTATAACCCCAGCCAGCATCTTCCTCTTGTTAGCATCAGGAAGAGTATCTTAAGAAGAATGAAGGGCATAAGTTCATTGACGACAAATTCGCAAAATTAATGAATTCCATGTTCCACCAAATTTGAGAAAAATAGAAAGATGAAATCATTTAATTAAATATTCATGCCCAGGATTCTCTAAAATTCTATTAGGAAAGTTCAAATATTCTTTATAATAAACATAGTACGATGGTGGAGGTAGCTGAGAATAGTCTTGCCTTATAACAAAAGATTTCTTATTAGCATATTTCTAATAAAAAATGGAACAAGTTTTCAAATGAAACAGTTTTGACATAGATATAATATTAGACGAAGATAACCAACACATATATGTAAAAACTCTTAGGTTCCCTCCTTCTAGCACCATAATGAAGTACCCTAAATTTGCATGTAAGACCAACTTCAAATACTTATTAGAAAGGTTAGTCTAAAACACACAAATCTGCAAATACCTCTATGAAATAACATATCTATGCTAAAGAAATACCACAAGCAATGAAAACAACATCAAGAAGACATTTCAAAAGCAAGATAATCACCTATTCCATATTGGATTGGTGTTACATGTGCTAGTAATCCTTTCCCAACCCTTGATCAATAGCTAAAATGATGATGTATTGCAATGGAGATGAAGAACAAGATTATTTCTCAAACCAAGAGAGTAACCTTGCATAAAATTGTGGATCCATGAATGAGAATGAAGGCCTTATTTTATAGATTTTCTTGATGAGAGATTGGCCAAGATGGTGAAAGTGGGACTAAAGATCCTCCAATGAGAATAGGCCACTTGTCAAATGTTTATAGGCCAATAGTTGTGCAAGATTTGAGAAGATTTCCCATGAGAGGGAGAATTTGAATTTGAATTTGCAATAAATTTTGAGAGGGGGACAAGAAAAGAAGCAATAAATGCCATGTTGGACTTGTCATGTTGAGGGAAAATGAGGTTTTTTAAATAAATCAATAAAATTGATTTACTTGTGCAAGTGGAGATATCTAGAGAATACAAGTGGGTGAGATTAGTATTTAATCAGGGTTAGATTAAATAGATGATGATTATGTTAGTTTAATGATGATTAGGTGAGTTGACTTTTAGGACTTAAACAATTGATTTATTTAATTTATAAAATGATGGAATATGATTTAGGATTTGATTTAAATGGATTTTTGATTTATTAAAAGGTTGATGATAATGTTTATTTGATTTTTTAAATACATGATCCTTGGAGATGAAATTACCTAATGAATGGATGAAAGTGCACCTAATTAATTGATGAATGGTTCTAATGTGAAATCTAAATGAATGAACCTAATCAAATGCAAAATGCTAATTTTGCATGTCTACATTATCTAACCAAGTAAATTGCAATCCCAGAAAGAACTTCATATCTCTAATCATACTCATCTCAAATTCATTCTTCATTTCATCAAAAAACTTCATACATAGATTATCGTCTCCAAAAATAATGTCATCAACAAAGAACTCAGTAATTAACTCTTTGTCATGATCCAATGTGGAATACAAGTTCCTATCAGCAATACCTTTATTGAATCCAAGCTTCAATAAGTATTTATCCAATCTAGCATACTAGGCTCTGGGGGCTTGCTTGAGTCCATATAGAGCTTTCTTCAGTCGGAAAACCATTTCTTCCTTATCAATCAGTTCAAATCCATCTAGTTGTTCAATATATACTTCTTCTTCTAGCTCACCATTCAGAAACCTGACTTCACATACATTTGATAGAATTTATAGTTCTTATATGCAACATAAGCAAGAAATAACCTTACAGCTTCAATTCTGGCAATAAGTGCAAAGGTTTCTTCAAAAGTAATACCTTCCATTTGTGACTACCCTTTACATACTAGTCTTGCTTTATTCTAGACCACTTCACCTTGTTCATTCAGCTTATTCTGAAAGACCCATTTAGTACCAACCTCATTTTTATCTTTAGGTCTAGGAATAAGTATCCATATATCATTCTTTTCAATTTGCATCAGTTCTTCCTTCATGGCTTCCATCTAGTTTTCATCATTGCAAGCTTCATTGACATCTTTAGGATCAATCTTGGAAATCAGGCAATACTCTTCTGCAATTTTTCTAGTTTGCACACCTTTATTCTTGTCTCCTATAGAATGATTTAACTTTACATACTTCAGAGTTTTAGGATTCTCTTAAACTTCTGGTTCTTTTGTTCTTTCTCCTACACTTGCACTTGTCTCTCCTTCATGACTAACTTGATTTACCGGAACAAATGGAAGTTGTTGTTTTGAAACATATGGCACAATTTGAAGTTGGTTATGTGTCTGAGCATTCTTCTCTTTGTTTGTGTTGTATTCCTAGTCATCTGAATCATATCCACTGTATCTGGATGATTTAGAAGAATCCTCATCAACTCTGCAATTTACACTCTCAACCATTTTTCTTAATCTTTTGTTATAGCATTGGTAGGCCTTTCTTTTAGTAGAGTAACCTAGAAAGATTCCTTCATCATTTCTTGCATCAAACTTTCCTATTTCCTCATCTCTCTTAATGTAACACTTGCTTCCAAAGATCTTGAAATATTTAACAGTAGGCTTATAAACAAACTATAGTTCAAAAAGAGTCTTACTAGAATTACCATTTACATTTACCCAGTTCAAATTGTAGCATTGCTTATAGCTTCACTCCAATAGATGTGAGGCACATTTCCTTCAATCATCATTTTTTTAGCAGCATCTAGAATTGTTTTGTTCTTCCTCTCTACAGCTCCATTCTCTTGAGGGTTTCAAGGAGTAGATAACTGTCTTCTAATTTCATGCTCTTCACAAAAATAATTAAACTCCCTGGATGTGAACTCACCACCTGTGTCTGACCTTAAGCATTTTATTTTCAGACCTTTCTCATTCTCTACCATAGCTTTGAAACTTTTGAAATTTTCTAATGCTTCACATTTTTCTCTTAACAAAGCAACCCATATCATTCTAGAGTAATCATCAATAAGCAGCATAAAGTACCTTTCTCCATGAAGACTTCTAACTCTGGAGGTACCACATAGATCAGCATGTACCAACTCTTGTAATCCATTTGAATGATTTTTTTTCTCTGAAAAGAAACTCTAGTCTATTTTCCCATCTAACAATCCTTGCAAATTGTGTCAGCAGGCTTCAGTAGCTTAGGTAGATCTCTTATTTCTTGAGTGGAACTTACTTTGACAATGTTATCAAAATTTACATGACACAACCTTCTATGCAATAACCATCTTTCATCTACTTGAGCAATTAAACAACTTTCACTAGCAACATTCAGGTGAAAAATATTACCTTTTGTCTATTTACCTGAAGCAATTACATTTCCAAAACTTCCAAGTATCCTGCATCTTCCATATTTGAACTAAAGATCATAACCCTTGTCCACCATCTGTCCAACACTCAACAAGTTGTGCTTTAAGCATTCAACATAAAGAACATCATCAGTGTTATGCTTACCATCAAGACAAATAGATCCTCTGCCATGAATCATACATGCATTGTTATCTCCAAATATTACAACCCCACTGTCATACTTCTCTAGACTTAAAAATTTTCTTTTGTCACCATTCATATGATGTGAGCATCCATTGTCAATGAACCACTCATCCGTTTCTTCAATTCGGGCTGCAAGAGCTTTCTCAACTTTAGTAGATTCAATAGCCACTAGACTATTTTCCTTGATAGCAATCATCTTCATTTCCATTTTCTTTATCAGACTCATCATCAATCACACCTTCTTCAAAAAAATAGCATTTCTTTTGAAATTTAGGTTTGTAAGGCTTAGACCTAGGAACACTTTCAGGACACCTTAATGTAAAAAGACCTATTTTACTGCAAGAAAAACATTTGATAGGAAACTTTTATTTATACTTACCTTGTCCTCTACCTTCTTTCTTTAAAATCATTGCTTCGAACTCTTCTACCTCTCTTTCTTCATCTTCAAGTTGTTTTATTTCTTTCTCATACTTGAATGTCTTTCTAGAACTTTCTTCCAAATCATATCTTTGCTTGTTTCTTTTGGATACAGTAGCCTTAATGCAATTTTAGTTTTGGGAATAGATTCACCAAATTTTCTCAACTCAAAGGCAACAAGTTTACCAATCAGTGTATCCATTGTCACATTAGTCAATGATCTAGTTTCTTCAATAGCATGAGCCTTTGCTTTGTAGGAGGGAGGCAATGATCTGAGCACTTTAGCTACAATTTATTCCTCATCCAGGGTACCACCGACATATTTAATACCCATCACTATTTCATTTACCCTTTGCATAAGAGAAAAAATATTTTCATCTTCACCCATCTTCAAATTTTCATACTTGCCTTTCAAACTCTGTAGCTTAGCCATCTTCACATGTACATCTCCTTCATACACAGTTTCCAGCTTTGTCCACATCTCATGAGTTGTCTTCAGACCTATCACATTTGTCATTTTTGAATCTATTAGAGCACTCAACAAAGCTTCCATAGCCTGAACATTATTCTCAGCCTCTTTAATTTCATCAACAGTGGAAGGACCATTTTGAGGAATAACATATTTTTTCTTTGTAATCTTCCAGTAGGGTTCACCAATACACCTCAAATGACACTCCATCCTCATTTTCCACAATGAGTAGTTTGTTCCATCAAATCTAGGACTATCCTTGTATGATGCCATCTTGGATCACCTCAAGCTTTTAAACTTCTTCAGAGGAACCTACTCTGATACCAATTATTGGCAAAACAAGGATAGACAACTGAGAGGGTGGGATGAATCAGTTGTCAAATAATATTTAAAATTTTCAAACTTAACTTAATCTCAGATCTGATGAATGAACAGTAAACCGTGAACAATCAACACATCGAAAGCACATAGAACACCTAGAATTTTTATGTGGAAACCCTATTAGGGGAAAAACCATGGTGGATGTTAGTCCACAATAATATACCTTGTTATAAGTATAATAAAAACAATGGGAATGCACATGCATTAAGGAACACTGCCTAGAGCTCACTACTCAAATACAAGAGGTCTCATTTCCCAACAATACGGATTAGATCCGTAGGGTATGAAATAAGAAAATAGCTTCTATACAAGCTTGATTATAGTTCTAGTTAAGCACATAAAACCTTCTTCACACTTCACTCAAACTTCTTCTCACTCTACTCTGCAATTGAATGAATAGATAAATATTCACACACTTCCTCTTCCCTAGATTTTCTTCACTTCATACACACTAACTTCACTCAAACAATCACTCTTATATATCTACAATATGAAATTACATCAGCAACCTTATCGACCAAAAAATATAAAACATATTTTCAATGTTGGCCCAAATTTACAATTAAATTTTCAATGTGGATCAAACATCATCGGCTAATATCATGATGCGACCTAAAACAATATCCTCGACCACACCAAAAATTCAAATTTAAATCTTCAAGGATCCGCACCATGTTAAAACCATCATGTCAACCAAGAACATGAAAACCCAAACATACTGAGAAAAATATTTGATCGGGAGCACACCAATCAACACATACATACAAAAAGAATAGAGAATGATCTAGAAGCATCCAAAAACAACAAGAACTAATAGAGAATCATCTGCAGCAATTGAAATTACCAGAAACACATAAACTTCAATTAGGAACACTGACAAAACCCACAAAAATACTGTCAGAACACAACTGATCATAGCATGATCAAATCTTCATGAGGACCTTTGAAATTTCCAATAGATGAACTAGATACTCTCAGTACTAAACCCTTTAGTCCACAAAAATTGATCCTCAACATACAGAGCAAGACATCCTCATGACCTTCACTGTTCCACTAGAAACATGCAACTCTTCCTTTAACAATTTTCTCAATATCCTCAACATATACAACCTTCAATACAATAATGCTAATAGTGTTGAAATCAATGACAACCACATATCAACAACACAAGCACAACATCCAACAATAGGGGAATTTCTACAAACCTTTTTGAAACCTATCATGGTAAGAAGAAGTTTGAATTGGACTCCACAATGAGATTTTTTATAAGGAATCCCTTTCTAATGTAGATCTATTTCTTTGCTACAGGGAATTCTCACTTGACATTCAATCTCCCCAATTAGGTACTCCTCTCCTCATGTGTTAGCCCCTATTGGGACTTGGGAGAGGGTTTCACCTCCCCACTTTTAGCTTCTATGGATCTAGGTGATGAGTTTTCTTGGATTGTCGTCCATGTGAGGAAGAAAGGTCTTCCAAAACATGTATCTCTATTACACATTTGAATTAGGGGTGTGTGGATTGCTAGGTTTAGACCTAGAATTGTTTAGTCCTTCTTGTGGTCTATTATTGGAAACTTTGCTATAACTATGTTGTTGATTGGTTCGTGTATGTCATTAGCTTTATAAAAAGGTTTTGGACCTTTCAAAATCCCATTTTAGCTAATAAAAAATCATATATAGAGGAAGCTAAATTGTGGATTAATTTAAGAGCTAAAAAATAATAAATATAAACTATAAAATAATTCATTTATTCAATGTCAATTTTAATTAATAAAAATAATATGAACCATTGAACATCAATTTTCTATCATTATTATAATGTTTCAATCTAACTCCAATAATTCTAAGAAATCATATTAATATATTGTTCTATGATATGTATTTCTAGAAAATACATTTAAAAATTATAATAAAGTCATCTACATGTCAAAATATTAATATTTAAAAATAAACATGATTTTTTATATCTTCATAAATATAGTAAATAAATAGTTTGAAAACAAATAAACTAGTAGTTGCATGCAAAGCATGCAACAATCAGCCGATAGGGGTCTTCCGCGAGAAGCTATCCCGATGGCAAGGAGGGTGGAACCTTTTTTTGGAATGGAATGTGAAGTCTTAGCAATTGAGAATAGTTATAAATGTTTGTTTGGTTAGAGAAACATAAAGTGTATTGACTAGTCAACAAAAGTCAATATAAAAATTGACTAATGGAAGTGTAAAATAAAATCGAAGGCCATGTTGAATGAAACTAATTAGTTACAATAAATGAAACACGTAATCATGAATAATTTTTTTTTAATTACCATGTAATATTTAATAATTTTAGTTACAATAGCTATTAACTATTCATTTTATTTAATACTATTAGAAATATAGGAAATTAATTCTCAACAAATAGAAGTTTTAAATTTCTTTAAAAATGGAAACTGAAAAATTCAATCAAATATAAAATTTATTTAAAATAATTGTTTTTTTTCTAGCAACAATAAGTTCTTGCCAAAAATTAAGCTATGATTTTAATTTTATCTCTATTTTAGTTTTATATTTATTAGCAGTAGATGTAGATGTATATTGTCACTTTTTTTCTAGGTTATTCAATCAATTAGTTATTTAATTTTGAAATACATGGAATATTTTTTGTAAGAGTCATCACACATGTGTTTAATTACTAATATTGGATAAAAAAAGGACTCTTTAAAAAAGATATTCAATAACTATTCATATCACATTTTTTTCAACAAAGAAATACTTTTAATATTGAATACTTTTTATAATTAGTTTTTGTCCATAGTTTTAGAAATTAAAGTTTCAATAAGCATATGTTTTTGATAAAGAAAAAAATGGGTTTTATAAGGACCCAAAACCACAAAGTTTACAACAAAAGATAGGAAAGGACAAAAAAGTCTGACAAAATAAACAGGCTTCTATTAAAGAAAAATCTAGAATAACCAACAACCAGCCAAAAAAAGCCAGGAAGGACAACCAAAAATCCAACTGAAACTTAGACCAAAAAACTAGGAGCAACTAATCTAGAGTCTTTAGAACAATCTCAGTCTTGGCCTCTAGATCCTACATATCTTGGACACCCTTGTTGAAAGTTTGAATCATTTGCGGCGTGGGGGGTGCCTTCCTTTTCATATTATCCCCAGTTCTTTTCAAGATCCCAATGTCCTCTTCCTAGTTTTTATCTTTCACCTCTTCCAAATGAACAACCAAGGACCCCTGTTGAGCTTTATCTAGTTTTTCAGTCATAGCATTGATAATAATTGTATTATGTCTTGCCATTCTGATATTCTATTCAGTAATTATCTTCATAACATTTTTATTTTTTTCCAAATCAATTTCTATCCTTCTGTCCTTACTCGCATTGTCCTGGATCTCTTTACTAGCAATGTTCTCATTACGCTCTTCATCCTCCTTGCATAACTCAGAAACCTTAGCCCCCACCTCTTCCAATTTACTCTGGAGGGCCCAGATTTTTATTTTTGGGTCATTAATTTCATGAAAGACCCATTTTGACATTCTAAAATGGTCCAGAGCATTAAACCTAGCTATGCTCAGAAAGTCAACAGAAGGTTCCCTATTAGGATTGAGGCAAATTTTAGCAGGGTCAGAGGCTCCAAGGGATGCAGTTTTGTCCATCAACGAGACAATAGAGGAAGAATTATTATTTGTGCTAGAGTCCTTAGAATTAGGAGAGTCTTCAAAATATGAAATAATGTTTTTGACAGGGAATTTCTTACCAGCACCTTTGGCTATGGGAGTAGAGCTTCCAAGCTTAGAAATAGGGAAAACTTTAACAGATAGGGGGTTATGGATTTGGGTTTTCTTGCCAGTTTGGACAGAGGGTAGATCCAATACCGTCCTTGTCAGACTCATATTAGGATCATTCCATGAACAACTAGGTTCAATGTCATCCTCCTTAGACATCGAAGAGGCATCCAGGATAGTAGGGGCCAACATATTTTTGAAATGTTCAAAAATTAACCTTATCAAACCAATGTGTAATATAGGATATCTTTTAGGGTTTTTCTTATGGTCTTCTAAACTCTTTGTTAAGGAACATAGTAAATCATAGGGGAGAGAAACCCTAACCTTATAGCGAAAATGATTGACTAAGGAAAAATGATAGTTACAGATCCTAGTGAACCGACCGTCCAGGGTGATATACTCCATAATGACATGGAGAAATTTTCTCCAGAGAGCTTTAATGGTGTCGGCCTCAAAGTAACTATTGGAAACTTTCACAAGTTTCAATTTTTCCTTGTCTTTCTTCATAAATCTGACCACTACTTCATCAGATAAATTCTTGTCCCAGAAAAATTTGTGTCCTTCAGTGGACATATCGATCACTTCAGCAATGAGATTTTCATTAAGCTTAACTTTCCTGCCAAAAAGGGCTATTTCCCCATTGTCCCAATTCTTCTCAAAAGGCTCTGTAGCTTCCTGATTTGACCCATGGAGTTTTTCCAAAAAAGGGAGTAAACCCCCACTTTTAACTTTGTTCCACGCTTTAGTGTTTCTTGTGTGCATCTCAAAGCTATCTGGCTCAACTCTTTTTCTATCTCAATTAGTGTTGTGTTGTGAGTAGGGACTTTCCATTAAATGAAGAAGTCTTCAATTGACGAGGGGAACACCCAAGATAATTTCTACTAATAGAGAAGTTTTTCCCAAATCGAGGTAGCAAATGGACAATGAAGAAACAAATGACAAACTGACTCAGCATCCATCTTGTAGAGATAACATATATTGTGTATTTGAAAACCTCGCTTGCAAAGATTATCAACCATAAGCACTTTGTTTTGAAGTAGGATCTAGAAGAAGATGTTGACTTTAGGAACCAGGTGTTTGATCCATGCATTTGACTAGAAAGGGGGGGAGCCTAGGTAGAAGACAGCCTGGCAAAAGCCGACAAGATAGAGTAGTTGCCCAAGGGTTCATCTTTCCAAAAAAGATAGTCTTCCATCTGATCATGGCAAAGTCTGACAGCCAATAGGGAGGATTGAACAGGATCAAGAACCTAACTAACAAGACACAAATCCACCCATTTTCCATTCTTCCAATAATATTTAACATACAAACCAAAGAGGGCTTTACAAATCTCAGCCCACCCGCAAAAAGGTTCAATTTTGGCAAGAGGCTACTTGAAAAACCATCTATCATCCTAGAATCTAGTTTGGTTTCCACTCCTAACTTGCCAACCCATTCCTATTTCAACCACTTTTCTTCCAACAATCAGGTTATTCCAACATGTTGAGCCTTTGGGTAGAAGATGGGATTCCATCATGATTATAAGAGATTTGTTATTCTCCAAATATTTGCTTGTCAGAATATTAGTCCATTCCCCTGAGGATGAAAATAATCTCCAAATGTGTTTGTGGCTTAATTATAGTAAAATAAAATGGAAACAAGTATAAAATATTGAAAACTAGTGAATTACAAGGCAATTGAGAATAAAAAAATCATTTTTTAATGAATGACTTCATAGTGCAATTGAAGAGTCAAAATAAATGAATAAAATATGTGCATTTTTTGAAGGTGAGATGATGAAAGTATTAAGTACATTTCTACCACTTGGTATGACATAAGAAACATGTTATTACAAAGCATGCTTTCTACACATGTATCTATGTAAGGAAAGATATATGGCATGAAAAGTGAAACACAAAACCCATGCTCATTATCCACCGTACCATATTGGCATCATGGAGTCTCGGGGACCCTAGCCAAACCCTAGAGAAAAAGCAACATTAAATGTCCATTGGAAATTTTGTGGAGTTGCATTATACATTGCAAAATATCAAAGTTGGGCAAAATCCAAGGTTTCCATATATGGTCTGTCATGTTCTGGTGTTTTTTTCGGTATGGTGACTTTCTCAAAAGCAAGCATCATGATTTTTGGATTATCATGTATGCTTTAGCCTAACACCTACAAATAGAAAAGAGAGGTATGTCAGTGGACAAGAAAACAAGATCAGGAAGGAAGTATAAAAAATTAGTCAGTATATAGCTAAAATCAATATACACAATCAGAAACTTGAAATAATGAATAATATTTACAATTGGTTCACCAAAACTATTTATTGATAATGGAGAATTTTTGCACTTACATGTATTGTTGGCAATGTTTAACAACCACAAGGAGCATTGGATTGAGTTGTTGGAGTGTCAAACAATTTGAAATATAGAATTTAGAATACACTAATTTTGTTGGACAAGTCTCAAGTGTGTTTCTGCCACTTGGTATGACATAAGAAACATGTTACAAAGCATGTTTTCTACACATGTATCTATGTAAGAAAAGGTATATGGCATGAAAATCTAAAATCCAAAACCCATGCTCATTATCCACCCTACCATATTCGCATCATGGAGCCCCAGGGACCCTAGCCAAACCCTCGAGCAAAAGCAACATGAAACATCCACTTGAAATTCTCTGGAGTCGCATTATACATTGCAAAATATCAAAGATGGGGAAAATGCAAGGTTTCCATATATGGTCTAGCATGTTTTGGTGTTTTTCTTAGTATGGTGACTTTGTCAAAAACAAGCATTGTGATTTTAGGATTTTCAAGCATGCTTTAGCCTAGCACCTAAAAATAAAAGAGAGTATGTCAGTGGATGAGAAAACAAGATTAGCAAGGAAGCATAAAAAATTAGTAAGTATATAGCTAAAATCAATATAAACAATCAAAAACTTGAAATAATGTATAATATTTACAAGTGGTTCACTGAATCTATTTATTGGTAATGGAGAGGTGAAGTTTCTCACTTACAAGTACTATTGGAAATGTTTGACAACTGCAAGGAGCATAGGATTGAGTTGTTAGAGTGTTGAACAATTTGAAATAGATAATTTAAAATACACTAATTTTGTTGGACGTCTATTATATCTTTGCAACATGATAAAAGAAACTATATAGATCTAACAAACATATATATCAATATAAATTTAACCTTAGAAGTTCTTATATTTGCATTGCATGACTAGGATGTATATCCAGATATGTGTATGTGAATCATGTCCACATATAATAACCAAGAACCAAAATAGAAAACCAATTTTTTTGTGGCAAAACAATCATAGACTTGACTTGAAAAAAGATAGTCTAGTCCACATATTGCATTTCTGCATAGCACCTCTTATACAGTTTCTCTACATCTATTCAATATCTACTAAGAAAGAACATACCTTAAACCTTGTATCAATGTGTTTCATGCTATTGTTTTTTGCCTGACCTACTTGAAGGTCACTAGAAAAAACTGCTTAGGTCTATCTATGCAAGGTCGCTAGTTTGATAGAAAACTATTCAAAAATTGTTTTATGCGAGATTGAAAATTGTTGTTCTCTGTATATATATATATATATATATATATATATATATATATATATATATATAGTTTGCTTGGAGGGCCGAAAAGGATGAATTTGTTAATAATATTGCAAAGAAGAGGAGCTTGCATCTAGGCTTTCCTGATGCAGTCATTCAAGCTCAAGTAATAAAGGAGATGAAACAAATCTTTCAAGAAATAACTACATAGGAAGGGTGAGAGCTAGTGAGAAAAAGTGGTATTCTTTTATTGCTAGAATGGGATTTATCTTCTGTAATTTCTTTTGACATGGTGAAGAGGTATGCTTGAATGATTGAGAATGATTAAGTGAATTTCTTGAGTGAATGCTTGAATGAATTGGTTAGGGTTAAAATAAGAGGAAAACCCTTATTTATACATGATTTTCCTAAATTTCCCAAAAATAACACATCACAGACTGACCTCAAGGGTTAGAGAATAAAATTCTGCCAGAAAATTGAAATAATTTTGATTTTTATGCCAAATAGGACTAAGACACCCCTATTGGTAACTTACTCCCACTTAAGCAATTTAAGTGGGTGTCAAGAATTAAAAGGAATTAAATGTTGTTTAACAGGAATATCCTAAAAAATGCACTTAAGAATGGTCGGAAAGTGCACAAAGGAGACATTTAAACATGAGAAAGGGTTGAATTAGTGATGACAAGTCCAGAAAAGCATGAGAGTTTGTTACAACTCTTTTCAACACTTTGAAATAAGACTTGGTAAGTGATTAAAAAGGATTTATTTAAGTGAATTATGATGAAAGAGTCCTACAAAACTATGAAAGTGGGTTACAACACTTCACAACACTTTTATAAGACATCTTAGAAGTCTTAATTATTCACAAGGATCCAAGACCTAATGTGAACATGTTGACCACATTACAACATTAAATATAGGAAAAATCAATCCAAAGTCCATAGGAGAGACTCAAGTGAGCATAAAATTTCAACTATACATTTTTCAACAACACATTAAGCCCCCACTTTAGTGAGAGGATGATATTGCTTCAAACTCACGCTAAATTATCCCAACATGCACATTAAGAGGGATCCAAATGCACTAATGCTGGTAAGATGAAACAACAATAATTAAGAGGGATGATCAAGCCCCCAGGATCAAGCTCTCATGGAAAACCAATCATAAATGCAAAGGAACATGTATGAAATTGATGAAAAGGAATGAAAGATAGCTTTGATCATTTTTCCAACCCATAATGGATTAGATCTAGGCTATTTGTTTGAAATAAGAAATGTGTACTCACTATGGGGTGATGGAACTCATTGTTGTTCATTGGGTGAGAAGGCCCAAGTATACTCACTTTGGGGCCACTGAACTTCTGATTGTCCGTGGGGTGAGAAATCCACAACATACTCAATCTGGGGCCACAAAACTTCTAGTTTTCTGCGGGGTGAGAAATCCCAAAAGGTGGCTATGGGGAAAGTCATGCCTCAGAATGGGCTTCCCACTCAACCATATCAAAGTAATACCTCTTGATAACTTTAATAAGGTGCCACAAAGACTATCATTTCATGCTTCATGACACAAGAAAATATTAGTATGGTTAGAACTCATGAACAAATGTAATGGCACCACAGGCATGCAAGTTTTTTTATGCAAGGATAACCATGTAAATGCAAAATGTAACATGCAAAAGATGTTCAAATGAGTCTTTTTAAGATCATGTGAGGTCTACAACATAGGGAACATTGTGTCTATTGTCTCCAAGAGAGGACCAATCAAAGAATAAAATATTCGCAACTTAGGGAATGCAGTGTGTCACATCAGGCCACTAAGAGGAATGTAATATGCTAAGATAGATCACACTTATTAAGGACACTATACCCAATGTCATCCACAAAGTGACAAATGCATCGTATAAAGTAACAAGGTTGCACTAATAACCAAAAAGAAGAAAAATGTAAATAAATTAAATTATGCCAATGTATGCCCACACTTTAAAGGTATTGCTACACACCATTCTATGAGCAATTACTTTAAACTAGTAAATGGAAAATGAAAAAAAAAAGAAACAAGACATGAGAGCCAACTTGGAAAGCCCCTATGCCAAGTCATATGTTTTTTAGTAAGGCTACACCATGCAAATGAAAAAGGAACAAAATAAAGGGGTGTTTCCCCCAAAAAGGAACACACCAAACACATAAGGGATCTATGGAGTTGGGATTAGTGTGTTCATTGCTGCAATGTTTTTATTAAAGAGCTTAGAACTGTCATCATTCCCCAAATACATAGAACTGGAATAATGACACAAAGAGAGCAAAAACAAAAGAAAAAGAAGATCCATTTTGGGTCAACATGGAAGAGACATTGTGGCCTCAACGCTTTGCATCATCCCCAAAGGAAAAATGCAAGTGAAAAGAAAAAAAAAATGTGAAAGAAAAAAGAAAAAGCTTTTGGGTCAACATGAAGGATAAATTTCGGTCTCAATGCCTTACATCATCCCCAAAAGGAAAAACACAATTTAAAAAAGTGAAAAATAAAGTAAAACAACTGTTTGGGTCAACATGGAAGAGACATAAAGTGTCTCAAAGCTTTGCATCATGCCCAAAAGGAAAAACACAAAACAAAGATGAAAAAGAAAGTAAAAGGACCGTTTGAGTCAACATGGAAGAGACATAGGGTGTGTCAATGCTTTACGTCATCCCCAAAAGGAAAAACATGAAAAAAGGTGAAAAAGTAAAATGAACGTTTGGGTCAACATGGAAGAGACATAGGGTGTCTCAACGCTTTGCGTCATCCCCAAAAAGGAAAAACACAAAACAAAAGGAAAAGGGAAAACCAATGTATGACATAGAGAAGAATAGAGGTACAAATAGAAGAATGTCACAAGAGAGGGGGAACATCAAACATCACATTATGGGGGAACTCGATACACACATACAAACTAAAAAGAAAATAAAATAAATATGCAAAAGGATAGCAAGGTGAATGCAAGTCAACCATCTAACAAGTCATCTGCCTCCCAATCATGTTTGGTGTATTGTGACCTCAGGCGGTTGACTGTCCAAAGGGACAACTACAAGGGTCGAACTAGGAGAAGTACTAGGCTCTACGCTTGTTGTAGGCAATTTATCATTTAAGCTCATGGAGGAGGAAAATAATGTATGCAAATCATTATGTGCCTCTTCATCTATTTTAGAGATATCCTCATCATCATCATCATCCAAATTAATCACAACAGGAGGGTGAATGGTAATTTCCAATGAAGGGTGTATCAAAAGTTGTGGTTGTTGTATTGGATCATTTTGTTGTGATTGGGGTGGAAGGGCATTATTTATTACTTCTATCAAGGGCAGAGGTTGATTTTATTTGTTGTTTTTAGTTTGTAATTCACAAGCAAGGACATGACATCAACGCCTATGCTCCCTAGCACCATAGTTTCTTTTGATCTTTTTGGAAGTTGTGTAGGTGTAAGAGTGGGTTGATCCACCATAGGCTCATTTTCTTCCCCAAGGGTAGGAATAGAAGGAACCATAGCAGGTGGGTCAATCACTTTATCTTTTTATTTATAAACCCTTTTTATGTGAGGGGGCATGATGGGGTTGGTTTCATTAGGAATCACAGTGGTTGAAATGTTTTCAAGACACAAATCTTGTTGCAAATGTGCAAAATCCTCATGAATTTTAACAACTTTATCTTGCATAATGTGATCATTTTGTGTGTCAATTGGCATAGTATTGGAAGGAAGAGTATTGCTAAAGGTAGGGTCCATGCCTAATGCACTATTGTCAATACCAGGAGTAGTAGCTCAGGACAACCTAAGGTCCACAATGAGTGTGTTATCATGGGATTCCATGAGTCGTGAATTCTTCTCACTAAAGTATTATCAATAGGGCACCAAACACTCATACAAATGATATCACTAAAGGTAGGGTGGGTGAAAATGAAATGCAAACTAGGAGCAATAAAATGATAATGACACAAATTATGGAAACTATAACAGAGATGCAAGAAGAGAAAACATAAATGTAGAAAATTCCAAGAAAATACTAGAAATTAGAGTGCAAAATGTGCAAAAGGACTAAGTCACCCAGTGTAGAGAATTAGTCCTAGTGAGGATTTTTTGGTGATTTTTCAAAAAAATTGAATGCAATTTGATGTTTTTTAGATGCACAAATGCAACTACAATATGAAAATGCAAATTTTTTGTTATTTTTAAAGCAAAAATGATGCAAAAATGGAAGCTATATAAGCTTTTCACTACTGCAATTTTTAAAACCCTAGGATGCAAATCAAACAATGCAACACCTAATGCTAATGCAAATTAGACCTAGGATGTCCTTGAAATCAGAAAGAATGTTCAAAAATTAGGTTCACCAAAATGTGGACAATGATTTTGGATTGCCCAAGGTTGCAAAAAACACCTAAAAATGTAAGTAAATGATGAAATAATTGAACAGAACTGGAGAGGTGCACTTGGAATCTGAAATATGATGTGGAGAGCTTCTAGAACCTTGTAGAGTTGACTAAAAATGTTGACTAGGACAGTTACACCAAGCTGGGCGACTTAGTCCAGTTTCGGGGAAAATTCGTCAAAACAAGAATCTACCAAATGGGTATCCAAAAATGCAAAAACTTCTTTTTAGGCCTATCAATGGAACTAATTCACCACAAATGGTGACTTAGTCCACATACAGATTTCTAGAAATTTGGGACAAGATTTTGTAGATTCTGGTATGTACTTTCTTTTCTAACAGGTGTATGATCCGAATTCTATAGAAAAATAGTTGAAAAGAGTCTCCAAGCCTCAAATAGGGTTATGTTGACTTTGATGGATTTTTGACCACCTTTTAACACCAAAATCTTTGAAAAATATGCATACAAGACCTGTAAACACACATGCAAAGAGGGGGAAAATGGTTAAGGGTTAGAGTATAGGGGTTTACCTTGGTCAAACCCCACTTTGGTAATCAAACCCTATGAAATGAAATGAAATAGAAAGAGAATGATAAATAGATAACATGTAATGTCATAAACTTACCAAACCCTTGATGTAGAAATTTGAAGAGATACAATGAAGTGCTCCAATAGATGACTTGATTATGCTTAAAGTGCTTGAATGCTTGAGAATGATTAAGTGAATTGCTTGAGTGAAAGCTTGAATGAATTGGTTAGGGTTAAAATGAGAGGAAAAGCCCTTATGTATACTTTATTTTCCTAAATTTCTTGAAAATAACACATCACAGGCCAACCTCAAGGGTTAGAGAATAAAATCCCACCAGAAAATTGAAATAATTTTGATTTTTGTGCCAAATAGTATTAAGTTTCCCCTATTGGTGACTCAGTCCCACTTAAGCAATTTAAGTGGGTGTCAGGAATTTTAAGGCATTAAATGTTTTTTAATAGGAATATCCTCAAAAACAAACTTAAGAATGGTTGAAAAGTATATAAAGTGGACATTTAAACATTAGAAATGGTTGAAATAGTGATGAAAAGTCTGGAAAAGTGTGAGAGTTTGTTACAACTCTTTACAACACTTTGAAACAAGACTTGGTAAGTGATAAAAAGGATTTATTTAAGTGAATTATGATGAAAGGGTCCTAGAAAAGTGTGAAAGTGGGTTACAACACTTCACAACACCTTTTCAGGACATCCTAGAAGTCTTAATAATTCATAAGGGTCCAAGACCTAATGTAAGCATGTTGACCACATTACAATATTAAATCTAGGAAAAATCAAGCCAAAGTCCATAAGAGAGACTCAAGTGAGCATAAAAATGTTAACTATACATTTTTTGGCAACACAGATTTATTGATTCAATAGGGCAAAGGCCAACAAAAAATAATGTAGTTGTAGACTGAGATGACTTTATTGAAAGAGAAGGTGCAAAATTTACAATTGGGTAAGCCAATGCAAATAGGTATTGCTTCTCCTTTTTCATTACAAGATCCAACACCATCTTCCCCCATCCCTCCCATGAATTCTTCATGGGAAATTGTGCCTTACAATATGATATATATTCCCATCTTAGTGGAGGAACCTAGCACATTAGAGGAACAACAACGAGAAGAAAATAATAAAGAAGAATTACTTAAAAAGTTGAAGGAATGTAAGGAAAAGTGTGACCACCATGACAAGGTGATTTTTTTCAGCAATTTGAGAATTGTGACTGCAGTATTAGAGAATTTGAATAGAGGAGTTGACAAGAGATTAATTAGCATCCATGCTAATTATTCCTCCATGGTTGATGCAATAAATAATTTTGACACAGACAAATATGTGGCAATTCCCCTGATGGTGAAATGGGTACCAAAACTCCAAGATTTGAGGCTAATGGCTGTGGGATCCAAGTATGATGTAAATAAGCCTGACAAAATACAACCCACCCTTAGAACTATGAATGGAATTCAAGAATTCCAGGGGAAGATTGAGCCTTTGGAGGGTGAAATAAAGGAGTTTCTCAATAAATTTGATGAAATGAATCATGCTCTCCTTCTTGATATATTAAAGGATAATGGTGAAATTAAATCTCTACATGACTGGAGAAAGGAGGTGAATGAGGTAATTTCAAAGCAAGCAGCCTCAATTTGTGAGAAAAATGACATGAGCACGCTAAAGAAAAATATGGATATCCTTTCTCAAGTAGGAATTGCTCTGGAAGAATTTGATAAAGAAGAAAATAAATTTGTTGTAACCAAATATGCTCCTTATAGGTTAAAGGCTGGAAATATTATCACTTTCAATTGGCACACAGAGGAAGAGTTTCAAGCATGGAAGGATAAATACCTTGATGTCTTGGAGGATTGAGTTGCTGCTAAGGGATGGTCACTACAATTTTGGCCTTTTGGTCTGCAACAATGGTGAATAATAGTTGGGAGAAGAAAATTACATGGCTTGGAACTAGTATGTATTAAGAATTTGATAAGGTATGGATAAAATATTGTTTTCTCTCCTATTTGAAAATTTTGACAAGGTTGCAGACGTGAAGGTAACTCTGAATGCAAATAAAGTACTATTTTCTCTTCATTTTATTCTTTTCTTTCTTTTGAGTTTGGTGTACATGGAATTTTTTTTGAAAGCATGTGGATATATTGCTACATCAAGTGAAATGTGCCTTTTGGAAGGTGGGACTAGATCTTCATCAATGAATGTAAATGGTTTTTGTCCCATGTGATGTCATTACCCTCCTATTGAATCACAAATATAACTACAAGAGGAAATGCATGTTGTAATGGTCCAATAGAAATAAGACATGTGTACTTTCTGGCTAGAAGCTTGTTTCCTTCTTCATTTCTATAAGAAGGAATTCAAGGCTAGAAGTACGGGTTGGTCATAGAGAGAATTTCTGTAATGAGAATACAGAGAACATTTTAGAGTTTTGTCTTAGGTTTTGAGTCTATCAATATGCTTATGTAATTTTTTATAACAGTGTTGGAAATTGAATACAAAATGATGCAAATTCTAAGACATTTCTCTCTTTTTGTACTCAGTTCATGAATTATGAATAAAATGATCAAGGGTTATTTTATTGGTCTCACTATGTTTCAATGATGTATGAATTTTACCTTGGTTTTAATTCAAATAAATAATTAGATTGCTCAAGTGAAGCTATAGGTTCATGTAAATTTGAGTACCGAGATCCTTATAAGAAGTTATGGTCTAGAATACAATGAATGTGATACTATAACTCAGTATTATCAAAGCTTAAATTATGTTATGTGTTAAATCTGTTATCAATGATGTTATGTGTTAAATCTATTATCCCATTATATCTATGTTAAGATTGACTAAGTTTCCTATGTTAAGGCACTGATCTAAGTTGTGTATTCATGATAAATCTTCTTGGTTATTTAGCCAAAAAATAAAATTTATAAAAAAACTTTCAAAATGAACTTTCAAAATATCATTAACTATAGTTTGGAATATAATTCATGAAGTGCAATGATTCACAATTTCATTGAATACAATATAAAATATCATCAACTACAGTTTGGAAAATGATTCATGAAGTGCAGTATAAATACCTAAAAGCTACTAATTCACTTCGATTTCCCAAATGGAGTTAGGGTCCTAAAAATGACGTTCAACTTGAGCTAAAGTAAAAGTCTAGTCATTTTGATTCTGAGTCTGGTCTTCATTTTCTTCGCCTTGCATCTCAAATTCAACATTTCGTTGTCTCATTGTCATTTGTCCCACTGCCAGTGCCACTGGTACCAATGTTTGGAGTGTTACACAACCCTCTTCTTTAACATATGAACCTATAGATTATGAATTCCCTTTCAAAAAGAAATTTTTGACATTATATGTAGTTCTTTTCATCCTCAAACAATTTTCCAAATTCTTGTTTGTTTCTTATCTTTGATTTCAAAAACGTTAATGCATTGAAAAATATCTCATCAGGTCCACCGACCCATATACCATTGTTTGACATAAATCAACAAGTTTGAAATATTATGATATCGAACCACACAATATTTCACTCTGACCTAAGTTTTTCCAAGCCTTTGAACTATTGATCCCAAATCAAAGTACTTCTCCATGCCGATGGAATCAAATTGGTCCATCAAACTTCTTGCAAAATTCTTACATTTTTGTCCAAGCTTATTTGCATTTATAGTTCCTTCTATTGTCTGCTCATTGTATTTAACACTTTTCAAAAAGTGTTCGATAAAGATATTTACTTTATCATGAAAATAGGTTGGGCTATCTTGGTTTACTTAAAATTGAGGATACACAATACCCATGGCTTCAAGTATTTCTTGTCAATGGAATCTATCATAAATATTTGTGGAAATACATTTTTGCAATTTCCTTCAAATTATCACTAACAAATTTAACAATGTTGTTAAAATATTCCTTTCTAGTAGGTACTCTGTTAGAATGCCTGGCTATTGTACAATGGTACATTAATATCTCAAATCAGTGACATAGATACATAATTTCCCACTTGCATTAAATTGTAAATAATTATTAGGCTTATTCAAATCAATAATTTTCTATGAGATGAACAAAAATAGGCTTTTAGAATTAAGATCTAGATATAGATGATTGAGGGCCATGCATGTATGTCTATGTAGTTTGGCATAGTCATTAATATACATAGTATTGTCTTGGGAATTCTTCGCAAGATTGTTCATTTCATCCAGCATGGGGAGAAGACTAGCTAAATTCAAGAGTGTCTCTATATCGATTAACCTATGTAAGAGGTTAGGAGCTTTGTCTACCGTGTTATAATTCTCATACATTACTCCAATCAAGGATTGATATTCTGAAAGAGCTCATTGTGTTGGTCCATGTAAGGAGATCCTTCTGGTATCAACATACTTAAGAAGCTTTTTTCTTGTTGTTATTCCCTTAGAAAAAAATTGAAATTCCACAAAATGTTTGGGACTTTGACAAAAGTATGTGTAGAGCTCGCGAACTAGATTTTCAACTTTTTATATTGTAGAAACTTGCTTACAATTATAAATGCTAAATTCATTATGTGGGCGATGCAGTGAATGCAAAGCATGTATGGTGCACAAGTAGTTTGTAACTTTATGCAAACACTATTCCTATTACCTAGCATTACTACAACTCCATCAACTCCTACACACACCAAAATTTTGGCAATTTTCAAGTCATCCATACCTGCAATTTTATTCAAATATTTCTTAACTAGATCAAATAGATTTTGTGATGTTGAATTGTCCTTCATTTTATGAACACAGAGAAGATGGACTTGGTGGGCATGTTGTTTTACAATATACACATGCATACAAACCCAAGAAGTATTATCTACCGCAATAACTTCATCTAAAGATAATGCAATGAAGTTTGACTCTTTTACTTTCTCCTTTGAATCATTCTTTTCCACTACAACAAGATAGTTTTCCCATTCCCATCTAATGTTTAATGACCAATGTGCACCAGGAAAGTGAGGAACACCCCAAAAGGATAATAAATTAAAATATTCTAGGTAGTTTATCATAGGATGGCCTTTGGACAAAATATGAAAAAAAACACTCATCTCAACAGTTTTTGCTAGTTGTGCTCTAATTTCCATTGCTCTTCCAAATTGAGCCTTAATTGTACCTCAACATGCAACAAGCTTTGACATTATTTTCTTATGCTCTTCATATTTCATGGCATACTTAACATGAATACATTCTTCCTTTGATTTTCATCATACTACTGATTGAGCCTTTCCATCTATGATTTATTTTTCATAAAATTTACCAATATGATTTTCTATAGTGTCAAGCTTTAGCTGAAACTTCTTGTCTCTTTTGTATTTCCAACTACAAATCATACACTTGCATTATGTTAGAGGTTCATATTTGTTTTCTTTCTCCACTAGTATAATGAATGGGTACTTTGACACCCAATCAAGCTGAAAATTCATTGTCATTTCCCACTTCCACCCCACTTTTGATAATTTTCCTTTTCTTTTCTTGCTACAAACATCATCCAAGTCAATTATCTCATTCTAGCTAACTAGGGTATCACTTGGAACATATTTTGCAATATTTCCATCCTCTTTTGACTCATTTAACTCAATGACAATCTCACCTTGACCTTTTGGTGGTGGTGATGTATTGTGAATTCCTTCTTCATTAATATTTGGTGGAAGAGTTGATTATGTAGCTCCATCTTGATTTGATGGATTAGAAGCATTGCCAATTCCAAAGTAAGACTATATAATAACTCTACATTTTGGGCATTTTGATGGCCTCCTAGTCCCTTCACCACCCTTAGGAGTCTTACCCTTGTTGCACTTGTTTCTTGGCATATTGATCTTTCACTTCGAATAAAAGCTAAAAAAATTGTCTTCTTGTTTAAGAAGGATAGAGAATATAGATCACATTCCCTACTCAATATCATCTTTAAGATTGAAGCAAGAATGGAAAAGAGAAAGAAATATTATAACACCATGAAGAAATGATCACTCACCTTTAAGTTTAGGTTTTCATTGAATTTGTATTCGTTAATGTAGGAATGCCTATGTTGTAAGTTTGTAACTTGCCTACAATCAACTTCAAGGTTCCAAGTCCAACTTTCAAATCAAGAGCTCACAATTTCAGAACTAAAGAAAATGTGTAAGAATAAATGAAAATTTTGATTTTTTTTATATCAATCCATATTTGGTGAATTATTTGAGATTTTTAAATGGTATATTAAAATTTTGGTGAATCCCATGTGATTATACAACAATAAATTGTAATTTTCAAGGAAATTATGCCCATACGATTAGCATGGAGGTGTCACGGCAATTGGAAAAATGTGTCCTCAAATGTAATTATTTTTTAATGTTATTCATGAAATGGGTCCTCATAAGCAACTATTTGTAAATTTTAACTAGAAAAATGGGTTCTCACAAGAAACTATTTATAAATTTTAATTGGTGAAATGGGTCTTGATACATAATGTTGTTTTAATAGTATTAGCAAATATGTAGGTGATTTATTACATGCTTCTGAGATTCCGGGTGAAAATATTAATCGGTCAATTTGAAACATGTAGTTTGTTATGGCGCATTTATTACTTAGATATTACTCATAAAAAAATTGATGGAAAATGGACATGCATTGGATCGATAATTCATAAAATCTAGGCAATTTGGCCACCTTGTTGGGTGTGATTAATTCACCAATTTTTACTTGGCCGATTTCTAAAATTTGCTAATTGGCGAAGATTCGCCACTAAATTTTTCCATTAATCTAATCCATAATGAATTTTCAACAATGAAAAAGAAGAGAGATCATCACTAGCATGGTAAATATGCATTGTGTAGTCACATTATGGATAAGAGGAAGGGAGATCTTAGTAGAGAAGATAATATTGTAAGAGGAATTGAATTCTCCTTTGGAATTTTGAAGTGGATAGTTCTACTTTGTATTGACCAATAAAAAGAGTGAATTCTAAGGAGCTCCAATCATCACCAAGACATGCATTATCAAGACAAGAATGTTGAAGGGATGTAGCATGTCATTAGTAGAAGGAATTGATGATGCAACACATCTGTAGATGAAGAAGAAGGTGTGAAATTATGAAGATCATCAGAGATGTTTATATAAATACATTCAATTTCTTAACAATAATGTAGTAAATATTGATTTGATTTAGAGTAAAGGGGGTTACTTCTAATACAAGATTCCATAGCCTAATTACAAGGAGAATGTAGTTTTATTTACATGACATGGATCATGGTGGGTAGAATGACAAGGCTAGACTCAATATGAGAATTAATAGTGTCTAAGGTCTATGAATCGACATTATAAAAGCCCCTTATTGAAAGTTTTACAATAGTGAGAGAAATGTGGAAATTAGTATTATTAAGAAAATTCATACTACAAACATTATGAACTAAACCATTATTTGCAAGTGTTCATTTGATTCCTATAGATTTAATGCCAATAATGATAAGAGGAGGTTCATTGAATTATTTAACTTCAAGAAGGGGAAGTTTGTATTAAAGTAAGGTAATATCAATTGTATTGTTATATATACTATCAAATTTAGAATAGAAACCTCATTATGGTTTGGAAAAGATAACACAAGGATCCTCTACAAAGCTTGTTGAAATATATCAAGGTAAGAAAGAAAAGCTTGAATTAGATCCCATAATGAGATTTTTTATTTTGTATTCTATAGTTGTTCAATAATATCTTATTCTCATGTGCTTCTAAAAGGAAGATGAAAACTAATAGGGAGGATAATGCTAAACGGAAGAAGAGAAATAAGAACAAGGTTAACATTTTTGTTTCATCTTGTCATAAGGGAGAATGAAGCATATGAAAAAAAAAGAAAATATGAATTAAACTAATCTAATTCAAAATAGGATCAAGATCCCTAAACCCACTACTCATGAAATGAAGCTCTAAACAAGTATGAAATCAAATAATGTAAATCCTAAAACACCATGAAATGAATTCAAAACCTTAAAACCTATAGTATCCCATGTTGGAGTTGTGTTTGCATTGCCATTTGGATTTCAAATTACTTGATTCAATGCAAAGCCTCCATTGTAGATGTTGCAAAAGCTTTAATTTGTGCAAAAATATGAACTAGAATGTGATGATAACTCATAACATGCTCAAGAGATAATTGTACAACATTTTCCTTATGTAAATTCTAGATGATTTGTAAGAGGGTAGAAGAGTGTTTTATAGTTTTCACGTTTTGAGATGAACGATCAAGATTTCATAGTCAAAGATCATGATCAACGGTTCAAACCCATTGATATGAATTAGATTGGAAAGACTAGTTGATTTAGATTGCATAATTTGTGTGATTTATGAAATAAAGTTGAATATTTAGTGGAATTGAGAAAATAGATTGAGAGGTTAGTGGGATTGAAGAAATAGATTGAGGGGTTAGTGGGATTGAAGAATAGATGAGTTAGTCAACTATTTAGAGTGAGAAATCAGTGATCATGATTTGCTCAATCGGAAAGAGGGTGAGAATAATTAATTAATATTTTGAATTGAACATGCAAGTCATGCTTGATTTTAACAAATAAAGTTATATTTGTTTGTTGACCTTTTTGAATGATGTTGAATAATTAATTTAATTATTCAAATTTAGAAAGGGGAAAGTCATTTAATTAAACTATTAATTAATAATAATTTAATTGATTTAGGAGAATAGACTATATTACGACATAATTAAATAATTGATGTTATTTAATTAATCACTTGGAGGAATAAAGTTTAATTTAATAATGATATAGTGAATTAATTAAATAATTAAAGATTATTCAATTAATAGAGGAAAATAGGGTTTTTGATATAAATGATGTGAAATGCAATGATATAGTGATAATGATGTTGATGATGAAAAAATATCATTCAAAATGTGTGATATGTGTTTAGGGCATTTTTACATGTCTACACATCTTTGTTCTAAATATGAGAAATTGCATGAACATCATTATATATAGGCACATTGCATGATATTAATTGAGCTATACAAGTATATAAATTATACTTGGTTGAATTTGATTTGAGAAACCCCAAACAATGATTATAAGATGAGGAAATGAGGATGGATCATTTATCCCATGCATAATGATCTTTAGAGTTTAAGTAACATTTATAGAAGTATTAACAATTTTCTTGAGAGGAACATACGTACTGAAAGAAGTTATCTAAAAAAAAATTAAAACGAAGATTGAAATCCTCTAATGTCTCATCCAACATATCAAAGTAATCTTAAGAGAAATAATTATCAAATGCATTAAAGGTTTGAAGAAATAAATTCAACATTTTCAAATTCACAAAAAAGGCTCAAGTTCAACAAAAATAAAAAAAACTCAAATTTGTGTAAATGCAAAATTAAAGGTTCATATTATTTTTATTATTTTTAAAGAATATAAGATCACAAGAAGGAAATTAAGTTGTAGATTAAATTAAGACCTAACAAATAATAAATATAAAATAATATAAAAATGCATCCATTAAACTCTACTTTCTAATTAATACAAGTTATATCAACCATTCAAAATAAAATTTCTATAATTATTATAATATTTGAAATCTAACTCAAATAATTTCAAATTATTATTATTCTATGACGTATGAAAGATGTGCTCATAATCAAGGCGGCTGTTATGGCATTTGTCTTTCTTTCTCCTTCCATTTTCTCACAGGTCATCCAGATTTTCCCCAAAATAAATTTGGCTGTGGTAATTGCATCTTTTCTGCAAATACCTCGCCTGGTTATTATAATTGTGGGGAATACAAGATTCATTTCCACGAAATTGCTGGACTGTGGAAAGAAAATAATGGTACGTAACAGACCAATTTCTTTTGCCTTACGGCGAAAGAGAGGGAACACCTTACTCCTCCATGTGGGCTCACCGGAGGTGCAATTTCTGGTTTCCTATAGACCTATATTTTTAGGTGTTCACCACGCAATAGACTAAGAAACTTTTGACAAGTCAATGTCTATTGATTGATTGATTAGCTTGATAATTGATTGGAATTAATCTTAAGATATTATGGGACCAAGGGAATTCCAATTTCAAAGTTGGGGATGAGATGCTAAAATTGATTTTTGTTTAATGGATAGAATTGTAATTATGATATTGCTTAGAGTTGAAATGATGTTAGTTATAAGATTATAAAGATTTTTGAATATATAAATGTAGTTTGATACAACGATGAATTATATTTGGATTCAATGGATGCATTAGAATGATCAAATTGTGTGTTTAAATAATGTATCCAAGACATCAATCACAAGTGATATTCAACAAAAGGGAAAAAAATAGGGTATGGAATTTTCTCTTCTGTATTTCTCCCCACTTTGGTGCACAAAACTAAGTGTGCAAGCATATACTAAAATATAATTATTTAGAAAAAATAAATTTTGAGAAAAATTATATCATATTTTTGGATCTAAAAATTCTAAACCATTGAAGTGGGCATGTATATGTGTGCCCAATAAGATTATAGATAAGCTAGAAATGTAATTATTAGAAATGTGCCTCCTTGAATTGTGTGTCCTACAAATAAGTGCACATAACTTATGGAGGAGAGACAAGATTATGACTAAAAATTAAATACGGTAAAGTTGAAATTGTAGTTTGAAAACATGACAATAATAGTGATATGTAGAGATGAATATATAATATGTACCTGAAATGTATTTACCTTTGTATTATCCATTGTGTTGGAAGCACATTGAGAAAATACCCCTACTTTTACCTTGATGAAGAGCAAGCATGAGGATGCAAAATCTACAAAAAAAAAAGCAACACTTTGCCTCTCAAGTGGCCACAACAAGTGAAAGCATGAAATTAAAATAGAATGTGTTATATAAAAGAAATGGTAGTTACACAAATAGACATTTTTTTATTATTAACTATTGTTATGGTATGCTTCTATAATGATCAAAATTTTATATACAACATTTTTCTATATTATGTTCTGGGCCCACTTTGACAATATTATCCTCCATGTAATAACTAATCTATAAATGGTATATTATTGTATTGCATCCCACTTGTGACCTTATCCCAACATATATAGATCTTCACAAATCCTCGAGAACTAGTTTGATCCTTACATCTCTTGTTACCACCTTAGCTTACATATGTGTACATAATTGACTCATTATTTCTTAGTGTGGAGATCTTAGCCTCAAACTTTTCAAAACAAAAATTCAAAATTATTTTTTCCAATCCTTTCTTAGTAGTCATTATGAGAACCTAATGTACCATCGTGGAATATGTGTGCTATGTTGTTGTATTTAAGAACATGTCCTAATTAATTATTATTTTTTGAAGTTATAGATTATGGAACATTCATGATACATTAATAGACAACATAACTAGAACATCAACATTACATCATCTACATTTATCATCCTATGCAAATGACATGTTTGATTCCTATCTCTGATCTTATTTCATTTCTATTAAATCAACCCACCTATGGGCTTGACGAAAGGAGAATAAATTATCTTAGCAAGTTCTCAAATGGTGTCTCTTGACACTATCCCACTTCATAAAAAGGTGTTGTAAGCGAAAACACATTTGAGACAATTGTGAGTTCTCTATTGGACAATTTCTATGTATCAAGTTCAATTTCACATGCAAGTCACTTCTCTAAGTGTGAATTTCAATTTCATAAGCATTAATCTAAACTAGAGAAAATAACATTTAATTTAGAAATTCTAAAGTATTTTTCTTCACAAAACAATATTTTTTTCTGCATATCAATGAGCATTTACCTAACATCTTCAATAATATATTATTTCATCCAAATTCTAATTATATACTATATTTACTTAAATCCATAAATCAATTATATATTTATTCTTATCTTTACTCTAAATAAAGAAAAAACATATAAAAATAATTTAATGAATAATATTAAAAAGTCTTAAATATTGAAAAGAGAGAAAATGAAAAAATAAAATTTAAAAAATAGTGAAGAAAAAAACATATAAAACTAGTATTTGCAATTGTCATTCATCGATGGAGAATTTGTTTCCATATCAATTGAAAATATAAAAAAAAACTAACACTCACAATAATTTTTTTTTTAATTGGAAAAAGCAAATAATAATTGTAAAAAAATAATGTACAAAAGGCTCTTTCATAATAAGAATCATGAAAGGAGCCACAGAGTAATCAACATCAACACAAATCAGCCATAAATAGTTGCAAGAGACAAATCAGCTGTAACTTATAAATTACAAAACGATCATCTTTCTCCAAAAGTACATAAAACTTGATCCCTTCTGGTGTTTCTTAGCAATCTCTGTCAACTGAAACTGCACATGAACTATTTGAATCTTGAATTCTGAATATACATCTTATTTTACAGCAGTCAAAACTTGTTAGAACACTCGCAATAATATGATCATCTATATAAATATCAACACATTTCAATTAAAAAATATTATTCCGAAGGACATTAACCTATCGGCTAATTGAAGTGTATAGACTCGTAATCATAAGAGGCAATTTCGCAGAAGTACATTGCATTTGCAACGAAAGGCCGCTTGAAGAGGCTTAGTACCTTAAGGCAAAGGTCTCTCGTACGGGTAGCTATCAGTCAACACCATTCACACACACCCAGACAGTGTTTTCTTTTCCTGGAACATGCAGTTGCACTGTTCGCGACCATTAAGTGCTCTGGAACTTTCCTGCCTCGTAACAAGAAACTTGAAAAGGTTAATGACATTAATAATGAAAAAGTGAGAAAGAGGGGGGTTATAAGGAAACTAAAGGTCGTGCTTAGTGTAGTATTCTGCTCAGAAGAAGCAGTAGATGGGGAGCTATTGTACAAAAATAGCAAGACATTGTCAATAATTTCAGGTATTACTCTGGCAGAAAACTACAGCGCCATCACATCTCTTCGATGCAGCGTTGAAAATAAAGATGAAGGTGTTCGTCAAGCTCTACTCATGCTAACTACCTTTATCTTTGATGACCACATTGTTTATAGACTAGGTCCAAGTGGCCACGTCCACGTTCAATTTCCCTTGCTAGCATTAGTAATGTGTTGTTTCTCATAGAGGCATAGATCACCAAATGATGAAGAAAATGTTTATAAAAAATAATATGGAGAATATTTTGATAAGTTTTAAGATGCTCAAGAGAATTGATTTGATGTTTACCAAGCATTTCAAGATCATACAAGTGGCACTCACGATAGGTGTTATAATTAATAAATCCTTGGAGTGAGATTAAAAGAGAAGGAATCTCAGGATCTAATGGTTTAGTCAGATTAGTGTTCCAGACAAGATTGTATGGAGTGGTATTAATGGTGATACAAATATTCTTATAACATACAAGAGCCGAGAGTGCAAATTCTTGCATTGGTTCTTAGTGGTTTTATGAAACTCAATTTTTTTATTGGAAATCTTAATTTAGTCATTAAATTGAATATGATGCATTAAAAAATACCGTTGAATGTGAAATTTTTAGAGGAATTTCTTCACATTCTTATTAAGTCATTGTAAAAAAAAAAGGAAAAAAAAAGCCTAAAACAAGAAAATATATATGATCAGCCGGTATTGGCATGGTGTGATGGTTTAAAGGTGGTATTGTTGTTCTTGCCACCAAGGTTCAAACCCCATTGGGGTGGTATTGTTGAATGGTTGTATTCCGATTCATAGCTCCGGTCAAAAGCGTTTACCCCTTGAATAAAAAAGAAAATATATGATCAAATAAGAATTTATAGATTTCCACAATAGTGGTAGAGCATAGAGAAATAAACTCAACCACTTTATGAAATAATGTGTCGTAGTGAGAATGAATGTGTTTTTTTTTTTTTTTTAGACTGCAGGAATCGGGTAGCACGACCCCCTATAAACTGTAGTGCGCCTGGTAAACTTTTTAACGTGATCGGCGGTGCTGGCGCAACACGCCCTCCTGTACCACAGGACAGGGGGAGACTAGAACTCGTGACCAACAGAGCCGCAACGGAATTACTTAGCCAACCGAGCTAGGGCCCCCGCCCGAAAATGAATGTGTTAACTTGAGAATAAGGTGGAGATATTTTTTCTAATCAAAACTAGGCTCAAAATAGAAATGTTCCACAAGTCTATATAAGATTAGGGATCCTATGTAGGATCATCAACTAGATGACTATGTTGTTGACATTCAATGCATTTCTTAACAAAATCAAAGGAATCATGTTCTATTGCTTCCCATTAGTATCCCATATGAAGAAGTTTTTGATCTAATTTTTCCCACCAAAATAAATTCCACAAGCAACAAAATGGGCCTCTTGGAGAGTAATTAGGATCTCATATTTTCTTAAACAACATAGAATGCGGTTGTTGTAACCTTACCAATATAAAATGTTAGATAGAAGAATATATGCATAAAAAACTTGTGGATGTGAATACACACATTCTTAGAAGCTTTGGAAGGATGTCATATTTTAGTTAATTATATATAAGAGTACCACTCCCCAAAATCAATATGTGATGGAAAATTAGGTTACAAAATCTTAAGAACCATCCATAATATTAGACATAATATCATATGAATAATAAATTAAGAATTATCTACTAAATCATCAATTCACACATGGGAAGTAGAGCTAGACATTGCATCTACATCATGTGTGACTTGCTAGGTTTGGACCTAGAATTGTTGTCCTTTTGGTTTGTTATTGGAAACTTTACCACAACTATGTTGTCGATTGGTTCTTGTATGTCGTTAACTTTATAAAAAGGTTGCAGACCTTTCAAAAACCCATTTTAGCTAATCAAAAAGCATATAGAGGAAGCTAAATTGTGGATTAATTTGAGAACTAACAAATAATAAGAAGAAAAAGGAGAAAACCAAGAGAATGCTTTACAAACCACTACCATTAAAGACAACACAAAGGAGAAAGACTGATAGGAGGTCCTCGACAAGCTAAAGGTTGATTGGGACCTTATTTGTACTCCCAAAGATTAATTGGTTTTTGTGGTGGTTAGTTGTTCTTTTCTTGTCCTAGGTCGATTCTCCTCTACTTTTTTGGTCTCTCTGAGGCTTGTGTGCCGCCACTTTGACTGGTTTGTTGGTTGAGGTGTGTTGGCCTCTGCTTATTGGATTGTTGTTTTGTTGAACTATGGGATCAACGGTCCTTCTCCTACTTCATTATTAAAAAACAAATAATAAATATAAATTATTAAAAATACATTCATTCAGTATCAATTTTTAATTAATAAAAATAATATCAACCATTGAACATCAATTTCTATCATTATTATAATGTTTCAATCTAGCTCCAATAATTTTAGGAAATCATAATATATTGTTCTTCGATATGTATTTCTAACAAATACATGAAAAAAAATAATATAACTATTTACATGTCAAAATATTAATATTTAAAACTAAACATAATGTTATATGTCTCCATAAATATAGTAAATAAATAGTTAAAAACAAATAAAATTTTACTTTTAAATAACTAAAATAGATTGGAATTCATTTCTTTAAAAAAAAATTAAATATATTTAAGATATCTATACTAATTATAATAAATACTATTAATAATTCAAGATTTTGTTCACAAATTATCTTTTGATAATAAAACACATATGAATATTTATATTAAAGTTAACTTTTAATATATTTATATTCAATTTTGTTTTAACAAAGATTTTGATCTCATTCAGCCATCTTTTGATAGCTTCTTTGTTCAATGAAAAAAACAAAAATTGTTCAATAGAAAAAAATACAATAGTATTAACGACATGGGAATTTTTTTTGAAAATTGAAGTGGATACTTTATTTTTGAAAATACAATGACGGTGGATAATATAGACAAACAAAATAAGTTCCTCAAAGGATTCCGTGTTCAGTAATAAAATGAACCGTGTTACAACACTCAAATGTTGAGGACCGTAACATTGATGAAGCCCACTGTATCCCCATAATCATTGTCACAGTCCGGAAAGTCCAACTCCATTTCCATAGCCGGGCATGGAATCTGCAATGCGGGGGCAACATATATCCACCATATTGGATGCCCATTTGAAATACGGTCAAATGGGCATCCAATATGCTCGATAGACAATAAGCAATGCTTGCCCACTGAGTCTTTTACTCCGCAGATGCATCCACCACACTTCCCTCTTTAACACAATATATAATTCCCTTTAAAGCATTTATATTAACTTCCCTGGAACAAGGGCGAAGCTATAAGACTAAGGAAAGAGAGAGATCGAGGAAAGTCCAAGCTAGAATAGCACCTGCTAAACAACACCCAAAAGACATTAACACCACTGCTTTGCGGATCTGCCTGCTCACGAGTGTGTGAGACTGCTCTTGTTTTTCTATCAATAAATCTACAGTGAGCACTCCCAGTGAGAAATACATTGCCATTGTTTCCAATATCACAAATGCTTGCAAGATCACCATATTTGTCTTGTGGAAATGGCTACTTGTGAGAACAGCTATGGAGAGCATGAAAGATGTGCTCATAATCAAAACGGCTGTTATGGCATTTGTCTCTCTTTTTCCTTCCATTTTTTCTCACAAGTCCTCCAGCTTTTCCCCAAAACAAATTTGGTTGTGCAATTGCTTCTCTTCTGCGAATATCTCGCCTGGTATTATAATTGTAGGGAATACAAGTACTGTTTCCACGAAATTGCTGGACTCTGGAGAGTAGGATGTGTCTTTCAATGAAAAGAATGGAACGTAACGGACTGATTTCTTTTGCCTTTCGACGAAAGGAAGATAAGTCTTTAGTGCTTCATGTGGGCCAACCAGAGATGCCATTTCTCATCTCCTACGAACCTATATTTTTACGTGTTCGCCACGCAATAGACCAAGAAAATTTTCAAAAAGTCCAAGAATGATAATTATTTGAGATTAATCTTATGATATAAAATTATGCACGACCATTATAATAATAACAATGGAGAATCCGTATTACAAAGATGGGGATGAGATTGTACTATTGGTTTTTAAATTTTTATTTGAAGAATAAATGAGCTGTTAGAAGATTATAAATGTTTTTGAATGTAGGAATGGGGTTTGATATAATGATAGAATTGTGTTCTAGTCAATGAGTATATTATATTAGTTAAATTATTTGTTAAAATCATAATTATGTAAAGTAGGAAGAAATGTTATGTATGTGTTTTTTTCTTCTATATTTTTCTTATTTTGATGCGTACAAAGTTAAGCTTGCAAGCATACCATTAACACTTAGAAAAAATAAAATGTAAAAAAAATTATATTATTTCTTTCAATCTAGAGGTTCTAAGTCACTAAAACAAGCCTGTATGCATATGTGTGCCTTGTGTGATTGCAATTAAACTAGAAATAGAATTAGTAAAAATACATAAGTTGTAAAAGGGGAGAAAATAGTGACTAATAATTGAGTATGATAAAGTTGAAATTATAATTTGAAAAAAAATGCAAGTGACAAATGACATGTAGAGCTAAGTATAGAATGCATACCTATAAAAGAGATGATAATTAAGAGCCTAACCTAAAAAAATATTAATTATTATTATGATTTACTTCTATAATGGTGAAAATAATTTACATATGCCTTTTTCTAGGTTATGTTTTGAGCCCACTTTGAAAAGATTTTTCTTCATGTAATAACAAGTCTAAAAGTAACATATTTTTGTATTACATTCATCTTGTGACTTTATTACAACATGTATTGATATTTAATCATCCTCAAGAACTAATTCAATTCTTACATCTCTCATTACCACCCTACCTTAGACATGTGTCCATAGTTGAACCATTTGTTCTCAGTGTGGGGATCTCAATCTCAAACTTTTAAAACTTAAATTGCATATTGCACTAAATGACAAAAATTTCGTACTAGTCATTGCGAGCCAACCTAATGTATACTTGTGTCAATTTGTGTGTTGTGTTGTTGTATTTAATAACATGTCTTAGTTCATTATTAATTTTTGAAGTTGAAGATCAAGAAGCATTCACAATACATTCATAAACAACATAACTAGAACACTAGTAGCATTACATCATCTACTTACATCATCCTATTCACATTACATGTTTTATTCTCATCTTTGATATCCATTCATCACTATTAAATCAAACCACCAAGGGGCTTGACAAAATGAGAGCAAATTGTCCTAACAAGTTCCTAAATGGTGTCTTTTGACACTAATATATTTCATAAAAAAGTATTGTAAGTCAAGACACCTTTGTGATAATTGTCAATTCTCTACTAGACAATTTTTTTGGATCAAGTTCAGTTTATCATGCTAGACTCTCTTTTGTAGGTGTGAAACCCAATTCCAAAGACATGGATGTGAACTAAATAAAATTACATTTAATTATAAATTGTAAAGTGTTAATCTTCAAAAACTTTTTTTTCTTTTCATATCAATAGACTTATACATAATATCGCTCATCCAAATTCTAACAATACACATCACATTTACTTTATTTATATCCATAAATTTAATTATCTATTTATTACTTATAAAAAATCTTAAAAATGAAAAAGATAGGAACATAAATTTAATTTTTTTCAAATGAAAATACAATAAAATAAATTATGAAGAGAAAAGCATATAAAACTAGCACTTCCAAAAGTAACTTAATCAATAGAGAATATGAATGCATATCAATTAAAAATATATAAAAGTAACCCTTACAACACTGAAGCGATCAAACAAAATATGGCCACGTGTCAATTTAAAAATATAATTTGGAAGGACATAAAGCTCTCGATTAATTAAATTAATCACAAATAGGAAATTACTTAGGGCACTTCCCATTTGGACGGAAAGGCCCCTCGAAGACGCTTGCAGGCTAAGCCAAGGCTCTTCTTTACGGCTAACTTTCGGTCGATCAATTTCGTGGCAGTGTTTTTTCTTCAATGTCAAGAATTGCATTTTCCTGGAACAAGACCACCGAGTGCTCTGGAACTTCCTATAACCTCATAACAAGAAACTTGAGAAAGGTTAAGCTTACTTAGTTAGCCTATAAAGACGCCCTCATTACAAGGCAATCGGCATCCATCAGGCAGCGACATGCCTGACCAATTCCTGAGTCAACAAAAATGTCTTTTAATGCTATGAGATTTCCACAATCCATAATGCTGAAGATTTTGTAATTTCTAGATTTTTGATTGTGTTTGAGTTTTTTTCATCAACGTTTCGGATCACACACAGTGATCCATCATCAGGATGATAGAGAGCAAAGGAGATGAGAAAAATCCAGAAATTACAAAATCTTCAAAAATGTCTTTTTTCATAGTCTTGTAGCCTAGTTTGCCCTAGGGTTTCACTTTATCCAATATAGGTCGAGGAAGAGCAGTAGACATCCAAATGAGAGCTGAGAAGGCTTGTGTGATTAATGCAGAGTCAGGGCAATATGTATGCATCCCCGTCCATGACACTAATAATGAAAATGTGAGAAAAGAGGAGATTATAAGGAAGCTAAAGCTTCTGCTTACTTCTGTATTCTGCACAGAAGAAGAAGCAGAGGAGAAGGAGTTGTACAAAGATTAGCAAAATATTGTCAATAATTTCAGGTATTATTATGGCAGCCAACTGGAGCGCCATCACATCTGTTCCAAGCAGCCTTGAAAACAGAGATGAAGGTGTTCGTCAAGCTGTATTGATACCAGCTACCTTATCTCTCATGACCAACTTGCTTTTATTCTGGGTCCAAGTGGTGATGCCCAGATTCAATATTAGGAGAGTGAAAAAACTGGTAGCAATCGCTATCATTTTCGCTGTGTTCAGTTACACAGCTTTTGTTGCCATGAAGTTGGGTCCAATCTCCTAAGGTACTGCTGTTGCCATCATCTTTGCAACCATTTACATGTTTTTCATTGCAATTGTATTCCTTTACCCTAAATTTAGAATTAAATCCCCTGAAGCTTTAGGATGAATGGTGGGTTTGTTGGTAAGTTATAAATCTTATCCTATGGCCCATGTAAATCTAGGCCATGTGCAGGGATAAGTGAGTTTTTTAATCTTATCCTGCGTTTCCATTTTGTGATCGGATGAGAGTTTTTGAATCTCGTCTGATCACACCTTGAAAATGTAGGCCAAGCATTGGATAACTGAAACCTTTCTGTCCCCTTTCCGTATGTTTAATCGATTCTGCAGTGCTTATCTATTTGTATTGAATCAGATTGTGTAAAATGAGAAAGAATTTGTGGTTTAATTAGTGATCCTGATAGGAATAAGTAAAAGACCGTGATCCCTTCTATTGGTTTATATTTATTTCCCTTAACAATTTTCAAGAGCTGTAGTATGGATGTAAAGAAGTATATGGAATTCCAGAAAGAGTATGTTAAAGTGTATAAGTATGATCTCGATGTGCAGAGAGATCAGGCTACTGATCTTGAAGTTAGCAATCAGAATTTTGACAAAATGTATGTTTAGCAGTGGGAAGCCTTCTCCTCCAATGGGTACATTTAGCTGTTAAATGTATATGGAAAGCAACAATGTTAGATGTTGCTGGGAGTGATCAATGTTTCCTTGATATTTGTATAGTTTGGCTGGCATTTGACTCATCCAGTCAAGCATTTTGCTATTTTTACATTGTGTATTGGTTGGGCTCTGGACATTAGCCTTTCTTCATGACAGTTTTGTTTGTCAATTGGGATCATTTTGAGCTGTTCTAAATTGTTGTTAAGATGTAGATGTGGTCTGATTGACACATAAGTTATTGTAATCTGATTTGGTTAACACATCATATATGGCGATGTCTATTTTAGAAATCTATCATCAATTTAAAAATAGTTTTAGTATTGTTGTCAGTTTTCAAGTGTCTTTGTGTTGTACCGGCCCTAAGAAAAGCCATCGAATCTGTATATATGAAGTCATTCAGGAGGATGTTAAGGTTGAAATCCAAATTGTTATAGTGGCTTTTGTTACGGTTTCTTTTCTATTTGTAAATTCTCATTGAAAAGTAATATATGGGCATAAAGAAGTATTTCTCAAAGGGTGGTGTTCAAATGGCAAGGCTATGGAGTTTTCATGTTAGAAACTCTTATGGTGATATTTAAGTTGTAGGACAATCATAATTTTTGGATTATCTTATTTTTTTCATTTTTTAATGTTTTCATATAATCTATTAGTATTTGTGCAGATGATTGTAAGTGGAAAAATGAAGGCACTCTAACAATAGTCTTTTGATTATTTCAAATTTTCAATTATTCTATATTTTTTTATAATTTTATATACTTTGTTGTTTTTTTTTAATATTTATAGATCTCTAACAAGATTTTAATCCATAAACATGATACTAGTAGTATCTTAAACTTTGATCAAATAGTCCACAAGCATTAATATTTATTAACTTATTGTAAATTTATTATCTACATGAGTTGTTCAAGAAGACTAGTTATATTTTTGTCTATCAACCATTAATAACATTTCTAGATGTTGTCACCAATTTTTAAAATGCATTATTATTAAAAATAAAATAATTAGAATTTTTTATTTTTTTTTGTGTTATACACATTGCTTGGGTTCTTAAATTTATATTTTTGTTTTAATACAGACATTGTTGGGCTTTAGAATATATTATATTGGGATATTTTTCTTATTATATTTTTTTTAACCAAAGGAATCAATAGCCTAGCAACCTTGAGTTAACCTAAGAGGTGGCTCTAACCATAGGCTAAGCACTTTATAACTTTCATTTTATACATGTTGCCTGTAATGTATACAGTGGGAAAATTAAGTTTTGAACTTATGACCATTGTCCATTTCTTTCAATGGCTCAATCATCTAGTCTACACCTAGAATTTTATCTTGTTATATTAATTAACTTGCATTCTCATTAGAGATTTATTTTTCTCTTCATGTTTAAAAACCAACCACAAAAATCCTATAATTTTATATTTAAATTTGGCATTCCAATAGTATAATTTATTTATTTTTAATCAGTAATAGGTTTATTTTATTTATATATATAAAAAGTATTTACATCAAGGCATACCACCTGCATATTAAATGCCACTCCCCCATAACTATTAGCAGTGCCTATCTAGGATTATCAATCCCCTAGCTTTCACCAACCTGCCTAATTACATAGAGATGCCACCTCAATTCAACTGTAGCTTCCCAACCTCCCAACTAAGAACCCAAAACACCCCAAGGAAACATCTAAATTATAGTAAAAAAACACCCATATATCTAATTACAAAGTGGCCCCTACAAATTCATCATTTTAACAATATGTTAAGTATTAAACAAAACCTGAAACTGCCCTACAAAAAAATTCTAATGAAGTCAATTCTTGGCTGCTTTGAAACTTAGCCACATTGGGCTACTCCAAACATATCCACAAAGCCTTCCATTTCAATCTTTAACAAGTTAGGCAAGCTTTAAACAAAATTTTCTAAAAGCTTGCAAAAAACACCCATAAACCTGCTTGCCACCTCTGTGCCTAATCACCATGTCTACTTGTCTTGGCTCTCTGTGCTCCTCTTCTTCTGGCCAAGCACTTCCTTCAAGGGACCCATTGAGGAATTTTTGAATCCACCTGGCTTGCTACAATCTCATCGTGTCTTAACACCAATTTTGGATTTTCCCACACTGCTAATTCTTCCATTCTATAGGCATCTCTGCCAATCCTCCTTTGCCACCTCACAAATGGGACCACACCCTATTCATCCGCTTCTTCCATGTCCTCAATCCCTTCAGTAATCTTAACCCTGACACCCAGAACTGCCTATTCAAAAAATGAGTCCATTCCTAGTAGCAAATCTTCCTCAAAAAGTGGGTGCATTACCCACTTAATCACTTCAAATTCCTCATTGAATTCTAAGCCCCACGAAAAAATCATGGAGGAAATATCTACATTCATCCTTCCCTTATGTTTTTCTCCCATGAAAAGCTTCCCCAACATCGCCATGCAAGCATTTTAACAAAAACTTCAGCCTATACTCGATGACTGTGCCGAAAAACATTTTATGCTACTTCTTTGTTGTGAAAGTGAACATTGCCTCCATTTTCACTCTAAGAACACTTTTATCGCTTTCTACCAAAATTCTATTTTTCTTTATGAGCATACTTTACCCCATTTTGCAATCTTAAATTTTTTTTACCCATCTGTGTCAAACACTTCCATCCTAACTCTACCCGTCCACTCATCATCAATGAGACTACTGACTCCGCCATCATTACATCATCTAGCTCATTACTTAGAAAATATGTAAATATTTTCCCTCGAGCTGCAAAGGATGATCATCACTCCCCATGTCCTTCTAGTCATTATGTGCCTACTTTGGCATATACCCGCTCTCCTTCACCACTAAACCTTCTTTGTGTTTTTTGTTAAAAAGTCATTATCTTTTTTACTGTTAGCCCTCCTGCTTGCAATTAATATTTGACAACCTTTCTTCACATTGGCGCTCATGATTACTTACCCATGACTACCATATCTACACACTATCCTAAGGGATTCCACTGCCACTATATTCACCCTCGTAAAAATAGCACATGTCTAAAATATTCAAATTTAAATTCACCAATATTATTAAAAGATACTACCCACTTGGATAGACAGTTTACCTCTCTATTTCCCAAGTGTCGAATATGGCTCACCTGAAAGTCCTCAAAAACTTCTAATTATTTGAGAATTTCCCTTATGTAGCTTTGCAAATGGCAAGCCTTTGCCACCATATTTGCAATTGCTTGAGTGATGATCAATGAATCCCCTTCTACGTGGATTTTTTGAACTCCCACTAATCGAGCCATGCCAACAGAAAGCAAGTCTGCCTTAGCCCCAGCCACATTATTTGTCCCATCTTCTAGCTTTTTATCTCCTATAGCAATCATATTTCCAATACTATCTTTGACTATTGCACCTACCCTGATGGTCCAGGGTTTCCTTTTGTAGCCCCATCAAAATTCACCTTATGCCACCCTTCTAATGGTTTTACCCAACACACTTTTTCAATTGTTTCCCTCTTAGCATTTGATTCCTCTCCCCCCTTGGTTGGCCTTATCTTTATCCCTATCCAAGCTTTTTAGATTCTCCTATCATCTAATGTATAAGGAAATCATAAATTTTGTGACTGTGAAGCTGCAACACCTACAACTTCTTCTATCATATGGTCAATTCTACTCAGCAGTCTACTCCAAGATTCATTTTTATTCAAAAAAATTTCCTATTCCACTCTTTCGAAATATCCCAAACCACAATAGAAGGGTTGATTATCCATATACTTGAAAGTAAAGATTTCTTCTAAAATGAGGGCTAGCCTTGAAAGACCTCTTTTAGTGTCTTTTGAAGAGGCCCTTGCCATCCCAATTTCAACTTTAGGTTCTCCCAACATCATGCTGCTACACTGCATTGAAGAAGCAAGTGATCTATTAATTCCTAAGTAGCATCACACATCACACATTTTTTTGGGATTGCATAACCGAGTCTCTTCCTCCTCTCCCCTATCAAATTCTTCCCCTCACTACTAGCCAAGCAAAGGTGCCCGCTTTTGGTAAACAATTCTTATTCTAGCAAAGCTTCATAGCCCAAAAATTATTGGCTCCTAGAATATCCAATAACTGATATCCAATTTTAACTGATTAATTCCCATTCAAAGAACCACACTAGACCACTTTGTCCTCATTTTATGTTAGCAACACTTTCCTATTCTAAAAAATGTATTTCATCCTCTCAACTTGTTGATCTAATAAACCTTCATTACCTACCTCCTTCCAATCCCATTCCTGGCCAAGGGTGCCTTTCTTTAGTTCTAAACAATCTCGCACCTTGTAACCCCATCTTTGTAAAAAGAGTAGTCTAAGCTCCTGCAAGTCAGCCTCTTCTCACAAATCTGGTAAACCTTCCCATGAGTCATCCCAAAATTTAGCTAGTTAGGATACTATGATCATCTGTTGAATCAAGATATTTTTCCTTCAAAATTTTAACCCATGACAGCTCTGGATTTGAGTATATGCTCCATACTAGCTTTACACCAAGAGCTTCATTCATGAGTTATCAATCCCTTAAACTAGCTCCACCTTTGTCTTTAGAACGACAAATTTTCTCCCATGCTAACAAAGAAATTTTGTCTTGCTCACTAGCACCATTCCAGAAAAACTTTCTCATTTGCTTCCCTATGGTTCTAATCACTTTCTTTGGAAGCTTTAAACACATCATTGAATAAACTGAGATCACTAAGATTACTAATTTTAGCATTAAGATCCTACTTGTAGTAGTTAACCACTTGCTCTTCCACCCATCCATCTGTCTTAAACAACTATCTATCAAATCTCTCCAAACATCTGCCTTATTGGCACCCCCAAAAAGAGGTATACCCAGATATTTATTAGGGAGGGATCTTGATCTCATCCCAAGTATTCTGCATATTTCTAGCTATTTTTGAATGGGTGCATTAAAAAAGAATTTTTTTGATTTCCTCCAATTTATACATTGCCCAGATGCTTTACCATAAGTGTCTAAGGTCTCCTTCATCACTTGAGCTTCTCCAAAGGTTGTTTCCCCCATCAAGAAAATGTCATCATCAAATTGTAAATGTGAAATGGGATCAATACCTTTTGCAATTTTGATGCCTTTCCATTGACCATAACTACATTTCCTAGAGATTAGTTTCCCTAAAACCGAGCAACCAAGATAATGAAAAGAAAAGGTGATATAGGATCTCCTTATTTGATCCCTTTAGTTAAATAAAAAAAACCTTGGGGACTTCCATTCACCAGCACATAAAAATGAGGGGTGTTGATACAACTCTAAACCAAGCTAGCCATTCTTCTGTAAAATCAAAAATTCTCTAGAACTTTCAACAAAAAACCCCTGTTTACTTCATCATAGGCCCTTCTAATGTCTAATTTGGCGATCATTCTCTTGGTCTTCTCCATTTAGATAGAGTGGATGGTTTCATGTGCAACTATAACACCTTCAAAAATTGATCTATTTGGTGAGAAACCACTTTTCTCAAGTGAAATCATTGACTCCAAGACCCTTTTCAATCTATTAGCTATGAATTTATATATTATTTTGTAGACCATGTTGCACAAGGAAATAGGTCTAAATTCCTGAAAGGAATTGACCACTGATTTTTTTGGAATTAAAGTAATGAAAGTGTTGTTTAAATCTTTGAGAATGAAACCATCTCGATTCCTCAACCACCTCCCATAGATCGTGTGCAAAGATATCCCATAATTTTTAAAAGAAAATTACTAGAAATCTATCTAGGCTAGGGGCTTTATCTCCACCCAAATCAAATAATTCCTTTTTGACTTCTTTTATGGAAACCTCCTCCATAAGTATAGCATTTTGGGCTTGAGAAATACAAATAGGAATTACATCTAGAATGTTTAAATTGGTCATTAGCTCATCAGATTTATCTACAAAGATATATAAATAAAATATTATGTCTTCCTTATTGATCTAATCAGCATCATTCAAAACATTACCATTTGAGTCCTTTATAGAGAAAATCACATGTGTTATTTGATCTACACACCTTAACAGAATTGTGAAAGAATTTAGTGTTCCTATCACCATCTTTTAACCAGGTTTCTCGAGATTTTTTCCTCCAAAAAATCTCTTCCCAAGCTAGAGCTTCTGAGTATTCATTATTCAAGATCTTTTCATAAGCATAATCCTCTTCACTCATCCCATTCTCAATAACTTTTGTGTAGGTTATTCAAATCCTCCTCCAATCTGAGCTTCTCAACAAAAATATTCTTAAAGGATTCCCTATTCCACTTTTTAAGTTGCTCCTTGAGGAATTAGATATTTTTGAAAAAAATGAAAATTTTATTGCTTGAACATTTTGGGACACTTCTCCACCAATTAGCCACCAGATCCTTAAACCCTTCTGTAGACACACCAAATTAGCATTATTCATATTCATTGGCTCATTAAATAAATCAAACGCATCACATCCATTCACCAGGTAAATTAGGGTCTTATCATTTAAATAAATCAAAGGCTCACATCAGCCTTTAATTAAATAAATCAAACTTTATTTAATTAAAATCCCCAAAGTCATTTCCATCCTTTTCTAATTTAAATAAATCAAATATTTAAGTCAAAAAGGTCAAACATCATAATCATCATCCTAGCTAATTAATCCTGATTAAATCTAATCTAATGCATGTCAAATCATCTAGATAATGCCACTTGCACAAATAAATCAATTTATTGATTTATTAAAATCAACATTTTCACTCAACATGGCATTTATGGGGAATATTCCCTCAAGTTTGAAAAATATGACAAGTTGATTTGTCCCTCCAACATTGCATTTATTGCCCATTTTCTTGTCCCCCTCTCAAAATTTATATCACAAATTCAAATTCAAATTTCCCCCTCTTGGGCACATTTCCCAAATCTTGCACATGCATCAACCACTCACAAGATGACAAGTGGCCTCTTTTCATTGGCCTATTTTTAGTCCCACATTGGTCCATTTTCAACACTCTTAGCATTTGAAAATCTTTAAATAGAGGCTTCATCCTCAAGAAAATCCTCCACAATTTTATCCAAAAGGCTTATGCAAAGTCACTCTTCATTGAAGAACTGATTTTTCCCATCCATCATATTGATCATCAACATATCATTTCATGGAGCTTAATCAAGGATTGGGAAAGGGCTTCTTTCCATAGAAGCACCAATCCACTATAAGATGCTAGTTTGATTATTAGAATGATGTTTTTCTATGTTTTGCTTGTTTCTTTGGCATCATTCTTGTGATTAGATGAATCTTATAGGGGATCTTTTGTTTGCTTTGGTTTACTAACAATACTAAGGGTTTTTGTTTTTGAGCCAATGCGGATTTAAGGTTCTACATATTGGCGCTAGAAGGAGGGCTTCTTTGTTTAATCCAAGATCTTGTTTATACTAACGTTGTTATGTTTGGTAAAAGAAAAACATTTCTTCCCATCTATTATAATCTTGGAGATGTGATTGAATATAACATATGTGTGTGTGTGCTTATAAGGTTTTCTTTATTGCTCATTTCCATACTTAAAAAAAAAAATAAAGAATAAAAATAAGATATCTCTGCAATATATCCGTTAGTTGATACATTAGGTAATGTTTGTTTTCATTGCATGTATTATCCTCTATTTGTTTTGTTGTAAATGTATCATGTATGAATTTATGGAAGGCGTTTAAATCTAGGTGTTTTATTGTGTTTATATTCTGTAAGACCACAATTGTTCTCAGATCTTACTTGGTATGATAGATATATGTGATCATTCTTGCAAATTTGGGAATCATTTCTCCATATGCCAGCATTAGTATTTTATTTCTTTGCATTCTCAAATGTTGGTATGAGGAACCTCTATTTAGCCATAAAGGTCTGCATTGGAATTGTCTAGGAAGATGCTGCGCAAAAGGTTGGAGAACTTGCCTTTATGCCTGCCATTGGATTTAACCTGAAAGTTCTTTAATGGAATTTAGGTGCCACGAGTTAGCCTGTCAAAATAGTCAAGTGTTGCCTCAATATAATTCCCTGGTGATTAGTCAAATTGTGAGAAGTTAGGAAACACCTCAATATCAGCAAGCTGTGAAGACCTTCCTGGGCACGCGCGCCACCACAATACCCGCAATCTAAAGTAAAGTTGTCGTGCATCCTGGGGAGGCTAGGAAATAGTAAAAGTGTCAAAGAATTGAAGAAATTCTGGTCTTAAGTTCATAGCGCAAGTACTACAGTAGCCACCCTTTTAAGTTAAATAACTTCCCAAAACATGCACCAACAACCACAGTGCGGCAACAGTTGGACTGTTGATTATCTTTTTCCTAATGTAGATCATGATGTGTGATATTATTCTAATACAATTATTCTGATCTTTGACTTCATACGCCTCACTTATGCACATAAACATGGTGTAACTGTGCTGAGAATCATGTGTTTTCCTGAGAATAAATATAGGTGTAGATGTGTTGACCATTCGGCTATGATACCTTCTTTTCATGATGCAGAGAATGATGTTCCTTCCTAAGAGATAGGTGGCATAAGAAGACAATAAATATTGGCGTATGCTTTGTAGAAAGGCCTATCCATAAATGGTGCTAGAACTTCATCAATGTTTGATTTTCCCTGTGCTTGGTGTATTAAATGACGATTCAGGCTTTAAGTATACATTCATGCTTCTGACATATCTTTATTATGGTACCTTGAAAATGCAAGGTTTGCGCTGCTATCTCTAGGAAAAGGATCAAACCAGTGTCTGATATAAGCTCAAAGTGTGTGTAGGGTCCATTCGCATTTTCTATCTGAAAGGCTAATGTTTATTGTTTTCTGTCTATAGGCCACGTGAAAGGTTGTGGTGCTCATCCCCTTGCAACTACATATTAAATTCTCAATCAAATGTGGTTGAGAGAAAGCTTCTAGGATGGTTATTGGCATGGGCAATGAGGACGCTAGCAAAAGGTCTTTGCAATCATTTCATTCTGGAAAAGACACAGTCTATGGGAATCGTGATTAATTAAGGAAGGTCATCGGTGATTGATCTTTAGCTAGCCCATGATCCTTCTTGAGAATTGGTTATTGCATAAGGGAGTCTTTGCATTTAATTGTTTTTGCATTTAAATTTGAGATATCAACCTGTTCATTGACATCAAAATTTATATCATTCGCAGCAACACAAAATTTTTCCATGATGACAACTATTATTAGAATATTGTGAATTCAAAGTTAAAAGATTCTTTTCACATGTGTTTTTGATACTTGGGGCAGCGGTCACTACCAATGAATGGATTTTGTTTTAGTGTGCATTTATGTGGCACTAGTTAAAGCATTTATTTTGTCTCACGTTTGAGCGTACAGTGCAGAGGGAGATGATAGTCAAGCAAAACTTTCAAGCGGGTTTACTTAAAGAATCGGTGGCATTGGAATCAAGGAACACAAACAGATTTGAGTTGACAAAGTGGACATTGAAATTGAAAACGCATTTCTTAATGCTTATCGAAACAACCTAGAGCGTCCATTTACTGCTTTAATTTTTTGTTTTAGGCCAACTAGATCATTGATTTTCTTTTTGAAGTTGGTTTAAAATTGAACACTAGAAATTAACTAGACTTTACTTTTGGGCTAAAATTGAACAAGGCAATTTCTCACACTTCATTTGGTGCTCTAAAAAATGAATCAAATCATTGCTTTGAAGGATAAAATGAATGTGTGCTTTTATTGTTTTGTAACTATTTACACAAAGTAATATCATCAAAAGGCGTATGAACTTCTCTTGCACCTCACGACGATCTGGAGAATCAAAAGGCTTTTGGTGACATTAAGTTGTGTAAATAATTGCCCATACACACTTCGATTTGGGTTTAAAATTGAACATCTTGTGCGAGTGTGAGTAGAGCATCATCGCGTATATTCTCTTTCTTTAAGCTGTCAAAGATTGATCGAGTTATGGATTTTGTCTTTGCTTGCTTTTGTTTATCCTAGAGAGCCTGCCTTGGGGAAAAAGTACTCACCCAAGGGAGCGACTCAACCGGTAACACTCTAAATCCAAGAGTATTTCCAGTTGGGATATAACTGTGGATATTGGACGAAATGCCAATATCAAGTTGTTGACTCCTATAAGATGGATCCAAAAGGGGACTCTTGCCACGTTGGGTCAACTCCTACGAACAGAAAGTTTGAAATAGAACCCTTGTTTTGTAATGGCATATTGATCCATTGAGTGAGTTTTTCAAAGTGGTGCATTGGAACTTAGATTCCAAGAAGTTACTTGCCATGTCCAATCTTGGTTGAAATATAGAGGTTAAGTGTTATGAAATAACTTGCACAATAGAAGAATATGATATGAAATATGCTGCAAATATTTGATAATAATTGAGAATAACAATCCACTTCAAGGGGGAAAACCTCAAAATATCTCTAATGAGAATACACTTCACAACTTGATTTTAATGGTGTACATGTTGAGCACTCTATAATCTGGACACATGCGCCAAGTATCATCCTTCTTACGTACCATCACCATAGGCGAGGAGTAAGCACTTTGGCTATGCCTGATGATTCCTACCTCTAGCATCTCTTCAACAATTTTTTCTATCTCACTCTTTTGTATGTGTGGATACTTGTAAGGCCTGATGTTCGGGTGGTTGGCTCCCTGGGACTAACTATGGCATGATCATGATCCCTCTTAGGAGGAAGTCCTTTAGGCATATCTCCAAGAACAACTGAGTGACGATCAATTATAGCTTGCAAATTTGAGTAGGAGTATTAGATTAGAGACTTCTAATGAACATAGTTGGGCCAAATCCATCCACTCCTTTCTTAAGCAACTTTTGCATTTGATGAGAGCTTACCATTTGTGGAGATTTTTCCTTCAACCCCCTTAGCTCTACTAGCCTTCCTTCTAATTGAAATCTCATGAATAGTTCTTGGAAGTTCATCTCAATTGTTTCCAATGTAGTAATCCATTGTACTCCCAAAACAATATCTACTGCACCCACGGATATCACATACATTAGGGTATCAAGTTGATAATCTCCAATGGATAATCTAATGCTATGAAACTTCCCTGAATAACTAACTGTACTACCATCTGTAATCAAAACTTGAAACTCTGGACCTGGATATATGAAACAATTTAGACGAGTAGCTAACTTTTTATTGATGAAATTATGAGTACTACCTGAGTCGATCAACACTGTTACCTTCTGCTTCTTTAGGAACCCCACCACCTTGAGAGTTTGCGGAGCACTGAAACTTGAGAGTGCATGACAAGAAATGATTGGTTGAGAATCATGTGATTCCTCATTTGATTCCCTTTCATCTTCTAGTATGGGTTCCTCCTCTTCTTCCTCATTGGGACCTTCAATATAAAACAATTTCTTTTCACTACATTTATGTCCTCGACTATACTTGCTATCACAATTGAAACACAAGCCTTTTTCTCTTTTCTCCTCAATTTTTTGTGGAGTCAACTTAGTAGGTTGTGTTGAATATCCTTTCTCTCTTGTCACATTAGCCACTTGCTTCTTAGGAATCAAATACTTCTACCCCTTTGTGCTAAGATAAAAGACTCATTTATGGAACTAGGGCTAAACATGCGTACCTCATGTTGAATGTGATCCTTGAGACCACCCAAGAATAATTCATTCAAGTTTTCCTCTGTAATTGTATCCACCCTTAAGGATAGATTTTGGAATTGCTGAATATAATCCTTAACTGATCCTGTTTGTTGAAGTTTAGCTAGCTGGCTGAAGAAGTTGTCTGTGACGCTATTACTATATTGTGCTTGGAGTTCCTCTGTAAAAATTGACCATGAGACGATGAGCCCCTTTTTACTTTAATGAGTGCAAAGCCAATGATACCAAATGAATTGATCTGGTTCTAGATATAAGGAAGCCATTGTGAGCTTTTGTCCATTTGGGATTTGGTGTATCCATGTTAGAGGATCCTTACAATTGAACTTGCGCATATCCACCTTTGGAAAGAAATTCCTATATCCCATAGGAGTACTAAAGCTTGTGTCAGTAGTAGCTGACCTAGAATTTTCACCTTGGCCGCTTGAGAACTCCTTTCTTGATTCAGCCATGTAGGTGCTTAACATGTTTCGTATGTCCGATATATCTCCTCTTAGGTCACCCATATCCATCTTAATTGAGGAAATGTCTTCCTTGACCTTATTGATTTCCTCATTATGAGTAATATCCTTGATTGTTTCACCATCCTTATCAGGAGTCTTCCCTAGAGTGACAACATTCTTTTTACCCCTTGTTGTAGGCCCCATCATGATGGAAACCACTAATGTCGAAATAAATCACATAAATGAAAATTAAATTCTCTCAAATTTTTACTGTAATCTCCTTTATTATGTCTTCAAAAACCCAATAAAAATTAGACCAATTCAACAAGATGTGCGAGATATGTAGATTCCAAAAAAATAGTGCAGAAACTCTAATTCTGCAATAATTCACTTAATTCTACTGCAATTCTTCTAAAATATGGACTATAGCTTCTTCAATATTTTCTTCAAAAACCCTTTAAAAATCAGAAAAAATTTGCCAAAATATGAAAGATATGCTCTTCCCAAAATCTCCTCCAAAATTGAGAAAAACCTTGCCTCTATGGTGCCAAGATCATGCTCTGATACCACTTGTTATGAAATAACCTGCACAATAGAAGAATATGATATGAAATATGCTGCATATACTTGATAATAATTGAGAATAACAATCCACTTTGAGGGGGAAAACCTCCAAATATCTCTAATGAGAACACACTTCACAACTTGATTTTAATGGTGTACATGTTGAGCACTCTATAATCTGGACACATGCGCCAAGTATCATCCTTCTAACAAAACTTATCTGAACTACTAGGATCACTTTTTAATTACTCGATGAGATTACTTGTCACAACATCATTTTTCCACTCTGCTTTGGCTTCCTCCACCCAATTTGCTTATAATATTGAAAGGGCACACAATAAGGCTTCATCTTTCTCATCCTTCCTTGATAGTGCATCTGCGACAATATTTTCTTTCCCTTTCTTATATACAATCTCAAAGTCATATCCTAACATCTTAGTGACCCATTTTTTTTTCTCTTCAGAAGATAGGCATTGTTCCAAAAAATATTTTAGGCTATCATGATCTATCTTAACCTTGAAATGTCTACCCAATAGATAAGGCTGCCATTGTTTCACTGCATGGAGTATTGCTAGCATTTCCTTCTCATAAATAGGTTTTAGTTGATTCTTACCTTTTAATTGATGACTCTGAAAGAAATTGGTCGAACTTCTTGCATGAGCACTGCTCCTATCCATTTCGAAGCATCACATTCCACAATGAATTCCTTGGTGAAGTCACAGTGGCAAAGTACTAGAGTTGTACACATAGCCTCCTTCAATCTCTCAAATGTTGTATTGGCAGACTGTTCCAATGAAAAGAATCCTTCTTCAATAGAGTGGTGAGAGGTGCTGCTATACTACCATAATTCTTCACAAATATTCTATAGTACCTTGTCAATCCCAAGAATCCTCTCAGTTTCTTAATGGTTTTTGGAATAGGCCATTCCATGATAGCCTTAATTTTGTTAGAGTCCACCTTTACTCCTTCATGTGAAACTGTGTCCCAAATACTCCACCTCTGTAACACCAAAAGCACACTTGGATGGCTTAGCATAGAGTTTATGATCTTCAAGTATTTGTAATGCTTGGTCCACATGTTGCAAATGTTCTTCCCAAGTCTTGCTATAAATTAATATATCATCAAAGAATACTAACACAAACTTTCTCAAGAACTTCTTAAAAATGGAATTCATCAAAGTTTGGAATGTAGATGGTGCATTGGTAAGACCAAATGGTATCACCAAAAATTCATAATGACCCTCATGAGTCTGAAATGCTGTCTTACAAATATCTTCCTCCTTAATCCAAATTTGGTGATAACCAGATCTAAGATCTAACTTGGTAAAAAACATAGCTCCATTTAAAATCAAGATTCTCACAGAGTTGCATAAGTCTCCAGTGGGTAGTCATTCACGATTTTTGAAGACATATCATCGAATCAAGCAAGATTTCTTTTGGGAGGGGCTAAAGGGTGATGCTTAAAAATTTGTGGCTGAATGTTTGGTGTGTCAAAGGCATAAAGGGGAGACAATTAAGACACCAGGACTCTTGCAACCCTTATTGGGAAGAGGTATCCATGGACTTCATCATAGGGCTTCCCAAATCTAAAGGTCATAATGTCATCATGGTGGTAGTTGATCAACTCACTAAATATGCACATTTCATTGCATTAGCACATCCTTTTATAGCAAGTGCAGTGGCTAAAGCTTTTTTGGAGAATATCCAAAAGCTACATGGTACACCTAAAGTTATTGTTAGTGATCATGATCCTATCTTCACTAGTCACTTTTGGAGAGATTTATTCTCTTGTTTGGGTACTCGATTGGCTCTTAGCTCTTCATACCACCCTCAATTAGATGGGAAAACAAAGGTTGTTAATAAGTGTTTGGAAGGATATCTACGTTGTTTCACTTCAGAGAAACAGTCTCAGTGGGTAGATTGGCTACCACTTATGGAATAATGGTATAACACTTATTTTCATAGCTCATCAAAAATGTCTCCATTTTTGGCACTTTATGGATATCATCCTCCTTCCATCACATCATCAATTAAGGTGTCCCCAAGAGTTCAGGCAATAGAAGACCACTTGCTTCATCAACAACAGGTACTTTCAAGACTCAAGGAGAATTTAGCCATGGCACAAAATTGAATGAAACAACAGGCAGACCAACATCGTAGTGAAAGAAGTTTTGAAGTTGGGGATTGGGTCTCCTTGCGATTGTAGCCTTATAATAAAATCTCACTAAAGCAACAAAGAAAGAATAATAAGTTGTATCCAAAGGATTATGGTCCATACCAAATCATGCAGAAGATCGGTAGTGTTGCCTATAAGCTTGAGTTGCCACCAACAACAAAGATCCATCTAGTTTTTCATGTTTCCTATTTGAAGAAGGTAATTGGGCATAATATTCCCACTCAAACAACACTTCCCAAGATGGATGAAGAAGGAAGAATCATTTTGGAACTAGAGTGCATTCGTCAAACACACACAAAGAAGCTAAGGAATAGAACTATCACTGAGTATCTCATCTAATGGAAGAAATTACCAGTTGAAGATGCCACATGGGAAGATGAGGATTTCATTCAAAAGTTTCCAAACTTGATTAGCATTGAGGAAAATGCTTCTTTGAAGAAGGGGGGAATGTTATGCCCTTAATATTATTGTACATCGGGTAATGAATAGTCAGATTCTAGCTATCTTAACTCTCTATTAAGTCATATTATCATTAGTATATTGTTATTTAGTTATTTAGGTCGGCCTAAGTCTTATATAGGTGTGTCTAAGTTAGCCTAGGTGATATCCTTGGCATAAATAGGTATATATAGGAGGTTGTGAGTCTTATTTCATCATCAAGTTATGAAGTGTGTTCTCATTAGAGATATTTGGAGGTTCTCCCCCTTGAAGTGGCTTGTTATTCTCAATTATTATCAAGTATTTGTAGTATATTTCATATCATATTCTTCTATTGTGCAAGTTATTTCATAACATTAAGACTTCATTCTTAACAGACCTTTATATTTTTTCCTTGGTTGCATGTAAAATCATCTCTTCTACGAAGGGCATGAGGCAAGCCCACCAAGAAAAATGTACCAATTGAGCTAGGACGCCATATTGCTTGTGGTTTGAAAACACAGTGCTTTTATCGAAAACATTGGGAAACCAACATTCAACGAATCATCAAAATTGAAAACCCTTTAGGAGAGGAAAATATCCTTGAAAAAATTCACATGTTATTGCTTACCCTTGGGATTCGTATCCTTAGAGGCTTCTAAACATTGGGATTTCATCTCATTTTGCTTCTACTAAAGTCAACTTTAGGCAACCTTTTCCTTGATTCCCTCAATTTTTGCATAATGCACTTTGTGGGATAAAAGGGAATTAGAACATTGGACATTCAGTTGAAAACCTAATCAAGAGTGTGTTTGTGGTAGAAATAATCCATTAAGCAAACATTAAATCAATTGGACCCCACACATGTGCTTGGCATCTTTTGGTCATATGGTTTTCATGCAAACATTGATCTTTTGATTTTTGAATTACTCTTAGAGAAAGGAATGTTCTTCACTATCTTGGTCTCAGAAACAAGTCCTTCCTAGGTTCATTTAGGATCAAATCAAACACCTCATCCATCCAAAAATTTATCATCTTCATCCCAACAAACAACTTTAGAGCTTTGAAAACATCATTCTAGACTTGGGTAAATCACCAAACCAAAAAACCACCTTGTTTAGTTAGGTGTATGGGAATGCATCCTTTCTCACACATTTAATTGAATTAGGAATCCTTTTGAACAAGTTTATCCTAAGATCACATCCAACATCTTAGGGTTTACAAATTCATCATCCAAATCAAACAATCAAAATCAATCCCTAAGTCTAGCATTGCTCCAAAGTCCCTAAACGTTCAACACTCATATTATTCACCCCTTTCATCCTTCATCTCGTCGTTGGTCCTAGAACCTTAGAGGTCACTTTTGTAACAAGGTCAAAACACAAGGAGAACATGGAATACAAACTTGATTCATACATCATGAGTAATCCAAATCAATTGAACTTTCAAAACCTTACACTGCCGATTGATTATCAAAACTCACACTTATACAATCCATACATGGGATCATCACCTTCTACAAATGTCAATGGCACAACAAGTGTGAGTATGCCCAAATCAAAGATTGGAGCACATTTCCCAATGGTAGATCTAAATATAAATGTACAAATCCACCAACCAAACAATCAAAGCATGAGCCTTAAAATGAACATCATCCCACCAAATCCCTACAAGTCAAATGAGAAAGTACCAAGCACAAGTTTTTGAAACATGAATCCGAAAAAATTTGGGATGGATACATTTGCAAATCATACGAATATTCCAAACATGAACAATGGTCAATTTCAACCTATCATGCCAAATCTGAGTGTCATCCCAAATCAAAACATTGTCCAAAATCAAGCACAAGTACACACTCCAAATCTACTTAAACACAAGCCAAATCAACTATATCAAGGGAGTCAAGATTTAAATCAAGAACAAATTTGGCTAGATCAAATTGCTACACTTACCAAAATAGTTGAGTCATTACGCCAAGAGACATCTCCACCACCATTACCCATATCAACATCATTCCTTGGTTTAGGGCTTCCCCCTCTACCTAGCACCAATCACTCCATTCAAATCAATCCACCTAACACCAATCAAGCCATCAAATTAAATCCTTGGAATATACCATCGACATCACACCAATAGATGGTATCTAATCAAATGACAACATCAATCCTGAAAAATCAAAACATGGTCTCCCAAGGACCCATCACTTTGGTCATTCTGACCATTCCTATCACCTTAATCACTCCATCCACCCCTATCACACCCATCATATCTCAACCCCTCACTACCATGATCACTCCAAGTGTATCTCAACCACTTGTCACTACATCCAGCACCATTCCAAATACACCACCACTACCACCAAAACCAAGTGCAATAAGTCAATATTGTAACATCGCACTAAAAGCACATCAAGCCTCCCAACAAACACTTCAACTATATAAGGTGGATCCAAAAGCCACTCAAGCTACCCAAGCCTCTCAAGCCACCCAACAAACACAAGCACAAAAAATGACAATTGTTGAAAGCAATGATCAAGATCTATCCATCAAAGAGCACATTGAAGATGTTTCTATCTCATCCAAAGATCAAGTCAACATATGTCAAGAGTCACTTTTCAATCATGATCAAAATCCACCAACCAACAATGATCCAATTCAAGAAATGTCAACATCATTGGACTCTATGGTTGAAGGAATTCACAATCTCTCCACCACAATTGTTGAAAACAATGTTCAAAATCTCTCAATTAAGGAGCACATTGAGGATGTTTCTACCCCATCCAATGATCAACTCACCATACATCAAGAGCCACTTTTTAGTGATCTCTTTCAAGGAGTGCTAGGATTATTTGACCCTATTGACATAATGCATGATCCATCAACCAATGATCATGATGAAAATGACTCTACATCACCTAATGAGTTAGAGGACATATCTCAAGAATTTATTCCAAAGCATGATCAAAATCTTTCTCCGAGGTCTAGCAATGGTCCTTTCCAAGACATGTTGACCCCCTTTTACCTCATAGTTATAGATACCGAAGGAACCTTCAACTTGTCACTTGATCCAAGTCCACTCAAAAATCAAGAGGATATTGAGTCATTCCCCATGTTTAATGACAACATCCAAGAACCATTTGTAAGCAATCCATCATTTGAAACTGACCCATGTCAAGAACTTGATCCAAAGCATGCCAAAAACAATCTCGAAATCATTCAAGATCAAGAATTTGTATCTTCAAGATACTACAATAATCTAATGGACACTCTCCTATCTATGCAAGATGATCATATCCATGTAGCACATACTCCTCCATCTACCCATGAGATGCTTTGCATGGATGGAAATGTAGATGATCTTCATCTAGAACAAAATTCTATTACACACAAAGAGTAGATTATCAACTCCTACAGTCAAACTAAGTTATCAACATCAGGATCAGATATATCCAAAATCCAGACTGAGGACATCATGAATAAGGATATCCAACATTATCCACTCAAGGAAATGAGTCAGATAGAACAATATAATCTAGAGTTCATAGAGCAGCAAATTGAAAGAACGTCACCTACGGTGGTCATTTATCAGAGAATACATTCTGAACAAGAGCTCTTGGAACATGCAAAATCAAAGCATGAAGGTACTACTTCCATATTACTCTGGGAAACTTTATCTAATGCAAGCATCAACATAGGGAGCACAAAGAATCTTTATGGTGAAACCATTGCCAATACTACAACCAGCCATGTCATGAATCTTCATCCACCCATCACCCCATCCACGAATTGGGATCAACGTCAAAAGAAAGATTTGAATCAAAGCAAAAATTTCATTATCAATGCAAAAGAAGCTAAGAAGCATATCGAACAAATCAAATACAAATGGATACCAAAGAATACAAAGAAAGATCATCCCTATCAAACTCCATCAGTCAAAGAAACTATGGGGCAAAATAAAAAATGGAAAAGTATCCATCAAAGATGTCTGCAAAAGCAAAAGCAGGCTTTTCAAGCGACGTACAAAGTATATCAAGCAGTTCGTCCTCATTCCACGCACACTTTCATATCCACCCATCATTGCTTATCTTCCCAAGTTTGGAGAGTCAAAGATTCCAAGCTGTCAACCAATCCATCTTTTATCCCTAAACACACTCCATCCATGCCTCCATGCATGATATCCAATTCTCACATTGACCATGTATTGGCAACAACCCTTCATCATAAGGATTTCAAAGGCACTCTATCGCGATGTGCGCATAAAGATAAAGTTAACTCCATTATCAATAAAGCTGATCAAGAATTCCAAAAGTTGCATTCAAGTGCATGTATCTTAGCAAAGTAACTTCTTCAGGTAGGATACTGATGACACATTATGATAGAAGCATCTACATCAACGACACCTTGTGATTCAGCATGAGTTTAAAATATTTCATAAAAAACCAAAAAAATCAAAAAAAATGAAAATCCAAAAAAATTTAGAAAAAGGGATTGAAAACAGTAAAGAGAAAAAAATCGCCCTCCAGTGAAAACCACTACGGTGGTGCTTTGGGCATGACCGTGATGAAAACTTGGCAAACAAGAATCATGCGTAGAATCGAGCATCTACGTGTGCCACTTCAGGTGAAAGCATCTCATCCCATCCGTAATAAATCTATCATCCTATCCATCTCAGCCATAATAAATCCATCCATCCATAAACCATTGATCCAATCCATTTTCGCACATTTGTGTCCATAGTCCAAGTTATCTTGATCTTGACAAAGTTTGGGGCACACTTTGCACTTGCCTATGGTAAACATCTTGACATGGGTCGTTTTCATTAATCCTATCCTACCCAGCTTTATTGGAGCCACAAAGCAATATCCAAATGAGCATCCTTTATCCAAACACCTTATCTTATCGCAAGATAATCCTTGGCATCCTTTGCGTACTTACCATATTCATCCATCCATACACCTATCCAAGAATCCATCCATGGCATTCCATACATTACTAGACACTAGGGGCGGATATTTAGATCTTGCTTTAGGAATAAATCTTGATCTATATCCTCCAACTTATGTGGTGATCTGAACATTGGAAAACGTGAAACCAAATTGGTCGAAGCATTTGTGATCTAGAATCTGAATCACTAGCCCATGGCATATTTTGATGAGAAGATGTTCCTTATCAATCTTCATCTTTCATCAAACATCAATCCAAACAATCACTGTCAGTCACATCTAACACATCCTTCAATGTCACATCAAATCATCCAAAACATCTTTTGCACCAAAATCAAGCTTCATCAATCATGATCAATCAAATCCAATCAAAAAATCATCTTGGGATATCATTCCCAATCCTTGTGTTGCTTAACACTATCCTTGCATTGTTGTGCATCCTCAACAATGTTATCATCATCAGTCTTGATCAAATCATCATCAATCCATCATCATCTTGGGGATATCTTTCCCAATCCTCCTATTTGTTAACACTATCCTTGCATTGTTGTGCATCCTCAACAATGTTATCATCAATCCATCGATCTGATCAATCAACCTTAGCTTGGTCTTCAAAAAAATCCCAAACAAAGCACTGATATCATCACACATTGTCCATATCAAAATTGTCAAAATAATGCAAAAATCCAAAAACATTCATAAAAGTCAGAAAACATCAAAAGCATTGGCATCTGAACTATGTCGTCTCTGAGCTTAAACGTAGGAAAGGCTCATCTTTGATCAGCCCCTGAGACACAAAAATCCAAAAACATTCATAAAATCTCAGAAAATCCCAAAAACACTAAAAAATCAAAAATCAAAACATTTGTAAAATCTTGAAAAATACCAAAAACAACCTCAAAACATTTCAAAGCATAAAAAACATCCAAATATTTGAAAAAATCCATCTGTATCATCTCACATTCACTCGAAATAATGTAGACACATCAAATTATCATTATGCATATTCATCTGCTCATTAAATAAATCAAACGCATCACATCCATTCACAAGGTAAATCAGGTTCTTATCATTTAAATAAATCAAAGGCTCACATCATCCTTTAAATAAATCAAACTTTATTTAATTAAAATCCCCAAAGTCATTTCCATCCTTTTCTGATTTAAATAAATCAAATATTTAAGTCAAAAAGGTCAAACATCCTAATCATCATCCTAGCTAATTAATCTTGATTAAATCTAATCTAATGCATGTCAAATCCTCTAGATAATGCCACTTGCACAAATAAATCAATTTATTGATTTATTAAAATCAACATTTTCACTCAACATGGCATCTATGGGGAATATTCCCTCAAGTTTGAAAAATATGACAAGTTGATTTGTCCCTCCAACATTGCATTTATTGCCCATTTTCTTGTCCCCCTCTTATCACAAATTCAAATTCAAATTTCCCCCTCTTGGGCACATTTCCCAAATCTTGCACATGCATCAACCACTCACAAGATGACAAGTGGCCTCTTTTCATTGGCCTATTTTTAGTCCCACATTGGTCCATTTTCAACACTCTTAGCATTTGAAAATCTTTAAATAGAGGCTTCATCCTCAAGCAAATCCTCCACAATTTCATCCAAAAGGCTTATGCAAAGTCACTCTTCATTGAAGAACTTATTTTTCCCATCCATCATCTTGATCATCAACATATCATATCATGGAGCTTAATCAAGGATTGGGAAAGGGCTTCTTTCCATAGAAGCACCAATCCACTATAAGATGCTAGCTTGATTATTAGAATGATTTTTTTCTATGTTTTGCTTGTTTCTTTGGCATCATTCTTGTGATTAGATGAATCTTATAGGGGATCTTTTGTTTGCTTTGGTTTACTAACAATGCTAAGGGTTTTTGTTTTTGAGCCAATGCAGATTTAAGGTTCTACACCTTCTACCCAAAACCACATTGCTTTGAACTTAAAAGGGAAATGATTCGGTGTAGCCTCTTCTTGAATTCTCATACCTATGGGATAGTGATCTAATCCAATTATGGGTAGAATCTTGACGTCACATGTCTGCTGATGATTAGCCCAATCCCCTGCTAACTAAAATCAATCCAAATTTTCATCTCTATTAAGAAAACCACCTCTCCAATTTTTCCATGTAAACTCACCATTTTTGAAGGGCAATTCACTGAGACCATTATCCATGACAAAGTCATCAAAATCTTGTTGGCTTTGACTTGTCCAACATAAACCCCTCATTTTATCTAAAGGTCTCAAAATAGCATTAAAATAACCTCCCAAGAGAAAAATCCTTTCATCCTCAATGCCTAAAATTGCTAAAGTTCTTTCCATAACACCTTTTTCTGGGTTGAGCTATTTGGACCATATATGTTGATTATTGAAAAGCTTACCCTAAGTTTTTTAGAGTCAACTCTCAACCATTGCTAGAATCTATCCTACTGAATTACCTGAACGTCAACTACTGAGTCATTCCATAGGACACGAAGGCCCCCTGAAGCACCCACGGCTCCTATAAGAATGCATTTCCATCTACTAAAACATCTATAAAAGGATTCAAAATCAAGCTCCTTAATTTTTGTTTCTTGTAGCAAAGCTAGGTTAGGACTTGTTTGATCAAAACATCTTTTGATCAAACAAATTTTGTCAGGGGCATTACAGCCCTTGACATTCCATGATATGATTTTCATGGCTATCAAGAAAAGGCACAGCCTTTTCTTGATCTCAATTTACTCTATCTAGCCACATTGCCAGCCATTTCAAGACGCATCCTATTGGTTTTAGGTCCACATTTCTTTTTCTCTCCAACCTTAACCTTACTAAATGAACCTGAAGATTTCTCTAATGTTCTTTTCTCAATAATCCCTATGTTATCTTGCAAACCTAGCACATATTCACCTCCAAGCTCCTCATCCAAAGCCAAATCTGTATTTGAAACTTCTAGGTTTCCCCCACTATCTCTGACACCTTCAAAAGTGCTCTCTAGATTTTGAATAGGGGAGATGGGAATGTCCTTAAAGGTCATTTCCTCATTCTCCATCATTTTGTCATTTTCAAGAAACTTGTCCTCTACAACTTTTTTCTGCCTATTAATGCATGGAGAGTTTTGTTCCCATTCTTCACCAGGATTTTTAGCTCAGTTATGCATGAGCTTGTCAACACTTCCCTTTTTGTTTGGTGATTGGGAGTTTCCTTGCAAAATTGGTAAAAGTTTAGTTCTCTCAACCATTATGTGGGAAAGATGACCTAAAACATTAACACCACCAATAAAAGGAGATTAGTTTCTCCCTTCATTCACACCACTTCCATTGTTTTGAGCAACAACTTCTACCATCTGCCAATCTAAGTCCAACAAGGCCTTCACTTTCTCTACACTTTTGACAATAAAAGTTTCCACATCTTGGATAGATTCTTTGTGATTCTAAACTTGAGACTTCATCTCAAAGCCACTTTCAAAAAGAATATCTATTGCCTCTTTTTGGACCTCGTCCCAGTAGCAATTGGTCCATGTTGTTATACAGGATGAGCTACTCTATTGTATTCAATAGATCCCCCATTCTTGCAAGTTCCATTGCTCTTCCCATTCATAAAATTTAGTTAAACTCATCAACTCCTTAGATAGGGAGTTCTGGGCTAGTCCTTTCCCCTTCTTCACATTTGGACAATTGCCTTCTATGTGTTCTTTCCTTGTGCATTTCAAGCAAGATACAATTGCATCCTCAATCTCCACCACTTGACGCCAAATACCTTCCCCTGTCTTTAACTCTATAATTTCTAGAAGTGGGTGGATTGTCTACCATAAAATGCAACCCCTAGGAAACATGCTATAATATGATTTTACCATGGCTTCCTCCGACTTCACAAAAACACCTAGTTTGTTTCCAATACTTTTGAGGGTTTCTCGATCCCAATACTCCTATGGGAGATTCTTCAATCTGATCCACATAGAAACTTCCTTAATGTCTAATATATTTGGATCAAATTTTGGTTTCCAATTTTTTAAATATAGAAGCCCCTTCCTCCCATCAGGAATGGGCCACTATTGATGATCCATTCTTTATCCTAAGTGATTTAGAAAATCACCAAATAGAAACCATTTTCAAGGGTTTTAAGACCATATTCTTTGGCCTAGTGTGCGTCACACCAATCCCTAATATTGGAGTAAGTTGGTCATTTCCCTCCCCATTTCATGAAAAAGGTGTGGGCCTTAGGAAAACTAACAAAGTCACTCCATTCTCTATTTTCCAACAACAAAGAAATCACAGTAGTGTGGGGAAACTTAGGCATTACCTTGCTTGGTTTTGCCTTCTTAGTGTATTGCTTTGGGAACCAAAACTTTCCATCCAACTGTTTAAAGTTCACCCTTTCATTTAAAAACACTGACCTAAACCTTCTATCATTTGGCACATTTATCTAGCTTTTTGACCATTATTTTCTATGGCACTAGTTCTAAAACCCTAGTTAGCTGAAGCTTTCCATACCCGATAGGTTTCATTCCTTATACATTTCTAAGTATTTCTTCCCTTTATGTTGTTTAAAGGCCATCTTGGTTGCATTCCTCCATCATATTGCAACCCCTAGTGTCTTTGAAAATGCTGCTTGTGTCGATGCTTCACCATTTTTCTTCCACTTTCTCATAAGGTTGTTCCAATAGTATAAATATTAGTTAATGGAGTGTTTTGGATATGGGAAATGTTTTTACTTATGACTTTGTCATGGGAGCAGAATCTAGATTTCAAGAAAATAATTGTACAAAGTCACAACAAGCTGGTTATAATTGTGACACGTCTCTCTATAAATGTGGATTCCTATTTTCACAAGCCTTAATGTCCCATTGAGGAAGTTCTAAGAATATATGATATAATATTTAATAACCTTATGGCCAAGCACTAAATATTTATATTATTTAAAGACAATATATGCATTGCTTAGTTGAATATTTCTATATATAAACCATTTAATTTTATAAGAAAGAAGAAAATTTGAAGGTTTTTTAGTTTACTAATGTTGATGATTATATTCAAAGATATTCAATATTCTAATAATAAGTATTAACCATAAGAATAGATAAATTTGTAATCATATTTTAAGTAACACATCATTCTAATATTTATAGAACTTCCATCCAAACATTAGCGTTTTTGTCATGAAGTTTCATTATATACAATCTTTGATAAATAAGAATGTATATGTGTGTGTGTGTGTGTGTGTGTGTGTGTGTGTGTGTGTGTGATTCATTCAATAGTACCTCTTCGTGTTGTTACTAGTTTTTAAGAATTTCACAACAATGTTTTTAAAAGAGGAAAAAACGGGTTTTACAAGGACCCAAAACCAAAAAGTTTACAAAATAAAGAAACATTCAAAAGAGACATCACAGTAAAAAAGGCTGTAAAAATAACAACAATAAATTCCCATAGCCAACAAAAAGGCCAGTGAAGGCCACATAACCAAAAAAACTAGACAAAAAGCCAGCAATAGCTAAATTTGAGTTTTTAAAAGATTAGCAGTCTTAGCTTCCAACTCGTTCATGTCTTGAACTCCCCTCTTTAAGATCTGAACCATCTATGTTGTGGGAGGCAATTTCCTTTTAAGATTGGCCTAGGTCCTTTTAGAAATACCTTGGTCCTCATTCTTGCTTTCCTTTTTTTCTTCCAAATCAACAACCAGCGAACCCTGTTGTGTTTTTCCAGCTTTTTAGACATAGCATTGATAATAATGGCATTGTGCCTAGCCATTTTATGGTCTTGTTCCATGACTTTTTTCAAATTACTTTTAATTTTAACCATTTCCTCTTCCATAGACTTGTATTTTTCCTCAATATCACCTCTTTTTTTTTCTAATACTATTCTTATTTTGTTTCCCTTCTTCATTGCCGAGAGTGGCCAGCTTCAGCTCCAACTCCTCCAACTTACTATACAAAGCCCTATTTTTTTATTGAGCTCATTTATTTATTGATAGGCCCACTTTAAGACCTTGAAAATGTCATTGATGTCATTTGTAGCAGAGGCCAGAATGTCACCAGACTGAACCTAGTCTAATATGAGATTAACATCACTCAGATTGCGGGAGCTAGGAAATCTAGTACCTTCAAATCTAAAAGAGGTAGAAGGGGAGGGCACAAAGTTTCTACTAGATTCAAGGTTCTCGACTTTGTCTTCCATGGAGTCCGCAGAATAGGAAACCAGCTTATTGGCAGGGGAGCCCTTAAGAATAGGATTCTTTAAGGGGGAAGAGCAGTCAGATAAGGCCTTAGGGTTAGCTTTAGCAAGCTGGGGCTTTTTAGAATAGGTTTTCTTACCAGACATCTCAGAGGATGGGTGGGTTTCAACAATTCTCTTCTAGTTTGGATGAATCTCTAAACCCCCACTATTAGTATCATAGTCCTCAGACTCTGAAGAGGCCACATGTTTAGATAAAGCCAACATGCTTTGATAGTGTTCATAAATTAACCTAATAAGACCAGGATGAAGAATAGGGTATCTCTTGGGATTTTTCCTATGGTCCTCAAGGCTATTACTCAGAGAAAATAACACGTAGTGAGGCAAAGAAATTTGTACCTTATGGTGGAAGTGGTTAAGAATGGCGAAATGATGCCCATACACTCTAGTAAATCTCTCATCAAGGGTGATCAACTCCATAATAACACGAAGTACCTTTCTCCACAGTGCCTTGATAGTATCAATTTCAAAATAGCTGTTAGAGCTTTTAACCAGTTTTAATTACTCCTTGTCCTTCTTAGGAAATTTGATGACTACCTCGTCAAAGAACCTTTTGTCTCAATAAAACTTTACGCCCTCAGTGGACATTCTAGTAATCTCCCCTATAATCTGCTCGTCCAGCTTCACCTTCCTTCCAAAGAGAATAATTTCACCATTGTTCGAGTTCTTCTCGAAGTAATCCATAGCCACAGAATCAGGCCCATGACGTTTTTCTAGATATGGAACCAGCCCACCTTTTTCAATCTTCTCCCAAACCTTGTCATTCTTAGTGTGTACCTCATAGATTTTAGGCTCAACTCTTTTCCTATTCCCCTCCATTTCCGTTTGCTCCTTACTACAGACTCTAGCAATGCTGAGAACGTGTTGCAGAATTATGTAGCTATTCCAATGTACCCACAAAGCATGCCGCTTTTTCTTCCCTTCTAAGTAACATGACGTGGCCCCATAAAATATCTTAATTTTGATGTACCTGGCTCCTTTCTCTTTAATCATTAATTGTATTTTCCTCTTTCCCATGCGTAACATCATAATCTAGTAATGCCCTGACTTCGGTTCTCAAGTCCCTACAATTCTACCACATGTTCAATCCTTGCTTCCTAACCCCCTTCATTCGCAAAGTAATCTACCACGCTGTTAGCTTCCATATAGACGTGTGAAACTTTAACTTTTTCAAAATTTTCTAGAATAAACTTTGCTTCATCTATCCAATTCTTTATCGTCCATGAGGGTGGGGTCCTTCCTAAAAGATAGTCAATAATATTTTTAGAATATCCTTCGAGCCATAAGTTTCTTATATTCAAATTATAAGCTAACTTTAAAAATTGAAAAGTGCCTATAGCCTCCGCCACATGGTTGGTTTGGTGGCCAAGGGATATAGCAACAACCGCCATAAAGTTTCCATTTGAATCCCTTAGCATGCCTCCACTTCTAGCCATACCTAGGTTTCCCTTCGCAGCTCCATCAAAGTTGGCCTTATAATTTAAGAGATTTATAATGGTTTTATAAGAGAGAAGCAACTTCAAATAAATTTGAATCTATCAAAATTGATAATGAATTCAAAATGTATTCAATAGTGAATAAATAAGTATTAACCGCATGATGGACTAATTTATATATTTCATTCTTTAAGGTATACATCTTCTAAAAATTCTTGTATATATCACATTCATCAATATATTTAAAATTAGGTGTTCTAGGTTGGGGTACCATGTACTGTAGTGCTTCAATGACTATTTGTGCTCAAGGTGAACTCTCATGCACAATATTATTGTAATAATCATAAATAAAAATATTGAGATTAAAATTATATCCTATTATGATATCCCAATGGTAGAATAATTTCTCTGCACATATTTCTTTGGTTATTATTGATGAGTGTTTAGAAAAATTAAAGGTAAAAAAAAGTCCAAAATAAGAAATTATATGATCAAGTAATAATTTGTATATTTCTTCAATAGTGGAAGAGAAAAGGGAAATAGGAGAACCCATTTTTGTGAAGTAAACTATAGGAGTGATAATGAATGTGTATCCTCGAGAAGAAGATGGGGAAATTTTTCCAATCAAAAGTAGGGCCAAACAAAATAGGGTCATGAATCTATATAATATTAGAGCTCTTATCTATAAGACTCAAAAATTTAGGGAATTTATTAATAAAATAAAAGGAATAATGTTCCATTTATTTTCAATAGAATATCATAGAAAGAAGTTTTGGAGCTAGTTTGTTCCACTCAAAAAACCTCCATCAACACCAAAATGGGCCTCATGGAGGAAAATTGGGGTTTTAAATTTTGTTAAGAAATAGAGGAGATTGTTCTAATCTTGACAATATAAGGTGATAGATAGTTCACAATATAATTCATAGTAGCCTTATGAATGTGAATGCACACATTCAAAGAAGAGTTATAAGGAAATATACAATCTTTGAGATATTTATATATAACAACATAGGAAAATATAATATCAAAAGAATAACCATCCATAATAGTAGGCATAGATATCATATGAGTGATAAATTAAAACATCTATTGAATCATCAATATACAAAAGGGAAGTGATGCTAGCCATTGCATCTACATAGGGATTATTCTTTCATGCAATTGTGTTAATTTTTGGAAGAAAAGTGATTAAGAAGAGATATAAAAAGGTGCTAATATGATGAGAAAATATCCTACTTTTCTTTGTAGCTACTAGTAACTTGAAATATAGTCAATTGAGAGTCACCATAAATATGAAGATAATATCCATTAAGAGAAAGCATCACATCCAATATAGCTATAAGAGCTTCATACTTGGTAATGCTATTTGTGTTAGGAAAGTTCAGTTAGAATGAAATTTGAATTGTCTTTCTTGAAGGAGGGGACAAAAATAACACCTACCCAAGACCAATACAAAAACCTTAATCTATTGATGATAAAATCCTGAGAGTGATTGTCATGTCCATAGTAAGGATATGGTCACCAAGAAACAAATTAGGATAAGGAAGAGATAATGAAGAAGGAGCAATAGATAAATGATTGACTAAAGCTTGTCCCTTAATGGATTTTTGATAGATAGAATTTAAGTTAAGCACATGAAAAAGCATGAACTACTTAGCAAGGAATCCAAATGATTAGTTTTAAAGATAATTTATTTAAAATGATAAAATTTAATCATGCCATGTATTCCTATATAGAGAAGATAATTTTATAGGTTTTCTATTAAAAACATGTTATACTTTTATTATTTAATTTAATGTAGTAAATAACATGTTCATTGTCTTCATCCTTATAATATGCCAAAAGAATAAAAGTATAAATAATTAGAGGACTTCTTGGAAAGGTGAACATAAAAGCAGGATGATTAGCTAGGTAGCACTTAAGCTTAAGCAGTGTATCAAAATATTTCTAAGAATCTACATTCTATGATAAATGGAAATCATTCTTAACAAGACAAGTAAAGGGCAAGGTATAATTTGCTAGTTATGAAATAAAATAATGAATCTATAGTCTAATTCTTACATTAAAATCTACAATTTTTTGAGATATCCATGGCTTGGTTGCATGTTAATAATAGAATCTACCATTTTAAGTTCAACATCAATGTCATGATGAGATATGATAAACCCAAGAGGTTTAGCAGAAAGTATAGGATCATCAAACAACATGGAAAAAATCTCCAAATAATGTATGTATATTAAGACAATTTAGGGGAATATATGATTATGATGAAATGAAGAGAATCAACATAGGGAAGAGAAATTAAACTAAGGCCTCTTTGGTAGAAACATATACAAAGAAGACATAGACAAATGAGATGATTCAACAATTAATTCAAGATGTTATAGAGGTGGAGAAAGTATTGAAAAGATCATGGCCAAATCATTGAAATGATGATATAAGGCTATAGAGGGTCAAGGATAATAGTAACTAAGACCCACAATAGAGAGATGAAGTGTAGCTTCTAAATGAAGCTTGGTGCCTTGTCCCATAGGGCTCAAACCATTTCTCTTATATCTATTTTAAGAAAGCATTCTAAAACAAAAGCTATTAGAATTTTCCAAATATGAAAATAAAGAAGGATCCTCATCAGTAGCATGGTCAATAGTGTTGTGTAGTCACATGATTGAGAATAGTAAGGGGGGATATAGGAGATTTAGAATATTGTGTTGTAATAGGAATGATTTTATCTTTAGAATGTTAAGGTGGGAAAGAATTATACTTTGTATTCACCCATGAAAGGAGAGAAGTCCAAGGAGCCCTAATAATCACTAAGAAATATTGTTATTGGGAGAAGAATGATGAAGGAATATGACTTCATCAATGATAGAAGGTAATGATGTAACACATGTTGTAGATGAAGAAGGAATGAAATTATGAAGCACATTAGAGAGTTTGCAAAAGTGGATTTAGTTTATTTATACTATTGACTTGAAGATCTTAATATTCTTCAATCATAAATGGTTTTCCTTATAGATATTTTTTATGTGTTGATGTAGAGTCAAGGAGATTTCTTCCATCCCATGAATCCCTAGGAGCTACCTAGTAGCAGATTGTAGAAAATATTTCTCAACATGACATGGATCATGGTAGGTAAATTATAGTGTCAAACTCAATAAGAAAAGGAATAGTGTATAAGGTTTGATGGCCAACATTATTGAAACCACTTACTAAAAGTTTCAAAAGAGTAAAAGAATCTAAGTGCCAACATTAATATTATTAAGAAACTCCATGCTACAAACATTAAGACCCAAGCCATTATTAAATTTTTTTCACTTAATTCCTATAGAATTCATGTCAACAACGATAACAATCTATTCATTTAATTGCTTAACTTATGGAAGGTAAATTTTAGATTGAAGGAAGGTAATGCTAGTTGTAATATTATAAATACAATCCAATAGAAGAGAAACCTCATTGTTTTTTATAGAAGATGACATAGGGATCTTGGTAAGAAGGAGAAGATTTTATTGGATCCCAAAATGAGACTTTTGGTTTTGTATCTTGTAGTTTTTCATTAAGATTTTATTATGATGTGCTTCCAAAAGGAAGGCGAGAAGCAAAAAAGATGGAAGGATTAAGAGGAAAGGAGGTGAAAACAAGGTTAGCATGTCTGTTTCACCTTCTGTTGCAAGTAGGAGAAATTAGGGTATGTGTAGGATAATGATGGGCCAAAAAGTGGCAATATGATGGGTATGTGGCTGATGATTTCTTTTTTACACAAAATTGATGAAACGAAAAGAATTTTTAAAGGAGATTCTCATCTTTCCACCAATATAAATTATTCTTTACTTTGAATTTAATAAGTAATTATTATTCAGTTTCTATTCAAATTATGACTAATGTCCTGATTGATAGATTGATTGAAAAACATCTATAGCTTTCAAACGGTATCACATTTTTTGAATCCAAAACATGTGTCACATTCTATGCTTCACATACTATAGGATTAAAAAAAAAAAATTGAATTTCATGAATTTTTGACCATGTTAAGGTGGTCAAACAGACAAGATTTTTTATATTTTTTAAAAGTTTTAATAAAAAATTCATAATTAATTATTTACTTGGAAAAAAATTACAAAAAAATATGCATTACATTGAGACATGAGTCTTCTACTTATAAAAAAATATCATCATTTTATTGTGGTTAGGCACTTGGTTAGACAAACACCTACTTCTTATTTTTTCCTTGAAATTTAAGTACTACTGCATTGAAATTTCAAATTTTCACATAATAGATTTTATTTTCTTTAAACAAACCTAGTAGTTTAGAAACTACATTTAATTTTCTATAGATTCTATTGTTACATATTTTTAAAATAATATAGATAACTTATTCAAATTTTTATGTCAGTTTGCCTAACTCTGATTTTTTTGATTTTTTTGCCACTTAAGGACCTATTTTTTCCATGATGATCCTGCACATACCCATTACATGAAAATGAGTAGATATAGGTAGATTGCATGAGATCAACTAAGCTATGTAAGTATTGAAATTAGAAGGTTGGGGATGACATAGGATACACTAAACAATTGTTAAAAGATAATATAATGGAGGTGGATCAATTTCACCTGCCACATACTTATCTTTAGAGTTCAAGCATATTTTTAAAAGTATTATATTTTTTAGAAGAATATAATTATTGGGAGAAGTTGTGTTAAACTTTTTTTTTTAGAATAAATAATATTGACATTCTCTAATTTATCCCATCCAACATATCATCGTCATCTTGAGAGAGGGAATTATCAAATGCATTGAAAGTTTGAAAAACTAAATCAACCATTGTGGAACTCACAAAAAAACTTAGGTTCTCAAAAAATGTAAGCTAAAATATGTGCAAATATGAAACTAAATATGTATTTTGTGTGTGTTAATTTTTTTAGTTTCAAGAATATATAAGATCATAAGAACGAAAGAAAATATGGATTAATTTAAGATCTAATAAATATTGAATAATATAAAGATACATCCATTCAATACTAAATTTTTTATTAATACAAATAATATCAACCATTCAAAATCAATTTTCTATTTGAATCTAATTCCAATAATTTGAAACAATTTATTAATACATTTTCCAATTTAATGTTATTTCCCAAGCCACTCGCTCTCCCATTTCAAATGAAGGGTTCCTTCTCATTGGCTCTTAATGCCCTATTTACAGACTATTGGTCGATTTGGTTGGGGATCTATTTGTGGATGTACTGTTGCATAGTCTTGGGTTTCCTGATGGGGTGCCTCATGTTCTGCCTTCGCCTGAGGACATTCAATGAGTGTCTTCTGGTGTTGCTCTTTGGGTCATGGGATGTTTGCAACCCTTAATGGGTTAGAGAATGTTAATCCTATTTAGTGACTCCCATATTTCTCTACTCTTTACTTTTGAGTTTTTTTTGTCAACTTGTAGTGGAGTTATTGATGCCTATTGTCGACCCTCAATGGTCTCTTCAGGCACTCAATGGATTAAGTGTTCTTAATGGCGAGGCTGGGCATGGTACATGCATGACCTCCTATTCACCTGGTTCTTTTGTGGATGTAATGAAGAACCATTTTGGAATTCCCTTTTCCCTTCTACTACCACGAAGGTTATAGGAACTAACTGTTTAATATAATTTGTAGAATCAAATGAAAAACATATTGCAAAAAATAAAAGATTGAAATTGATCACAAAAAAAGAACACAAATTTATCATGGTTCACCGTCAATTTGATGGCTATGTCCACACTCAGGGATTATCTCTTATTAATTCTCAAGTTCATAATTAATTACATTCAGCTAGCAACAAGTTAATAAATAGTCTCCAACCAATATATGGAAAAAACAATTCGAAACATACAACTTCTAAATTGGCCAACATATGCCAATAGAAGTAATTACGAAATGAGAAAGCATTTTGAATTATGAAGGAAACATGCTAATTTGGGCTTCACTTAACCCAAAAATCTCCCACTTGAAGAAAAAATTATTGCTCAAAGATACCCTACTACTGTAGAGTTAAAGTCAGAGCTGCACAAGTCTGAGAGAAGCTCTACAAAATTTGAACTTCTCCCTTGGAACTACTTTCATCAACATGTTAACTGGATTCAACTTTGTGTCTATTTTTTCCACCCACAGCTTCCCCTCTTCGATACAATGGTGAATGAAGTGATATCACAGCTCTATGTGCTTCATTCAATTATGAAAAGCTGAATTCTTTGACAAGTGAATAACACTATTGCTATCACAAAAAAGAGTAAAAACAAATTATTGAAACCATAAATCACCTATCAATCTCTATAACCAAATCATTTCCTTTGCCCTTTCAGAAAGAGCAATATATTCTGCTTTCGTAGAACAAAGTGCAGCCACCTATTTCAACCGAGAAACCCAACTGATCACTACCCCAACAAAGGTGAATACATAACTAGTGGTAGAATGCCATTTATCCAGATCTCCAGCAATATCTGAATCAACAAAACCTCATAGATTTATGTCCTTACCACCAAAACATAAACCACGATCAGATGTACCTTTCAAATACCTGAGAATCCACTGCACTACCTTCCAGTGTTGTTTACCTGGATTACTCATAAATCTACTGACCACTGCCACTGCTTGAGCAATATCCAGATGAGTACAAGTCATGGCATACATTAAGCTACCAACTGTAGATGAGTATGGGACACGCTTCATGTGTTATTTTTCTTCATCTATTTTAGGACACAACTGAGGATAACTTAAAATGATCAGCCAAAGGAGTACTCACAGATTTGACATTCTTCATATTGAATCTATCTATGATTTTTAGAATATATTTTTCTTGAGATAATCAATCTAAGTTCTCTCTTTTTTCTATCCCTCATTATATTCATCCCAAGAATCCTCTTTGTTTCCCCTAAGTCCTTCATGGAAAATCTCTAAGATAAATGTTGTTTTAACTCACAAAATATCCTCACACTATTGCTAGCAACCAACATATCATCAACATAAAGTAATAAAATGAAAAACTCACCATTTGGAAGCTTCTTGTAATAAACACATGGGTCTGAATCATAATGAATGAAATGTTGCTAAGTCATGAAGCTGTAAAATTTTAAATACCATTTCCTGGGGGCTTGCTTGAGCCCATACAAACTCTGCTTCAATCTACAATATAAATGCTCTTGATCCGATTTTGCAAAACCTTCAGGCTGCTCCATGTATAATTCTTCTTCAACATCACCATGAAGAAAGGAAGCTTTAACATCTAATTGCTCAAGTTCAAGATCCCAAATGGCTGCCAAGCCTAATACTCCTCAAATAGTGGTCATTCACACAACTGGTGAAAATATCTCATTGAAATCAATGCCTTTTTCCTGAGCAAAACCATTGACAACTAATTTGGCCCTGTAATGTTGATGACCTCCCTCTTCCTCTTTCACACGATACACCCATTTATTCTTTAGAGGTTTCTGATTTGGCGGAAGAGGAACCAAATCCCAAGTGTCATTAGCATGCAAAGACTTTATTTCTTCATTCATTGCCTCCATCCATTTGACCAAATTTGCATCTTTGCAAGCTTGTTTGAAAGTCGTTGGCTCTACCTCACCACAAAGCAATAATTCATAATCATAATTATCATAAGAAAATAACTCAAAATCATCATACTTGTGTGGTAGTTCCTCTTCTGTGTTGATCTCCTCAATTGAGGACCAATTTCAAACTGTAAATTACCCTTTGGCTGTATATTTCCCCATGATTTTATAAATTTCCAATAGTACCTTATTTTTCTAAAATTTGTTCACTCCCCTCCCCACTGCTTTGTCTTTGCACATCACAAGTTTCAACATAAGATGTCCTTAATACTTTTTCTCTACCCAAAATAGACTATGTTTTGAGTCTAATAGGCTACATTGATAGTGATATATTCACATTATCTGCATGGTGCATGGGAAATAAAGTTCCTTGTTCAGGCCAGTGAATCTTAGGAGGCTACACATTGATAGGATGGGGAAATGAATGTATTAAAGGAGTCTACACTAAGTTTGGTGGAGGCAGCGATGATAATGGCTGAAAGTAAATTGTTGAAGGCAGCAAAGTGGTTTGATTAGGCTATGATTCAAACAAAGACTATGTTTCATTTGTTAAAGGTTGCACATCAATTGATAAAGGAAGCACTAGAATTTGGGTGGGTTGCGTATCAAGCAAACAAGGCAGCAAATGATCCTTAAAAGACAACGATTGGTTTGACAAAGGTTGCACAATATTTAGAGAGGGTTGTGCTAGGATTGGTGAAGGCATCACATTTAGCAGAGGTTTTGTTTGGCTTTGATGAAGCAGCGAACCAACATGCAGAGGGTGCGAAGTTGTTAAAGGATGCAGAGTGCTAACACTTAAAGGCAGTGAATAAGCTTGAACAATCAACGATTGATTAGTAGGTTGCGCCATAGTAGATGGAGACTTTGAATTAAATAATGAAGGCAACAAATTAATAGACAAAGGCTGTGAACAAACAGGGGTGCTAATATTTGAAGAAATGACTAAAGGCTGGGAGAAAGACACAAAAATTTTCTTAACATGGCCATTTTCAAATAAATCAACATCAAAATATTCATTAGAAGATTTGTCAAGAGGCTGCGAACCTAAAAAAATTTCCTCATTGAAAACAACATCTTGACTTCAAGCAATCTTTTTTGTAACGGGATCCCACAGCCTAAAACCAAATTGATCTTCTCCATAGCCTAGAAAAATGCACCTCTTTGATTTGAAATCAAGCTTCATTCGTTGTTCTTTTGGAATATGCACGAACGCTTCATAGCTAAACACACGTAAATGATGATATGAAATTCTCTTCCCGAGCCATCTCTCCCAAGGAATGTCAAAATCCAAACAAGATGACGGGGCACAATTTATCAAATATACTGCAGTGTTGTATGCCTCTGCCCAAATTTTTTTTCCCAACTCGACATTGGAGAGCATACAACGAGCTCTCTATAAAATTGTCCAATTCAACCACTCAGCTGCACCATTTTCTTGAGGGGTGAATGGGACCACCTTCATTCTATGAATGTCATTGTCTGCATAGAAATTATCAAACTATGAGGAGAAAAACTCTCCTCCATTATCAGTTTTCAAATATTTAATCTTATGCCCTATTTGATTTTCAACAAGAGCCTTGAAAATTTTAAATTTTGAAAAAACTTTTGATTTCTTATTTAACATGTAAATCCCAACTTTTCAAGTATAATCATCCAAGAAAGTAACAAAGTAATTTTCCCCTCCAAATGAAGTTACCTCGGTGGGACCAAAAATCTCTGAATGAATGAGTTCCAAAGGAGCGGTTTTCTAATCATGGCCTATCCTCAAGAAGCTAGCCCAACTTTGTTTTCCATAAACACAATGTTCGTAAAACTGCAAATCCACCGATTGCAAGCTGGGAAGCTGATCTCGTTGAAGCATTACTTCAAGCCCTTTCTTGCTCATATGACTGAGCCTCTTATGCCAAATTTCTGAATTGTTGTCCATGACTGTCATGGTAGCTCCCACTTCACCATGGCATTTTAAAATATAAAGATTACCTAACTTCTTGCCTTTTTCAATCACTAAAACCTCTTTTGTTACTTGCCAATTTTCTAAAGAGAATTTAACATCACACCAAGAAGCAATTAATTGACTGACAGAAATTAAATTTCTTTTCAATAAAGGAATATATCTCACATCCTTTAAAATCCATTGACTGCCATTTTTTAAATTTAAAACTATATCACCCTTACCAACAATTTCACATTCCTTATTGTCACCAAGAAAAACCTTATCAAAAGCACCTTCTTAAAAATTTGTAAAAGCTTGCCTACATGAAGTAGCATGGGAAGAAGCTTTAGAATCAAGTACCCAAGAGTTTGCAGTCATGTCTCCAGCAGCCAAAATTAAAACACCATCATCATTTTCACCTACAGTGTTCACTTGATTTTTTATGACTGAGTCCTATGCCTTCTTATAATTCCAACAATTTTTCTTTGTGTGGCCTGGCTTGCCACAAAACCAACAGGAACTTGTTTTTCCTCTTGACTACGATCTAGATTTTGATTTCCTTCAATTATTATATTTGCCTCTTTCTTTACTTCTACCTCTATTCCCAATACTTATAGCCGTCTATGCCTCACCAAACGAAGGTTCCTGATTTTTTCTCCCCATATCTTCGCCCAAAAGAGTGGCTGCAACATCATTGAATTTTAGCTTGCTTTTGGTAGCCACCAGGGTACTCACTAACATTACAACACCTTCCCAACTATTGGGTAAAGAACACAGTAATAAAATAGCTTTGATCTCATCATCCAAATTTATGCCTTTAGATTTCAGCTAGGTAACTAATGTATTAAATTCATTCAAATGATTGGACATAACCCCTCCTCGCATTTTTAAATTATACAGTTTCTTCATAATAAATACCTTATTGGAGGTAGAAGCCATCTCATACATTGAAGAAAATTTGTCCCACAACTCGTGTGTTGTCTTCTCTATAGAGACATTAAATAAGACATTGTTGGACAGTGATAGGAAAATTGTAGCTCTTGTTTTTTTGTCCAGGTTCTCTCATTCTTCATCTGATAGAGATCCTTTCCCTTTCTCTTTGCTAGCCAATGCATTCGAAAGATCTTGCTTGATGAGAAGGGATTCCATTTGCACTTTCCATAGGCCAAAATTTTGTCCTGCAAAATTTTCTATTTTCCACTTGTCTACATTTTCCATGGTTGCAAAAGTTCTTCACATTTCCTACACCAAATTTCTCCAACCTACTATTATACCAATTGTTGAATATAATTTGCAGAATCAAATGAAAAACATATTGCAAAAAATAAAAGGTTGAAATCGATCATAAAACAAGAACACAAATTTATCGTGGTTCACCATCAATTTGATGGCTAGGTCCACTCGCAAGGATTATCTCTTATTAATTCTCAAGTTTTGAATTAATTACATTCAGCCAACAGCAAGTTAATAAACAATCTCCAACCAATATATAAAAAAAACAATTTGAAACATGCAACTTCTAAATTGGCCAACACATGCCAATAGAAGTAATTACAAAATGAGAAAGCATTTCAAATTATGAAGAAAACATGCTAATTTGGGCTTCACTTAACCCAACACTACCATGGGTAAGAATTTGAAAAAACTACCTTTTCTTTGTGCCAATGCTACTCTTGTGGTGTCTATAGGGAAAGAAGTGATTGACTGTGAGAATTTCTTCATGAGTAAGGGTTTGATTTTGTAGATTTTGTTATCTGTGGCCTTTTGCCCTGCAGATGCATCCACCATAGTTCCTATTGGTTTTAGGAGGAGAATCCACTTCCAGATATATAATATTTCAACACAAATGAGTAGAATGAAATTTATACAAAACAGCAAACAAAATAGGGCAACACATTGTTACAGCAATGAAAAATTATCTATTCGTTAGAAAACTTTAGAAACAAACATTTCACTGTCCTCATAGTTTAACCAACACAATTGCACAGTAAACTTGCATTAAAGCTGAACATTAATTTAAACAGAAGTTAGCCCATATACAGTGTTTATAATATATGACCAGTGCATTCTTGACAGAGAAAACTTGATACTGGCAGCATCTAGAATTCTTGTATCCTACAGGAGCTTCTGCACATAAAACCTACAGGGAGTAGAATGATAGCATACTATACAAAAATTGAATGTTTTTCTATAAAATAATTCCCCTGTTTACCTACTACTCCGTGGAGCTTTAGGGAAAACACTATTAACAAATGGCCTGGCAAAACATACAGATGTCAAAATTTGTAAACCCAATGCATTTACATAGCTCAGCAAACATTATAAATTTGGACAACAAATATAATAACTGTCAAAGAAAATTGGATGGTGCAGTTGCTACGTGTCTCCATCAAACTGCTACGTTGGCATTAAGCATTAGTACCTTTCAATTCCCTCACCATAATATATAATCTCCTTCAAAGTTTCCTAGAATGAGGGAGGATCTATAAAAGTAAGGGATGAGAGAAATTGAGGAAACGCGAAGCTAGAAAGGCACTCGCTAAACAACACCCAAATGAAATCAACACCACCGATGTGCAGATATGACCCCTCACATGTGTGTGAGACTGCTCTTTCCTTTCTATCAATAAATCTACTGTGAGCACTCCTAGTGAGGAATATATTGCCATAGTTTCCAATATCACAAATGATTGTAAGATGATCATATTTGTTTTGTGGAAATCAACGTTTGTGAGAATGGTTATGGAGAGCTTGATAGAAGCGCTCATAATCAAGGCGGCTGCTATGGTATTTGTCTCTCTTTCTCTTTCCATTTTCTCAAACTCCTCAACCTTTTCCCCAAAACAAATATGGCTCTGCAATTGCATCTCGCCTGGTTATTATAATTGTAGGGAATACAAGAGTTTTTTTTCCATGAAATTGGTGGACTCTGCAAAGTAGAATGTGTGTTTCAAAGAAAAGAATGGTACCCAACGAACCAATTTATTTTGGAAGGAAATCCTTAATGCTTCATGTGGGCCCACCACCGATGCAATTTCTCGTCTACTATGGGCCTATTTTTTAGGTGTCTACTGCGCAACTAGGAAATTTCTGAAAAGTCGATGTATGCCAAATTTCTAAAAAGTTGATGTATGCCAAGAGATTGATTAGCTTGAGAATTAATTGAAATTAATCTTATGTTATAAAATTATGTGACCATTATAATAATAATAACAATGGGGAATCCCTATTTCAAAGTTGGGGATGGGAAGGACATAAACCTATCGATTAATTAAATTAATCACAAATAGGAAACTACTTCTGGACACTTCCCATTTGGATGGAAAGGACCCTCGGAGATGCCTGCAGGCTAAGCGAAGGCTCTCTTTTAGTGTTGATTTTTGGTTGATCAAATTCATGGCAATGTTATATTTTCAATGCCTAAGAATTGCATTTTCATGGAACAAGGCCACCGGATGCTCTGGAACTTTCCTGCCTCATAACAAGAAACTTGAGAAAGGTCAAGCTTACTCAATTACCCTATAAAGATGCCCCGATTACAAGGAAATTGGCATTGATCAGGCAGCCAAATGCTTGAGCAATTCCTGAGTCAACAAAAATGTGCTTTTATCGTAGTGTTGTAGCGTAGTTCGTCCTAGGGTTTCACTTTGTCCAATATAGGCTGAGGAAGAGCAATAGACATCCAAATGAGAGTTGAAGAGGCTTGTGTGATTAATGCAGGGTCAGGGCAAGATGTATGCATCCCCGTCCATGAAATTTATAATGAAAATGTGAGGAAAGAGGGGATTATAAGGAAGCTAAAGCTTCTGCTTACTTCTGTATTCTGCACAGAAGAAGAATTAGTAGATGAGGAGTTGTTGTACAAAGATAGCAAAAGATTATCAATAATTTCAGGTCTTATTATGGTAGCCAACTGCAGCACCATCACATCTCTTCCAAGCAGCCTTGGAAATAGGGATGAAGGTGTTCATCAAGCAGTATTGATACCAGCCACCTTATCTCTCATGACCAACTTGCTTTTATTTTGGGCCCAAGTGGTGATGCTTAGAGTCAATATTAGGAGAGTGAAAAAATTGGTAGCCCTCTCTATCATTTTCACTGTGCTCAGTTACACAACTTTTGTTGCCATGAAGTTGGGTCCAAACTCCTAAGGAACTGTTGTTGCCATCATCTTTGCAACCACTTACATGTTTCATTACAATTGTATTCCTTTCCCCTAAATTTAGAATTAAAACCCCTTAAGCTTTAGGATGAATGGTGGGTTTGTTAATAAGTTGTCAATCTTATCCTATTGGCCATGTAAATCTAGGCCATGTGCAAGGATAAGTGAGTTTTTTAATCTTATCATGCATTTCCATTTTGTGATTAGATGAGAGTTTTTGAATCTCGTCTGATCACACCTTGAAAATGTGGGCCAAGCATTGGATAACTGAATTCTATTTGTCCCCTTCCCGTATGTTTAATTGATTTTGTAGTGCTTATCTATTTGTTGGAAATATCAATCTTGAGCAGCCAATGGACAGATGGATTAAATGCACTGTTAGATGAAATCAACTCAGATCTTTTTCCCCCTACCGTGCCTGACATTCTTGCTATCCAGTAATTGCTTTCTAGCAGTAATTTATTATTGGTAGGTGAGTTCAAATTTTGAGTGGCAGTTTTTTTGTGTATTAGCTGAAAAGCAAAAAGTTGCATTGAATGTATATTTTGTGCAAGTAAGCAGACATAGGTTTTCTAGGTGAGACAGAAAGAGGGAATGTTCAAGAGTATCTGCCACAGTAGAAGTCAGTAAGCCTTGTGCCTGTGCACCGGAAGCTATCCCACATGGAGCAGCAGCACAGAAGCATCAGTGCGTTGGAAAATGCATAACTTCTGTAGTATATATGTACAAAGCATTTTCTCTGAATATTTTCATAAGTAAACAATTTTTGTATGTAATCTTTTTCTGAGTAAATAGAATATCGCAAATATTTCTGTCTCTTTTTATGTGTATCTCCTTCCTTACATACACTTTCATTGTGCATGTTTTTATTCTTTGCCTGGCATAAGAGTTTTGACATGGTATCAAAGCCCTAGGTGTATTGGACAGTTAGTTTTTATAGCTTTAGATCTTAATCTAGGTATTTTCGTAGTTTCCCCATTTTAGCAAAATGTCTGGAGGAGAAAATAGAAGCTAGCAACAACCACCTATTTTCGATGGTAGAAACTACAACTTCTGGGCAAAGAAAATGAAGACTATTTTCATAGCTAATGATTTATGGGAGTTAGTTGCAAATGGGTTCACAGATGTGACTGACCCAACTGCATTTACAACATTGAGCAATGCTCAAAAGAACCAGTTGAAGGAGACACGGAAGAATGATGCAAAATCCCTCAGTATGATTGAGGCAGCCTTGACAGAGGCTATCTTTCCCCGAATAGTAGCAACTACTTGTGTAAAAGAAGTGTGGGAAACACTTCAAACCACCTGCAAAGGATCTGAGAAAGTTAGATCAGTCAAACTCCAGCTGCAACAGAGAGAGTTTGAGACCATGCAGATGAAGGACAACGAGTCCATTATAGATTTTCACACAAGGGCAGCCACTTTGATTAACTAGCTGAGGATAAGTGGTGAAACTTTGGAAGAACAGAAGATTGTGGAGAAGATATTGAGAAGTCTTCCCACAAAGTTTGATTCAGTGGTGATTTCTATTGAAGAGGAAAAAGATCTCACAACTTTGTTAGTTGATGAGCTGATACGTTCTTTGCAAACCCATGAGTAGCGCCTAAATAGATCTGCAACCAACTCTTAAGAGCAATATTTTAATGCTCAATCGAATGCAAGAGGAAGGGGGAGAGGTAGAAAAGGCTCCAAATGTGGTAGAGGAAACTTTAGACATGGAAATGATGGTGATGAAAGCTTAGCCCAAGCAAGCAGTCATGAGGGGGTGACCAGCTCCCAAGGAGGAAAAAAGAACAACAGTTCTTATCAGAAAAAGGATAAAAGAAATGTCTAGTGCTACAACTATCAAAGGTATGGTCACTATGCAAGTGATTGCAGGAAAAAACGTGACCAAGGGAGTCAGAATGCACATGTTGTTGACTCAAATGTGGCTGGAAATGAAAGATAGTCACAACTGTTCATTGCATGTAACCTTGTAGAACAGAGCAACGCTAAAGTTTGGTACTTGGACAGTGGCTGCAGCAACTACATGAGTGGTAACAAAGACTTGTTTTCCTCCATTGATAGCAGCGTGAAGTTTGAAATAAAAATGGGGAACAATAAGATGGTTCTAGTCATGGGAAAAGGCATGGTATGCCTACAAACCAAGCATAGTGATAAAAGACAAATATATGATGTCTTCTATGCCCCAGGATTGAAACATAACCTCTTGAGCATTGGATAGATGGTCCAAAACAGGTATAGAGTGCTGATGGAGAAAGGGGAATGCATCATCTATGATAAAGATGGAAGCAAAAGAGTTATGGCAACAATTCAAATGACACAAAACTAAATGTTTCCTCTCAAGATACAAATCTCAGCACAGTCAAAAGGCCTGCAACAATCAGCCTTCAAAGTAGCCATTTAAGATATCTCCAAGCTATGGCACCTCATATATGGACACTTAGGTTACTCTGGTTTGAGTGATTTGTCCAAGAAAATATGATAGATGGTTTGCCAGAAATCATACAGCCTAATGTTAAATGTGAAGCTTGCATTTTGGGCAAGCAACATAGGCAGCTTTTTAATTTAGGCAACTCTAGAAGGGCTAGAGCACTGTTGGAGTTGGTACATACTGACTTGGTAGGCCCTATGCAAAATCTATCTTTTAGCAAAAGAACATTTTTCATGACCTTTATAGATGATTACAGCTGTAGGACATGGGTCTATTTTTTGTAGCATAAGTCTAAGGCATTTGAAAAGTTTTTGTTATTTAAGGCCCAGGCTGAAAAGGAGAGTGGACACTTTATTAAGGTCCTAAGGTCAGATCGTGGAGGAGAGTATACCTCCAATCAATTTATAAATTTCTATAGAAAAAATGGCATCAAGGAGCTCACAGCCAGTTATACTCCGCAACAAAATGGAGTGGCTGAAAGGAAAAAAGGACCATTGTGGAGATGGCAAAGAGCATGATGAAAGCAAAGGTACTCCCTATCGAATATTGGGGAGAGGTTGTAGCAACACCTGTTTATCTGATAAATAGAAGTCCAACGAAGGCAGTCCATAATAAAATCCCTCAAGAGGCATGGACAAAACAAAAGTGGTCAATTGAGCACTTGAGAGTGTTTGGGTGTGTAGCCTATGCACATGTGCCTAAAGAAAATAGGCAAAAATTGGATGAAAAAGGTGAAAAGTGTATTTTCTTGGGCTATTGTACAGAGTCAAAAGCCTATCAGCTATATAATCCAGTCACCAAGAAGGTAATCATCAGTAGGGACGTGGAGTTCCTAGAAAATGAGTCGTGGGATGGAAAAGTTGACAGCAATACTGATATTTCTTTCTCCATACCCCTTAAGGATGAAGAAGCTTTAGAGCACAGATGCGCTGGAAACCTACAAGAAGCTAACAGTTCAGAAAACAGTAGCAGTAGCTCCAAAAATTCTCAGCAGAGAAGGAGCTCTAGAAACTTCCAGTAGGGAAGATGCTCTGGAAACTTTCAGCAGGGAAGATGCTCCGGAAACTTTCAATAGGAAAGTTACTCTGGAAACCTACAGCGGCAGACTTCTTCATCAGGCCAGCAGCCAAGCAGCTTCAGAAATTCAGACCCCTCTTGCCTCCCTAGTGCCAAGAAAGACTAAGAGTCTAAGGGAGATCTACTAAGGTGAAAGGTATGATGAAGTTTTTAATGAGAGTGTAAATTTCACATTATTTTCCCATAGTGATCCTATTTATTTTAAGGAGGCTATGAAAGAACAGAATTGGTGTGAGGCCATGGATGAGGAGATAGATGCAATAGAAAGAAATAAGACATGGGAGCTCACTGATTTACCCAAAGGGAAATCAGTTATTGGTGTCAAATGGGTCTACAAAACCAAATGTAATGCCGAAGGAAGAATAGAAAGGCATAAGGGAAGATTAGTTGTCAAGGGGTACAAACAGCAGTTTGGGAGAGAATATGATGAGACTTTTTCCCCTGTTGCAAAGATGGAGACCGTGCGGGTAGTCATTGCAATTGCAGCCCAGCACATGTGGAAGTTTTATCAAATGGATGTGAGGTCCACCTTCCTCAATGGAGTCTTAAAAGAAGAGGTATATGTAGAGCAGCCCTTTGGATATGAAGTTCCAGGTAAAGAACACAAGGTATATAGGCTGAAGAAAGCTCTTTATGGGCTGAAACAAGCTGCACGGGCATGGTATATCAGGATTGACTCATACTTGATGAGCAATGGCTTTAGCAAAAGCGATGGTGAGCCCACTCTTTACATCAAGGCAACAAATGGTAAGGTTTTAATTATTGTCTTGTATGTAGATAATTTAGTATTTACTGGAGATGATGATTTCCTCATTGATAATTTTAAAGATGACATGAAAAGAGAGTTTGAAATGACAGATTTAGGACTCTTAAGATATTTTCTAGGCATAGAGGTCCAACAATTGGATAATGGCATCTTTATTTCACAATCAAGTTATACCAAACAAATCTTGAAAAGATTTAGGAGTTGGACAATAAAGCAGCCCCAACCCCAACAACTACAGGTCTGAAGTTGAGTAAAGAGGACATCATCAATAATGTTAACCCAACCCTCTATAAGAGCATGGTTGGAAGCCTCATGTACTTGACAGCTACGAGACTAGATTTAATATATGTGGAAAGCCTAATTTCTAGGTTAATGGAGCAACCTAAGGACACACACTAGGAAGCAGGTAAAAGGATTCTCAGGTATGTCAATGGCACAAAAAACTATGGAATAATGTATACCGCCTCTAATGAGTTTCAGCTGGCTGGGTATACTAACAATGATTGGGCAAGAAATGTGGATGATAGAAAGAGCACATCCAGGTATGTTTTTCACTTGGGTTTAGGAGCAGTTTCATGGGCTTCCAAGAAACAACCGATTGTTGCCTTATCCATAGTCGAAGCAGAATACATAGGAGCGAATGTAGCAGCATGCCAAGCTATGTGGCTAAGAAGGATTTTAGCAGATTTGAGAGAAGAACAAGAGGTTGGAACAGTAATTTTCTGTGACAATGTTTCATCAATAGCCTTGACCAAAAATCCTGTGTTTCATGGAAGAAGCAAACATATTGAAATCAGGTATCATTTTATCAGAGAATTGGTTGAGGATAATGAAATTAAAATGGCATTTTGCAGGTCAAAGTAGCAACTCTTAGATATTTTTATAAAGGATTTGTCAAAAGAACCTTTTGAGTGCCTAAGATATAGGCTAGGTGTGTAGGAATGCGACAAAACTTCATTTCTGGAAAACATAGAGAAGTGCAGGTGCGCCGGAACTCCAGCAGACAGTTCCAGAATGCAAAACAAAGGAAAACAGGTTTGCGCTGGAAACTTTTCACCGGTGCTCCGGAAGTTTTATGGTGATGCGCCAAAAGTTTTGCAGAGCAGGAACTTTTGCGCCGGAAACTTTTCACCAGTGCTCCGGAACTTTTATGGCGATGTGCTAGAAGTTTCACAGAGTGTTGAAGAGTAGGAACTTTTGTGTTGGAAACTTTGCTCTAAAATTTTCTTTGGAAGTATTGTGCCGAAAGTTTCCAAATAATGATGAAGAGCAGAAAGACTCAAGATTAAGGGGGAGTGTTGGAAATATTAATCTTGAGCAGCAAAAGGATAGATGCATTAAATGCACTGTTAGATGAAATCAACTCAGATCTTTTTCCCCCTACTGTGCTTGACATTCTTGCTGTCTAGTAATTGCTTTCTGATAGTAATTTATTATTGGTAGGTGAGTTCAAATTTTGAGCAGCAGTTTTTTTGTGTATTAGCTGAAAAGCCAAAAGTTGCATTGAATGTATACTCTGTGCAAGTAAGCAGACATAGGTTTTCTGGGTGAGACAAAAAGAGGGAATGTTCAGCAGAACATAGCAAAAGAAGGAATGTTAAGGAGTATCTGCTGCAGTAGAAATCAGTAAGCCTTGTGCCTGTGCGTTGGAAGCTATCCCACACGGAGCAGCAATTCAGAAGCGTCAGTGCGTTGGAAAACACACAACTTCTGTAGTATATGTGTACAGAACATTTGCTCTGAATATTTTCATAAGTAAATAGTTTTTGTATGTAATCTTTTTCTGAGTAAAATAGAATATTGCAAATATTTCTATCTCCTTTTATGTCTATCTCCTTCCTTACATACACTTCTGTTGTGCATGTTTTCATTCTTTTCCTAGCATAAAAAGTTTTGACACTATTTGTATTGAATCAAATTGTGTAAAATGAGAAACAAATTTTGGTTTAATTAGTGATCCTGATAGGAATAAGTATAAGGCCGTGATCCCTTAAATTGGTTTATATTTATTTCCCATAGAAATTTTCAAGAGTTGTAGTATTGATGTAAAAGAGTATATGGAATTCCAAAAAGAGTATGTTAAAGTGTATAGGTAGGATCTTCTTTAGCTCAATGTGCAAAGAGATCATCCTACTGATCTTGAAGTTTAGCAATCAGAATTTCAACAAAAATGTATGTTAGCAGTGGGAAGCCTTCCCCTCCAATGGGTACATTTAGCTGTTAAATGTATATGGAAAAGAAAAATGTCAGATGTTGGTGGGACTGATCAATGTTTCCTTGATATTATGTATATTTTGGCTGGCGTTTAACTCATGTAGTCAGGCTTTGCTATTTTTACATTGTGTATTGGTTGGGCTTTGGACATTAGCCCACTCTTCATGACAGTTTTGATGGTCATGTTAGGACCAATTTGAGCTGTTCTAAATTGTTGTTAAGTTGTTGATGTGGTCTGATTGACACATAAGTTAATGAAATCTGATTTATTATTTTTTTTGGCTGTTGATGTGGTTTTGTTGACACATCATATATAGTAATCACTTTATTTTAGAAATCTATCATCAATTTAAAAAGAGTTTTAGTATTGTGGTCAGTTTTCAAGTGTCTTGTTTTGTACTCAGCTTTAAGAAAAGATATCAAATCAGTATATATGAGGTCATTCAAGAGGATGTTAAGGTTCAAACCCCAATTGTTAAAGTGGCTTGTATTATAGTTTCTTATCTATTTACAAATTCTCGTTGTAAAGTATAGGCATAAAGAAGTATTTTTCAAAGGGTGGTGTTCAAAGCTATGGGGATTTCACGATAGAAACTCTTATTATGATATTTAGTTGTAGGACTATATCTATAATTGATTGTATGTGAAAAAAAAAGGTATTCCAGCAACAATCCTTCGATTACTTTATTTTTTCATTTTTTAATTTTTATATATAATCTATTAGTATTCCTACAAGTGGAAAAATGAAGACACTATAACATTAGTCTTTTGATTATGTTGAATTTTCAATTATTTTATATTTTTTATGATTTTATATAATTTGTTGTTTTTTTTATACTTATGGATCTCTAACAGATTATTTTCATCCATAAACATGATATTGACTTTTTTGCTATGCTTTGTGTTTCTACTCTTTTTTTTTGCAACAGGGTTTAGATGCTATAAAAAACCCAACTTATCTTAATAAAAAACAATTGCATCAAAAAGTCTTCTCTAAATTAATTTATTTGTGTTCAATCAATAAAAATAAAACCCTCACGAAATAACAAATAATAATTATATTTTCCTTTACTTTCAATTTTATATTATCAATTATTACTTCATTAATATGAAAATATGTATTTAAATTATTTATAATTATAATAAATAATATTAATAATTGAAATAAAATAAAACATATATAAAGCATAAATTAAAGAAAAATACTTTTAATATATTAAAATTCAATTTAGTTTTTCCAAAGATTTTTCTCAATAAAAAAGCTACAAAATTATGAACTACATTTACAAACCACAACAAAGACTGAAAGAAAAAGAATTGACCGCACGAATTAACTCCCATTGGAGAAAAGAAATCCAGAGAACCAATTATCTTAAAACAGTGACAGTGGATAATACAAATAGAAAAAATAAGTTCCTTATAAATTTATGTATTCAGTAACAAAATGCACAGTGCTACAACACCTAAACGGTGAGTACAAGCAACATTAATGAAGCCCACTATTCCATAAATTGTTGTCACAGTCTAGAGACTCCATAATAGGCCTATAACCTAGAATATGGGGGCAATGTCTATCCAGCATACTGGATGCCCATTTGACCATATTCATAAAATACCCAATTTTGGGTCACTGTGTCTTTTACCCTACAGATGCATCCACCATAGTTCCCTCAACATAATATATAATCTCCTTTAAATTTCGTATATTAACTTCACTAAAATGAGGGAGGAGCTATAATAGTAAATCTGGGTCATACAATCCAAAATTATTAAATTATGATTAGTTATTATGTATATGCCAAGATTATCTTTATATAGATGTATTAAATAAGGCTTGTGGATGCAAAATATGACCAAATAAGACATAAAGAAGTCCAATTTTAGTAAAGAGGGCCCAAACAAGTGTGAAAATGTAGAGGGATACATTTTCCTACACTACATGTGTTGATGTAAAGTCAAGAAGATTACTTTCATCCAATGAATCCCTAATCTACCTAGTAGGAGATTGTAGAAAATATTTCTTAGCATGGCATGGATCATGATGGGTAAAATTATAGTGTTGAACTCAATAAGAAAAGGAATAGTGTATAAGGCTTGATGGCCAACAATATCAAAACCACTTACTAAAAGTTTCAAAAGAATAAAAGAATATAAGTACCAACATTAATATTATTAAGAAACTCCATGCTACAAAAATTAAGACCCAAACCATTATTAAAAAGTTTCATTTAATTCCTATAGAATTAATGTCAATAATGATAACAAGCCTTTCATTTAATCACTTAACTTATGGAGGGGAAAGTTTAGATTGAAGGAAGGTAATGCTATTTGTATTATTATAAATACAATCCAATAGAAAAGAAACCTCATTGTGTTTTATAGAAGATGACATAGGGATCTTGGTAAGAGGGAGAAGATTTTATTGGATCCCAAAATGAGACTTTTGGTTTTGTATCCTATAGTTTTTTATTAAGATTTTATTATCATGTGCTTCTAAAAGGAAGGTGGGAAGCAAAAAAGATGATAGGATTAGGAGGAAGGGAAGTTTAAACAAGGTTAACACATGTTTGTTTCACTCATGTTGCAAGTAGGAGAAATTACATGAAAATGAGTAGATATAGGTAGATTGCATGAGATCGACTAAGCTATGTGAATATTGAAATTAGAAGGTTGAGGTTGATCTAGGATACACTAAGAAATGGTTAAAAGATAATAAAATGGGGGTGGATCAATTTTACCCCCCACATACTTATCTTTAGAGTTCAAACATATTTATAAAAGTAATATTTTTTTTAGAAGAATATAATTATTGGAAGAATTTGTGTTAGATTTGTTTTCAAAATAAATAATATTGAAATTCTCTAGAATTTATCTCATCCAACATATCAAATTCATCTTAAAAGAATGAATTATCAAATGCATTGAAGGTTTGAAAAAATAAATCAACTATTGTGGAACTCGCAAAAAAACTTGGGTTCACAAAAAATGTAAACTAAAATATGTAAATATGAAACCAAATATGTATTTTGTGTGTGTTAATCTTTTAGTTTCAAAAATATATAAGATCATAAGAATGAAAGAAAATTGTGAATTAATTTAAAGTCTAATAAATAATATAAAGATGCATCCTTTCAATACTAAACTTTTTATTAGTACAAATAATATCAACCATTCAAAATAAATTTTCTATAATTATTATAATGTTTGAATCTAATTCCAATAGTTTCAAACAATATTAATACACTTTCCTATAATGTTATTTCCCAACAAATACATAAAGATTTTAATGGTTCTATCTCACTCTCCCATTTCAAATGAAGGGTTCCTACTCATTGGTTCTTTATTCCCTATTTGCACTATATTGGTCGATTTGGTTGGGGATCCATTTGTGGATGTATTGTTGCATAGTCTTGGGTTTCCTGATGGTGTGTCTCATGTTCTACTTTTGGCTAAGGACGTTCTACTCGAGTGTCTTCTAGTTTTGTTCTACCTTTTCCTGAGGACATTTCACAAAAGTCTTCTGTTCACGGGATGTTTGCAACCCTTAATGGGTTAGAGAATGCTAATCCTATTTAGTGACTCCCACATTTCTCTGCTCTTACTATTGGGGTTTTTTTGTTAGCTTGTTGACCCTCAATGGCCTCTTCAGGTGCTCAATGGATTAAGTCTTCTTGTTGGTGGGGTTAGGCATGTTGCATGCACGACCTCCTATTCATCTTGCTCCTTTGCAGATGTAATGAAAGAACCATTTTGGGATGCTTTTTTCCCTTTTGCTACCATGGAGATTATAGGAACTACCATGGGTAAGACTTTGAAAAAACTACCTTTTCTTTGTGCTAATGCTGCTCTTGTGGTGTCTCTAGGGAAAGAAGTGATTGATTATGAGAATTTTTTCATGAGTAAGGTTTTGATTTATAGATTTTGTTATCTATGGTCTTTTCTGCATAATCTTCATTGATGGATTTTAAAGCATTGAACTCCTCTTAGGTTTACAAATGTAGATGCCAATTCTTCATGGATAGTTGTACAAAAGAGGAAGAAATGTCTTCCTAAGTTGGTCTTTTATCAACAGTCCAAGCAATTAGGTGAAGACCTTTCTTAGGAAGACCTTTGAGTTGTTTGACTTGATTTGTTTGATCTTCTTGAACAACTTGTTTGATATGTCTTGTGTCTACTATTTTACTTTCGTAATAAGGTTTGAACCTTATTAAAAACCCAATTTATCTTAATAAAAGATAAATACATAAAAAATTCTTCTCTACTAGTTAATTCCTTTATACTCAATCAATGAAAATAAAACCCCAACATGATAGAAAATAATAATTTATTTTCTTTACTTTCAATTTTATACTATTAAATATTACTTCATTTATATGAAAATATTTATTTAAATTATTTATTATTATAATAATAATAAATAATTTTAATAATTCAAATAAAACATAACATATAAAGAGCATAAATTAAGAAAAAATACTTTTAATATATTAAAATTCAATTTATTTTTTCCAAAGATTTTGCTCAATAAAAAAACTACAAAATTATTGACTACATTTACAAACCGCAACAAACACTGGAAGAAAAAGAATCAAGCACACGAATTAACTCCCATTGGAGAAAAGAAATCCAGAGAACCAATTATCTTAAAAACAATGATGGCAGATAATACAGACAACAAAAATAAGTTCCTTATTAAATTATGTATTCAGTAACAGAATGCACAGAGCTATAGCACCTAAACGGCGAGTATAGGCAACATTAATGAAGCCCCTGTCCTATAAATTGTTGTCGCAGTCTGGAGACTCCATAGTGGGGCCTATAACCACCATATTGGATGCCTATTTGACCATATTCATGAAATACGCTATTCTGGCTCACTGTTCCCTCAGCATAATATGTAATCTCCTTCACATGATAGAGAGCGTGATAGATGCGCTCAGCTTAACCGACATACTCTACGCGTTGAACATTTAGGTGGTTGGACCCATGTGGGGTCCTCTTAACCCAATCTTTCTATTTCCATAGTGTTTCTTAACCTGAACTTTTTGAAATCTCTGTTTCCGTCATTTGTAGTTTACATTTCTCGTTCCCATTTTTGTTCCCATGCTGTTCGTGTTTGCCATTTCCACCGTTCACATTTGTCTGATGTAGCCAAAACAACAAACACTCAAGCAACTCGGGGGATGGATGCAGTGACGGGAATCAAATAGGAACTATATTGGCATTGTTTTTAAGCCCATTCCCTGTGCTTCATCATTACCTCACATCGTAGATTTCCTTGGTCATTCAATAGTTTTAATCCCACATTCATTCTGGGATATACGTTATTGGGGTGAGTAATTTTTAGTTTTGCCCATGGTAGAATATTAATCCATTCATTACATTCAATTTTTTTGAGTGATAGTGACAATCCAACCAATAAACATCTAGAATTAAAAATTTTACCAACAATTTTATATAGTCTATTTTTAGTTGTCTATTTCTAAAATTGTTAAAATATTCTTTATCTTTCTTTTTATTGGTTCATGCTGTAACAGTCATTGCAAAAATTAGGATTTTTTATTTTTGTTTTTTCTAAATTGTGTGCAATGCAATGCATTTAATTCATGAATCAAATTTCAAACCTATTAATGACTTGAATGACATGAGCACTATTACATATTTTATTTAATAATTGGTAAGATTTTCAAAGCTTATTAAATAAATGTGAGTACACTCAATGCATATTTTATATTTGTTTATCAAGTGTGTATTAAATATCACAATACAATTTATCTATCTATAATAAATATCAAAACAAATTTATGTATCTACAATTAATATTCCAATAAAATCTATTTTTTTTTTTAAATAAAAGAGGGTAAAAACTTTATTGAATCATAACAGCATTACAAAGTCCAAAGAAGGAAGCCACAAGGGGCCAAAACAACAAGAATTAATTCACACCCAAGAAGCACCTCATATCCTCAGCAACCCACTCCTCAAGAACAGGGGCCATATCAACAGGGAGATTGCTCCAATCATCCACAGACCAAGAATCAGTCTTTTCCGACGCCCATCTAGCCAGCCCATCAGCCACCCTATTCCACTCCCGTGGAATATGACGGAAAACAATGGACTCCAAGGTAGAGCACAGAGAAATAATCTGTTTGACAACCACAGCTAGCTGCCAATTCACATCCTCCAAATTTTGATTATTCAACATATCAATAACCACCTGAGAATCAGCTTCACAAACAATCCGCCGCCATCCAAGGGAAACTGCACGCTCAACCGCCAAGAGAATAGCGCTAGCCTCCATAAGATTATTAGTTTGCAAACCACGATACATAGAAAAGAAGAAAACCACCACTCCAAGGCTATCTCTACCAATACCACCAACCCCAGCATGCCCAGGGTTACCTCTAGAAGACCCATCAGTATTAATTTTCAACTCCCCTAGAGCAGGTGGGCACCAAAAGCCCTCACGAGCAACCCTCTCACGCCCACGCCTACGATGCACTTTACTCATAATACACTTCCCCCCTGTGGCAAGACCCAGGGAATTTACAACACCCAAGTCCCCAGGAGCAATCGGCACAGACAAGTCACACTTTGCAGTCAAAGTCTCCAGCAAAGCCCCAAGAATTCGCCTCCAAAGTTGCCCCACGAGCAATTTTTTATCCAAGAATATTCTTCTGTTACGTTCCAACCAGATTTGCCAAACAATCAAACTAGGACCAATGCTCCAAGCAATTTTAAGAAAAGAGGTTGTAGCAGGAGAAGAACCCTGTCTCTTCCAAAAATCCTCCAAAGAAGAGACATGGCAACACGGTAAGCTCCAAAGATTCCACCAGTGATGCCAGATAGTCTTAACAAAAGAGCACTGAAAAAATAGATGTGATAAGCATTCATCATGCTGACCACATAGAATGCACATGGAGGGGCCCTGGAACCCACGCTTGCAAAGATTATCCCAAGTAAGACACTTACCTTGAACCACAAGCCAAGAGAAAAAATTACACTTAGGCCAAGCAAATTTATTCCAAGCATGCTTCCACCAAGAAACCTGGGAGCTTCCAAAGACCTGTTTATCCAAAACCTGATAACCAGAGGCAACCGAAAATTTTCCTTTCAAGTCGGGTCCCCAAGCAAGCACATCAGCCCCTTGGAGAGAATTGCAAACACAACTCGATAAAATATTAGCAAGCTCTTGACGATCCTCCACTGCACCACCAGGAGGCCAATCCAAGGGGCTCTTCCACCTAGACACAGAAATTTGACCCAAAGATTGTTGAGATTTAAAATCTGCCACATGACTCCAACCCGCCTCCACAAAAATCTGGCACAAATCTTGGAGATGGGGATGAGATGACACAATGGGTGGGTATCCATCCCAAGAATCATACCAGAAAAGAGCATCTCGACCCCCATTACAAATCCAAAAAAGTCCCTGTTTAACCAACTTGGCACCACGTTTAAGGGTACTCCAGATCACAGAGCCTTTCCCCTCCATACTAAACCTTGATACCTCCCTACTTTCTACTGCCCCCAAATATTTGAAGGTCAGAATTTTAGCCCAGCACATATGCTGTTGAGAGCACCAGCGCCAATACAACTTAGCAGCCAAGGCCTGCCCATTCAAATCAGCCCGCCGTAAACCAAGACCCCCCTCTTGCTTTGGCCTACAAACAACATCCCACTTCACAAGACTCCATTTTCTATGAAGAAGATTACCAGCCCACAGAAACTGACGAGACAATTTCTCGAAATCTCTAATAAAACTTGAAGGAGCAGAAAGAACAAAGCATTTATAAATAGGAAGAGCCTGGACCACCGACTTTAAAAGAGTCACTCTACCTGCTGAAGAAAGCCACCTGCAAGTCCAATGACTGACCAATCCTCGAAACTTATCAAGAGTCTCTTGCCAAAACCTTTTGGGGAGAGAGCGAACAGCAAGAGGGATTCCAAGATAGGAAAAGGAAGCGAACCAATCTGAAACCGAAGGATACCAGCAATTCTCCTTTGAATACCTTTAGGAGTGTGGAAGAAATATATGAAGGACTTCCCCTCATTTATGCATTGCCCAGAAGCTGCCAAGTAACTGTCCAAAACACTGCGCCAATTGAGAGCCTCCTCAACCTTAGCCCTACCCATCAAGGCAGTATCATCTACAAATTGCAGATGAGACTGAGGGGGAATACCATCTCCCCAACTCCATCCCTGAAGCAATCCACTAGCAACCTGAGCACGAATGAGTCTTCCCAGGCCTTCCGCAAGGAGGATGAATAAGTAAGGAGATAGGGGATCTCCTTGCCTAAGGCCTCTAGAAGCACCAAACAAACAAGTGGGCTCACCATTGATAAGCACCGAAAAGGAGGAGGAAGTGACACAACTCCTAACCCATTCAATCCAACCCTCAGCAAAGCCAAAAGCTCCAAGGATTTTAAATAGAAAACTCCATTTAACACGATCATAAGCTTTAGCCATGTCTAACTTGATAAACATAGATTTATCTTTTGAGGATTCCATAGAATGGATGGCCTCAGCAGCAATAACTACCCCATCCATGATCTGTCTTCCAGCAACAAAACCCCCCTGCTCTTCAGAAATTAAGTCATCAAGCCAAGGCTTCAGCCTTTCTGCGATCAACTTAGTAATAATTTTATACACAACATTACATAGAGCTATAGGCCTAAACAAATCCAAGGAGTTAGCTCCCACCTTCTTAGGAATAAGAGCTAAAAATGTAGCATTTAGGGACTTCAACATTTGTTTATGCATAAAGGATTCTTGGACAACCTCTAAAAGGTCCAATTTAACCACTTCCCAGAACTCCTGAAAAAATTCAATGGGGAATCCATCAGGCCCAGGAGCTTTACCTTTCTTCATCTGGAATACAACCTTCTCAAGCTCCGACAAGGTAATAGGAGCAAGCAATGATTCATTCATTTCATTAGTCACCAGCTTCGGGATACAATCTAAAATTTTAGCTTCATCCTCCTCCGCAGGAGGCGAATCCTCAGAGAAAAGGGTAGAGAAATATCGAATGCATTCAGCTGAAATAGAGGCTGAAGAGGACAAAGATTCCCCATTAGGCAACAGAATAGAAGAAATAGCATTACCTTGTCTCCGATCCTTAACTGAGTTATGGAAGAAAGCAGTGTTTCGATCCCCAGCCTGGAGCCATTCAATACGAGACTTTTGTTTCCAAAAAATCTCTTCTCTTAACTCCCATTCCTCAAGCTCTTTTGTTGCAGCAACCTCTAATAAACTCAGCTCCTCTGAGAGGCCTTGATCTCGAATTTGTCTGGTAATTAGGTCTAGATTATCTCGCGCCTTTTGCTTTTCCTGAAATAAGTTACCAAAATGCTGCCTATTCCATCTTTTCAATCTGTATTTAACATACTGGAGCCTCTTTGAGAAAGAGTACATGGCAGTGCCATATGCTGGCTTCCCCTGATCCCACCAACTAGGGAGCAAAACATGAAGAGATTCATCCCTAAGCCACATGAGTTGGAACTTAAAGGTCTGTCTAGCACACCGTTGAGGCACATCAACCACTAGCTTAATAGGCCAATGATCAGAACCACGACCATCCAAAATTTCAGAGCTTATCAACCACCTGTCCCCCACCCAAAAACTAGACACCAAAAATCTATCAAGTCTTTCAGAAATAGAGGCATCGCCAATTCTCCTATTATTCCAAGTAAAAAGACCATTGCCAGGTTTGATATCCACAAGATTCAAAGCAGAGATATTGTCCTGGAGCAATAATGCAGAAGCCTCCAACCTTGCAATACCACCTCGTTTTTCTGCAAGCTCCGTGATAGCATTAAAATCGCCTCCAATAATCCAAGGATGGTAGGGAAATAAGCTGCGAACTAAACGAATGTTGGACCACAAAAGTTGCTTTCCTTGCAACTCCACAGGCGCATACACATTGGAGAAGAGAGCAATTTCCCCTGACATAAAACAAGAGGCCACCATGGAAAGGGAGGACCTGAAAGACACCCACCAAAGGGGGCAAATCTTACGCGGGTTCCATAAACATGCCACCCCGCCAGAAGACCCTTGAGCACCAATGCATTGGCATCCACCATTCCCCCATAACTTAGGAACTAGATCCATCATACCCTCCACAGAGAGCTTAGTCTCCTGCAAAAAAAGAACATCAGGCGAATGACACCTAATCAAATCCCGAACAGCTTTTTGTCTAGGGCCACTGTTCAAGCCCCTAACATTCCAAGAGAGAACTATCATTTCGAGGGGCATGAAAAATGCGAATCCAGAGTCTTGACTGACCCTGACTCCACCAAAGTCTCCCCTATCATCTTAATCTTTTCCTCATCCTTCTTCCTTCCCAGCTTAGAAATTTTCTCCGGCCCCCCCTTCTTGAGAACTTTTTGCAGAACACCCAACTGAGAGGACGCCTTAATATTCTTCTTGCCCACCTCTGGACCAACTTTTTGCAAGAGGTGAACCTTATCTACACTATCTTTCACTACCTCAGCACTACCACCCAACTCAACCTGAACCTCCATTTGACGATCTGTCCCTAGAGCCGAAGTCCCATCAGTAAGCGGAGCCATAATCCCCTCTGAGTTGAGCAAAACCTGACTAGAATCTTTCCCAACCTCATCTAAGCATGGCACTCCCATACCCCCCTCCTGTTGGGGAGTAAGCATTGCCTCAACTAAAGGGCCATGCTGATCAATATCCAGAGTCCCATGATCTAGATCCAAAAATCCTGGGTTCACCTCCTGTTGACTAAGATCCTCTAGCACCTCAAACCTGTTGAAGGTGTCCTCCTCCTGCCTGTCCTTCAAAGTCCTTTTATGACCTTTATTTCTGTTTCGGCCTCTAACGGGAATAAATCCATCTTCCCTACCACCAGAACCCTGAATGGGGTCCTTGCCCTTATCCACCCTAGGTGGATTAGCTGAAGGTTGAGAAGAATGAGCCTCCAAAGGCTTGGCCTTTGGACATCTGCGCAGGAGGTGACCATACTCATGACAGAAACGACAACGGAAGGGAAGTGTTTCATAATCCAGCTGTTGCACCCATGAATAATCTCCTGCACTCACTTCTAACGAGTCTGGCAATGGCTTACTTAAATCAATTTCTACACAAAATCGGGCAAAAGTCATTACCTTTTTGAATTGTGTTTGCTGAGAAGAACCCACAGGTTTCCCCAGCTTCGAGGCTAATAGGCACAACACATCCTCTCGCCAGCATTCCACAGGGAGCCTTGGAAGACGGACCCAAACCGGAACCCGATTCGGAAGTTCCTCTGCCGGGTTGAAGCCAGCATGCCATGGCTTAATAAATAAGCCCACCTGGTTATAAAAATACGGGCCCCCTTCAAAAATCCTATTCCGATCAGCCAAACAATCAAAAGTAACCATGAAGTAGTTATTTGCCAGGAGGCGGATCTCCATCTCTCCCTCAGGCATCCATGTCTTTTGAGCCCACATCTCCAAGAATTGCAAAGAAATTTTCAAACCTAAGAATTTGCAATAAAGAGAATGTCGTGCATAATAATCAATGTCTTCAGCCAACATCTCCATTGGAATGACTACGCTCGGCCTCTCTTTACACCGTTCGAGGCACCCATTAATCTTCGGAATTCTAGGCCCCCCTACTGAGCCCATCTCGACTTTCTCAGGTTCCACCGAGAAAAGATTATTATCAAAAATCTTCGAACCCTGTGGAGAGGGTTTCGATCCAAAAGCAGAACGAAAGTCCATATTGGGACAAACCCTAGAAGATTCTCCAGTATCCATCAAAGAGCACACAACGCAAGATGAGCAAGCAAGGCCCAAATAAAACCAAGAGCCCTTCGAAGAAGGCACACTCCACTGGACACCAAGGTCGCAACCCCCCAACCCCAGAATACACACCTGCTGCAAAAGAAAAGAGCCTCCCCCCAAATAGCGTAAAAAAACCCACCCCCAAGAAGCTTCAGAGAAGAAGAGAACAAATCGGACCCCCAATTACACATGCAACCACCAAAAGACTACATGCAGGCCGAGCCTAGATGGTTGTGGCCTCATGCAGCGCTTGCAGAGCCCTCTTCATAGTGTCATTCTATTCTTTCTTTCATGGAATCTACTTCTTCAATAAAATCTATTTTAAAAAATATACATGTAATAATATAATTTAACAAAACAAAAATTACAGAAATATCATATTATCAAAAAGATAAGAATACACACACACACACACACACACATATATATATATGGAATTATTATAATAATATATTTGCATAATTGTATTTTTTTAATTTTTGGAATATTAATTAACTATAATAATAGATGCAAATGCGTCTCTTGTTATATTTAGAAGAGAGTCGCAGTGAAAGTGGTGTGACATATAAATGTTTTTTTCTTTTATTCTATTTGCATATATTAAATAATAACATTTTTATTAAAATATTTACATTTTAAAAATTGCAATTAAATAATTATATTTATAATTTTAATGTTTTTTAACGAATATATTTAATATTTAATATTTTAATGATTATAAATATATTTAAATTTTTTATTTAAAGAAAAATGTCATTCATTATGTTTTATTTAAAAAATTATGCAAATTTTATAAAAAGGTTGTTGAGTTAACAATTATTTAAATTTCAAAAATGAAGAATTTGAGGTTATAATTTAGAGAAGTCTAATAGGAAGACACGATGAGAAATATGATAATTATAGATAAAATAATATAATCTAAGATAATAAAATAATTCTTTATATGCAAACAAAATTAATTTTGATTAATAAAAGATAGTTGTGGGAATATATAATTTATAATTTAAGTTTAGTTAAAGATAAGGATGCTTAGTCATAAGTTTGATGATAAATAACTCTAATGTAATAGAGAAAAACAAATGCGCCTTGAGTCTATCTTCTATCATGCAAGTAAAAATAAAGATAATTGCAAGCTAAGTTTTACTATCAATAATCATAAGAAAGAGAAGGTGAGGAAATAGGGTTAGGAATTATGCTTGTATAAAAAGTGGTAATGCTTCACCTAATAAATTAGTCATGGGATGTTTCCAAAATATATTTAATAATGTTATTATACATAATTTTTTAGTGTAATGAAGAAAAATGTTGTTATTATTCTTTATTTTTTAAAAAAAGAAGTAAATTTCATAAAAGGATAGGATTTATAAAAGGATTAATATTTGAATTAAATAAATTAAATGTGATGCTTATTTTTAAATTCAATGATATAAATTTGTTGTTGGAGATGTAGATGTTGATTATTTGAAGTCTTGGAGGTTCCAAACTTGATTATATAAATGTCTTAAAATATGTGAACAAAATGTTCTTTGCTTTGGTTCAGATATGTGTCTACAAAATAGAACTAGTGTATAAGCTTACACCTATAGTTGCAAGAATCAACTAGAAAAAAATAATCTTTGGAATTCACCCACTTTTATCTTCTAACATTTACACCTCAATATGGATTGACAATTTTCAGAAACACCATTATGAAATCTACTAAATTGTGAGGGTTGTGTTTTTGAAAAGGAAAAAATAAGTTTTACAGGGACCTGAAACCACATAGTTAAAACAATAAAAGATAGAGCAAAATAAGTCCAAACAAACAAAATTTTGTCCCAAAAAGGAAACGACAGCACGAAGAGACAACAAGGTCCAAAAAAAGGACCGCCCAAAAAGCTAGAAACAAACACCACCACACTACTCCAAGGTTTTCATTAACTCCTCAGTCTCCTTTTCGACATCCTTCATATCCTATAACCCCTGCTTGAGGACTTGAGTCGTATGTGAAGAAATTGAGATCTTCCTCTTCGTGTTGGCCAGGGTCCAAGTCGAAATCCTATCACTAGCAGATCTGCTGCAACCTCTTTCTGCATCCAAATCCATGACCAGCGAACCCTTTTGATTATTTTTGAGCTTTTCCACCATAGCATTGATGATAATGGTGTTATGCCTGACAATTTTGTGATTATTCACCATAGTAGCCCTAATATTTTGGCTTATCTTGGACATACTGCACTCGATCCTTATCAATCTTTCCTCCTGCGAATGTTGTCTTTTCCTTGGTAAGGGGGTTTCCTGTCTCTCATCCTCTTTATGAATCCAGCTAATGTTCTGCTCCAAATCCATGACTCTATCGCTGAGATCTCTATTACGGCCTTTCAGTTCACTGACATTCTTCTGGGTCCACTTGAGAATAGTGAAAAGGCCATCCGTACTTTTTTTTGCCACACTCACAATATCCTCAGGCTTGAGCTTATTCAAAGCAGAATTAATTTCATCCTGATTAGGGGAATCATTAGGGGCATTCCCAAATCTTCTAGACACAGGGGAACTAGGCGCCGACTCCTTGCTGACCATAGGTTTATCAGAAAGAATTTTCATGGAATTCCCAAAATATGAAACTAATTTCGTTACAGAGGTACCTTTAAAACCAGAGACCAAACCCGGAGTAGGGCAGCCAGAGATAGCTGGGAGTTTAGACAAGGTAGCAAGGCAAAACTCAGGCGAGGGAAATTATGCAGATGCTTCAACTTAGGATATGACGGTGGAACAGAGTCCATGAGGGCATTCTGACAAGACAGGGACTGGGGAGCAATGGTATTAGGACCAACAGGGGTACAAACAGGAGGGGCCTGGGGTCATTCTCCCTGCTACTCTCAGTGTTCTCATCATCCAAATCCCCAATATCAACAATTTTAGGCAAAGCAGGTAAATTTTGATAATGCTCAAAGATAAGCCTAACAAGACCAGGGTGAATAATAGAAGTCCTCCTAGGGTTTCTTTCAACTTCATCAAGGAAATTCTTCAAGGAAGAGAATAAGTAAAAAGGCAGAAAGATACGAACCTTGTGACGGAAGTGGTTGAGAATGGCAAAGTGGTAACCATACGCCCTAGTGAAGCGCCCATCAACCGTGATATACTCCATAATAACTCTTAAAACTTTCCTCCAGATAGATTTGATGGACTCCACATCAAAGTAGCTAATGGTAACTTTAACCAGCTTAGCCTTCTCCTTGTCTTTTTTAGGAAATCTTATGACCACTTCATGGAGGCGGTCCCTATAAAATTTCACACCCCTCGGTTGAAAGACCATAATCTCACCAATTATTTCCTCATTGCAACATTTTGGTTATCTTCATTTAGATCCCTAGATGATTAGTAAATGTTTCAATTTTTTGGTTCATATCCATGTCTAAGAAATTGAACTCTGTGCAAATATAAATCTATATCTATAAGAATCAAATAACAAAAAATTGATGCTTAGAATTTGGTTGCCTTGTTCTTCTAATATTTGAACCTCAATATAGATTGATAGTTTTTAGTAATTTTTTTAGGGAATGTGCTAAATTGTGATGGTTTTTCTCCTCAATTAGACCCACTGATCAAACCAATTCCATGACATAGGAATAATGATTAAAGGCATGATGATATGTTATGAGAAAACATTATTATATTTCTCTCAAAGAAAATGCTTTTTTTTGATAAATCCTACTTAAACCTTTGATAATTTTAAATGCTTGAGTGAATGTCTTTAAATAATTTGTAGCATGCAAATCAACATAAACATGCACTAGGTAATCTCACAATGCCTAGTGGGAGGGTGTTTAAATTTTAAAAGTTTAGGGTTCAAAATTACAAGGTCAAGTTTGCACTAGTAGATCTTATCCAAGAAAGGGCAATGTCATGAGATGAATTAACACATGAATATGTAACTTGTAGACTTCTTATTTTGAGTAAACCCACAAAGTGGTTTCCAATTCAGTGAGGAAGGAAAATTGCAAAAACGCTCCTATAATTTTTTTTTTTCTTTTTAGGGGTTTGCACGAACTAGGGTGTTCGAATGGACCTGGTTCGAGTGAACCATATTAAATGATGGGTCTCACTTTTTTTGCATCTTTTTATGATGAAGAAAATGGAAAATTATATACAAGAGGAGGTTTTCTCAAACTTGGGTTCATTTGAACCCCATTTCCCATATCCCCCTCTGTTACCAAATTTCTCCAAAAATTTTCCCTTCGAAGCTCGAGTTGAGGATAAAATTGGAGGAGAATTCATAGACCCAACTAGATGATGATAGTCCTTGGAATGAGCTATCCATTGAATATATTTTTAATATGTTTTGGTTTTATTTTGTATTTGTTTTTTAGTTTGATTAAACATAGGTCTTTCACCAAACATCAAGCTCTTTCTTTTGTACATATGGAAAAATAGTAGATTATCAAAATAATATTCTAAAAATATGTTCAAGCTAGGTATTGATGTCCTTGATCTAGTAGAAAAAAAAGAATTTTGATACATACAAAAAAAGTTATGTTGTATACAGTCCGCCTATGTTTGAAATGTAATTGGTTTGACTTCGAAACTAGATTAAGGAAAAATAATTCAATAAAACACTATGAAACAAAATGAACTGGTTGGATATCATAGTTACAAATCAAAATTAAAAAAAAAAGAATTTTATCCTTCATAGAAATTTTTTTATGTTGTATACGGTGGGAATCACTCCTTAAAAATGGTGTTTATTTATAAAAACTAGTTTTCGAAGGATATGAAAAATGAATTGCAATCTAATTCCAAAATTTTTGAAAAAGATATATTTAGAATCTATAGAAAAAATGTCACAAATCACTAGTTTACATCATCTTCAAATTCCTCACGATTTAGCCGCTATAACTGCCCAAAAGTGAAGATTTAGTTAGAAAAAATCAGTTTAGTGTTGGGTGAAGCCACAATAGTGGTTTACAATTCAAGTGAGGAAGGAAAACTCATAGAGAACAACCCCAAGGAAAAAAAAGTTTTTTTGGCAGTTTGTATGAACTTGTTGGTTCGAACCCCTTTGAACTTTGCCAGCCAAAAAAATAAAAAAATGCATAGTGAAGGGGTTCGGTCGAACCCCTTTGAATGGGTTCGGTCAAAGTTGAACTAGGGTTTGACCGAACCCTGGTTTGACTGAACCCCTTGGGGTTTATACGAACCCCCCCTTAAGCCTCATCCCCCCCTGAGACACAAAATAAACCTAAATTTTGGCACTTTGAAGCTCGGGTTGAGGATGAAAATGGAGGAATCTTCACAAACTCAACTGGAATCAAGTAGTCCTCAGAACGAGCTATCCAATGAATGTAATTTTAATATTTTTTGGTTTTATTATGTATTTATTTTTTTAGTTTTATTAAACATAGGTTTTTCATTGGAAATGAAGGTTTTTTTTCTACACATGTGGAAAAATAGCAGATTATCAAAAAAAAATTGAAAAATATGAGTGCACCAGATATTGAATTCCTTAATCCAACAAAAAAAAAGAATTTCGATATATACAAAAAAAATTATTTGTTATACGGTCGTGCTATGTCTGAATTGTAGTTGGTTTGACTTCAAAAATTGATTAAAAAAAAATATTCAATAAAAAAGTATCTAACCAAGTGGAAGCACTAGATATTGGAGTTACGAATCTAAATTAGAAAGAATTGGAATTTTATCCTTCATGGAAAAAAAATTATGCATTATATGATGTGTGTCACTTTTTAAAAATGTTGTTTTCTGAAAAAAAAAACAAGTTTTTGTGGGAGATGGAAAAAGAAGTGAAATTTGATTCCAAAAATTTTGAAAAAAATATATTTAGAATCTACAAACAAAATGTGACAAGACTAGTTTGCATCATCTTCAAACTCCTCACGGTTTAGCCACTATATGTGCCCGAATGTGAAGATTTAGTTAAAAATAATAATTTTAGTGTCCAATTTGGCCAAAAATTGTAAAGCATTATTGTGGGATCACCCTATCTAGTTCAGCCAAAAATTGTAAACTAGTATTGTGGGATCACCCTTTCACAAATAATAATCTAGTCAAAGTGTGCCAAAAAAATGGAATAGGGCATGGATATATCATTAAATTTTTCTCCCACTTTGATGTGCATGTGAACTTCTATGATGGCACATATCAAAGTAAACAAGATATATAAGGAAATTATTTTCCTTGGTATTCTAATATATGAACCTTAATATAGATTGATGATCTTTAACAACACTTCTAGGGAATGTGCTAATTGAAAGGTTTTTGTTCTCCCCAATTAGACCCCAAATCAAACCAATTCCATGACTTAGGAATAATGATTAAAGAAATGGTGATATATGTTATGATAATGTGTTATTACATTCCTCTCAATGAAAGTTTATCTTTTGATAAATATCCTAGTAATCTTAAATGGTTGAGTGAATGTCTTTAAATAAAATGTAACATAAAAATCAACACAAAAATGCACTAGGTAAGCTCACAATGACTAATGGGACGATTTTGTCAAGATTTAAATTGAATTTGAATTTTAAAAGTGTAGGGTAAACAATTATAGCTATGGATGATCGGGGTCAAATTTTCACTAGTAGATCTTATCCAAGATAGGGTAATGCCATGACATAAACTCATACAAGAATTTTCCACTTGTAGACTTGTTATTGCACAAAGGACAATGTAGTCAAAGTGTGCTAAAAAATAATGGAAAAGGACATAAATATATAATTGTTTTTTCTCCCATATTGATGTGCATGTGAACTTCTATGATGCTGCATGTCAAAGTAAACAATATATCAACAAAAAAATTATTTAAATATTTTTAAATACTAAAATGATATAGATTTACTTAAAACATATAGCTCACCACTATATTTGTCTTCCAATAAGAACTCCAAAAAGATGCAAAATTTAAAAAGTGTGTAATGAAAAATAGCTATCAAAATTTTAAAATAAAGATGAGAACTTAATTTATATGTTAATTTATTATAATTCTTTACTTAAAATAAAGGTTGCACTTTATATTTATAAAAGATATTTCATATAGATATTTATTGTCGACTTTTGAATTTAAGGTTACAATTAGAAAATTGAAAAAGGTTGTAGTTGCTTTAGTATTAATGTGAGTATAGGATATTTTAGGGTCATTTTTCACTTAATCCCTCCTTAACAAGTGGAATTAGTTTATGAATTTTAAAATTGTGTTAGCTTTTTTCTTTGGCTAGTGAATTTCATTGTGTGAATTCTTTTATATTTTTAAATGGTATATATCTCTTTATGTTTGTTGGATAATTTTAAGGTTAGCTAGTTAAATAAACTTATTATATTTTTTTTGGTTAAAGATAATAAGGGAATTGGAAAGATTTATGCAATCTCTTGGGATTTAAAAATATTTATTTTATGGTTTTTCTTTTACATTGATTTTTTAAAGCCTATCACTAAGCAGAGTTAAAATTGATATAGTATCTAGCTATTATTAAGAAAATTTATTTAGTGGGTTGGTGGGCCTAGATCGATTGGTTAAAGCATCCCATTGTAGGAAAGAGGTAACCAATGAATCATTTTGATAGTGAACCAAGCCAGGCAGTTGAATTTACGATCCAGGTTAGCAACCCACTCTTGTAGCACACCAAGCTTGTCCACCTTGACTTCATTGCTCTAGATCTCCGCATCAACACCAACCCTAGTATCTGAGGAACTGGTAAAGTCTTCCCTAAGCATTTGGTTCATGCTAGAGAAATTACTAGGGTCTTCAATGGGAGCCTTATCTTTCACCTTCTCAATAGCTTTTATGCCTTCAATTTTGCTGCCAGTTTGCACTGAGTCACTAGCAATATCGTCCATAGGGGCCCCTTTCTTGCGTTTCGCCATGGTATGTGTTAAAATGTTGTCCATTAAGAGCTATTCTTATTTTTGATAGGATTCTAGAGACATGTTGGGAATAGGATGCCATTTAATTGCAATCCTAAACATATTTCATGTATCTCCTAAGTCCTTGGAAAGTGTTCCCTAACACTAGGATTAGAAAGAGATTAAATTTGAATGAAATGAACATGTAAATTGATATTTCTAATTATTCATAAATGATAGGAACATGTGGGGATGCCCAAGAAGAGCTACTACAAAATAGGAGCACATGGGGCACCCACATGGAAGGTGGAATCGACCTTGCTTAAGTTAATTGTTTGGAGGATTGATAAAACTTCAATAATACATGTAAAGATCCTAAAAATTAGGGATTGATATTTACATGAGTTTAGTTTAGTTTAGTTTAGTTTAGTTCAAATCAGTTCAATTTAGTTCAGTTCAATTTAGTATTAGTTCAATTCAGTTTAGTTCAGTTTAGTTTAGTTTAGTTCAGTTATCTTCAATTGCATGTACTTAGTTTGAGTTGAACGCTAGTTGAATTTAGTTGACTTGAGTTGCATGACTAATGAATTCAGTTGAATGATAGATAATAGATGGATATATTCAATTAAAAGTGGGGATGATCAATCATGCATCATGTTTGCATGAATTGGTGGAGAGATATGTTTCAGTTAACTAAGATTGACTTGGACCCACCTTGGGCACCCAAGTTGGAATCTTTGAGTTAACACCTTTTGCATGAGAAGATATTTACAAGGCTTAGCTAAGTGGGCCCATTCTTGGGCACCAACTTTGAGGTGATGCTTGCAAGATATTTTCTTGACCAATGATTAGTTAAGTGTTCAGTTTGGGGTGCTTAAATTGAGGAGACTTTGGTTTTAACTTCATGTTACATTGTGGAACTCCACTTGCACAATCTAGGTGTGGCTTTTTTTTAGGAGATTTATGCTCTTGTTTTGTACAACTCTTAGGAGTCTACAATGCTCATTTATTGTCTATTTATTGCAGCAATTGCATTAGAGTTTTTTATCTAGGTTGGCAAGTTAGTAGGTTGAGCTTGTTTATGTGTGAGGGTTTGAAGCATGGCATGGGATGTGTGGATTCATGCTTGGTCACATGGAATGCATGGATAACTTGTGCTTCATAAATTGTATGAGAGTTTCTTGTAGGTTGTGAAGAAGGATTGTTGAAGGCAAGGAAGCATATCAATCAAGGATTGATACAATATTATTGTAATCTTGTTCTAAGGTTAAATAATACAAGCACTATTGATTCTGGAGGAGTTTTTTCCCGAAAGGGTTTCTCCATGTATATGTTGTGTCACTTCTATCTTCTTTTCTCATTCTTCTATAGTCTTCTATTTCTTTCTACAATTGGTAAAATTGATCTAACCAAATTAATCATACACAAAGAATTGTGACAAATAACACTTAATTAAATCTATAGTCACATAGGTTTACAAGTTTTAAGCTACAATTTCACCTTCATTTTCAACAATTGGTATCATAGCTAGAGGTTGGGTAGAGTTTGGGACACCTTTCTCTTAAAATTTTGAAAGTTTTTTTGGCTGTAGTGGGAGCTTTTACTATTGTGTTATTGCAGATTTGTAAAAGAAGTGTGCTTTATCTTCTTGGCTTAGAGATTATGGTTTTCTTGACCTTTTGGAAGCTATGTCATTTACAACAGATTTTTTTATTTTGTTGAGGACATGGATGATCTTCATTTAGAAGATGGTTACCACAATGTCATGGATAGCTTGGTTACATGTTTCAATGGGAGCTTTTGATAGTGATGGTTTGATGTTTATCTTGTTGCCATGTATAGCTCGGTATCACATTTTAGAGGGAGCTTTCATAGGATATGGTTATTTTCATGTGATTTGAGGATGTTTTAACATCTTTTTTTCATGGAGGACCCTTAAAGTCTTTGGTAAAGGTGTTATTGTTCTTCATTTGGAGAGGATGTAGTTCTTTTTGGTTTTGAGTATTAGTCATTTGTTTGGAGCTTCATGATTATGCAGGTTGTATTTGAAGTTGGCATGGATTGATTGGTGGGTGTTCATGTATACTAGAGAGACTTGAGTTAGGCTATATATTTCTTATGTTAAGAGATATGTGTTGGAATGGTTACTTGTTATAAAAGTTTTTCAATAGTAAAGACCAAGGAGCCTATACCTAGAAATGGATGTGAGTCCATCATAGAGGTTTGTTGAGAAGGTTGTCTTTATTGAGAGCCTATATTGCTTGGTGTTGTATGCACATGACAATCTTGTATCCCACTCTCGGTCTACTTGGTAGCTAAATGATCTAAGAGGTGTTTCCCACCTAATTACTAGATGCATTAATTATATGTATCTTGTCTTCTCTTATGAAATAGTCTTGGAAAATGAATTCTGAAGGATTATTGATAAGTAGATGCATGATTTTATGTATTTCCATTGTTCTCCTTGCAATATTGAACTTGATTTCATTATGAGGATTTGAGTAGGAGAGGTATGGGAGATAGTTAGTGGCTTTGGGCATATTCCTTTTTGTTGTGGAAATGTTTGGCTAAGTTTGATCTACTTTCTATGAGAGGTTTACATCTTAGTTCTGACATGTTTCATTATAAGTTGAATGGTTAGATGTTGATATCCTTTCAATTTGGGAGTGTTGAAGGGGCTCTTACTTTACATAGTTTGGCACATGTTAGTGTGGTATAAGAACATGGTTTGACTTGTAGGTTCTCTCTTTGTGGGAATATGGTATTCTTTTTTAAGGCTCTTCTGATATGAGAGATGTATTTTGCATATCACTATATGCTTCTTTGACACTATGATAGAGAAGTTAGCCACATCCTCTATGTAAAGTACTATAGGAGGACTTGCTAATGTTGTGATCTTTTTTTCAGATTTGACATTACTTGTGTAGTGGGAGTTCCAGAAGCTATATGTGTTATGTGTGAGAGATGCACCTCTCTTGGACTGGTTACACTTTACTACAGTGAGTCACTTTAGAGTTATTTTATCGCATGTCTATGTGTGTTATTACCTTGAAGTATTATTTTGTAGGATGGTGGATATATAGGGACTTGTTTGTAGATTTGGGTTTTTATGTTGATAGCATGAATTTCTACCTATAATAGTTTGGTTACAGAGACTTGGGAAAGGTATTGATTGAGGAAGTTGACACTTTGATCAATATTGCAAATAAGTTCTCTTAGTGTAGGAAGGCCATTCGCCTTGAGTTCTGTACTTGATTTATAATAATGATTCCTTGTTTAGAATAATTGCAATGTATAATGTCAAGTGGGAGAATGTTGGGAATAGGATGTCATTTAATTGCAATCCTAAATATATTTCATCTATCTCATAGGTCCTTGGAAAGTGTTCCCCAACACTAAGATTAGAAAGAGATAAAATTAAAATGAAATGATCATGTAAATTGGCATTGGTAATTATTCCTAAATGATAGGAACATGTGGGGATGCCCAAGAAGAGCTCCTATAAAATAGGAGCACATTGGGTGCCCATATGGAAGATGGAACCTACCTTGCTTAAGTTAACTATATGGAGGATTTGTAACACTTTAGTAATGCATGTAAAGATCCTACAAATTAGGAATTGATATTTACATGAGTTTAGTTCAATTCAGTTCAAATTAGTTAAGTTCAATTCAATATCAGTTCAGTTCAGTTATGGTTCAGTTATCTTCAGTTGTATGTAGTTAGTTTGAGTTGAATGCTAGTTGACTTCAATTGACTTGAGTTGCATGATAGATAATAGATGGATATATTTAGTTAAAAGTGGGGATGATCAATCATGCATCATGTTTGCATGAATTGGTGGAGAGATATGTTTTAGTTAATTAAGATTGACTTGGACCCACCTTGGGGGCCCAAGTTGGCATCTTTGAGTTAACACCTTTTGCATGAGAAGATATTTACAAGGCTTAGTTAAGTGGGCCCATTCTTGGGTTCCAACTTTGAGGTGATGCTTGCAAGATATTTTCTTGACCAACGAACACTTAAGTGTTCAGTTTGGGGTGCCTAAATTGAGGAGACTTTGGTTTTGACTTCACGTTACATTGTGGAACTCCACTTGCACAATCTAGGCATGTTTTTTTGTGAGGAGATTTATGCTCTTATTTTGTACAACTCTTAGGAGTTTACAATGCTCATTAATTGTCTATTTATTACAACAATTGGATCAGCATTTGAAATCTAGGCTGGTAGGTTAGCAGGTTGAGCTTGTTCATGTGTGAGGACTTTAAGCATGGAATGGGATGTGGGGATTCATGCTTGGTCACATGGAATGCATGGATAGATTGTGTTGCAGAAAGTGTATGAGATTTTATTACAGGTTGTGAAGAAGGATTGTTGAAGGAAAGGAAGCATATCAATCAAGGATTGATACAGTATTATTGTAATCTTGTTCTAAGGTTAAATAATACAAGCACTATTGATTCTAGTGGAGTTTTATCCTGAAAGGGTTTCTCCATGTGTATGTTGTGTCACTTCTATTTTCTTGCCTCATTCTTCTATAGTCTTCTGTCTCTTTCTACAATTGGTAAAATTGATCTAAATAGATTAATCATACACAAAGAATTGTGACAAAGAACACTTAATAAAATCTATAGTCACATAGGTTTACAAGTTTTAAGCTACAATTTCAGATTCATTTTCAAAAAGATAAACCATTCAATCTTTTGTTTATCACTTAGAGGTTCTTCAAGGAATCTAGTGACCTCTCTAAATATTTTGTCAATTATTTGATTGATTTATCCTCCTATTGTTTCCTTGAGTTTTCTTACACCCTCTATAGGTAATTTTGGTGTGGAAATTTTTTCTAGGAAATATTGCTTCACTATTCCCAATATTTATTATTGTTTGGATAGTTCTTATAGTACCATTGTAATGTTTCCTCTTGGATGGATCCAATAAAGTCAAATAGTTTAATTTTGTTTCCTCTTTCATAGATATTCTAGAATGAATACATCTTTAGTCGCTTCAGTTGTGTCCTATCCAAACATGAAAAATTTCATGGTAGTACTCATGATTGGTTCTTCTTTTGAATCACTATCTATGTATCCTATATCAAATTATTATTCACTTGATGCATCTATATTTTTTTTCTTTTTGTGCTATGTTGTCTTAATTTTTTTATACTTCTATTTAAATTATCCTTTCTTTTATCTACATTAGAGGTGACTCCTGGTCTAGGGATTGTATTTTTTCAGATTTCCTCTTCATTCATGAAGGTGTCCATTTATTCATTAGTTTCATTTTTTGAATGGTTTCATTTTGTTATAGGGTGTTAACTTCATATAATTATCCTAATTAGTTAGTACATCTTCATTTCTCATCTTTGATAAACTTACAATTACTAATTTATCCAAGTAATTATCATCAAATGTTGTATTGTAAAGATTATGCAACAGAGTTTCTAGTGGTGCCCACTCCTCATTTATCTTATTTATAAGAGGAATCATGATTCTTATTACTACTTGTTCCATTTCTTTCCTAGAGTTTCCATAGTCTTCAATTTGGTCTTTGATATTATGAATTAAATTTTTTTTAGGATAGGACCTAAGTGCAAAATTTCTTCTCTCTCCTCTCTAGTAGCACCAAAAATGGCACAATCCTCTTCTTCAAAAGTTCACACATTGGAAAACTCAACAACACCCTCAATGGAACACTTACTCTCTTTGTTTTGGTTTTCATTCATAGCCTCTAGGTTTTGATCCTTAGCCCTTTTCTCTGCCTCTTCCATTCTTTTGCAATATTTTTCTTTCCTTTTCTAAATTTGTTTTATCCTCCTTTCTTCTGCATTCATTTTCATCCCTAACTTAATTATTTCAATTATTTCTCTTTTTCTTTTGTTATCTACTATCCCTTCCATTTTTCTAGGTCCAAACTTCCATTACTCTCTCTCTCTCTCTCTATATATATATATATATATCTTGTAGTTGAAAGAAAATTTTCAATAGTTGCATGTTTTCAAGGATATTTTTTTTATCCCTACCCCCTTTCCATTTTTTATCCCCTAATGGCTGAACTCCCTCTCACAAAAGTGGCTCTTAGGGTCTGACAAAAATTTAACTTCTTTTCCTTTTTATGCTTATACTTTCTTTATTATTCTATCCAAGGTCTCGACAACGAAACTAATGTCAGCAAGAAGAATGGGGGTTGTACAATCTAGTTATTTGTACCCCAAAATCTCTTGTGTGTCATTTTATACCCCAGAGGATATAGTAAAGAAATAAGCATTTGTGGTAAGGAATTCAAATAAATAGATAAAGCTTCACTATATTAACAAAAAAAGAACAGTTCATTCCTCTATAACACATATGTAAATAAATATTTATATCTCCTTATATTATAATATATAACCATATACAAAAGGAAAGTCTTAGTCTCTACTCGTATATATTCCTTAGGTATATCCCTATATATATATATATCTTTGCACATAATTTACATTATATATATGTACATTCCCATGAAGGGACATCTCTCATAGTTATAGCTAATGTGCTTTTTGTTGGAATATGAAGTCAATTTTATTGTTATTCTAGTAGTGATGTATAGTCAATTTTTTGTTTGTTTTTCCAAATGTTTGACATGTAGTTGTATGAGTCACACATTCTATTTTTGGAAAGTTTTGCTTGACAAGGACTCTACAACTCATATTTCTTATACTTTGTTGAAGTCACATTTTCTATAACTTTTCAGAAGATTGTTATAATTTTGTTGTAAGATCTATTATGGCCCTTGACCTTCTAACATTAGTTAGTGAAACTTGAGGACCAATATTGTTTTGAAAATGTTGGAGAAATGCACTAACAAATTGGGCATGAATGACTCTATGAAGTTATTTGGAAATGAGAAAAACCATTCTAAGGCCATATCTTTCAATGATCTAGGAACTTGTCTTTAAAGATTAAGTTGCTACACATTGTACTAAAAACTAATGCATGGTTTTTAGGATCTCCCTTACCATTGTACTTCTCAAATTGAGGCATCTCAATGTTTTCAGGTATAGGAATATTTAAGATAGCAATTGAAAAAGGAATATGTGTAAGATATTGTAGAGGTTTACCTTTTTTATTTTGATTCAATGTTGAAATATGTTTTTGAAGTGATGCCACATTTTACAAAAGTTGGTTTATCATTGTATCATTTGGTGACATGTTTTGAGAGTTTTTTGAATAGGGTGAGCTAGAGTGAGTGACCACTAGGTTACTTCGTTGCATGTTTATGAAAGGTGATGAACATGGTGGTGTTAAAGGTGATGTGACAAAACTATAAGGATTCAAGTTAGGAAACCCTAAGCTTGTGTTTATTCCATTGGTATACTGTATAGGTGTTGCTACTGCTAGTGGTGTAAATGTGGGAATAAAAGGTATGGTTCTAGGAGAGGAAACTTTTTTCTGCCTTGACTTTGAGCATTTATGAATGCTTGAGTGTCACTAGCTACTATAGGGATATTAGCATCTACAACATGAGATAGACTAGGAAAAATTTCTATTCCTTGAGAATCATTTATCAACTTCCTAAGGTTGTCTACAATAGGCACCACCTCTCTTGCTAAATATTCAATACTTAAATAATCTTGAAGACCTTCCAAATTCTTGTCCAATTCTTTTAGCTTATCTTTAGTAACATGGAAAATAGCAGTCTCTAGGTCCACATAGATCTTAGGTTGTGAGGTGGTCATGGGTAACATGTGTGAGGAATGGAATCCGAAATGGATTAAGTTGAATCTATACCTTGTGTGAAAGAGTCAAATGACTCAAGCTCCATAGAAGATGTAGTTACACCTTGGGATGCCATAAGTTTGAAACTTTGTCTCATAGGGGTATTAGCAATAAGACACTAGGTCATGAAGCTCATATGAGTTTCATGTTGCTTGAGTGATCCTACTATACAAGAGAGGTATAATATAATCATAACAAACCACACATAGTGTAAAATAAGAAAGCAAAGCTAGAGAAAAGACAAAGAAACAAGTTTTTGATCCAAATTTGAGCTAAATATGACTAGTCTAGGGCATAGTATAACCTACATTGGCAAGGTTCTTTTACTAAAATCAAAGTTTTGATGTGTTCTACATTGTTTAAGTGTTTTGTTTTGGTGACTATGTAGGTCTGATAGTAAATAATTTTTCAAAATTTAACAAATTTATGATTTATTAATATGAAACACAATTATGCAAAAAAATTTCAAAATCCTTAATGATGAGTGCAATTTGGAAATAAAATTTTTAGAATGTAAAGAAATTTTTTTGACTTATCTTATTTATACAAATCTGAAAATTGAAATCTTGTATGCTTTATGCAGCAATAATAATGCACTTTTTCCTCTTTTCACTATATGCAAATGCCTAAATGAATATTTTCAACACTTTTAGATTTGAATTTAGTGTTAGAATTGTGAAACAAACACAAAACCACAAACCACAAGATCAAACAAAAAACAAGTACACTTTCCATGCAAGAGATTTGCAAACACGTATATGCAATATTCTTCAACAAGAAAAAGTTACAAAAGAGACTTTGAAGAAGATATGAAAGCTCTAGATAATATATCCAAGAGATATTTACAATGAGGGTTGAGTGCTTATAAGAGAAAAAGCCTAAATGAGAAAGGGATCAGATCATGACAAGTGTCAACATCACATGAGATGAGATGTATAATGATCTAATATTAGGTCAACTAGTAAAGTATTCCTAAGTTTAGCTTAAGTGCAAAGAATAAATTAGACTAATAATCAATTAAAGATTAATTAATTATTAGCTAATGTATGATAACTATAACACCCCCCCTTAAGAGTATTTTAGGGAGTAGATAAAAAACCTAAAAAGAATGCATGATGGGTCCTAGAAAACAAGGCCAAAAAAGGTACCCATGTACAAACAAAAGATCTCTATAATACATAGAAAAAGAGAAAACCTCATGGGAAAAAATCCACTCCAAAAAGAGATGAAATCCAAGTGAAGGAATGAAGAAGCCTCCAAACAAGACATTTTTTTCCCAAAAGATAGGAACAAAGGATGAACAAAAAGAACACCATTGAAGCATGAAGAAGCTACAAACACTATCGAAGAATGGTTGATGTAATGTGGAAAGAAGAACCTCCGGTGAAACATATGATGATTAGGATCAAGAAGACAATAATTTCTATGAGCTCCTCCAATGACACTACTTGAATCCGATGGAAAACCAAGACAAACATCAAGAACTCAAAGATACAAATGGCACAAGTACCAATAGTCTTAAGAATGGATCAAGTGAAAATGGAAGGTTGCCTCTAGAAATAGGAATGCAAGAGTGCCCATATGGTAAGTGCTCCATCTCATAGAAATGCATGGGTATCTAGCTACTGCATTTGCCTAGTATATAGGAACAAATATTGTATACATAACTTACTCCAATGTGAAACCAAGGAAGCATTAACACCAATAGTAGAAACCCACCGATAATGCTAACAAGGGAGAGGTATGACAAGTAAATGGAATCTAAATGCTTGAATGTAGTGCATGATAAAGAACCAAGAACATATGAATGTGCAAACATGAAAGTAAAAGAAAATATAAAGGGTGTGCAAAACAAGGCACACACGCATGATAAAGGTATGAAGGAAATTAAAAAGGAAAACATCAACCCCCATGACACTTTATATCATACTGTGAGTACAATAAGGCACAAAGTGATGTGCAAGATCCCATAATATAGTTTCAATATAGGGGCATTGTATCTCAATGCATTTACAAAAGAGAACATGCATGAAAAATATGTCTACAATGCTCAAATAGGATAGACTACTAGAAATACATATAGAATAGCCAAAAATGAGTTATCCCATGCAAACAAAAAGTTTCTAGGAGCTGAAATGTCCAAGTAATTCACCAGAGTGTGAAAACACAAAAATATGAATAAAATATACCTGGAGAACAATTTAGAAAAAAATCATGGATGGAACTGAAGAGCTCTGAAAGACAGTTCCAACACTACTAGAATCACAAAAATGAAGAAACTAGTCAAAAGTTATGAGCTTGTGACTGAAAATAGAACCTTTGAATTAAATGGGCTATAGAATGCACCAGTGGTGAAATAAAGTGATGAGATCCATGACACCACTAGAAATTTGGTAGAACTAGATTTCTGACGATATCTCGTTTGCCAAAAAATGATATCGTAAGCCCCAAATACGACCAAAAGAAAAAAACACCCCTTTTAGGGCATAAAGGGGGTCAAAGGGGGCCATGCAGCAATCTGTAGTATTGACATCAACATGACATCATGTTGATATCAACAAAATATTCTAGGGAATATTCCATGTGCCTAGAAAAAAAATCCAACCCCCCTTGGAAAAGACAACAAATAAAATATGCCAAAAATTTGGAATATTCTGGTGGCAATTTTGGAGATCGTCGATTGAAAGGAAAACCTGTCACTTGCCAAAAAAAGTGAGGTTGTCACCATTTGATTTGAAATGCTACTATTTAGTTGTACAACCACTGGTAGTAGTAAGGTACTATGTACCCTTACAAAAAATCTGCCCCCTCTTGAAAAATCTGCCAGAGCTTTTTAAATAATGACCCTTTTAATATTTTTTTAATTTTTATGTTTTGAAAAAAAATTCAAAAATGATTTTTTTTAAAAAAAAGTTGGCCTATAAAATATTTTTCTTGGATCACATGCATAGGGGCTACACACAGGCCATATGGCCCCTAAAGCAAAAAAAAATTCCTCAAAAGCTCCCAACTCATAATTCGATGAGCTAGTAGTCAATCTTAGGATTTTTGACCACTCTGGATGCAATGGTGAGGTCTTTTTAGGCTCAAAATGCCACAAAAAATCAAGCACCCCTAGATCTAGCAAGAAAGCCCTTTCTTCAAACCTTCACAGATCTGACAAACAAAATCAAAATCAGGTGAAACAAAAGCCAAATTTGACTTTTTTGACAACTCTAGATCCAATGACGAGGTCATTTTCTTGCAAAAATGCTTTGAAAAATACTCACCTCCAAAATTTGCATAAAAAACAAAGTGGATTCAAATCTGAAGCCTGCAACCCTTGTAGATGAAAAAAATGTCATAAATTGAGAACTTGGGGTTTGTTGAATCCAAGCTCTAATACCATGTTAGAATTGTGAAACAAGCACAAAACCATGAGCCACAAGATGAAACAACAAACAAGTACACCTTCCATGCAAGAGATATGCAAATAAGTAGATGCAATATTCTTCAACAAGAAAAATCTACAAAAGGGACTTTCAAGAAGATATGAATGCTCCAAATAATATCCGAGAGATATTTACAATGAGGGTTAAGTGCTTATAAGAGACAAGCCCTAATTGAGAAAGAGATCAGATCATGACAAGTGTCAACATCACATGAGATGAGACATAATGATCTAATATTAGCTCAAATAATAAAGTATTCCTAATTTTAGCTTAAGTGCAAAGAATAAATTAGACTAATAATCAATTAAAGAATAATTAATTATTAGCTAATGTATGATAACTCTAACATTCAAGCCTAATGCAAGCTATCAATATAAACATTAACTAATCCTATTTTGTAATGACCGAATTTAACCCTAGATGCAAAATGTAATGCAATTTTTTCCCTTTTTGTGATGAATAAGCAAGCCTAAATGATAAAAGCAAGCAATCTAAGATTTATTTCAGATTTTGAAATGGTAGCTTCAAATTTTAGAGGTGCCAAAGTGTTTGAAATGTTCAAGTTCACCAAAATTTTGGATTGGGAAAAGGTTGAAGATCCTCTTTCCAATTTGGATTAATTAGACTAAAGATGACCTCAAGAACCACTTGGCTAAAAACATATTAGAGAGATAAAATGATGGATCAGAGCTTTAATCCAATTATTTAGGTGTGTGTGTGTGTATGTGGGATTGATGATGTGAATTTGAATCAGTAATTTCTAAGTGTAATGATCTAGTTATGAAAACTATGCAAATGTAGTGATCTATTATATGATTTTTGACAAACTTGATGCAAATAGTTAAACTTCAATTCCAAAAATGATAAAAGAAGACACAAAAACACTTGATATATAAATTTAAGCTTGATCTTACTGGTCTATGGTATAGTACGCCCTAGACGATCCTCCTTTTTCCTTAGATCTAAAACTATAGGCTTCATAACACTAGTCTATAACTTCTATCCTCTGGGTGTTGTCGAAATTTCACCTGTTGATAATAAAATACAGATTTTGTGAGTTGTCAACTTGTAGGGTCAAAGTGCATGAATGAAAAATTAGCCTTCAATATTACTCCATCTCACTTCATATTTACAGCTTGCACACATGAGAGGAAAGGAAGGGTTGTGCCATATAGGGGCTTGCCTTAGTCAAACCCTGTATTGGTATTTCTACCTCCACAATGGAAAATTGTGATAAAAGATAATGTAACCTTGGATGGATAGAGGCTCGTTGACAACTAAGTAATGAATTGATAGCTTGTTGCAACTCACCACTTAGATATGATCTCCTTGATGGACTAAAGTCACACTCATCACCTTCAAGGATCAATTATTGCTTGATTTGATGACCTACATGTATAGTTAGTACATATAAACAAAATGCATGCAAAACATATTAAAAAATTACATAACACATGGCATTAAGGTTTAGAAGAATCAACTCACTATATGTTGCAGATCACCCTACACCACGTCGTCTCAAAGGTTCTCAAGTCTTAGAGGCATGTAAGGTTGTACACTTGGCATTGCCTCTCTCTCCATTGGAATCAAATTACAAAAAGGTAAAAGACAAAATGATTACAAACTAATTTACATTTTACTCTTATATAATTTCAAATTATGTTATTTACATATTAGGGTTAAAAGTATTTTTTCATTCAACTTAACATACTGGGGGCTAGCAAACTCCATTTTTTATGCCATTTGTTACATTGGATTTGTAACTCCACCTTTGATCTTGACTACTCTTGAATGTTCTTAGCACACTTGATTTTGTCAATTGAATTCATTTACTTGCTTCTAGGATTAAAATGGCGAAAATGCTTTATATTATTTATATACAGTTCTTCTAATATCTTGAAAAATAAAATACAGATAGCCAACATTTGGAATTGTAAATTAAAATAATAAATTGTACTGATATTGACATATTGATGCAGGAGAATCTAGTGGTGTAAGGGAAATCCTGCATCACCCATAAATATGTTTTCCTTCATGTTCCCTTTTGTTAGCTTCTTGTAGATGTTTTTGCATTTCTGGATACCCTTTTTGTCGAATAAGAGTTCCCAACTTTCATAATTGCATTTTTGTTTTTTCTGCTCAATTTCTATTTTTAACAATTTTGAATTTTAAGGCATGAGGAGGAAAAAATTAATAGGAAGCTTTAGGACAGAAAAATAAGCACTTTGGTGAAATAATCAGGTCTAGATCATTCCCGGTTTGAAAGTTATTCAAGTTTCAATTCCTTCTTTTTACCCTGAAAAATCTTCTGAGTCTAGTTTGAGGCACCAAATGGTCCTATACAAGCCCAACAATTGCTAGAACCCACAAAGTTAGTTTCTAGCACATTCTTCACTCTGAGACCTTTCCAATGATTCAAACGGTTTGTCAAATGAAGTTGGTGCATTTTCAAAAATGTGCTAATTTTTTAATGTGGTTTTAAATTTTGAATTTCAAATTGTAATTTTCGGCGCCAAACCATTGAAATTCATAATTTGAATGTTGTTTTGGCTCCAAAACCAAAAAGGAGTTATTTATGGGTGGGGTTTTCTTATTTTTGGTATCTTTTTGGGGGGAAAAGATCACATACTATGAAAAGGGGATTTTCTGTAGTTTTTGTAACTTGCATGTATTGCAGAACTCAAGGATTTGAGATCCTCTACATGCAAGCTTTACATATTTTTGAATCATAATAATAATATTCTTTGGTTTTGCGTGTCATTTTTTGTCTCTCAAGTTAGCACCCTTTTCAGGTGGTATCAGAGTAGGTTTTCTTGAGCATGTGGACAGATCACCGATCATGAGGCAGTTCGCACCAAGACCATGGTTGTGGGTTTGAGATATTCAAGATGCCTCCAAGAGTGATGTCTGGTAGGAATGGTGGTACCAGAGGTGGTAGAAATGTTGGTGGAAGATATCCATTGGTGGCCAAGGGTTTCAGAGCCCTCTATAGATAAATCGATGCATTGCAGGAATAGATGAGAAGAGGGTTAAACCTGAGAAGGAGAGAAGAAAGCGAAGATGAAGAAGAGGTGGAAGATTCAGATGTAGAAGAGGAAGAAGAAATGATTGATCAAGATCAAATGTGGCTGATAAGGGCCATTTCAAATATCATAAAAAGACCTAGAGTAGAAGTTCCTAGTTATTCCAAAAGTCTGAACCCATAAGAGTTGATCGATTGGATCAACAATCTAAAAGAGTATTTTGAGTATGAAGAAATAGAGGACCTAGATTGGGTTAAGTTTGCAAAAATAAAGTTGAAGAGCCATTCAAATCTTTGGTGAAATTAGGTCCATTTGGAAAGAACTCGAATAGGAAAAGGAAAGATTGGCTGTTGGGATCACATGATGGAGAAATTGAAGAAGCAATTCATATGAGTGGACTACGAGTTAGATCTCCTAAATAAATTGCAAGGGTTGAAGTAAGGAAACAGATATGTGAAAGAATACACAAAATATTTTCACAAGATGATCATCAAAACATGCCATGCAGAGGCCAACAAGGAGAGGGTAACCCATTATCTTAATGGTTTATGACCAAGCATTCAAGAGGAGCTAAGCCTGGTCAAAATGACCACCATTGAGGATGCATACTAGTTTTCTCTAAGAGTTGAAGAGAAGCTAAACAGAAGATTTGACAGCAAGAAAAAAGGATGAGGAGGTCAAAGCGGAATGGGTAGTGGAAGAACTTCTAGAAGTCAAAATGAGGATGAGAAGAAAAATGAATATGTGAGTACCAGATGAAGCCATAAGAATGATAACTTCTACCACCCTCGTGACCAAAACAATGGTGATCAAAAAGGTAGACGATGAGGAAGATCTAGACAATGACCTAGAAGAGGTGGTTTTAGAGGAACTTTTTTCTAGTGTGGTGAAGCAGGGAATCAAACCTATGAATGTCCACAACACCAAGGAAGGATAGATAGAAGGCCGGAAGGTCATGCAAGGGTTACGCATGCAGATGGGGAGGCTCAATCTGAGTATTCAGATGATACTGAAAGGGGTGAAGCCCTAGTGGTTATAAGAGCCCTGGTGACTGAAGAGAAGGAGTTAGAAAAGAGGAAGAATCTATTTTGTACAAGGTGCAAATGTGAAGGAAAATGTTGTGATGTCATTATTGATAGTGGGAGCACCAATAATCTAGTGTCAAAAGAGATGGTTACAAAGTTGAAGCTAGAGAGGGAAAGGCATCCACACCCATATCCGATTGCCTGGTTGCAAAAAGACCATAAATTTTTGGTCAATGAGTAGTTCCTGATGAAGTTCAAGATCGGGAGCTATTGTGATGAGGTACTTTGTGATATCATCCCCATGGATGAATGTCACATGTTGTTGGGGAGGCCATGGCAATTCAACAGGTGATCTATACATGATGGTAATGAAAAAACTTATTCCTTAACAAAGGATGGAGTTTGCCATAAGTTGAAATCCCTGAAGGAGGATGAAGAAAAGGTATGAAATAGTGCTAGAGTTTGTTGTGGTTATGGAAGGAAATTTTTAGAAGGCATGAAGCATGAGCGTATGTGTTATGCATTGATTCCTAGAATGGATAAGGAAGATAGTGAGAAGGTTCTAGTAGAAGTTTCTAGATTATTGAATGAGTTATAGGATTTTTTTTTATAATGTACCTGCGGGTTTACCACTAGTGAGGAAGATAAATCATTAGGTTGAGTTGATCCTTGGAGCTAGTTTTACAAATAAGGTAGCTCACAGAATGACTCCTACAGAAAATGAGGAGTTGAACAAACAAGTTCAGGAGTTGTTGAGAAAGGGTTTGATTCAAGAGAGTCTAAGCCCATGTGTAGTACCTGCAGTACTAGAACTAAAGAAGGATAGGGAGTGGAGGATGTGTACAGACTCTAGGGCCATAAATAAGATAACAATCAAGTATCGATTCCCCTTGCCAAGGATGGATGACCTGATTGACTTTTTGAGTGGGGCTTAATACTTCACAAAGATCGATATGAAGAGTGGATATCACCAAATCCGAATTTGAGAGGGAGATAAATGGAAGACCACCTTCAAGACCAAAGAGGGCCTGTACGAGTGGTTAGTCGTGCCTTTTGGACTAACCAATGCATCGAGCACATTCATGCGGCTCATGGATGAGGTACTGAAAGAGTTTCTGGGGAGTTTTGTTATTGTGTATTTAGATGATATGTTGATATTTAGTAAGTCACTAGATGAGCATTTAATGCATATTTGTAGAGTCTTTGAGAAGTTAAGAGAAGAGAAATTGTTGATTAATTTGAAGAAGTGTAGTTTTGTGAAGGAGTTAGTGTACTTGGGGTTTGTTGTCTTGGTGAAAGGTCTCAAGATAACCTAGAGAAGGTGAAGGATATTCTAGAATGGCCTACCCCAAGAAATAATACTGAGGTGAGATATTTCCATTGTTTGGCCAAATTTTATAGGAATTTCATTAGAAACTTAAGTAGTATTTGTGCACCCCTAACTGGAACAATGAGAGGTGATAGAAAGGAGTTCAAATGGAGCACGGAGGCAGCAAAAAAATTTGATATGTTGAAACAAAAGGTGATAGAAAGACCTATTCTAGCCCTCCTAGGTTTCAATAAGGTGTTTCAGGTGGATTGTGATGCTAGTGGTTGTGCCATTGGAGTAGTGTTAAGCCAAGAAGGTAATCCCATTGCCTACTTCAGTGAAAAGTTAAATGATGCTTGAAGAGAAAGTACTCTATATATGATCAGAAATTTTATGCAATAGTTCAAGCATTAAATAAATGGAGGAATTATCTATTTTCAAAGGAATTTTTTCTATATACTAATCATCAAGCATTACAGTACTTGTATAGTCAGGGAAAATTAAATCAGAGGCATATGAAATAGGTAGAATTTTTGCAAAGTTATACCTTTGTTTTAAAGCATGGGAGTGGGAGGTCGAATAGGGTTGCAAATGCCTTAAGTAGGAGGCAGACATTGTTGAAGGAGATGCAGAGTGAAGTGGTTGGGTATGATGAACTTAAGACATTATACCCTAAAGATCTTTATTTTGTAGAGGCTTGGGAAGCTTGCAAGGAGCCTGTTATAGTTGACATGATGAAGTGGCTAGATTTCATAATCTAGGATGGCATGTTGTTTAAGGGAAGTCAATTGTGTATTATAAGGAGTTCCATGAGGGAGAACCTAGTAAAGGAGAAGCATAGTGGAGGAATGGTAGGACACTTTGGTCGGGATAAGACCATTGGCATTATCAACGAGCATTATTATTGGCCTTAGTTATCACTGGATGTGAAGAAGTTTGTGCAAAGTTGTAGGGTTTGTTAGATGGCTAAGGGAGTGAGCCAGAATAAAGGGTTGTATTGGCCCTTACCTATACCAAAGAAGTCATCGAAGGATATAAGTGTGGACTCTATTCTTGGTTTTCCAAGAACACAGAGAGGGAATGATTCAATGTTTGTGGTAGGTGATAGATTTTTTAATATGGCACATTTCATTCCATGTCGAAAGACCCATGATGCGGTCCACATTGTTGAATTTTTCTTCAGAGTGGTGGTGAGGCTACATGGTCTACCAAAGAGTATACTCTCATATCATGACACCAAATTTGTTGGATACTTTTGGAGGACCTTGTGGAAGAAGTTGAAAACAAAGTTGAAGTTCAGTTCTGCACACCATGCACAGACTGATGGGTAGACTAAGGTTGTGAACAAAAGTCTAGGAAAGCTACTAAGATGCTTGGTAGGAGATAAACCCAAGGGATGGGACCTGATCTTACCCCAGGCAGAGTTTGCTTACAACAATTCTATCAACCAGAGCATGGGAAGATCACCATTCCAAATTGTGTATGGAGGCAATCCCAAAACTACTCCAAAACTAAGAAAGATGGACCAAGAGAAGAAGACAAGTGTTGAAGCTGAAGACTTTGCGAAGCACATCAATAATATACATGAGAAGGTAACAAAACATATTAATAGGATGAATATGTAGTATAAGGCTGAGGCAGATTAGAAGAGGAGGAATAAGGAGTTTTAAATTGGTGATGAAGTGATGGTTCACTTAAGGAAAGAAAGGTTTCTAGTGGGAAACTATAAAAAATTGAAGATGAAGAAGTTCGGTCCCTATAAGATTTTGAAGAGGCATGATTCAAGGAACGCTAATGAGGTAGAATTTTTGGATGGAATAGACATTTCCCTTGTGTTCAACATTTCAAATTTGACATAATATCTTGAAGGTGGTGCAAAGGAAGTACCAACAATTGAATAGTGTGTCATTCTAGCACCTACTTCAAAGAAGGAGGAGATTGAAGCAATCCTAGATAGTCGTGTGGGAAGGATTATGAGAAATAGGTAGTATGAAGAATATCTGGTGAAGTGGAGAGGAAGGCATGTGGAAGATTCATCTTGGTTGTCTAAGGTAGAGGTTGACCATTTGGGTTTTCCTCAACCATCTGAGATGTGACAGGGTCACTTCTCAAATTACCTTGGGTGTGTAATGCAGGAGCATCCATTGGTGTAAGGGCAATCCTACCTCACCCAAAAATATGGTTTCCTTTATGTTTCCTTTTTTAAGCTTTTTGTAGATTTTTTTGCATTTCTAGATACCCTTTTCATCAAATAAGAGTTCCCAACTTTCCGAATTGCATTTCTATTTTTTCTGCTCAATTTCTATTTTTAACAGTTTTGAATTTGAAGGTGTGAGGAGGCAGAAATTTATGGGAAGCTTCAGGACAAAAAAAAAGCACTTTGGCTAAAGAATCAGGTCAAGATCATTCTGAGTTTGAAAGTTATTCAAATTTTAGTTTCTTCTTTTTGCCCTGAAAAATATTTTGAGTCTAGTTTGAGGAACTAAACAGTCCTGTATGGGCCCAAAATCACCAAAATTGGCAGAGCGGGTTCTTAGCGAATTCTTCACTCTGAGACATTTCCAACGGTTCATCAAACGAAGTCCCGAATCAAAATATATGGCTCCTGAAAGTTGGCACATTTTCAAATATGTGCTAATTTTTTAATGTGGTTTTAAATTTTTTATTTCAAATTGTAATTTTTAGCACCAAACCACTAAAATTCATAATTTGAATGTTGTTTTGGCTCCAAAGCTAAAAATGAGTTATTTATGAGCTGGGTTTTCTAATTTTTGGTAGCTTTTTCATGGGAAAAGATCATATACTACGAAAAGGGGATTTTATGTAGTTTTTGTAACTTGCATGTATTACAGAACTCGAAGATTTGAGATCCTTTGCATGTAAGATTTTCATATTTTGAATAATAATATTCTCTGGTTTTGTGTGTGATTTTCTATGTCTCAAGTTAGCACCCTCATCACATATTCAAATTAGGGGACAAATAAAGTAGTCTAGGGCATAGTATGCTCTAGACTAGATTCTTTCTTTTCAGGAATCAAAAGTGTCAGGAGAAAAATATTAAATGTATAGTTTGAATTCCCATATTTGATTTTCCAAGAATGTTTATAAAAATGATAAATTAATACATAATAGGTCCAAGCATGCATAAGAGGAGCAAAACCTAATGTGAAATTGTCAAGGGTGACAATTTTCAATGCTACAATAACAATTAACCTCTATCTCCTATATATCATACTTATATCTTGGATGCCACTCAAGCCAAGTTACCGATTTATATAAGACTATATTGATGATTCTATAACTCAACTAAGGGTTAGGTTAGCCACAAGTCAACTACTCATAGCTCTATGCACCTATAGGATTAAGGGCATGGCAAAAATATTACACAAAAAAATAATATAATGATTCTAGGATTTTTTTTATTTTGAGAAATAAAAGGAACCTAAATTGACATGATCATTTTAGAGCATTTGTATGACTTAATAATGATGTATTCACTCATTTTCATGATTGTAAAGAAAATCAAACTAAAAGACTAACATAATAGAACATGACCATTTCAATCCAATAATCTTCCCAAACCATTTTTAAATATCATCAACCCTTGACACTTAACACGTAATAAACAAGTGACGTAGTGCTTCGTGTTTCTGTCGCCTAGCAAAGAGCTTTTAGGTTGGAAGGGGAAGGTTTAGTATGGTTGAACATTTGTAAAAGTAAGTGTTGGAGTTTTGTATTGAATGCAAAAAACAAGTGCCACGTAGTGGCAAGTACTTACCTTTGTAGTATTGTAACTAGAGTTTAGTAGAATTGAAATAAAATATATGTAGGTTTAAATAAGGTGAATAAAATTAAATTTATTTTTTGTTAATTATTATATTTTAGGTTTTTTTTTGTTAATAGTGAGTTGTTTTTATTTGTTTTGGTTGTTTAGTAGTGATGATTGTTTATTCAACGTTATGCATGCAAAAATTATTTGATTATAATTATAAATGTTGTTATAATATGATATAATATTAGTAAAAAATTATACAGACATTGAATTGAGGTGCCGATCTAACATTGAAAATTAATTTGCGGGTTTGTAAATATTGTGATCCAATTCATAATCAATGAAAATATGTTAAAACAAGAACGAATGGAATGGAAGAGTATTTGATTCGAGAAATCCAAATATAAAGGGTAGATTTTGTTTTTGATTACTAGAACTTGTTGGAAAAATTGTGTAATAAAATTAAGCAAATATGATACTAAATATTTGTAAGTAATTCATAGTATTACTAATTGTTTGTAACTAAATTTAATTACTTTGTAAGCTAAATTGAAATTATTACTTGTAAAAAAACTAGTTACTTATGTAAGATAAAATTCAAATGATCACTTGAAATTGAATCTAATTACTTAATAATATAAATTCAAACATTTTCTAAAATAAAATTTAACCAATTGGTATAAAATGAATCTAATTAATTTTGTATTAATACTAGATTACTTTGCAAAGAACATTAAAAAAAATAGCAAGTTAATACTAATCACTACAACTAGTAAATGAACATTGCCTTAGCCAAAATGATTTAGACCATGGATAAATATTAGATGCATTTTCAAATTAGAAAATTAATTAAGTAGTGGTAGGAAACTAATTATTTATCCCCTTAGGAATCTAGACAAACCATTTTGTGAAGGCTGCATCAACTTACCATGGCCTTGTTTTACCTAAGTCACAAGGGGTTTCTAAGCTTTTGTTGGAGGGGGACTCTCTTAATGTGATAAATTGTCTCTTAATGAAGTGCCCTCCTTCGTGGTCTATTGCCCATTTTGTTAATGATTCTATCACCATTATAAACTCTTTTGAGGAGATCAAAATCACACATGTTTTTTGTGAAGCAAACATGTTGGCTGATGGTGTTGCCAATGTGGGAGTGTTGGAGAGATCTGAATGGGATTCTTTTGAATCACTACCTATTAATTTGAAGTGTATTTCTAATAATGACTAGATGGCTTGTTTATAGGGGTGGTGTCCTCGGGGAAAGGTTTTTTATCATGATTTTGAGTTGGGTTTGGAACTTCAAAACTTTTCCCTATCTGATTAATTATTTTTTCCTTGGTTTCCATAGAAGGATGGACTGGAAATTCTGGCAGGGAAGTACTTGGAATGATAAGCCCACACATATTGTGGGTGTTTGTTGTATCATTTTGAAAAGTGTCTAATTATTTTTTTTGTTACATTTCTTCCAGGTTTTTTTTGTTCTGGGTTGTTGCTTGTTACCATGGGTGGCGACCATTGCAGAATTGAGCCGAGTTCCTATGAAGAGTTTCAAAAGAATGCTACTATGTGGAAGCATTTAGAATTGGGGGGGTTCACAATTTATGCAAAAGGCTTGGACCCTAATGCTAATAATTTCTTCGTGAAAGAATGGAGTGTGAGGTCTCTATGGTACAAGGGTGTTGAGTTTTGTATTGATGAGGATTCCATTGTGGAGGTAACTGGTCTTTCCGTTACTAGGAGGAAGTTTTTCAGAGACAAGGGTGTGGCCAAGAAGGATTTTGGAAACTTTTTCAAACATGATCAGAGGAAAAAGCTTAGGGAAATTGGAAGTGGAGGTTACGCTAAGAAGTACGTGAAGTCACTTTGGAGGAACCTCATGAAGGCCATTATGTAATACTTCACCCCCAAAGGTAGATTCGTTGTGGCTTACTCTTATCATTTTGTGCTCTTGAACCATTTTAGGCATAAGGTTTCTATGTCCTTTCCTTTCTATTTGTTACTCTCTATGGAGAAGAGTATTGAAAACCACAGGAAGAACCCTAAGAAGGTGGCTCTTCATGAAGGGCTTATGAGTTTGTTATTTACTCATATAAAGTTTAAATTGATTTCGGTTTCCCCTAAAACTCCTGGTAAGAAGGGGGTTAAAAATGATGGTTATGATATCGAGGACTCTGCTAGTGAATGGGTTGGTAGTTTTGAGGAGGAAGAGTTGGAATATGAGGATATGTCTATTGATGAAGAAGGCTCTGAGGAAGGGAAAGAGGATTCAGAAGAGTGGGGTAAGGGTTATGAGACTGATGTAGAGTTACGGGAGACTTTGGCCAATTATGTCAAAAATTCTTCAAAGGGGAAAACCAAAGGCTAGAAGAAATTCAAAGCTTCAGCCAAAAGGAAGCTTGTGATAGGTGATGAAGTGAAGTCCCCTAGTCTGAATGTGAATCCTGCGTTGTCTTTGAGTAATGAGGGTTTGAAGGGATTTCCTCCTAAGGGTGAAGTGGCTCCTTCGAATGTTGATTGTGTTCAGAATGCTTTATTTGTGAACCCTATTCCTGGTAAGACTGGTCTGCTGGAGAGCTCCCATGTGTTAGGTCTTAAGGTTCCAAAAAATGTGGGTGATCAGTCGAATGATCATGTTTCTTTGGGTAATTCTTTGATGGAGGATAAGTCGATTGATACTAGTAACATTGAAATGCAAGGGATTGAAGTGGTTAATTATTCTTAGGTTTTTTCTTTGGCTAAGAGGGAACTGGAGAAGGAGCATTTGGAAGTGTTAGCTAAGTTGGCCAACTTTCCAGACAAGGAGAGTATCAAGGTGGACATTGTGGAGATTGAAGATTCCCCTGGTGAAGAGGAGGATGGCCACAATAGGGATTGTTTTGATGCCCCTAATGACTTGGAGTAGAATGATCAACCTCTGGTTAACTGGGATGAAATTGATATGAATATGTTTTGTAGGATCGCTGAAGATGGGACAAGAAACCTGCTTTCTTTGGTTAAGTGGTTATTTATTGAGGTGAAGGAGCTCAATCTTCAAATCAAAAATTGGTAGGATGTTTATGTTGCTATTCTTAGGGGCAACCGAAAGGAGTTTGAAATAAAAGGAAAAGTTAAATCAATGCATGTTAAGCTTCATAAGCTTCTAGTGGATGCTGGTCATTTGGGGGCTACACAGAAGGAAATGATTTCCTCTTTGGAAGGTATTGTTAATAAAATGTTGGAAGAGAAAGTTGCAAGTATGGAGGATAAAATTGGAAAGATGTCGAAGGACTTAAAAATAGTGGTCAATATCAGTAATAATTCTTTAAGGACCACTATGATGGGTCTTTTTGTTCTGAATGAGAAAGCACTGAATTGGACGAGTAAACCTATTAACATGGGTGATATGGAGAATATGATTGAAGAGGTTAGTGTCTCTTACGTCGTGGAGAAAGCGGAGGCTTCTACTCCTACGTTGGATAAAGAATTGCAGGTTGGTCTATGCCTTAGGACGAGAAGTAAGACAAAAAAGAGGGTTGTTGTTGTTGAAGAGCTGAAGGATGTTATCAGTATGCATGAGGCCATTAAGGAGAATATGGCCTCAGCTGATGTTTTAGTTAAGTTACTGTAGTTGGTGCTTCCTTTTTGGTTTAACAAGTTTGTTGATGTTTTTGCTGTTGGGATTGCTGATGGGTTGCTTTTGTTACATCTTTTGTCATCTTTTTGGTTTTTTGGGCTGCTGGGTTTAGTGTTTAATTTCTTTTGTAGATTTTTGTCTTTGCAAAGGGTTTCAGAGTCCCTTCAAAACCTATTTTTCCTTATCAAAAATTAATTATTTAAATTAAAAAAATAAACATATTGTTACAAAATATACTAACTATTACTAAATGATTTAGAAAATAAGTTCTCATTACTTTGCAAAAATATCTTAAATAATATCAATTTTCTTTTGAATCTACGTCATTCATAATAATAATTAGTATAATTAGTAAATGAACATTTCCTTTGGTAAAATAATTTAGGCCATGGAAAAATATTAGATGCATTTTTAAATTGGAAAATTAATTTAGTGGTAGAAAAGTAATTACTTATATTAAATAAAATTAACTAATTTTTTGAAAATATACTAACTCGGTGCTATCACAATAGTGTTTTACAATTCCTGAGAGGAACGAATTTTAGCTGAAATCACATATTTCTAGAAAATATAATGATTTAAGCCTTAAAAAGTTCTATTTTAACGATTCCAATTGAAGAGGGTTTGATCAAATCACCTTAGATCAAATCCCCTTGGATAGAACCTCGCTAGTTTTAAACCATACCTATAAATGCATCTCCTTTACACCTACAAAAATGTTGATAAAAATTAACTTTTGATTTAGATTTTGGGGGATCAAATGAATTCATTTAAAATTTATTTCAAATGATTATGGTATTCCTCAGAAAAAGCTATCCAATGAATATAATTTTAATATGTTTTGGTTTTTTTATGTATTTGTTTTTTAAATTTTATTAAACATAGGTTTTTCATCAAAAATGAATTTCTTTGTTCTTCACATGTGGAAAAATAGAAGATTATCAAAAAAAAAATTGAAAAATATAAGTGCACCAGATATTGAAGTCCTTGATCCAACAAAAAAATTAAATTAAATTTTGACATATACAAAAAAAGTTACGCGTTATATGTAATGCCTGTTGTGCAAACCCCAGAGAACACACACAATGCAATTTTTTTTTAAAAATAAATAAATTAAATTTAAACATACAATACATTAACCATAATCACATAACATAATACATCACATTATCACACTTAGTTCTCTAGGGCACGCGAGGTTACATTGCAACAACTAAATGGAAATAAAAGATAATGATAAACCATGTAACCAGTTGTATTATAATAATCATAAGAAAAGTACATCCATGAACCAAGAGCAAGAATATAAATACACCACATAATACAATTATATGAATCTCTTAACAAAGTTACATATGATCCTAACTATTACATCATCGTTATAATATTACATTACAATCTCTTGATATAAGAATTACAATCAATTTCCCAAATATGTGGGATGATACAAATTATAATGAATTTTGAATTACAAAGAGAATACTAGTACAACTCTAACTGCAGAAATGCTGCAAACAAAGCATGCTGATGGGGAACCCAACGGGTGCGGAGCACGTTCCACCCAACCATGTGAATTACAAGTAAGTCACCCTCATGCTCAAAGGTGACAATGAAGTTAACTCGACCATGATAGTCAAACCGACTCCATAACAACAAAGTACAAACTCAATAACACAACATAATCCACAACATTTACGAGACCACAAAAGATAAAGCTATGAAATAGATCAAAGCAATAACAGATAAACAAGTTACTAAAGAACATTCAAAAGTCAACTTCCAAAAGAATCCAAAACAACATAAAGATTACAATCCAGAGGTGACAAGAAATAATGCACAAGGGTGTCTAGTGGAGAGTGTCATTGCATAGCTCTCATGGGATCTCTTGGCTCTTCCTCCAACTTGAGGCGCCGACACCCATCTATGGATAGCTCTTCCTCCTACTTGAGGTGCCGACACCATAGGGTAGCTCATGCGGAGTCGATAACCTCTCATGAAGATGAGATTATGACTTTGCCAACCATGGCCTTCTCAGTCTATCATTAGTCTATGATAGCCCTAATGCATATACGAGGAATCCAATATTTATTATCTTGTGTGTTTTACTACCCATCCCCCTAATTCTATTTTTAGGTTATCACTTGTTTAACTACTCTTATGTGGGTTCTCCTGTGCACTTCCTCTTACCCAAGGCACTTACCCCCATGAAGAGCCACTCTCCCTAAGACCCCTAACATAAACCAAAAACTAGGCAAGGGTTGTACTATCTGTAGTACCCCTTCGTCTATGCTTATATTTTATGTTGTGTTTTCATACTGTTAAACCTATGATACCTTGTTGGATATTTTGATCGCTGGTTTTGAGTGATAGTGAATTATTCTATGACATGATGATACTTGTTTGATGATTATTGATTTCAGACATGATTGGATATAGTTTAGATGTTTTACTTTCAGTTGTTTATTGATATGAACATGTTTATGATGGACTAACAACTATTTATTTCGTCAGTTTGTTGTGACGTGTTTTGGTGTGGAGAATGGAATCGCATCACTTTCTTCCGAGTGCCATACGATATCTGTGATTTTCTCCACACAGTGTGTCTATTTAATGCTTTATATATATATATATATATATTTGTATGTATGTTATTGCTTGGTTGCAGGAATTTCTAGGTACATGACACCGACTCCACCTGGGTACTCAGGTCTGAGCATGTCAAGACTCAATGGATACGTTGATCGGGAGATAGTAGTCTGGTTTACCCTATTCTAGTCTTTAAACCTAGTCTTAGTACTTTGTCTATTTTAGTTCAGTCATAGGTATGTATTGTTATTTTCTGTTTGGATATATCGTTTGAAAAGTAAATATTGGTTAATTTTTAATGTTGGAATATTGTGCTTTAATTATTGTTATTTAATTAATATTTAAATGTGGTAGAAATTTACTTGCTTGATAGTTTAATTCATTAATTAGCTTATTTGGTTAAATAGTTGATCTTAAAAAGATTAAACTATTTTAATTAAATAAATAAACTAATTAAATTAAATTATTAAGTGTGTAAATTATATTACATTTGAAAATTAGAAAATTAAATTAAAAAAATGCATGTGAATTGAAAATTGATTTTCAAAATTTAAATTAAATAAATTAAATAAGGCATGCAAAATTTGAAATGGGAAAATTGTCGTGAAGTGGAGAAGATATTTTCATAACCACTTCTCGACATGTGTGTGCGTGCAATAATTGCATTGGGGTTGTTGAAAATTTGTTATGGAGAGGATATTTTGGATCTCGGGAAATCACAGAGGTTGAATTTCCTCACGGGAAATTATCAAAAATTTTGCAAAAATTCTTGCTGTGTTAAAAAAAATTTGTTTTCTGAGAGGATTTGTTATTTCCTCTAGGGTTGTATATTTGTGGAAGATCCCTTGGAGGGAGGATCTCTTGTGTTGGTTGGAGAAGCTTTTGGGAATTGCATTCTAAAGGCAAGATCTTTTACAGTCAATTTTCAAGCACAAGGATACAGGTAATCCTCTGGTGAATTTTTTTTAAATATGTAAAAAAATAAAAAATTGAGTGTAATTTAAATTTCTGTGAAAGTTATTTGCTGTATTTATGTTGTGAGATTTTGATAAGAAAAGAAGAAAACCTCAGTATTTTATTTTCTGCTAAAATTATTTAAATTTTAGTGAAGGGGAAATTATTTGTAAAAGAGGAAATCAAATCTACAGGAATGAAACAATAATTGAATGAAAAATATTGTGTTTCTTTGTAAAACCTTATTGAAATTCCTCCATTATCCTTTGAAAACTTTATTGAATCCTGTAAAAGTTTTTCTTTTAAATATTCTATGTGAAAACCCTGGATAATATATATATAATTATATATATTATAAACAAATTGATTTGTAAAAACTTATATTTTATGCCTGGTAAATTCCTATTAAAATTGCCATACTGGTGTATTAGGTGATTTTTTTTTTTAAATACGGATCAAAATCCGACTCGCGAAAATGTTATCCGCATAAATTTTAAACGAAATTTTTAAATAAAAAAAAAATTTGATTGTGGGAAAGGGCTGAAGCCCTTCCCCACACCCTGCACTGGTGGCGCAGTTGCCAAGGCTGCGCATAGCAGTCGTCGGCTATTGGGCACAGCCCTGGTATGGGCCGCACCCACTCCCAAACCCTGGGAGCGGCGGCCAGGCTACGTAAACTTATATGGCTTGTCACTTTTTAATTTTAAATAGATTCGAATTTATTGGTATTTAAAAGTTAATTTAAATTTGTAAAAAGTTTAATTCGGATTTTATTTAATGACTAAATTTAATGTATATAATATATATATATATATATATATATATATATATATATATATATATATATATATATATATATATATATATATATATATATATATATATGAATATATTAGTTTTATAATAATATTTATATATTTACATATGTTTAAATGTTTATATATGAATATTTGTTAAGTTTGTGAAATTATTAAATTAGAAAAATAATTTTGATATTTTAAAATTTCATGAGAAAATTGAAATTGTGAAAGTATATTGAATGATGATATACAAATTTGTGGAAATTAGAAGAGTGAGTTGAAAGAAACAATTACATTTATTGTTCTCAAATTGATCTTTTATTTAAATGATTTATAAATATGCTATATCCAAACTCATACTTATGGATTTAGTATATCCGAATGATAGACAAGAATTTGCTTTAAATTTTTTTAATTTTGTGATTGGGCAAATGGGAAAGTCTTTAATGATCAAGTCTTCTAGACCAAATTGTTAAACAGGGGAAATGTGATTGTTAAGTTAAATTTTGGTGTTAACTAAGGATGTGTACATGACTTTGCATGGTGGTATGATACTTGTGTTATAAACAGTGATTGATGTTCGTTTTATCATGATTGATCTTTTAGATGGATTTCTGTAGTATGTACACCTTATAAACCTTAGTTAGAGAACGTAGATTTCCATGTTATGTTTAGGGGAGTGGCTATTTGTAAGGGCCGACACACAAAGTGGTGTCAGGGTAACTTACAAATAGTTAGTAAGTCAATGAAAATTAAGAACACATTAGTTAGATTAAAGCACTTAACAAGATGTATATGCCTCGCTTATGACTCTTGAGCTTCTTCAGTCATGAGTATAAGATGAGAAGGCCTGGAATGGAAAATCGGTGTCTTGTTCCTTTAAGAGACATTCGATTCCGCAACAGTATGCAATAGGGGCCAGGTTTCATAAGAGGTTACTAGGGTAACCCAAGGATTGGGGTCCGGAACCTAGGAAGAAACACCAGGGTAACCATTGCAATGTTGTGATGACACTCCACCTAGAATAACAGTTAACCCTATGTTTGTGGTATAATCAATTGTTAAAAAAATCTGGAAGCAATGTAACCAATAGATTGTTTGTACTAGTGTCTAAGGTTAGTAGATTAGGTCTAGGTAACCTTATTACTATCTCCTAGCACGGGGGGTGGACCTACGGGTACCACATGGTTGGGTGGAATGTGCACCTTACTCCGTTGGGTCCCTAGTTTGATCATGGCATCGAGAGCTTCATGGATGGAGAGCTCGCACTTGGATCTTATGTATACTTTCATCATTGTATAGTGTAAATTTGTATTGTAAAAAAAAAAAACATCCCTCAATGTTGTGAGGTGATCATTTGTAAAATGTAACTATTATTTGAACTACCTCATCAAATGGATGAGTATTGTACAATTATCAAATGCAATGTATGGAAAATGTTTGTAATTTATTTTATCTTGAATGGATATTTCAATGTTATGCAATGTTATATGTTTATGTTATTAAATAATATGTGCAATGCAAAATACTTTAGTCACTTATGGAAAACTCAAAGTAGTGAATCGTTTAGTAACTTAACGAATGTATGCAATTAATTAACTTAATATTAGTACTTTAAAAAAATTTATTATACCTTGAAACACTATTGCATCATTCTTAGGTTATTCAGACGGGGCATTACAGATTGGTATCAGAGCCAGGTTACAAACATTGGACGCTCTGGGTAATCACGAGCCCATTAGGTTGACCTAGTACGTAGTGTCACAACTGATAACCTTGGTTGAATAGTATCTAAGACTCATTATTGTTATGTGTAGGAACATGCCTAGGCAAGGAGGAGGAGGTCATGGTAGAGGTTGAGGTGGAGTCCGTGGGCCAATCGCTCAGGTTACTCCCCCTCCTAGTCCTCACCATAGTGATCAGGCACAACAGATGGGTCAAAGAGATGAGGGACAGAATCCCATACAGTCAGTAGTAGAGGGTTCTCAGATACGTCCACTTTTAGAGGAGGTCCTAGCTCATCTTGGACCTAGATAGGTAGATGAGCAGGAGGTTTTCAGAGAGAGGGATAGATCCCCTAGGAGAGTAGAGGACATAGCACATCAGGATGCTATCATTGCAGGTCATATGAGGGATTTATTGAGGGCATGCCCTCCTACCTTTGATTGTACTAGAGGAGGCTTAGAGGCTGAGACCTGGCTACTAGATTTGGGTAGATGATTTTCCATGCACCCTTACGGTAGCAATACCTGTGCCAGATACGCTATTATGCACTTGAGAGGATTCGCCTCTACTTGGTGGTGCCTTGAGGAGCAAAAGTTCCATATAGATATTGGTTCTGTGTCTTAGGAGATGTTTCTTGAGAGGTTAAGAGCACGGTTCCTGTCAGAACACTGGAGGCAGCGTAGGGTTGATGAGTTCCATGATCTATGTCAGTTAGCTCTTTCTATAGAGCAATATGAGCGTAGGTTCTATGAACTCAAGCAGTATGCTGGTACTGGCGATGATGAGCCTATGCTAGTACAACACTTTATCAGGGGTTTAAATGCCCGCATCAGTGGTGGTGTCTGAGTCTTTGAGCCAAATACTATGGAAGTCGCAGTGGAAAAGGCTCACATCGTAGAGGAGAACCTTATTATGGCTTTTGGTGGGCACACAGGAGTGCAGATTGGGAGTGCTCCTGCAGCAAGTTTTAGTCCACAGGGTGGATAGGCATAGACAAGTGGTTCTTCCAAGAACCAACAGACACCCACAAAGGGTGGGAAACAATAGCAACAACGAACACCTCAAAAGAACAACAACCCTCAACCACAACAACAAAATAGTCCTCAAATAGGAAAGGGTCGTAACTAGTGGCACAATAAGCACAATAGACAGGATCAACCTGTGTAGAGTGCTTAGTCTACCATCAATAGGGGTAGTTACCAGCAGTCCAATGCACCTTCAGGTGGCAGAGGATTTGGTAGAGGCATAGGTACAGGATGTTATTCACGTGGATAGCAGGGACACATAGCTAGGTAGTGTCTGATGAGAGGTTCTACTAGTTATGGGCCTCGACCTACAGCTTCAAAGCCTACAGTTAGAGATGTAGGATGAGCACATATAGTATATGCAACAGTTAATGACCGCCAAGCCGATCACCAGAACACGGTGGTCAAAACTTCAAGTAAGTTGCATGGTGTTAGTGTTTCTATACTTTTTGATTTTGGAGCCACTCACTCCTTTATTTCACCGACCATCGTAGACCATTGTGGTCTTGTGGTGGTAAAGCAAGGTGGCAAATGGCAAGTTGAATTCGCCTCAAGGGTGAAAGTAGCAGTAGAAAACTTAGTACATAACTGTGAACTTAAAATTGGTACGTTAACTACCTTAGTAGATTTATATGTTACACCCTTAGGATTGTATGATATAGTTTTAGGTATGGATTGGTTAGCATCTTATCATGCTATAATTGACTATTGACTTAAGACAATTAGTTGCATTAATGATTTAGGTGCGAAATTGGAAATCGTAGGTATTCAAAGACCTATCTCTTTGTGGATGATATCTGCTATGCAATTAAAGAGATGTCTTCATCAGGGATGTCAACTATTTGCAACAACAATTACTGATTTGGAAGAGGGTGAGAGTCAAGAGGTATCTCTTGATGATCATCCCATTCTTAGGGAATTCGCAGATGTGTTTCCCAATGACATTCCTGGAATGCCACCGAAAAGGGATATTGACTTTATAGTTGACCTAGTTCCTGGAGCTGAGCCTATTTCAAGAGCTCCTTATAGAATGACGACTCAGGAGTTAGAGGAACTTTTAGAAAAGGGGTTCATTCATCCAAGTGTTTCCCCTTGGGGAGCACCTGTTATCTTCGTAAAGAAGAAGGACGGATCTCTTAGGCTGTGCATTGACTATCATCAATTGAACAAGGTCATGATTAAGAATCGTTATCCTTTGCCTAGAATCGATAATCTTTTTGATCAAATTAAGGGAGCTAATGTGTTCTCTAAAATTGATTTGAAATCTGGTTACCATCAATTGCGAATAGCTGAAGCAGACATTCATAAAACTACTTTTTGAACTCGTTATGGGCACTATGAATTCACAGTAGTACCATTTGGGTTAATGAACACACCGTCTTTATTTATGAGTTTAATGAATGGTGTATTTCGTACTTACCTCGATCGCTTCGTCCTGGTATTTCTCAATGATATTTTAGTTTATTCGAGAAACATAAAGGAACATGAAGAACACTTGAGACAGGTATTGCAATGTTTAAGGGAAAATCAATTATATGCGAACCTGAAGAAGTGTGACTTCTTTCAACCTGAAATAAAATACCTTGGACACGTGATATCTGGAAAAGGTATCATTGTGGATCCTTCAAAGATCCAAGCTATTGTGGATTGGCCCGCGCCTACTAATGTAGGTGAAGTTCATAGTTTTATGGGTCTAGCTAGCTATTATAGGTGGTTTGTAGAGGGATTTTCTAGAATAGGTCATCCTATTACTTCTCTTCAGAGGAAAGGGAAGAAGTTTGTTTGGACAGAGTAGTGTCAGTTAGCTTTTCAGACTCTTAAAGAAAAGTTAACTAATGCACCTATACTTATTGTTCCTAATCCTACTAAGGATTTCGTAGTGTGTACAGATGCATCCTTAAAGGGTTTGGGGGCAATCTTGATGCAAGATGGGCATGTGATTTCTTATGAGTCTCATAAACTTAAAGATCACGAATTAAACTATCCCACTCATGACCTAGAACTAGCTGCAGTAGTGCATGCATTAGTTCAATGGAGGCATTTCTTATTAGGTCATCGCTTTGAACTTCATACTGATCACCGTAGTTTGCAATACATCTTTACGCAACCTAACTTAAATGCAAGGCAAAGATGGTGGATGGAGTTCTTGTGTGAGTACAATTTTGAAGTAAAATATGTTCAAGGAAAAGAGAATGTAGTGGTCGATGCCCTTAGTCAATGTCGACATGAGATCTCTGCTACTACTCTTGAAGTAGATTTGAGAGGTCAAATAGTAGCTGCACTTCCTACTGATAGATTATATCAGGAAGTGAAGTCAGAAATAGAATCGGGTAGACCCTTAGAAGGTCGATTTGTAGGTTATGTCCTAGAATCGGATGGTATATTACGAGACTTAGGTCGTATTTATGTACCACATGTTGAGAGTCTTTGTACATTAATAATGACTGAAGCTCATCGAGCTCCATATTCAGCTCATCCAGGTGTCAATAAAATACATGCCAATCTTCGGCAATTGTATTTCTGGCCTGGTATGAAACGTGATATTACTGATTATGTATCGAGATGTCTTGAATGCCAACAAGTTAAAGCCGAGCATCAACATCCTGCTGGATTATTGCAGCCACATCTCATTCCTGAATGGAAATGGGATATTATATCCGTTGACTTTATTGTAGGGTTACCTACGTCATCACGTCGACATGATGCCATTATGGTAACTATTGACCGTTTGACTAAAGTAGCTCACTTTTCACCTATACGATCGTCATATAATGCTTCATCCGTAGCTAGGATATTCATGGAGGACATCGTTAGATTGCATGGGATTCCTTGTAGGATTATATCGGATAGAGATCCTATTTTTACTTTTGCTCTTTGGACTTCATTACAACATGCATTAGGTACACAGTTGAACTTTAGTTCAGTGTATCATCCTCAAACCAATGGTCAAACTGAAAGGGTTAACCAAATATTAGAGGATATGCTTAGGATGTACGTAATGGACCAACAATCATGTTGGGAGGATTACTTGTACTTAGTAGAATTCACTTACAACAATGGATATCAGAGTTCCATAGGTATGCCACCATTTCAGGCATTATACGGTCGTCCTTGTCAAACTCCACTAAGTTTGGATCGACTAGAGGATAGAGTATTACTTGGGCCTGAGATGCTTCGTGACATGGAGCAACAGGTTGACCGTATTAGAGAGCATTTGATAGTAGCTTAGGATAGGCAAAATAAGTATGTTGATGCGCATAGGATAGATCGACAGTTCGCTGTTGGTGATAGAGTGTTTCTTCGAGTGCGACCGTGAAAGAGTCCAATCCATTATGGAAAAGGCTCTAAGCTTGCGCCTCGTTTTGTAGGACCATTCAAGATCTTAGAGAGAATTGGTCCCATGGCGTATCGACTCGCCTTCCCACCCAGTTTGTCTCGTATTCATGATGTTTTTCATGTATCAGTTCTTAGACCATATCATCCCGACATATCTCATGTACTTGATTGGAATGTGTTACGGTAGAGGACAGGCAGCTGGCTTTGGAGCCCATGGCCATTCTTCAGCACCAGACACTCATTCTCAGGGGTCGAGACATTGATTAGGTGAGGGTCCAATGGGATCCTAGCTATGAGGCTTCTGCTACCTGTGAGGATGCAACACGCATGAGGGAACTTTATCCCTATTTGTTCGTAGGCTTTCAGGAGCAAGCCTAATCCTAGGGGGGAGGATGTAGTAGCCCTCCGTCTATGCTTATGTTTTCTGTTGTTGTGTTTTCATAGTGTTAAACCTATGATACCTTGTTGGATATTTTGATCACTGGTTTTGAGCGATAGTGAATTATTCTGTGACATGATGATACTTGTTTGATGATTATTAATTTCAGAAATAATTGGATATAGTTTAGATGTTTTACTTTTAGTTGTTTATTGATATGAAAATGTTTATGATGGACTAACAGCTATTTATTTCGTCAATTTTTTGTGAGGTGTTTTGGTGTGGAGAACGAAATTGCATCACTCGCTTGCGACTGCCCTACGATATCTATGATTTTCTCTGCACGGTGTGTCTGTTTAATGCTTTATATATATATTTGTATGTATGTTATTGCTTGGTTGCAGGAATTTGTAGGTACATGACACCGACTCCACCTCGGTACTTAGGTCTGAGCGTGTCAAGACTCAACGGATACGTCGATCGGGAGATAGTAGTCTGGTTTACCCTAGTCTAGTCTTTAACCCTAGTCTTAGTACTTTGTCTGTTTTAGTTCAGAGTCATAGGTTTGTATTGTTATTTTCTGTTTGGATATATCGTTTGAAAAGTAAATATTTGTTAATTTTTAATGTTGGAATATTGTGCTTTAATTATTGTTATTTAATTAATATTTAAATGTGGTAGAAATTTACTTGCTTGATAGTTTAATTCATTAATTAGCTTATTTGGTTAAATAGTTGATCTTAAAAAGATTAAACTATTTTAATTAAATAAATAAATAAATTAAATTAAATTATTAAGTGTGTAAATTATATTACATTTGAAAATTAGAAAATTAAATTAAAAAAAATGCATGTGAATTGAAAATTGATTTTCAAAATTTAAATTAAATAAATTAAATAAGGCATGCAAAATTTGAAATGGGAAAATTGCCGTGAAGTGGAGAAGATATTTTCATAACCACTTCTCGACATGTGTGTGAGTGCAATAATTGCATTGGGGTTGTTGAAAATTTGTTACAGAGAGGATATTTTGGATCTCAGGAAATCACAGAGGTTGTTGAATTTCCTCACGGGAAATTATTGAAGATTTTGCAAAAATTCTTGTTGTGTTAAAAAAAATTGTTTTCTGAGAGGATTTATTATTTCCTCTGGGGTTGTATATTTGTGGAAGATCCCTTGGAGGGAGGATCTCTTGTGTTGGTTGGAGAAGCTTTTGGGAATTGCATTCTAAAGGCAAGATCTTTTACAGTGAATTTTCAAGCATAGGGATACAGGTAATCCTCTGGTAAATTTATTTTATTTGTTTTTTTTTAAATATGTAAAAAAAAAAAGAAATTTGAGTGTAATTTAAATTTTTGTGAAAGTTATTTGTTGTATTTATTTTGTGAGATTTTGATAAGAAAAGAAGAAAACCTCTGTATTTTATTTTCTGCTAAAATTATTTAAATTTTAGTGAAGGGGAAATTATTTGTAAAAGAGGAAATCAAATCTACAGGAATGAAACAATAATTGAATGAAAAATATTGTGTTTCTTTGTAAAACCTTATTGAAATTCTTCCATTATCCTTTGAAAACTTTATTGAATCCTGTAAAAGTTTTTCTTTTAAATATTTTGTGTGAAAACCCTGGATAATATATATATATATAATTATATATATATAATAAACAAATTGATTTGTAAAAACTTATATTTTATTCCTGGTAAATTCCTATTAAAATTGCCATACTGGCGTATTAGGTGATTTATTATTATTTTTTAAATACGGATCGAAATCCGAGTTGCGAAAATGTTATCCGCATAAATTTTAAACGAAATTTTTAAATAAAAAAAAACTGATTGTGGGAAAGGGCCGAAGCCCTTCCCCACACCCTGCACTGGTGGCACAGCTGCCAAGGCTGTGCATAGTAGTCATCAGCTGTTGGGCGCAGCCCTGGCTTGGGCTGCGCCCACTCCAAACCCTGGGAGCGTCAGCCAGGCTGCGTAAACTTATATGGCTTGTCACTTTTTAATTTTAAATACATTCAAATTTATTGGTATTTAAAAGTTAATTTAAATTTGTAAAAAGTTTAATTCGGATTTTATTTAAAGATTAAATTTAATGTATAATATATATATATATATATATATATAAATATATATATATGAATATATTAGTTTTATAATAATATTTATATATTTACATATGTTTAAATGTTTATATATGAATATTTGTTAAGTTTGTGAAATTATTAAATTAGAAAAATAATTTTGATATTTTAAAATTTCATGGGAAAATTGAAATTGTGAAAGTATATTGAATGATGATATGCAAATTTGTGGAAATTAGAAGAGTGAATTGAAAGAAACAATTACATTTATTGTTCTCAAATTGATCTTTTATTTAAATGATTTATAAATATGCTATATCAAAACTCATACTTATGGATTTAGTATATCCGAATGATAGACAAGAATTTGCTTTAAATTGTTTTAATTTTGTGATTGGGCAAATGGGAAAGTCTTTAATGATCAAGTCTTCTAGACCAAATTGTTAAATGGGGGAAATGTTATTGTTAAGTTAAATTCTAGTGTTAACTAAGGATGTATACATGACTTTGCATGGTGGTATGATACCTGTGTTATAAATAGTGATTGATGTTCATTTTATGATGATTGATCTTTTATATGGATTTCGGTACTATGTACACCTTATAAACCTTAGTTAGAGAACATAGATTTCCATGTTATGTTTAGGGGAGTGGCTATTTGTAAGGGCCGACACACAAAGTGGTGTCAGGGTAACTTACAAATAGTTAGTAAGTGACAATTAAGAACATAGTAGTTAGATTAAAACACTTAACAAGATGTATATGCCTCGCTTATGACTCTTGAGCTTCTTCAGTCATGAGTATAAGATGAGAAGGCCTGGAATGGAAAATTAGTGTCTTGTTCCTTTAAGAGACATTTGATTCCACAATAGTGTGCAATAGGGGCCGGGTTTCGTAAGAGGTTACCAGGGTAACCCAAGGATTGGGGGCTGAAACCTAGGAAGAAACACTAGGGTAACCATTGCAACATTGTGATGACACTCACCTAGAATAAAAGTTAACCCTATGTTTGTGGTATAATCAATTGTCAAAAAAATTTGGAAGCAATGTAACCAATAGATTGTTTGTACTAGTGTCTAGGGTTAGTAGATTAGGTCTAGGAAACCTTATTACTATCTCCTAGCACGGGGGGTGTACCTACGGGTACCACATGGTTGGGTGGAATGTGCACCTTACTCCGTTGGGTCCCTAGTTTGATCATGGCATCGAGAGCTTCATGGATGGAGAGTTCGCACTTGGATCTTATGTATACTTTCATCATTGTATAGTGTAAAATTTGTACTATAAAAAAAAAACATCCCTCAATGTTGTGAGGTGATCATTTATAAAATGTAACTATTATTTGAACTACCTCATCAGATGGATGAGTATTGTACAATTATCAAATGCAATGTATGGAAAATGTTTGTAATTTATTTTATCTTGAATGGATATTTCAATGTTATGCAATGTTATATGTTTATGTTATTAAATAATATGTGCAATGTGAAATACTTTAGTCACTTATGGAAAACTCAAAGTAGTGAATCGTTTAGTAACTTAACGAATGTATGCAATTAATTAACTTAATATTAATACTTTAAAAAATAATTATTAAACCTTTAAACACTATTGCATCATTCTTAGGTTATTCAGACGGGGCATTACACTATCAAGTATAAGGCATATAACACAAAACAAGACATGTGAGGAAAATCCATCTCGCGATCACTCATAATCACAATGACCACAATCTCGTACAACCCTTCCAAATAAAGATGTTCACAATCATGTAATATTCAAATCCAAAAATTACAAGAATAAATGTCCAAGGAAATAAATCACGCCTCTGGAACAAGGGTTTGCAAAATGATAGGGTTCCCACATGGACAACACTAACAATAGCTATAATGGAAAATATAACTGAATTTAATTTTGCAAGACAACATCAAATTTATTGTAATTCATTGCCGAGCATTCAATTAAATTAAACTCACCAATATGCTAATCGTTACAAAAAAAAGAATAAACATAAGATTCTCATTTTCAAATATAATGAAATATAACTAACTCAATATAATCCATTTATAGTACAAAATAAACTAATTTTCTATTTTAAATTATTTGCTCAACAAAAGATAAAATATTGCCCTTTAAATATATAAATATCTATATATAACCATTATTAACATTTTATTTAAAATACAAAAAAAATTACATTTTAAAATAACAATAATATTAAATAAAATAAATATATACAACTATATATATATAAATATAAAATTTAATAAAATTGAAACACAGTAAGAAAGGGCCGATGGCCCAGTTGATTGTCTGCAGGGCAGAGAGGACTGCCTATGGCAGTCCTCGTGACTGTTGTGGCAGTCCTTTTGCCACAATGGGGCAAGGTGGGTACGGCCTACCGTCCCTCCCCAAACCCCATACAATGAAATTTTTATTTTATATTTTTTTGAAAAAAAAACAAACACACAATTTTAATAAATAAACATCTGTCCGTGTACAGATTTCGACGGCCTATTTGGCCATAATAATTTTTAAAAAAAAATAAAACACATAATTTAATAAAATTAACCTCCATCCCTAGTACGATTCTAATGGCCATTATGGCCAAAATTTAATTTTAAATAGCAATTTCAAATACTTTATGAAGCACAAAAAAAAAAATTTATTTATAAACATATGTATGTATAAATATATATATGAAATTTGTATATATTTATATATGCATTCCAGATAAATAAATGTACCTGCTATAGGTACAGAGAATAGAAGAACTGCGTAAAAATAACTTATATAAAAAATATATATGTATATATATAAGAATATATGTATATATATATATGAATATATATATATATATATATATATATATATATATATATATATATATATATATATATATATATATATATATATATATATATATAAATATATATAAAGGATATATTTTCATAATCCCAGAATAAATGGTTCTCAAAGAAAACTATGTAAATTCTCAAAGACACAACAAAATCAAATTAAGAACATATATTTTATTTTCACAAACTCAACATTATTTTCACACAGCCAAATTGTAAGAATATCCATAGAGTAATTTACATAGACAATTCTTTTAAATTTCTTTAGCAATTTTCACTATTCAATTAAATTTCTCTTTCCTAAGGTTTCATTTTTTCTTTCCCCAAATAATCTAATTATTTTCCTGTTTTCTTTAAATCAAAAGACCAGAGAAGAAGTAGATAAAACCTGGAGTCTTGCGCTTGTTTGAGAAGCTAATGATGCCTGCTTGAATCCGATGGCCTTTACGAAGCACTTCTAGTTTTGCTTCGAAATCTCCTCTTTGGAATATCGTGCTCAACTACAAATCTAATCTTCTCTCAGAAACCCTTACCAAAACATACAACAATAGATTGATAGAAGCTTTTCCCGAAAACTTCAGAAGATTTCAACATTTGAAGACATTATTTTTATTTTATTTTTTTAACCTTTGTCACAATCTTCCTGTGAATTGAAAATTCACAATTCTACAACTAATAAAAGATGCCTCTTTCCCTTTTTTGAAATTTCTAAAAAAAAATCTAAAATAAAAGAAACTACCTAATTTAATTCTAGTTAAGTTTCCTTTTCCAATACTTTCTATTTTAAAATCTGCTTTTGCAAGATTTATTTGCTATGCACATAATATACTTTATTTTAATAATTATCCTCAACAAGATAATTAATTAAAATAATAAATACAATTTAATATTAAATTAGCACATGACTTTTTAAAATAACACATTTAAATATTTACATACAAATTAATCTACATTATAATAAACAATTATTACCAACATTTAATAAACTAAACCATGACTTATAAAATACCAACATCAATAACATACGACAATACACAAACATGACCCCCAAAGAATGACAACAACAAGAACGTGCAATACCATTCAATTCGATGGTTGACAACATGGGACGGGATGACTTCATGGTCACCTTTGTTTCAACATTTGACCCTTGGGCTATTGGTGCTCACCCTGTCCTGCCGAAGTAGGTGGAATCAAGACTATGTACCTGCAATCCCTGCATACAAATGAAATCATGTACATGTGCATACATATATATATAAAATCAAATCATTGCATTGTGAGAAGGAATCGCAGTGTAACAGAGCACTCGCAACGAGTGATGCTACACTGTCCTTCATCACATCTATCCTAACAATTATAATATGATTGATAAAATAACATTTCTAAACTAACAATTCATCTCATGACATAATTTATTAAATCACTACATCATAATATAATTTTGAAAATCAACTAATATCACCAACCACAATGTCATATGAAATAATCATGTCCAAAAATGGAATAATAGCATCATCAAATGTCTAACTAACCAAATCACACAAAGACAGTACCATCATAGTATCACTGTATCAAATCAAAGCATAAAAACTACTGAGTCCAACTAGCAACTAGGAGGTTTATCACATTATACGTTCGCGCTATGTATGAATTGTAATTCGTTTGAATTTGAAACTTGATTAAGGAAAAAATATTCAATAAAAATTTATCTAACCAAGTGGAAGCACTAGATATCATAATTACAAATCTAAATTTGAAAGAATTATAATTTTATCCTTCATGGAATAAAAGTTATGCATTATACGGTGTGTGTCACTTTTTTAAAATGTTGTTTTCTGAAAAAAATCAATTTTCGTGGGAGATGGAAAAAGAAGTGCAATTTGATTCCAAAAATTTTGAAAAAAATATTTTTAGAATCTACAAACAAAATTTGATGAGACTCTAGTTTGCACCATCTTCAAATTCCTCACGGTTTAGCGGCTATAGGTGCCTGAATGTGAATATTTAGTTAAAAATAATAATTTCAATGTCAAGTTTGGCCAAAAATTGTAAACCACTATTATGGAATCACCCAACTAGTAGTAAATAATTTAGAAAATAAGTGCTTGTTAGTTTACAAAAATGTTTTAAATAATACTAATTTTCTTCTGAATATAAATTAAATCCTTACTAATTATTTAGGAAAATAAGTTATAAGTTGATAATTTTTGTAAATAGGTACAAATTTTAGTTTGTATGAATAAATGATATTAATTAGTATTTATAATTGCTCATTGAATTAGTTTTGTGAAATAAATTGCTAATGAAGTAAATTATTTAGTAGTAATTACAAACTATTTTGTGATTTGACCAACATTAATAAGTTAAACTATTTTGAAATGCTTAAAACTTAATTTCCTTTGCAAATAGTTAATTTTTTGTAACTTTAAATTTGATTAATATTAACTAGTGAAAAATAGGGCATAAAAAATCAAGTTAATAGTAATAATAGCTTTATGGGTAAGTTGGAGGTTTAAATATTAATTAATTATTTTGCAAATATTAATCCACTTTCGTTGTTGAGAAGTTGCACCAAGGTTTGGAGCATTTCCAATACCTTGTAATGTGTAATATGGTGAACAGTTGTAAATGAGAATTCTTGTCTATGCTTCAGTGCATTCATGGCTTCCAGACATCGACTGATTGCATAGATAGTGTAAATGGCAAAGGTGCTACATGTAAACCTGAATGAATATAGACTGGGAACAAATTTTTCCTTTAATGAATGCATAAGAATATGGTACCTCTCCAAGTTTTGTGAGGAACATTTAGGTGGAGAGAACTTTTTTATTGTTTAGAAGGTAGAGGAAATTTGTTGTAGAAGAATTGAATTTTGGAGAATGCCATGGAGGTGAGTTGTTATTGCTTTGCAAAGTATTAGAGGTTTAATGTAGAAGAACTTTAACTATTTGGTAAAACCTAATTTAGAAATCATACGAGAGTAAATGCGATAAAAATTCACATACATATGCTATGTATGTCATAAACATGAAATAGTAAAAGCCAAGAAATAGAGAACATATAGAAAACTAATTGGCCTAGGCACAGTCTTGTTAATTGTAAATGCATCAAGTGCATTTTTTTAAATTTGTCATGTGCTTAAATTATGTTTTATGTTTATGAATAACATATCATATGTAATGGGTTGTGCTAGTTTTTTAATATTATCCTTGTAAGAGGAACATTTTTTGGAATTGGAGTAAAGACAAAGATCTATAGAGTTGTAAAGATATTTGATTCTTGAGGCAAGGAGTGGAAGGTCAAAGTATGGAATGTTTTTCACATTTGTTTCCAATGAATTTTGATCCTTCAAATGTGTGGGAAAATTATGCAAATTGTTTGAATTTATCTAATTTTTTCCCAGAAGCAAGAGACATTTGCAATTGTTTAATTGCAATAATTTTATGGTCAGAGATGTGCACAATTACAAGTGGGACAATTTCCACATAGTGATTGAGTATTTGCAAAATATATCGTGATTTCCTAATTTGATAATATACTTTAACAAAAATGAATAATATGCCTACTCCAATTAACAGAGAAAGAGATAAATTGTTTGTTATCCCTTATTTGCAAATGAAACCATTGCAATAGTAACTAGTTTTTTGGCCTCAACTAGTCCATGTCCTATGCCATTTATTGTAGTCATTTGTACAATTAAGCTTTATAGTAGCAAACAATTCACGTAGTCAGAGTAGGACATAAGTATTGGTATGAGGACAAGGGTTGTTACCCAAGAGACTTTGTAGAATGAATAAAATTGCAACAAGTTAGTATTAAAACTTAATATTGTAAAAGCTAACATCATATTTAATAACAAATAACAAAGTATTGGTAAGTTAAAAGAATTGGTTTGCAAAATCTTGTTTATAAGATTTACTTATTCAATTGGATGTTGTTACACATGTACATGTGTAAGAGTCATACTATTGTGAGCATTGATGCATTTGGTTCATCTATATGATGTGTGGAGGACGTCAAAGCATAGAGAAGCATTGTTGTTTTAGAATGTTGTGTTTGATTAATAACATGTCATGTTTTGTGAACGAATTTTTGGGTCTTGTTTCCTTGTACATATTGCATGCACTAATTAAATATTTTACACAATATATAATGACTCCCTATTTTCCTAATTTACCTAAATGAGAATGAATAGAAAAAGAAATAAATTATAATTTTCAAACACAAAAAGAGAAATAAATTATATAATGTGTTCCTATTTTCCTAATGTTTTCCTATTGCAACTAATAGAAAAAGAAATAAATTATAATTTTCAAATGGAACTTAGTAAACGGGAAAGTAGCGCAAATAGAACTTAATGAAGTATCAATTGAATCTTTCATGTTTGAAATCTATCATTGATGTGTTTTTATATTGCATGGAATAGGCATGTTACTCTTCTTTGTGTAAGCAAATAAGCGAAATAGACACATATTATAAAATTTGTCAAATAAACTTCACTAGCCAACCAAGTATGTCAAATTGAAATGCAATTATTACAGTAGCAACTTTCCCTTTAAGAACATGTATGTTTTATATTGCTAATATATTGCATAGTGAAAATGTGTAACAGTAGAGTTTAATCAATTTAAATAGTAACATAAGAAAGTAAAGCAATGTCTACCATATAATGGAAAAACATGTTCACTATAAAATAAAAGTAGGAAGAAGTCTTAAGTCATAGAACATTAGATATAGTAACATAAGCGAAAGAGCCAAGAAGAAAAGCATTATAACAAAAAAAAGGAATGTAGGTTAATGCAATGCTAGGTAATCTTCCACTTTCTTCTGCTTCTTCATCACCTATGATGTCATTATTATGGTTAGTATGAAAGCTATATTTTTCATATAATTCTAAACATTTTTAGGAATTTGAAGAGCAAGAAGAGTATTTGCATAAGTATTTCTTTATACCTTGCAGTGGCATATACTATTTACTCATTTAGGATAATGGCCTCTGTGATAACATTGTTTTGATTGAGGGTGAAATTCCCTTTGGTGACAAAGTCTCGTAGTGCAAAGATGACTGTTGATTTGTCCTTGATGTAATTTTCATATTTGATGTCTTGAAGGGTAGGCAAGAGTTGTCGCACAACATTTCTTTGGATTGAACAATGGAAAATTTGCTTGTTGTTTGTTATGATGATAGCTTTAGGATGAAGTGAGTATATGTAGCTCACTTCCTTGTCATATTGGCTGCAATGAGTAGTTTCCTGTTGGAGCATGGAATAAGTGTTTGAATTTATATTTGCAATTTGGGTAGAAAGCTTCAAAAGGATTTGAAAGTGTTTTTTCTTCTTTAAATAATATCCCTGAAACCTAGAACATGTGAACATAGATAGTTACAAGCAGCAGTTTCATAAATTTTAAATTATTATGTAGAAAGATTTTTAAAAAGTTACCTTGAATTATGTTGATTGCAGCAAAGCAACTAACTTGTCCAATGTGAACTCTTGTTATTCATTTTGCAAATGAATGTTGATCAACCCATGTGGAATATGTTTTTTTTATAAGTGATTTTTAGGATATTCTTGAAAAGAAAGGATGGGGTTTTGTTCCTATGTAGTAATTCCTCTATTTGGAAGTATTTATTTTCATGAGATGGACGTAGTTGCAGCTGCATGGAAATGAGGAAGTTCATCTCTATTACATAGAAATTTTATCAAAGAGCACAATGGTATAAAAATAAGTTAAAGTGGATTAGTGGCATATATTGGTGAGAGATTTGTACCTATGCTCTGTTAGATTCCGCTATGCCATCTTTGATATCAATTGCATATTGGTTGCCTACTTTTTTAGCGCCAACAACCAAAGCACCTATTGTTCTAATCGAATATTGATTTGTGGTTGCTAGTAGTTGGATGATAGTTGTATTTGGAATGAAGTAGTACTTTTTAGAAAAGTGAGGCATGGTTTCAATTGTGCTTGTGTATGTCAATATCAGTATGCAATCACAATCCCCTCTATCATAATCTATTCTAGGGGAAATTTGGAAGCCTGATATTGAAACTCGCATTCCTGGAACTATTTTGTGCTCATGTTCTTGGACAAGGTATCCACTAATATTCAATGTAATTGTCATTTCTGCTTTAGGATCTATGATATTTGCATGTAGTACTTCATGTGTTCTATTGACGTTGTCCAGTGTTTCTCTATAGACAACAAGGACGTCACCTTGGAATTATGTGTCACCAACTTTTTTTGCATTCAACTCTTCAACTGATATGGTCTTTTTGATTTTTATTCTACAAAAAGCAAGAGAAATATAAATCTTATATTTGGACAATGCAAAAATGTATGTCATAGGAAAATAGGATAAGTTGTTTCTCGTTTGCTTACAGTGTCTTCCTCCATTTCTTGTACTTGTTGTTGTGGTCTTTTGTTTGATCCATTATTTTCCTATAAGGTAGTGGTTTACTATTGCAAAAATAATTGGAAAATGTATTAGTGATATATGCTCATGTATGCTATAATGTTCAACTAATTCAATGGGAAACGTGAAATTTTAGGAAAATAGGAACTTGTGGCCAGTACAATATGCCTTTGATCTGTAAATATTGCATACACTTGTGATTGAATTTGACCAAATATGGTCAATCATCAGCTTGTGTAGACTATGCAATTTGTTTAACAAAAAAGAATTTTGTTGGCTTGCATGAAATTTTGAAGTGCTCTTTTGCTTTTGTTTTCTGAACACATGTCGATATTAAAGTGGCCTGCAATGTACAATATGTTTTTTGTATCTATGTATGCAATTACAAAATAAAGAATTGTGGTTATTTCTTGAATGGGAATATTAGGCCTTGCATAAAGATTGCATATATTAAGTTCATTGATGCATCATAGTATTGTGACTGTGATGGCTTCAATATTTGTAGAGTTGTGTTCTTTTACTTTTGATACAAACAAATGTTTTTTGGTGAACGTTGTTATGCCATGTATCATATTCATACCAAAGGTATTAAAATATTGTTATAATATATTAGGTTGTAAGATATGCATGTGTACTTCTTGTAAACACAAAATGTCAATATGCATTGTGTCATAGTCACTAGCAATGTCATGCACATGTGGATTTAATGAATGAGTGTTTAGTGTGCATAGAAGCATTTGTGGTGTATTGTGTGGACATGTAGTTTGAATATCGAGCTGCCACTATGTAGTTGATTGCAAGTGATGCATTTCTATGTGTATATTGCCCTTAACTTCAAAGTTTTTTGTGGTTAAAGGTTTTAGCAGAAATAATGAGTCTATTGCCTTTGTTCATGATAGTGTTGTGTAAGTTAAGCCATGTTGTCTTATTCCTATTGGGTTAAAAGCCAAAGCTTGCATTGTTAGTCCTTGTGATTGATGGATGGTTCGTGCACATGCTAGTTGTATTGGGAATTTTTTTTCTAATTATAATTTTCTTGTTTGGTGAAATTTTTTGTATGGCTCTAGTAATGTGCAAATATAGGAACCCATTCCTTGTCAATGAGATTGATGTAGTATTGTGCTAGTTTTATGCATTATTTTTGTCCAATTCTTGGATCAGTAAACTTTATCCAAACAACATCAATGTCATTATGTGTTGTATATGGTTTAAATATTCCATCGGATCCGTTGACTAAGCCATCTTGTGTATTATAGTTGCTTGCATATATTTGAACAAGGATATCCTATTTCAAGTATATTTGAGGTGGAAGAGTGGTTGTATGGCTATAAATCTATATTGCATTATAGTTTTCCTCAAGCTCATCTATTGCATCTAGCACTATCATTTGACTAGAAATGGCCAATAGCATTTTATGGTCATGCACGCCCACATCATCTTTCCTATAGAACAAGTATGGAAGTGTTGGATCTAAAGGTGCAGGATGGAAGCAAAGTTGGTTAAGATAATTTGTCATCATTTGTTTGTAAGCCTATTCACATTCTGTTAAGGATTGCAATAAAATTTTCATCCTTCTGTCTCATAGTTGTGACCAATGAGTAGCATTTTACATTGTCTAAAGTTCCAAAAATTGTAAGGCATCAATTCAGTTATAGTGGGTCTATTCTCAAATATAATGGAATCAATCTAGACAAGTTACACTTGGTAGAGATCACCACATAAAATTTTATCAAGGCTTCCAAAGTACATTGTAGTTATTTGTATTATGTCTCGTAGTCATTTATCAATGTAGCATAGAAATGTTGAGCTTACTAGTGAGATTTCATCTATAAGAAGCACATGCAATTGATCATAGTGCTTGGACATATTTTCCAATGCTTCAGATGCTAAGGGCAGAAATTCTGATGTATGAAATGGTATGTGAAATATTGAATGTAATGTGACTCCACCTAAGTTGTAAGTTACTTTACCTATATACATAGTTAATAATCCTTTTGGTTTGTCTGGATTGTTGTCAATAGACTTGCTATAAATGCAAATTAGAGCTTGGTAGAAAATTTTTACTATGAAAGTCTTTCCAAATCTAGCTCCTCCAGTCAAGAACAAATGAAAAGGCTTGTCAATGTTATTCATCTTTTTCAGTATAACATCTTTAAAAATTGCTTGCTGTTCTTTGTTTAGCATTTGTCTTAGTTTGTAGTATTCATTGTTGTCAATTATCTATGAGTGTCTAGCAATTTCAAATGCATTGTGTGGTATCGTATTTGGTTTTATGCACTCTATGTCTGGAAGGTCTGTTTGAATGTCATATTGTTCCATTTGGCTAGTTTTTCTTGTTGTCAATTACTTATCGTTGTTGCCATCGCCAAGGGACTAAACATCTTTAAGTTATTTTTCTATGTCACCCCATGTAGCACTTGTATTATGAGTGAAATTTGCATGACTTCTTATAATGGTTTTTTCGTGGTGCATGTACGCATGTTCCCATGAGTCAAACTTTTGTTTTAATGTTCTCTCATTTATTGTAAATGGTACATAGAGCATTAATTTCTCTCTACAATGATTCTCTAGATCAAAGTCCTTGTTGAAATTAATAAGCCGTATTACACTTGGTTTAGTTTTTGGATTAACTGTAGTTCCATTTTTATTGTAACTTAAAATAAATTCTATAATTGACGGATTTTAGAATGAATGTGCAGTCACTGTAGGATTGCATGTCAATTAAAATGCATTTTCTTGAACTGAAGTTTAGTGGAAGTGATAAAACAATATGAGCAGCTTGTGCTAATATTTGTTGCAAGTTCAACAATGCATTTCCATGTTTACCAATCAATTTTATTGTATCAATATTTGTTTGTTGATGGTCCTTACATATTATTTTGAATGCATATCTCATTGATTTGTCTAATTTTACAATGTCAGAGCTGTAGTACATTGTTGTGGCATATGCATTAAGCCAAACTAGGCATTTGTATTGGATTTCCAAAGTTGCAACATTTTCCTTGAGAAACTATTGTCCATATTTTTTATGGTTTTCTTTGGAAGAAAAGTGTCGTTTTGTTTAGTGTAGAGCTCAAAGTTGTTATATAATCAGTTTCAGACATGTTTATGTCATTTAAAAACATGTCTAAAGTGTATTCTTTGTCATAGTTTTCTTTTTTCAATATGGAATAAATGTTCACAACATTTGAAGTTATTGTTTTAGTCTTTTCTAGTATTGGTGAAAGTATTTGTGTGTTTCGCATCAGTGGAAAAGGGAAATTGTATCTACAAACTATTATTCTTGATCTCCAACATCTCTTTACATGGTGATGCCTTTGTAAACTATCAAAGTTAGCTTGGAAATGATTAGTGCTATAAGTAATGTACTTGTCAACAAAATCTATGATGTCTGTGTTGTTTTTTGTATAGATTGGTGCATTTTTCACCCATATTAGCATATGATCATGCTCATTTCCTTGATTTTGGAACTCAGTCACTAAAAAGTAATCAATAAAATTTACAAACATAGAGTCATATGTAAGCATCAATTTTTCATTTCATTTATTCTATGTCTATAGTACTGTACACAAGTAATAGGATCCTTCTTGATCAGTTCAAATTTGTTAATGTTCGTTTGAGCAATTGACCCATGCTGTTTTTGACCTAATTGATGTTGATTGTGTAATTCTTGTAGTTTTTTTGTTAAAGGATCCCAATTTTGTTCAGTGCTACTAAAAGTGAGGAAGAATGTTAGTGGTCCTAGCTATTGTATCATTGCAAAAACATTTTTCTTAAGTTGTGTATAATCTGGGGATATTCTTATTCTTTTGAAGTCAACATACCCAATATTTGATTTTAGAATTCTTTCAAGGTTTGGTTTTTGTTTCACGTCCTTTTCAACTAGCTTGCATCATTTTAGTTGGCCATTTTGTATTCTTATGGACATTGTAGACAAGACTTGTAGTATTAGTATCTTGGTAGTTTTGAAAAATATGTTTGATGTGTGATATGAAATTTTTTTGTTTGATTGTAAAACTTACCATTGTGCAATTTTGTGGTATGTAAATTTTTTTAGAATGTCATCATCATGTGGCTTGCCAAAGAATAATATTGAGAAATTCATCTCCTCAGCATATTTTTCTTTAAAGATTCCAACTAGATAGTTTTGTTCTATAGATGCAAGTTTTGTGATTTTGTCTTGCATGCTATTTATACTTCTAGATTTAGTGAATCCATGGACTGAGGTTTAAGATGGATTCTCATATTCCATGTCACTATCTAACTTAGTTTCAATTATGATAGGCCCAATAATCTCTTCAAGTTCATCATTGGCATGCAAAAAATGTTCGCAATCTTTGTTTATCTAGAAATTTTGCATTCTATACAATGTTTTTGAAAATTGAGCCAAAGCCTCCATGATGAGATTGGACCGTACCATGCCTTTCTGAAATGAATTTTTGTATTCCAATCGTCTTTTGAGTGAAACAACAATAATTTGTGTGTTATTAGTTGATTGTGGTCATTCCTTTTGTATAATGGTAATGTCAACATGGACATTAATGATGGAACCTCTTAGACCTATTTGAGATCTTTTGTACCCTAGTTCCCAGATTTGTGCAAATGCAATTCCAAGTGATACAAGTCGTTCCTCTAGTTGAGACAAAGTTGGACATACAACAATGGTTTATTAGTTTGGATTTTGTGTGGTACAACATACTTTGGTATCATGAGTTGTTTTAGTGTGGAGTAGCATATATAGCATATGCAATCTATCAATGCTATGGATCTTGACTGTACTAGTTCATAATATATTTCCTTTTGGTTGTCTTTGAATTTTCTTGTATCTTTGCTAAAACACAACACTTGGCAGATTGTGCATGTGTATTTTGGTGTATCTTGAATTGTTCTTTTGTAAATCTCTATTGCTGACATTTTTTTACCCTTGTTTGATTTGATAGGAATAGGTTGATTTTGTCTATTATTATTTCTAATAAAGCTTTTAAGGTGATGCAGTTTGTAATAACCCTCCTAGTTGCTAGTTGGACTCAGTAGTTTTTATGCTTTGATTTGATACATTGATACTATGATGGTACTATTTTTGTGTGATTGGTTAGTTAGACATTTGATGATGTTGTTACTCCATTTGTGGACATGATTATTTCATATGACATTGTGGTTGGTGATGTTAGTTGATTTTCAGAATTATATTATGATGCAGTGATTTAATAAATTATGTTATGAGATGAATTGTTAGTCTAGAAACGTAATGTTATCAGTTATATTATAATTGTTAGGATGAATGTGATGAAGGACAGTGTAGCATTACTCATTGCGAGTGCTCTGTTATGCTACGATTCCTTCTCACAATACAATACTTTGATTTTATATATATATATAGATGCACATGCACATGACTTCATTTGTATGCAGGTATTACAGGTACATAGTCTTGATTCCACCTGCTTCAGCAGGACACGGTGAACACCAATAGCCCAACAGTTAAATGTTGAAACAGAGGTGACAATGAAGTCATCTCGAGTCCCATGTTGTCAAACCATTGAATTGAATGGTATTGCACGTTCTTGTTGTTGTCGTTCTTTGTGGGTCATGCTTGTGTATTGTCGTATGTTATTGATGTTGGTATTTTATAAGTCGTGTTTTAGTTTATTAAATGTTGGTAATAAAATTTTGTCTATTAAAATGTTAGATTAATTTGTATGTGAATATTTAAATGTTTTATTTTATAAAGTCATGTGCTAATTAAATATTAAATTGTGTTTTGTTATTTTAATTAAAATTATCCTGTTGAAGATAATTATAAAATAAAGAAAATAAATAAATTAAATTTGTGCATAGCAAATAAAACTTGCAAAAGCAGATTTAGAATAGAAAGTTTTGAAAAAGGAAACATGCTGGAATTAATTTAGACAATTTCTTTTATATTAGATTTTTTTTAGAGTTTTGAAAGGAAAGTGGCATATTTTATTTAGTGGGATAATTGTGAATTTTCATTCATGGGAAGAGGTGACAGAAGTGGAGAAAAATAAAATAGAACAAAATTAAAATAATGTCTTCGAATGTTGAAATCTTCTGAAGTTTTTGGGGAAAAGGATCTATCAATATATTGCTGCATGTTTTGGGAAGGGGTTCTGAGAGAATATTAGTTTTGAAGTTGAGCATGATTTTCTGGGAGGAGATTCTGAAGGAGGAATGAAAGTTGTTCGAGAAGACTATCGAATTCAAGTGAACTTCATCAGATTCTCGAGAGCGTAGGACTTCAGGTTCCACTCTCTTCTCTCGACTATTTTTTTTTAATCTGTAAAAAAAGAATAGAAATGGGTTTGAATTAATTTTTATTTTGTAAAGAAAAATAAATAAACAAATGAATAAATAGGGTTGATTGTCTGAAAGAAAGAAAACTTTTGATTAAATAGAAGATCAATAGAAAAAAATAAATAAACTATTCTTTTGAAAATGCTCTATCTTTATTTTATTTTCTTTCAATTTGACAGTAAATGAAATTTGACTTTAAAATTTTGAGAAAGATTATTCTAATTTTCTAAAATCTGGATAAGGGAAAAGAATGTCCTTCATTATATTGCTTGAGTATACTGTTGTATATGTATATACATAAGAAATATATATAAGTATTTTATTTTGTTGACTGTGTATCTGTGCCATTAATTCATATATGTATTTACTCACTTAGTTAAATATAAATTATATATAAATGTCTATATATATACACAAAATTTTTGTATATATATATATATATATGCACATATATCTATATTTATTCCTTTTTCTTTTTTTTTTAAATTTATTTGTTATTATGTTTTCGAAACAAAAATAAAATTGTTATGGCCGAATAGGCCGTCGGAACCTGTACTAGGTACGGAGGTTTAATTATTAAAATTTTTTGTTTTATTTTTTATTTTTAAAAATATTAAAAATAAAATTTTATAGTATGGGGTTTGGGGAGGGCGTGGGGTACCCATTGTGGCAAAAGGACTAGCCATAGCGATCCGCTGACTGCTGTGTGCGGCAGTCCTCAGAATGTCATCGCGATCCAGAATGTCGTAGGTAGTCCTCTCACTCCTGGACAATCAGGGCCGTCGGCCCTTTCTTTTTGTGTTTTAAATTTTATTAAATTTTATATTTATATATATATATATTTATTTATATATATATAAATAGTTGTAGATATTTACTTTATTAAATATTATAATTATAATTTGTTTTATTTTAAATAGAATTATAATTATTTTATTTAATATTATTGTTATTTTTAAAAATGTAATTTTTTTGGTATTTCAAATAAAATGTTAATAATGGTTATATATAGATATTTATATATTTAAAGGGCAGTATTTTATCTTTTGTTGAGCAAATAATTTAAAATAGAAAATTAGTTTATTTCGTTCTATAAATGGATTATACTGTGTTAGTTATATTTTATTATATTTGAAAATGAGAATCTTATGTTTATTTTTTTTGTAACGATTAGCAATTTGGTGAGATTAATTTAATTGAATGATCGGGAATGAATTACATTAAATTTTGGTGTTGTGTTGCAAAATTAAATTGAGTTATCTTTTCCGTTATGGTTATTGTTAGTGTTGTCCATGTGGGAACCTGGTTGTTTTACAAACCCTTGTTCCAGAGGCTTGACTTATTTTCTTGGACGTTTATCCTTGTACTTTCTAGATTTGAATATTACATGATTGTGAGCGTCATTATTTGGAAGGGTTGTATGAGGTTATAGTCATTGTGATTACGAGTTATCACGAGATGGTTTTGCCTCGCATGTTTTTGGTTTTGAGTTATATGTTTCTTTTTCATTATAGTACAAACCTTGCCTTATTTTGGTTTCTGTTAGGGGTCTTAGGGAGAGTGGCTCTTCGTGGGGGCCAGCGCCTCGGTTAAGAGGAAGTGCACAGGAGAACCCACGTAAGAGTAGTTAAGCAAGTGATAACCTAAAAATAGAATTTAGGGGGAAGGGTAGTAAAACACTCAAGATAATAAAAATTGGATACCTCGTCTATGCATTAGGGCTATCATAGGCTAATGATAGATTGAGAAGGTTGTGGTCAGAAAAGTCATAATCTCATCTTCATGAGAGGTTATTGACTCTGCATGAGCTACCCTATGGTGTCAGCGCCTCAAGTAGGAGGAAGAGCCAGGAGATCCATAGATGGGTGTCGATGCCTCAAGTTGGAGGAAGAGCTAGGAGATCCCATGAGAGCTATGCGATGACACTCTCCGCTAGACCACCTGTTTGCCTTGTTGCTTATTGCCTCTAGAAATGTATTTTGGATTTTGAATGTTGTACCAGTTTTCTTTGGTTTTGTACTCCTATTGATGATTCATATTCTTGTGAGAGTGATTTATGAATGTTCTTTGGAGACTTTTTAATTGTTATTTCTTGGTTTAATTGTGATGAGTTTCATAGCTTTATCTTACTATGATTGACTCGTGAATGTTGTTAGGTATGTCATTGTAATCTTTAAGCTTGTTTTTGAGTTTGTAATCGTTGTTCATGGAGTCGGTTTGACATTCATGGTTGAGTTAACTTCATTGTCACCTCTGAGCATAGGGGGTGAGTTACATATAATTCACATGGTTGGGTGGAACGTGCTCCACACCCGTTGGGTTCCCCATCAGCGTCCTTTGTTCGCAGCATTTCTATGGTTGGAGTTTGTTTGGGAGGATCATTTGTAAATTCAATTATCATTGTACTTTGTATCATCCCACTTATTTTGGAATTGTCTTGTAACTCATTATTGAGAACTTGTAATCCTATGTTTAAACAATGATGTAATAGTGAGGATTCTATGTAACTTAATTTGATGAGATTCATATGATTGTATTATGTGGTATATTAATACTCTTGCTCTTGGTTCATGGATTTACATTTATTAATGGTTATTATAATATAATTGGTTACATGTTTTATCATTATCTTTTATTTCTGTTTAGTTGTTGCAATGTAACCTTGCGTGCCCCAGAGAACTAAGTGTGATAATGTGATGTAATATGTTATGTGATTATGGTTAATGTATTGTATGTTTAAATTTAATTGGTTTTAAAAAAAAAAAAAATTCTTTTTGTGTGTTCTCTAGGGTTTGCATGACGGGCGTTACACAGTTTTACAATAGAGTTATGATTGAGATACTTATGTTTGATTGTATGAATGGAATTTCTCTTGTTATTATCTAGCTTTTGATTTTTGTTAGCATTGGTAGTTTGGTATTGTGTATTGTTTCTAATGAGTTTTTAAAAATGATTTAACCTTACTAGTTACTGGGTATTTAGATTGTGTGGCTAAATTCTTAGAAGCAGTTCAAAATGTCCACTTTGAGGGGTTGCATCATGAAACATAATGGAATATTCTAGAAAACTAGCTACATTGTTAAAGTGAAAGTAATTTTTCCCTAATTTTGTTAACCAGACACATATCTATATATTCAACTATTTGGATAGCGACTTAATATAGAATATGTCTCCCCATAAGTGGATTTCATTGTTCTTGGGTTTTGGTTTCACAAAAAGGCACATCTTGTGTAGATATGTGTCTCGGTTATGCACTTTGTGTAGTCTATATAGAATTTTAGGGTCTAGTGCAAGGTTGTATGATCTAATTGCATCTTTATCTTGTTTTGCAAAGCAACTTAAAAGGTAATCTAATGTTCCTCTCCATAGCTCAATTGATGTATAATGATTATTTATAGTACTTGTAACAAGTCAAACAAGCAATATCTAATGTTGTACTTAAATGCACCTAGTCTACATAGTCTATTTTCTTTTAGTACAATGTCTATATTGCAAACTTGTGAGCAGTTTGCATATTCATACTTATCAACATCTATTGTTTCCATACTTTGATATCTTGTTTCCATTGAGAATGCATATAATATTAGATTGTTGAAAATGCTAATAGGGCTTAATATGTATTTATGCTAAATCTTATGTACTATGCACATAAATTTAGGGAAACAAAGTTGATCTTTTGTATAAATGTTAATTTTTTTACTATAAACAAAAAAGGAACAGTGATCTAGGGTGAAGCCACAATAGTGGTTTATAATTTGATGGAGGAAGGAAAACTCATAAAAAATGAACCCATGGAAAAAAAAATGGTTTTAGGGGTTTGAATGAACCTACAAGTTCGACTGAACCCGAAAGGGGTTTGCCGGAACTAGGGTTAAAGCGAACCCATTAATTATTGGGCCCCACATTTCCCGCCCAAAATAACAAAGGGAAATGCATATTGAGGGTGGTTCACTCGAACCAGGGTTTGGGTGACCCCTGGTTCGAGTGAACCCCTAGTGGTTTGTACAAACACCCCTTATTCCTCATTCTCCCCCCTGAAACATAAAAAAAACCTAAATTTTTACACTTTGAATCTCGGGTTGAGGATGAAAATGGAGGAATCTTCATAAACCCAACTAGAATTAGGTATTCCTCAAAATGAGCTATCCAAAAAATATGAGTGCACTAGATATTGAAGTCCTTGATCCAACAAAAGAAAAAATTGAATTTTTATATATACAAAAAAAGTTGCATGTTATACGATCATGGTATGTCTGAATTGTAATTGGTTTGACTTCAAAACTTGATTAAAGAAAAAATATTCAATAAAAAACTATCTAACCAAGTGGAAGCACTAGATATAGGAGCTACAAATCTAAATTCGAAAGAATTAGAATTTTATCCTTGATGGAAAAAAGTTATGCATTATACGGTTTGTGTCATTTTTTTAAAATGCTATTTTATAAAAAAAAAAAATAGTTTTCATGGGAGATGGAAAAAGAAGTGCAATATGATTTCAAAAATTTTGAAAAAAATGTTTTTAGAATCTACAGTCAAAATGTGACGAGACTCTAGTTTGCATCATCTTCAAATTCCTCACAGTTTAGCCGCTACAGGTGCCTGAATATGAAGATTTAGTTAAAAATAATAATTTTAGTGTCCAGTTTAGCCAAAAATTGTAAACCACTATTGTGGGATCACCCTCTAAGAATCTGACCTTGTATTTGCTTGTTTAACAATGGACTATATTTGCAACAATGTAGATTCTTGTTTCCCACTTAAATTGTAACTAATGGATCCTGATAGAAGGGCATATCAGAAAAATGAGCATAGTCGATGGCATGTTATATGTAATTCATAAACATAAAGAAATCAATGCTCAATGAATGCAATAAGCACTTGACCAATAGTATTGCAATTACTTGGTTTGCATTTTGTAAACTTAGTTGGTTGATCAATATCTATTACTATGGTTTCCATAAGAGAATAGATTAAATAAATGTAGAACAATTGAAAGAAATGACAAATTTTGAAAAATATTTAAGCATTAAATGTAAACTCTCAAAAGATTCAATTGATACTTGATCAATTCTTCTAAATTAGGAGAGTAAGGAGACATTATATATTCTAATAGTGGATGAAAATTGTACAAGCTTTGCTAGTGAGTTGTTGGGTACTAAAACAATGAAAAAATGTCTAATGAATTAAATGCAAACTTTCACGGATGTGTTGAAAAGCTGGTAGCTACATAAGCACTGAATGCATAGTTAATTCATGCAGTCATGCATTCATTGATGTAATGCAAACCAACCCACTGCCAAATCTTATTCAATTTACGTCTAGTAGGTCTTCTACTCTTTTTTGTGTAAGAAAATTAGCGAAATATTAATCTACTTACATCATTGAAAAGTCCCATGAAAAACAATAAGTTGAGCCTAACTTTGTATGCAACAATCCCAATACCTTGTAATGTATTAATGGTGAACAAGTGTAAATGGGAATACTTTTGCATGTCTTGCTAGACTGAGTGAATAAATAGTGAGAATGGAAAGAATGTTACATGTAAACGGGTGATCCCACAATACCGGTTTACAATTTTTGGCCAAACTAGACACTAAAATATTTTTTTCTAACAAAATCTTCAATTTCAGGCACCTATAGTGGCTAAACTGTAAGGAATTTGAAGATAATGCAAACTAGTGATTTGTGACATTTTTTTTGTATATTCTAAATATATTTTTTTCAAAAATTTTGGAATTAGATTGCACTTCTTTTTCCATCTCCTTCAAAAACTAGGTTTTTTTAGAAAACAACATTTTTAAGGAGTGACGCTCACTATATAACACATAACTTTTTTAAGGAAAAAATTCTAATTCTTTCGAATTTAGATTTGTAACTATGATATCTTGTGCTTCCAATTGGTTGGATAGTTTTTTATTGAATATTTTTTCTTTAATCACTTTTCAAAGTCAAAACAATTACAATTCAGACATAGATGGACTATATGGCACATAACTTTTTTTGTTGGATCAAGGAATTCAATATTTGGTGCACTCATGTTTTTTTTTTTAATAATCTGATATTTTTCCACATGTGTAGAACATAGAGCTTGAATTTTGGTGAAAAAACAATGTTTAATAAAACTAATAAAACAAATACATAATAAAACCAAAACATATTAAAATTATAGTCGTTGGATAGCTCATTCTAAGGACTACCTGATTCTAGTTGGGTTTGTGAAGTCTCCTCCATATTCATCCTCAAACCAAGCTTCAAATGGAAAAAAATCTTATTTTTTTGGTGCCAGAGAGCAGAAAGGTGGGAAAAGGGTGGTTCGCTCGAACCAGGGGGGTTCAAGCGAACCCCCTTTCAAAAAAGGGTTTTCATTGTGTTTTTGGGCAGGATGGTGGGAACTTGCATTGAATGGGTTCGCTCGAACCCAGGTTCTAGTGAACCCTCTTTTGGTTCATTTGAACCTATTAGTTCACTAGAACCCCAAAAATGTTGGCATGGGGTCATTTTTTTCAACTTTTCCTTCCTCACTCCAATTGTAAACCACTTTTATGGGTTCACCCAAATGTGTGAGAATATAGAGTGGAAACAAATTTTTCCTTTGATTGATGTATAAGAATATGATCTCCAAATTTTGTAAAGAACGTTGAGGCAAAAATATATGTTCTATTGTTTGCAAGGCAAAGAACATTTGTAGAAGAAAGATTTCTTTGGTACAAATGTGAATAGTTTATTAACCCAATAACTAATTCAAAGATGGACAAATTGGATGTCATATTGAAATGGTTTCATTTGCAATTAAAAGACAATAAAGTTTTTATCTCTTTTTCTATTGGTTGGACTACACCCTTTATTGATTTTAGTTCAAGCAAATTGGTAGAATAGGAGGGTAGTATTATTGATATAGGAAATACATGTTTAATGTATTACATGTCCATAAACATCAAACATAGAAACACAAGATAAAATCTACCAAAAAATACACAAACACAATTTCTTTTCTAAACATTCAGGCATTAAATACAAATTTTACAACCTTTGCTTATAGGCTCATAGCCACTAGAGTAATGAATACATAGTTAATGCATTGAGTGCTTGCATAGTTTAGAACACGTTGGTCAATGTATTTAGTTTTAATGCTTATTTATTTAGCCATAAAAACTATACTATTTGGGAAAATCGCTTAAAGAAAACTATATAGCTTCTCCACGATTGAAGGGCATCACAGACTTAGCAAACAATGAACAGGGAAATCTAGAGCTAAAAACACACAAGTTTCTAAACAGACAATAAACACATGAAAATTAACAAAAATAAAATTGATTGCTTTACGTCTAACATACTATTGTATACTATTTAATGCATTAAACATGTACTGACGACTTCAATATGTACCACCCCACCACCAAAGCTGACACAATTTGCATTCAGTGATTAAATATTTGCAAAATATATAATGTTCTCCTATTTTTCATAATTTTCTTTAACATAAATGAATAATAGACCTGCTCTGACCAATAGAAAAAAAGATAAGTTATTTATTATCTTTGAATTGCAATTGAAACCATTTCAACAGCAACCCACTTTTTAGCTTCAATTGTTCCATGCAACCTTTTTACATAGCATATGTTGTCTACTAGTGAATGTTTTAAGCAAGGCCTTGTCAACTGTGGGTGCATTGAAAGCATTAACTATGTGTTTATTACTTGAGTGGCTACCAGTCTATCAGCAAATGTCATAAACCACAATAGAGTGAAGGATAGGTTGCGCTTGGTAGAGATCACTGCAAAAAATTGTATCAAGGTTTCTAAAGTACATTGTAAGCATTTGCATTATGTCTCATTTTTATCTATTAATGTAGTGTAGAAATGTTGAGCATACTAGTGAGATTTCGTCTATAAAGAGCACATGAAATTGATCATAATGCTTGGACATATTGTCCAATGCTTCAGATGCTAAGCGCAGAAAATGTGATGTATGAAATGGTATGTGAAATGTTGAATGTAATGTGACTCCACCTAAGTTGTAAGTTGCTTTACCTGTATACACAGTTAATAATCCTTTTGGTTTTTCTAGATTGTTGTCAATAGACTTGCTATGAATGCGAACTAGAGCTTGGTATATAGCTTTTGTAATGAAAGCATTTCTAGTTTTTGTTGGGTTTTATTTCTACTTACTAGATCATTTATTTATTATTTGTTTAAAAGCTTGTGTGTTTTTAGCTCTTGGTTGCGCTTTTCCATGTCCATTATTCTTTAAAAGTGCATTGCTAGAGATTGGCTTGTCTATGTGTTTATGATACTTGATAACTAGAAATATTACTTGTTACAAAAGCTAACAAGGCAAGTGGCTATAGTAAATGAGATATACTTTAAGCAAGGTCTTGTTGACTGTGGAGGCATTCAATGCATTAACTATGTGTTTATTGCCTAGGTGGCTAGTAGCCTATCAACAAATCTTGCAAAAAAATTATTTAATATCTGAATGTTTGTAGAAATTTATGACGTTGGTCTATTTTTTGCAAATTTTATCATTGTTTATGTGCTTCATGTTTCACTATTGCAATTGTTAGTTTTTTGTCAATGGGTAGGCTTACAATTGCATTTGTTGAATTTTATTTTCAAATAGTTACTTGTTCTTAAAGTTTTCATGTCTGACCCAATTGTATTGTTTGAAATATTTTCATGTTTTTCCTATAGTTGATTGGAGTAGGTCTATTATTCATTTTCATTTAGCTAAATTAGCAATGTAAGGGGACATTATATATTATGGAAAATATTTAATCATGAAGCAGTGAATACATGTTTAATCCATTTAATGCAAATTGTGCGAGATGTGTTCAAGCTGATGGGTATGCAAGAATTATTTAAATGCATAGTGAATTCATGAAATCTTAGGTAACTATCAGCTTTAATTTTTTCTAATTCTTGTTTGTTTTTTTTTTTGAAAAGCTTGTGTGTTTTTATCTCTCTTTGTTCCTAATCCTAGGAACAATAGACTACTGGTAAGTGGTCCATCCATATGTTTATGATACTTCAAGCCATTCACCAACAGTGCACTTTTATAGAATAAAAAACATGCAAAAGCAAAAACCAAGAGCTAAAAAACCTACAAGATTTTGAACAAACAATAGACAAATAAGAATAAGCACAAACAAAACCCAACACTTGCATAAGATTTCATGAATTAGCTATGTATTCACTGCATGTGTAGTAACCAACTCTCCAACACATCTGGCACCCACTGGTCCAAAAGACCTTTCTCAAACCGTTTAGTTTCCCCTTCAACACTTCTAGCTATCAACTATAAAAAAAAAAATAAACGAGCCACTCACGAGTTGCACACCATTCATACGGCTCCTGCCTTGTACAAGCATTGCACAAAATGACAAATGTCAAAGACGACAACCCACAACCAAAAACATGCAAGCCTTTTAACAAACAATAAACAAAAAATAAGTAGAAAACAAAACTTGCTTTATATTTCATGAATTAACTATACATTCTCTGCTCATGTTCGTGTTGGCTATCCAACACATATCGCGAAGTTTACATTTAATGCATTAAGCATGCATTCACTATTTTAGTACTCACCAACCCATTGCCAAAACTTACACAATATGCATTCCTCGATTAAATATTTTCCAAAATATATAATGTCCCCCTATTTTCCTAATTTACTTAAAGGAACATGAAAATTCAACCTACTCAAACCAACAGAAAAAGAGATAAACTGTAATTTTCAAGTATACTAGTTGTTGTTACAAGGGCTAGGAGGAAAAATGGGTACAATAGATGGAATCTTCTATGTAACCCATGAACGTGGAATAGTTGATGCCAAGGAGTAAGTGAATATTATGACAATGGAGAATTATGATAGGAAAATGTGAATGCTTTGAGCAAGGTCTTGTTCACTGTGGAGGCATTCAATGCATTGACTATGTATTCATTGCTTCAGTAGGTATGAACCTACTACCAAAGCTTGCAAAATTTGCATTTGATGTTTGGATGTTTGCAAAAATTTATTGTGTTGGTCTTTTTTATATTTTTGCATATTTTAGCATGTGCTTATGTGTTTCATGTTTATGGATAACATATTATCTTGCACAATTTGCATTTAATGGACTATTGTTTGTGATTTGTGAGTCATACTATTTAATGCATTAAACATGCATTGACTACTTCAACATCTACCATCTTGCTGCGAAAGGTGGCATAATTTGCATTCAGACATTAAATATTTGCAAAATATATAATGTGCTTTTATTGTTGGTCAATTGCAAATGAGATGATTGCAATTGTAACCTGCTCGTTAGCTTCAACTATTTCATGTCGTTTATTATTTACTGTACCTATTTGTACAATTAGGCCTTAGAGCAGCGAATAATATTTCTAGTTGCAACAAGACAAAAGCACTAGTATGAGGACAAGGGCAGTCACTTAAGTGACTTTTTATTGCAATTGTTTAGTTGAATTTTGAAATAGTTGCTTGTCCAATGAAATTGTATTGTTTAAAATTATCCAAGAAATGAATTGAGAGTTAATGCATTGTATGTGTGTACAAGGAAGAAGACCTTGTTCAAAGATCTGAAGGAGTATTGATTTATCTACTAACAACAGGCTACAAGATATTGGGATTGGTTCCTATCACTAATACTAACATATCATGTTTCTTAGCATGCTTGTTAATGTTGTTTGTATACTAAAAAATTCTAATGCATTGCCTATGTTATTTGAATTTAATAGACTATTATTTATGATCCGCTTGTCATACCATTTAATGAATTAAACATGCATTGACTACTTAAGCATCTATTGTCCCGCTCTCAAAGGTGGCACGATTTTCATTTGGCGATTAAATATAATTTGCAAAATATATAGTGTTCTTTTATTTTGCTAATCTACTTTAACAAAAATGAATAATAGGCCTACTGCAATTAATAGAATAACTGTAACAAATGAGAATTAAGACAGGAAAAAATAAAAAACTTTGAGTAAGGTCTTGTTAACTATGGAGGCATTGAAAGCATTACCTATGTAGTCACTGCTTGGGTGGTTGTCACTATCATCTAAGCTTGCATGATTTTTATTTAATGCCTGAATGTTTGTGAAAGTATATCTTGTAGAATTTTCATTTAATAGACTATTGTTTATGATTCGATAGTTATAGGTCATTTAGTGCATTAAACATGTATTGACTACTTCAGTGGCTACCACCCTATTGCCAAAGCTAGCACAATTTGCATGCAATGATTAAATATTTGCAAACAATATAATGGGTTGCTAATTTCCTAATTTGCTTTAACAAAAATGAATAATAGGCCTACTCCAACAAATAGAAAAACAGATAAATTTTTTATTATCTCTTAATTTCAAATAAAACCATTGCAATAGTAACTTGTTGCTTGGCTTCAACTACTCCATGTCATATGTCATCTATTGTACCCATGTGTACATTTAGACTTTATAACAACAAACAATGCTTGTAGTCACAGTAGGATAGGAGTGTTGATATGAGGAGAAGGGCTGCCACTCAAGTGGCTTTGTGGAATGAATACAATTGCAACAAGTTACTATTGCAATCGTTGAGTTCACTTATGAGATAATTGCTTGTTGAATTGAAATGTATTGTTTAAAATGTTTTAGACAAGTGTGCATCTTTTTCTTTTTTGGAGAGCTTGTTAGCAACTATATGTTTCATGTTCATGAATAACATATTGTATGCATGACGATAGTAAAGCTTACACAATATTCATTGACTTCTTAATTCTCTCATTTGCAATTGTAATACTTACTTGCCTAATCAAATTTAATTTTCTTGCAATAGCCCTACTATAAATTTTTGTTTAAGTAATTTAGGAGAATAGGACACTATATATTTTGGAAAACATTTAATCATTGGATGCAAATTGCATGAGATTTTCCAATGTGCTGCTTGGAACTACAATAGTGAATGCATGCTTAATGCAGTAGGTATATTATTGATATTTTTTTAAGAAAAATAGGAAAGTAACAAGACACCATAAATTCTAGAAAATATTTAACAAATTAATTGTGTATCCCATGATTTCAATTATGCACATCTCTGATTGCAAAAAAAATGTGCTTTAGAGAAAAAAAAGTTTCATACTTATGAATTACATGTCATGTCATACACTCTTCCCACTTGTTTCTTTCAGAAGTCAGATTTTTGAACCAAAATTCTTCTTTATTGTTCACAACTCTTCCAATTCATAATTTTCACACACATTGGAAGAATTAAATTTCATTGCAAAAAAAGCGGGAGAATGATACAAGAATATGACCTTACAACTTGTTGTTGAAGATCCAAGTCAAATTGCAACAATATGGATCTTTGTCCTACACTTCAATTGCAACCAATGGTTCTTGTTACAAGTATAATTTAACAAATGAGCATAGTCCATGACATATAACATGCTATTCATGAACATGAAAGACAAAAGCACACAATAAATTTTTCCAAATATTGAAAAATTAAATCGAAATTGTATGATCTTTGTCACTGAAAATGGGCTCAATTCACTTCAATTTACTCATTTGTATTTGTAATATTTACTTGTCCAATCAAATTTGATTGTCTTGTAGTAGGTCTATTAATAATTATAGTCTTAGAAAATTATTAAAATATTGAAACATTATATACTTGGGATTCATGGACATATTTTTCATGTTTGAAATCCATGATTTATCTCTTTTGCTATTGGTTGAAGCACATATACTATTCATTTTTGTTTAAGTAAATTAGGAAAATAGGACATTACATATGTTGGAAAATGTTTAATCACTTATGCAAATTGCATTTAATCTTTTCCAATGGACTTCTTAGCACTATAGCAGTGAATGCATCATTAGTACACTAGGTCTATTATTGATTTTTCTTTTAAAAAAATAAGGACACTAGGAAGAAATTATAGTTTTTTGTAAATATTTAACCAATAGACTACATATCCCATGATTACAATTATGCATATTTATTTTTGCAAAGGAAACATGCTTATGAGGGAAAAATAGTTTCATGTTTATGAATTACATAACATGTCATTAAATATGCTCACCTATCTATTTCAAAAGTTAGATTATTGAACCAACTCTTTCCTTTATGGTTCACAACTCTTCCAATACATAATACTTAGATGCATTGGAAGATTTAAATTTCATTGTAAAGAAAGTGGGAGAATGATACAAGAATCTAACCTTACAGCTTCTTGTTCAAGAACCAAGTCCACTTGCAACGATATGAATCTTTGTCCCCCACTTTGATTGCAATCAATGGTCCCTATCATAGCTACAATTTAGACAAATGAGCATAGTCCATGACATACAATATGCTATCCATAAACATGAAATAAAAAATCACACAATTTTAAATGCAATCTGTGTGAGCTTTCTTGCTCAAAATGTGGTCAATGAAATTCATATATAACACTTGTGAATGAATCAAATTCAATAATCTAGAAACTTTTGGTTTTATTTCTATAGACAACACTTTAGTTCTTACTTTTCTCATTTGCATTTTTAATATTTATTTGGCCAATCTATTTTTTTTTCTTGCAATAGGTCTACTATTCATTTTAGCTTAAGAAAATTAGGAAAACATGCAAACATTATATAGTTGGGAGTGATAAACATATTTTTTGGAGCACCCATGCTGAAGTAGATGTATATGCAACATGTACTGCACATAATCATCATGTGAAAAATCTAAGGCACACACATCAAAACATTCTTTCCCTCCAATGTATGCAGTCAGAAATGCTATAATATCCATGGCAATCAACATAACTTGTAATTTCTTGGCAAATGTCATGAATTTTAAAGTCATGACAAATGCCACAAATTTTATAGCATTTCCCTGCATTCTCTTTAGGAAAAAATAGCTCCTTTGTTTCTTCATCCTCGAAATCTTAGATACAATATGCATTTCGCAAATATTTAACCAATGAACTTCATATCCCATGATTGCAATTATGCAGATTTTTGTCTACAAAAGCAACATAATCATCAAGAAAAAATAGTTTCATGTTTACGAATTACATGGCATGTGATTCTATCTGCTCATATGTCTATCTAGCAAGCTAGATTCTTGTTGCAGAGAAAGTGGGAGAATGATACAAGAATTTGACCTTGTAGCTTGTTGTTCAAGAACCAAGTCTACTTGTGGCAATACAAATCTTTGTCACCCACTTTGGTTGCAACCAATGGTTCCTATTACAAATACAAAATAGGAAAATGAGCATAGTCCATAACATACAATATGCTATTCATAAACATGAAACACACAAGCACACAATAAATTTTGTAAAATATTTTAAAATTAAATCCAATATGTGTGAGCTTTTTCGCTCAAAATACGGTCAATGAAATTGATACATAACACTTGCAAATGAATCAAATTATATAATCTAGACACTTTTGGTTTTATTTACATTAAATGCAAAATGTCCCAGATGCCTTTGAGAGCTAGTAAGTATGCAACCAATAAATGCATAGTTAATTCTTGTTTACATTTATTGTTTGTTGAAAAGGTTGTATGTTATTAGCTCTCCATGTTGTCCATGACATATAATATGCTATTCATAAACATGATACACACAAACATATCAAGTATGAATTTTTCCAAATGTTAAACAATTAAATCAAAATTGTAAGGGATTTGTTGCTAAAATTTTATTCATTTTGCTTAATACACAACCCTTGCCAAAAAATCAAATTCTATAAACTAAACATTTCTATAATCAAATTCTATAATCTGAACATTGCATCAAAGGCTTCACTGTAGTACTAGTAATAGGGACCAATCCCAATATCTCATCGTCTATTGCTACTAGATAAAGCAATACTCTTTTAGATCTTTGAGCAAGCTATTCTTCCTTGTACAAGCATAAAATGCATTAACTCTGAATTCATTGCTTCAATAGGCATTACCCTACTAGCAAAGTATTTTAAACAATACAATTTCATTGGACAAGCAACTATTTCAAAAGTGAATTGAACAATTGCAATAGTAACTTGCTTCAATTGTATTAATTATACAAAGTCACTTAAGTGGCTACTTTTGTCCTCAAACTAGTACGATGTGAAAGCATACATAGGAATTCCCATTTAGGAATGGTTCCTTTGATTAACAACAATATATCACGTTTGTCAACAAACTTTTTAGTCTTCTTGTCTCGCACATATTGCATGCATTGATTAAATATTTGTGACAATGTATAATGTCTTGCTATTATCCTAATTTACATAAAAAGAAATGAATAATAGGCCTACTCCAACCAATAGAAGAAGAGATAAATTAAAATTTTCAAACATAGAAAATATGTCCTTAAATCCTAACTATAGGAAAAAGAAAAAAAAAATTAAATAGTTCAATTTCATTGATCAAGCAACTATTTCAAAAGAAAATTCAGCAATTTTTTTGTAAACATCTAGTCATTAAGTCTAAATTTTACATCAAAGCAATCAAGCCACAATTAATGCATTGTAAGCCTCTACAACAAACAAGATCTAAAACAATATTGCTTTATACATAGCAACAACAAACTACCTTTCTAATGCATCAATCAAGGAACAAATTTTTTCTAGTTCTATATTCTCACATGTTCACATGTAACACCCTTGTCATTCTCACACCCCATGCACTCAGTTGATATCTAAAACATATGTAACACAACAAAGAATACACAAGCATTACCGTTTACAGTTGTTCACCATTGACACACTACAAGGTATTGGGACTACTCCATACCACTAGCCTTAGCATATTGTGCTTCTCAAGACACTTTTCAATGTTGTTTCCCTTCCTTAATCTGTCACTTTAACATGATTTGATACCCATTGTTTTGGGTGGGACTTTTCAATGATGTAAATGAATAAATACTTGAGAGAAAATTTATTAATAACTAGTAAAGTAGCTCAAATAGAACTGAATCACATGGTTATTGATTTATCCACAAAAACTAAGTAACTGGTAAAGTAGCTCAAACAAAACTGAATCAAGTATCAACTGAATCTTTCATGTCTAAAATCTATCATCTATCTCTTTCTCTATTGCATGTAGTAGCTCTACCATTCCCCTTTGTGTAAGAAAATAAGCGAAATAGAAACACATTATAAAATTTGTCAAATAAATTTCATTGGCCAACTAAGTATGTCAAATTGAGATGCAATATATGCAATACCAACTTTCCTTTTTAAAGCATGTATGTTTTGTATTGCTAATATATTGCATACTAAAAAGCTTGATGCAAAAGCATCCAGTGGTGTGAGGGAAATCCTACATCACCCAAAAAAAAGAAATATTTTAATTTTTTGTTGGTTGTTTCTTAGATGTTTTTGCATTTTTGGATACCCCTTTAGCTATTAAAATATTCAAAGCCAAATTTGAGGCCCTTAGAGGCCTTGGATGGGCCCGAAAATTTGCGAAAACCCCAAACTATTGGCTATAGGCCTTACTTTGTGCACATTTTCTTTTTGAGAGCTTTCCGAAAAGATATTATCATTGAAAATCCGACGGTCGGATTAAAAGTTATGGCTTCTAGAAGTTGGTGCATTTTTAGAAATGTGCTAATTTTCAAATGTGAATTAAAATGTGAATTTCAAATTGTAATTTGGGCGCCAAACTGCCAAAACTCAAATTTGAATGTTGTTTTGGCTCCTAGAAGATCTTCCACTACCCTCATCCTTTTTACTTGCTATTTGGTGCCAAAAGGAGGTCAAAGCGGAAGGGGTAGTGGAAGATCTTCTAGAAGCCGAAATGAGGATGAAAGGAAAAATGAAGATGTGGGTACTAGTTGAAGCTAGAAGAATGATAACTTCTACCGCCCTCATGATCAAAACAATGGTGATCAAAGAGGTAGAGGACGGGGAAGATCTGGGCAGGACTCGGAAGAGGTGGTTTTAGAGGAACTTGTTTCCACTGTGGTGAAGAAGGGCATCAAGCCTATGAATGTCCACAACACCAAGGAAGGATAGATAGAAGGCCAGAAGGTCATGGAAGGGTTGCACATGTAGATGAGGAGGCTCAATCTAAGCATTCAGATGATGCAGAAAGAGGAGAAGCCCTAGTGGTTAGAAGAGCCCTAGTGACTAAAGAGAAGGAACCAGAACAGAGGAAGAATCTATTTCACACATGGTGCAAGTGTGAAGAAAAATGTTGTGATGTCATTATTGACAGTGGGAGCACCAATAATCTAGTGTCAGAAGAGATGGTTATGAAGTTGAAGCTGAAAAGGGAAAGGCATCCACATCCATATCGGATTGCCTAGTTGCAAAAAGACCACAAAGTTCTGGTCAATGAGCAGTGCCTGGTGAAGTTCAAGATCAGAAGCTATCGTGATGAGGTACTCTGTGATATCATCCCCATGGATGTGTGTCACATGTTGTTGGGGAGGTCGTGGCAGTTCGATAGGCGTGTTGTACATGATGGCCATGCAAACACTTATTCCTTAATGAAGGATGGAGTCCGCCATAAGTTGAAACCCCTGAAGAAGGATGAAGAAAAGGTATGAAATAGTGCTAGAATTTTTTTGTTGATGGAAGGAAATTTTTAGAAGGCATGAAGCATGAGCGTATGTGTTATGCATTGATTCCTAAAATGGATAAGAAAGATAATGAGAAAGTGCCAGTAGAAGTTTCTGGACTATTGGATGAGTTTCAGGAGATTATTTTTGATAACGCACCTGAGGGTTTACCACTAGTGAGGAAGATCAGTCATCAGATTGACTTGATCCCTGGAGCCAGTTTTCCAAATAAGGCAGCTCACAGAATGACTCCTGCAGAAAATGAGGAGTTGAACAGACAAGTTCAGGAATTGTTGAGAAAGGGTTTGATTCAAGAGAGTTTGAGCCCATGTACAATTTACCTGTAGTACTAGCACCGAAGAAGGATGGGGAGTGGAGGATGTGTACAAACTCTCGGGCCATAAATAAGATAACAATCAAGTAAAAATTTCCTCTGCCAAGGATGGATGACCTGATGGACTATTTGAGTGGAGTACAATACTTCACAAAGATTGATCAGAAGAGCAGATATCACCAGGTTCAGATTCAAGAGGGTGATGAATGGAAGACTTCCTTCAAGACCAAGGAGGGCATGTACGAGTGGTTATTCATGCCCTTTGGGCTAACCAATGTACTGAGCACATTCATGTGGCTCATGAACGAGGTATTGAAAGAGTTTCTAGGGAATTTTGTTATTGTGTACTTAGATGATATTTTAATATTCAGTAAGCCCCTAGGTGAGCATTTGATGCATAATCATAGAGTCTTTGAAAAGTTGAGAGAAGAGAAATTGTTTATTAATCTAAAGAAGTGTAGTTTTGTGAAGGAGTTAGTGTACTTGGGGTTTGTTGTCTCGGTAGAAGGTCTCAAGATGGACCCAAAGAAGGTGAAGGCTATTCTGGAATGACCTACCCCAAGAACTGCTACTGAGGTGAGATATTTTCATGGTTTGGCCAGCTTTTACAGAAAGTTCATTAGAAACTTCAATAGTATTTGTGCACCCCTAACTGAAACAATGAGAGGGGATAGAAAAGAGTTCAAGTGGAGCACTGGAGTAGCAAAGAGTTTTGATCTATTGAAGCAGAAGGTGACAGAGCAACTAGTTTTAGCCCTCCCATATTTCAATAAGGTGTTTCAGGTGGATTGTGATGCTAGTGGTTATGCCATTGGAGTAGTGATGAGTCAAGAAGGTAAGCCCATTACCTATTTTAGTGAAAATTTAAATGATGCAAAGAGAAAGTACTCTATATATGATCAGGAATTTTATGCAATAGTTCAAGCATTAAAGAAATGGAGACATTATCTGTTGCTGAAGGAATTTGTTTTATATACTAATCATCAAGCATTACAATACCTGAGTAGTTAGGGAAAATTAAATCAGAGGCATATGAAATGGGTAGAATTTTTGCAGAGTTATACCTTTGTTTTAAAGCATAGGAGTGGCAATTCGAATAGGGTTATAGATTCCTTAAGTAGGAGGCAAACATTGTTGACATAAATGCAGATTGAAGTGGTTGGGTTCAATGAACTCAAGACATTGTACCCTGAAGATCCCGATTTTGCAGAGGCTTGGAAATCTTGCAAGGAGCCTATTACAGTTGACAGGACGAAGTGGTTGGATTTCATAATCCAGGATGGAATGTTGTTTAAGGGAAGCCAATTGTGTATTCTGAGGAGTTCCATGAGGGAGAACCTGATAAAGGAGAAGCACAGTGGAAGAATGGCAAGACATTTTGGTCGGGATAAGACCATTTCCATTATCAGTGAACATTATTATTGGCCTCAGTTATCACAGGATGTGAAGAAGTTTGTGTAGAGTTGCAGGGTATGTCAGATGGCTAAAGGAGTGAGCCAGAATACTGGGTTGTATTAGCCCTTACCTATACTAGAGAGGCCATGGGAGGATATAAGTATGGACTTTGTTCTTAGTTTTCCAAGGACACAAAGAGTGAATGATACAGTATTTGTGGTAGTTGATAGGTTTTTGAAGATGGCACATTTCATCCCATTCCAGAAGACCCATGATGCAGTCCACATTGCTGACTTGTTCTTCAGAGAGGTGGTGAGGCTACATGGTTTGCCAAAGAGTATAGTCTTAGATCGTGACACAAAATTTGTTGGGTACTTTTGGAGGACCTTGTGGAAGAAGTTGAAAATAGAGTTGAAGTTCAATTCTGCACACCATCCACAAATTGATGGGCAAAGTAAAGTTGTGAATAGAAGTCCGAGTAATCTACTGAGATGCTTGGTAGGAGATAAACCCAAGGGATGGGACTTGATCTTGCCCTAGGTAGAATTTTCTTACAACGATTCTATCAACAAAAGCACTGATAGATCACCATTTCAGATTGTGTATGGAGGCAGTCCTAGGACTACTCCAGAATTGAGAAAGATGGACCAAGAGAAGAAGACAAGTGTTGAAGCTGAAGACTTTGTAGAGCACATCAAGAATATACATGAGAAGGTAAGAGGACATATTAACAAGATGAATATGTAGTATAAGACTGAGGCAAATCAGAAGAGGAGGTAAAAGGAGTTTCAAATTGGTGATGAAGTGATGGTCCACTTGAGGAAATAAAGGTTTCTAGTGGGGACCTATAACAAGTTGAAGATGAAGAAGTTTGGTCCCTGTAAAATTTTGAAGAGGCATGATTCAAGGAACACATATGAGGTAGAGTTTCCGGATGGAGTCAACATTTCCCCTGTGTTCAACATTGTAGATTTGATAGAGTATCATGAAGGTGGCATAGAGAATGGTCCAGTAATAGAATAGTGTAACATTCCCGCACCTACTTCAGAGAAGGAGGCAATTGAAGCAATCCTGGATAGTCATGTGGGAAGGAGTACCAGAAACAGGTAGTTGAAGAATATTTGGTGAAGTGGAGAGGAAGGCCTGTGGAAGATTCATCCTGGTTGTCTAAGGTAGAGGTTGACTTTTTGGGTTTTACTCAACCATCTAAGATGTGATGGGGTCACTTCTCAAATTACCCTGGGTGTCTGATGTAGGAGCATCCAGTGGTGTGAGGGAAATCCTACATCACCCCCAAAAAAGAAAGATTTTAATTTTCTGTTGATTGTTTCTTAGATGTTTTTGCATTTCTGGATACCCCTTTAGCTATTAAAATATTCAAAGCCAAATTTGAGGCCCTTAGAGTCCCCGGATGGCCCCAAAAATTTGCAAAAATCCCAAACTATTGGCTAGAGGCCCTACTTTGTGCCACATTGTCTTTTCAAGAGCTTTCCAAAAAGGTATTATCAATTAAAATCCGACTGTCAGATTAAAAGTTATGGCTTCCGGAAGTTGGTGCATTTTTAGAAATTTGCTAATTTTCAAATGTGAATTAAAATGTGAATTTCAAAATTGTAATTTGGGTGCCAAACCACCAAAACTCAAATTTGAATGTTTTTTTGGCTCCAAATTGGAAACGAGCTCTATTTATGGGCAAGATTTCTAATTTTTGGTAGCTTTTTGGGGAAAAGAGTTTGTGTTGCGAAAGGGGGTCTTTTGTAATTTTCTGTAATTTCTGTAATTGGCATGTATTGAAGAGCTTGAGGATTTGTGATCCTCTACATGTAAGAAATTCCATTCTAAATAGTAATAAAATTTCTCTAATTGTTGGCATCATTTTCTGTGTCTCGGGTTTGCTCCCTCGTCAAAACTACAACACTGAGCTTTTATCCATTTAAATAGAAACATAAGAAGATAAAGTATTGTCTAGCATATAAAGGAAAAAGATGTTGACTACAAAATAAAAGCAACAAAAATTTTAATTCATAGAACATATGATATTGTGATATAAACGAAAGAGCCAATAACAAAAGCATAACAAAAGTGCTAGATTTTCCACCAAAATGATAGATACTGAACCAAAACAGAACAATGCAATGAGTTTTTGCAAACATCTAGTAATTAGATCCAAATTTTATAGGCTTTGTTGTTAGGCTAGTGCCTATCAAAGCAATCTAGCCACAATTAATGCATTGTAAGCCTCTTCAACGAACAAAATCTAAAACAGTATTACTTTAAATGTAGCAACAATAGACTACCATTCTAATGCATCAATCAAGGGTTAAATTTGTTCTAAGTGTATATTCTCACATGTTCACATGTAAAACCCTTGCCATTCTCACCACCCATGCACTCAGTTGATATCTACAACGTATGCAACACAACAAAGAATACACAAGCATTACCATTTACAGTTGTTCACCATTGACACACTACAAGGTATTGGGATTGCACCATACCACTAGCCTTAGCATATTGTGTTTCTCAAGGCACTTTCCAATGTTGTTTCCCTTTCTTAATCCATCACTTTAATGGTTTGATACCAATTTTTTTTTGTAGGACTTCTCAATAATGTAAATGGATAAGTACTTGAAAAAAAATTAATTAATATTTAAACCTTTAGTCTAGGTATACCAATAGCAAAATAGATAAATAATGCTTTTCAAACATAAAAAATATGTTCATAAATTCCTAGTATATAATTCTCCCCTATTTTCCTAATTTACTAAAACTAAAATCAATAGTTACAGACCTCTTGCAAGACAATCAAATTTCAATTGGTTAAGCAAGTATTACAAATGAAAGCTAAAATTAATAATTAAATGTAAATTGTGTCAACTTTACTGCCATCATGCACTTCATGTGCATGGCATTTTGCTCAAAGGAAAGTTACTATTGTGATCAAAGTAGGTCACTATTGCAATTGTATAATGTACATTGAAAATGGTAGGCTTGTCGATCAATATATAGCTAATGCATTAAATGTCAATAGGTCTACTACTCATTTTTGTTTAAGTAAATTAGAAAAATAGGACTTTATGTATTTTCACAATATTTAATAGCTAACAGAGTCTACTGAGCCATAATAATTAATTTACAAATTATTCTTCACAATATTTGCAAATCATAGCCCACATAACATAACAATTGTGCTATGATTGACATACTATTTAATGCATTAACCATGCATTTATTGCTCTACAATCTATTACAGTTACCTGCAAATTTTATCATCTAATTCTATTTTTCTACTTTGCTTACAAGAAAATGAATACTAGGGGAACATGACAGAATTTGGGAAAAAATAGACCAACGTGATAAATTTTTGCGAACACTCAGACATTAGATACAAATTTTGCAAACTTTGTTGATAGGCTAGTACCTACTCAAGTAATGAATACATAGTCAATGCATAGAATGCCTCCACAGTAAACAAGACCTTGCTAAAAGTATTTAGTTGTAGAAAGCTATCAAGAATAACACGCATTGAACACAACAACAGTAAGCCAAAAACAAACAAACTTCTCAACAACAATAAACAAACAAAAATAAGAACAAACAAAACCTAGCAATTGCCTGAGATTACATGAATTAACTATGCATTCACTGCTTGTGTACCCACCAGCTCTCCAACACATTTTGCAAAGCTTGCATTTAATGCATTAATCATGCATTCATAAAGAACATGGAAAAGAGGAACCTAGAGTTGAAAACACAATCTTTTCAACAAACAATAAAAAAACAAGAAGTATCACAAATAAAACCCAACACTCTATTAAGATTCCATGAATTAACTATGCATTCACTACTTCCATACCCACCAACTCTCCAACGCACCTCACACAATTTGCATTTAATGGATCAAACATGCATTCACTGCTTTAGTACCCATTAGCCCACCACCAAAGCCCCCACAATTTGTATCTTGATTAAATATTTTCTAGGATACACAATCTCCTCCTATTTTCCTAATTTACTTAAAAAATAAAATGTTCTTAAATCCCAACTATAGAAAAAACACAACAATATTTTAAATAATGCAATTTGACTAGCGAAGCAACTATTTCAAAATAAAATTCAACGATTGCAATAGCAACTTGCTTTTGGAAAAAAAATAGCTTCATGTTTATGAATTACATGGCATTTCATTCACTATGCTCATTTGTCAGAATGATACAAGAATCTGACCTTCCAATTCCTTGTTCAACAACCAACTATCTATACCCATTTGTCTCCCTAGCCCTTCTAACAACAACTAGTACTTCTAGGTTACAAGTATCATAAACAAACAAACAAACCTCTTACCAGTAGTCCATTGTTCCTAGGATTAAGAACATAGAAAGTTAAAAACACACAAGCTTTTCAACAAACAATAAACAAATGAGAAAGAAGTTTAATAACAACAAGCAACTATTTCAAACACAAATTCAAAAAATGCAATTGTAAACCACCCTATCGACATAATCTAACAATTGCAATAGTGACCTGCAACAAAAAAAGGTTTCATGTTTATGAATTACATGGCATGCCATTCACTATGCTCATCTGTCTATTAAGTAATTTAGCTTTCTAAACCAAGCTTCTCCTTTATTGTTCACAACTCTTCCAAAGTATAAATTTTATGCACATTGGAAGACTTAAAAATTCATTGGAAACAAAGGGAAAGAATGATACAAGAATCTAACCTTCCAGTTCCTTATTCAATAGCCAAGTATATCTCTGCTCATATAGACGCCTGCCTCCAACTCCAATTGCATCCTATTACAAGGAAAAATTAAACAAATGAGCACAGTCCATGGCAAATAATACGCTATTCATAAACCTAAACCATAGAAACAACAATTAAATTTGTAAAAACATAGACCAACATGATAATTTTTTGCAAAAATTCCCCATTAGTCCTTGTAATAGCAACCAACCATCATAAACATAAAGACAAGCCACTCACCAATAGTGCACTACCACAGAATAACAAACATGCAAGAACAAAACTCAAAGCTAAAAACACACAAGCTTTTCAACAAACAACAAGAAAACAAGAATAGGCACAAATAAAACCTAGTAATCACCAAAAATTTCATAAATTAACTATGCATTCACTACTTTTGTACCCACCAACCCTCCAACACATCTCACACAATTTTCTTTCTAAGATTTTCTCATAGGCTAGTACCCACTCAAGTAATAAATACATAATTAATACATTCACTACCCCCACAATCCACAAGACCTTCCTCAAAGCATATGTAATCTATTGTACCCACTTGCCCCATTAGCCCTTGTAACAACAAGCAATCCTTTTAGTTATCAAGTATCATAAACACACAGCCAATCCATTCACCACTAGTGCACTTTTATATAATAACGAACATGTAAAAGCACAACCAAGAGCTAAAAAACCCACAAGCTTTTAAACAGATGATAATAAGCACAAACAAAACCTAGCACTCACCTAATATTTCATCAATTAACTATGCATTCACTGCATGTGTACCAACCAGTCCCCCAACACATCTTGCACCCACGGTCCACAAGCCCTTGCTCAAACTGTTCAATTTCCCCTTGAACGCTTCTAGTTATCAAGTATCAAAAACAAACAGACAAGCCACTCACTAGTTGCACACTATTCCTTCAGCTCCTCCCTCATTCAAGAACTGAACAAAATGAATAATGTCAAAGACAATAGCCCACAACCAAAAACATGCTAGCTTCTCAACAAACAATAAGCACAAACAAGCACTTGCCTCATATTTCATGAATTAACTATGCATTCTCTGCTTGTGTATGCGCCAGCTGTCCAACACATATCACGAAGTTTTCATTTAATGCAATAAACATGAATTCATTGCTTTAGTACATGCCAGCTCGCCACCAAAACTCGCACTATATGCATCCCCTGACTAAATATTTTCCACAATAAATAATGTCCCCCTATCTTCCTAATTTACTTAAAGGGAAATGAAAAATCAACCTACTCAAACCAATAGAAAAAGAGATAAACCGTAATTTTCAAGCACAAAAAATATGTGCTTAAATCCTGACTATAGGAAAAAGTCAAAAATATTTTAAACAATACAATCTCATTGGCCAAGAGACTAATTAAAAAGAAATTGCAATGGATGCAATAGTAAACCTACCTATCGACATGAACTAATTATTAAATCAAAAAGAAAAAGTGTAAAATTACCTAGATCAAATCCAAGGTCATAAAACAAATGAACATTAAACAAAAATGACCTAAAATCATAAGATCGACCTAGAACATACTTAAATTAACTTTTTTAATTTTAAAAATAACTATAAATAGAAATCATTCCTTGTATTGAAGTTGATATGATATTTCAACCACTAATCACAATTCCTTGTATTTTGTTTTGCCTACGTGTTCCATCATTGTTTCCTTTTTAATGGATGACAACCTTTTTTAGTGTGAAAAGGTAAAAATGACGAATTATTAGTTCTTGTCGATAGGAAGGTTTACTATTGCAATCATTGTATTTACTTTTTAATTAAAGTCACTTGGGCAATGAGATTGTGTTGTTTAATTTTTTTTTCTTTTTCCTATAGTTGGGATTTACGCTCATATTTTTTGATCTTGAAAATAACGGTTTATCTCTTTTTCTATTGGTTTGAGTAGGTCGATTTTTCATTTTCCTTTAAGTAAATTAGGAAAAATTGGGGAAATTGTAAACATTATATATCATGGAAAATATTTAATCGGGGGATGCATATAGTGCGAGTTTTGTTGGTGGGCTAGTGTGTACAGAATTAGTGAATGCATGTTTAATGCATTAAATGCAAACTTCGCGATGTGTGTTGGATAGCTGGTGCGTATGCAAGCAAACAATGCATAGTTAATCCATGAAATATGAGGCAAGTGCATTTTTTGGATTATTGTTTGTTGAGAAGCTTGTGTCGTTTTGGTTGTGGGTTGTTGTTTGCAACGCTTGTGATTCTATGCAGTGCTTGAATGAGGGAGGAGCTGAAGGAACGGTGTGCAATTTTAGTGAGTGGTTCATTTATTTATTTTTTAATAAGTTTGATAAGTAGAAGCATTAGAGAAGAAATTGAATGGTTTGAGCAAGGTCTTCTGGGCTATGGGTACAAGATGTGTTGGGGAGCTGGTAGGTACATATGCAGTGAATGCATAGCTAATTGGTGAAATCTTAGGCAGGGGCTGGGTTTTGTTTGTACTTATTATCGTTTGTTTATCATTCGTTGAAAATCTTGTGGGTTTTTTAGCTGTTGGTTGCAGTTTTGCATGTTTATTATTTTGTAAAAGTGTAATGGTCGTCAATGGCTTCGCTGTGTGTTTATGATACTTGATAACTAGAAGTATTGCTTGTTGTTACAAGGGCTAATAGGGCAAGTGGGTACATTAAATTACATGTTCTTTGAGCAAGGTCTTGTGGACTGTGGGAGCACTGAATGCATTAATTATGTGTTTATTGCTTGAGTGGCTAGTAGGCTATCAACAAAGCTCGGAAAGAAAACTGTGCAAAATGTGGAGGGTTGGTGGGTACAAAAGTAGTGAATGCATAGTTAATTCATGAAATGTGAAGTGAGAGTTGCGTTTTATTTGACATGCTTATTCTTGTTTGTCTTTTGTTTGTTAAAAATTGTGTGTTTTTAACTTTTAGTTTCATTCTTCGACATTTGTGGAATGCTTGGAAAAATTTATAATGTTGGTCTATTTTTTGAAATATTTATTATTGTTTGTTTATCATTCATTGAAAAACTTGTGGGTTTTTTAGTTTTTGGGTGCAATTTTTCATGTTCGTTATTTTGTAAAAGTGTAGTGGCCATCAATGGCTTCACTGTGTGTTTATGATACTTGATAAGGAGAAGTATTAGTTGTTGTTACGAGGGCTAATGGGGCAAGTGGGTACATTAAATTACATGTGCTTTGAGCAAGTTCTTGTGTACATTAAATTACATTTTCTTTGAGCAAGGTCTTGTGTACATTAAATTACATGTGATTAGAGCAAGTTCTTGTGGACTGTGGGGGCAGTGAATGCGTTAATTATGTGTTTATTGTTTGAGTGGCTAGTAGGCTATCAACAAAGCTCAGAAAGAAAATTTTGTGAGATGTGTTGGAGGGATGGTGGGTACATAAGCAGTGAATGCACAGTTAATTCATGAAATGTGAGGCGAGAGTTGGGTTTTATTTGTGCTTATTCTTGTTTGTTTATTGTTTGTTAAAAAAATTGTTTTTTTAACTTTTAGTTATGTTCTTCGATGTTTGTGGAATGCTTGGAAAAAATTCTAATGTTGGTCTATTTTTTTGAAATATTTATTATCGTTTGTTTATTGTCCGTTGAAAATCTTGTGGGGTTTTTAGCTGTTGGGTGTGGTTTTACATGTTTGTTATTCTGTAAAAGTGTAGTGGTCATCAATGGCTTCATTGTGTGTTTATGATACTTGATAAGTAGAAGTATTGCTTGTTGTTACAAGGGCTAATGGAGCAAGTGGGTACATTAAATTACATGTGCTTTGAGCAAGGTCTTGTGGACTATAGGGGTAGTGAATGTGTTAATTATGTGTTTATTGTTTGACTGGCTAGTATGCTATCAACAAAGCTCAAAATGCAAATTGTGAAAGATGTTTAGGAGGGATGGTGGGCATAGAAGCAATGAATGCATAGTTAATTCATGAAATGTGAGGTGAGAGGTGGGTTTTATTTGTGTTTATTCTTGTTTGTTAAAAAGATTGTGTTTTTTTGGCTTTTAGTTATGTTCTTCAATGTTTGTTATTCTGTGGTAGTGCACTATTGGTGAGTAGCTTGTTTCTCTGTTTATGATGCTTGGTTGTTGTTACAAGGGCTAACGGGGAATGCTTGAAAAAATTTATCATGTTGGTCTATTTTTTTGCAATAATATTATTGTTTTTGTGGTTGAGGTTTATGAATAGTGTACTATTTGTCATGGGTTGTGGTCATTTGTTTAATTTTTCCATGTAACAAGAATGATTACTTGCAATTGGAGTTGGAGGTAGAGTTGTATATGAGCACAAATATACTTGGCTATTGAATGAGGGGTTGGAAGGTTAGATTCTTGTATCATTCTTCCCCTTTGTTTCCAATGAATTTTAAGTCTTCCAATGTGCATAAAATTTATGCTTTGGAAGAGTTGTGAATGATAAAGGAGAAGCTTGGTTCAAGAATCTAACTTACTAAATAGACAGATGAGAATAGTGAATGGCATGTCATGTAATTCATAAACATGAAATTTGTTTTCATTGAAAAGCAGGTCACTATTGCAATTGTTAGTTTGTGTTGATAGGAATTTTTACAATTGCATTTGTTGAATTCGCTTTTCAAATAGTTGCTTGTTGTTCTTAAATTTCTTTCTTGTTTGTTTATTGTTTGTTGAAGAGCTTGTATGTTTTTAGATTTCTACACACTTAATGTTAGAAGGGCTGTAGGGACAAATGGGTACATATAGTTGGTTGTTGAACGGGGAGCTAGAAGGTCAGATTCTTGTATCATTGTTACAAATGAGCATAGTGAATGAAATGTCATGTAATTTGTAAACATGAAGCTATTTTTATGAAGAGAAGCAGGCCGCTATTGCAATTATAGAATTTTCTTTTGAATGAGTTGATTTGCTTGTCAAATTGCACTGTTTAGAATATTGTTGTCTTTTTTCTATAGTTGGGAGTTAAGGATATATTTTTGTTTAAGTAAATTAGGAAAATAGGACGATATTGTGTACCCTAGAAAATATTTAATCAGTGCATGCAAATTGCGGGTGCTTTGGTAGTGGGGTAATGGGTTCTAAAGTACTGAATGCATGTTTAATCCATTAAATGCAAATTTTACAAGGTGTGTTGAAGAGTTGGTGAGTATGGAAGTAGTCAATGCATAGTTAATTCATGGAATCTTAGGGGAGTGTTGGGTTTTTTTAGTGCTCATTATTGTTTGTTGAAAAGCTTGTGGGTTTTTAAACTCTTGGTTGTGCTTTTGCATGTTTGTTATTTTATATAAGTGCAGTGGCCATGAATGGTTTGGCTGTCTATTTATGATACTTGATAACTAGAAGTATTGCCTATTGTTAGAAGTGCTAATGGGGCAAGTGGGTACATTAAATTACATATGCTTTGAGCAAGGTCTTGTGAGTTGTGGGGAGAGTGAATGCATCAATTATGTGTTTATTACTTGAGTGGCTATTACCCTATAAGTAGTGAATGCATAGTTAATTCATGAAATGTGAGGAGAGTACCGGGTTTTGTTTGTACTTATTCTTGTCTATTTGTTGTTTGTTAAAAATCTTGTGTGTTTTAAGCATGATGCTTGGTTGTTTTTAGAAGGGATAATGGGAAATTCTTGGAAAAATTTATAATGTTTGTCTATTGTTTTACAAATTTTATTGTTGTTTTTGTGGTCTAGGTTTATGAATAGCATATTATTTGTCATGTGCCTCTAGTATTCATTTTCTTGTAAGCAAAGTAGAAAAAGTAGAAGTAGATGACAAATTTTGTAGATAACTATAATGCATTGTAGAGCAGTGAATGCATAGTTAATGCATTAAATACTATGTCAATAGTGGTACAATTGTTATGTTTCCTAAGCCTAGGGTTGCATTGCATAGTTATTATGTTATGTCAGCTATGATCTGCAAATATTGTAAAGAACATTTTGTAAATTAATTGTTATGGCTCAGTAGAGTTTGTTACCTATTAAATATTTGCAAAAATACAGAGTTCTATTCTGCTAATTTACTTAGACAAAAATGAGTAGTAGACTTGCTAGAATTTAATGCATTACTTATAGATTGATTGAAAAGCCTTCCATTTCCAATGTACACTATACAATTACAATAGTGGACTGCTTTGATCGCAGCAGTGACTTGCCTTTGAGCAAAATACCATGTACATGAAGTGCATGATGGTAGTAAATTCGATACAATTTGCATTCAATTATTAATTTTAGAATTTTTATTTGTAATACTTGCTTGGCCAATGAAATTTGATTGTCTTGCAATAGGTCTACTATTCATTCTGGGTTCAGTGAATTAGAAAAATATGGGAACATTATATACTTGGTATTTATGAACATATTTTTGGTGTTTGAAAAGTATTATTTATCTATTTTGCTAGTGGTATGGAGCAATCCCAGTACCTTGTACTATGTGAACTATGAACAACTATAAACGGTAATGCTCGTGTATGCTTTGTTGTGTTGTACACGTTGTGAATGTTAAATGAGTGCACAAATGGTGAGAATGACAACGGTGTTACATGTGAACATGTGAGAATATAGACTTGGAAAAAAATATTTCGTTGATTGATGCATTGGAATAGTAGTATTGTTATTGGGTAAACCCACAAAAGTGGTTTACAATTTGAGTGAGGAAGGAAAAGGTGCAAAAAATCACCCCATGCAAAAAAAAATGGTTTATGGGGTTCGAGCAAACCAAAAAAGGGTTTAAATGAACCCTCGTTCGAGCGAACCAATTAAATGCAAGGTCCCATCATTCATGCCAAAAAAACACAAAGAATTTAACAATTTTTGAAAGGGGGTTCGCTCAAACCCCCCCTAGTTTGTCTAAACCCCCCTTTTCCCACCTTCTCACCCTCTCGCACCAAAAAAGTCCATAATTTTGCACTTTGAAGCTTGGGTTGAGGATGAAAATGGAGAGACTTCACAGACCCAACTGGATGATGGTAGTCCTTGGAATGAGCTATCCAATGAATATAATTTTAATATGTTTTTGGTTTTATTATGTTTTTTTTTAGTTTTATTAAACAGGTTTTTCACTAAAAATCAAGCTCTTTGTTCTGCACATGTGGAAAAATAGTAGATTATAATTTTATTTTTTTAAATATGAGTGCACCAGATATTGAAGTCCTTGATCCAACAAAAAAAAATCATTTTGATACATCCAAAAACAGTTGCGTGTTATACGGTTCGCCTATGTCTAAATTGTAATTAGTTTGACTTCGAAACTTGATTAAAGAAAAAAAAATATTCAATAAAACACTATCAAACCAATTGGAAGCACTAGATATCATAGTTGCAAATATAAATTTGAAAAAAATAGAATTTTATCCTTCATGGAAAAAAAATTATACATTATACGGTGAGCGTCACTCCTTAAAAATGTTGTTTACTGAAAAAAAACTAGATTTTGAAGGAGATGGAAAAAGAAGTGCAATCTAATTCAAAAATTAAAAAAAAAATTGTATTTAGAATCAATAGACAAAACTTCAAAAATCACTAGTTTGCATCATCTTCAAATTCCTCACGGTTTAGCCGCTATAGGTGCTCGAAAGTGAAGATTTAGTTAGAAAAAATTATTTTAATGTCCAGTTTGGCCAAAAATTGTAAACCAGTATTGTGGGACCACTCTGCTATATAGAGCAATATTGTTTAAGATCTTCTCAACTATAGAGACTTACAATTCATTAACTGTGGCTTGATTGCTTTCATGGGAACTAGCCTAATAGCAAAGCCTGTGAAATTTGGATTTAATGACTAGATGTTTGTAAAAATCCATTGCGTTGTTATGTTTCACTTCAATATTGTTGGCAAAGCTGGCACAATTTGCATTTAGAAATTAAATATTTGCATCAATCTAGTCTTTTGTTTTTTGTTATGCTTTTGTTGTTGGCTCTTTCGTCTATATTACTATATGTCATGTTCTATGACTTAAAACTTTTTTTTGTTTTTTGTTTTACAGTTGACAATTTTTCCCTTTATATGCTAGGGAATACTTTATTTTCTTATGTTTTGGTTTAAATGGATTAAATTCTGGTGTTGTAGCTTTTTAGTATCCAATATATTAGCAATACAAAATATGCATGTTTCTAAAGGGAAAATTGCTATTGCATATATTGCATTTCAATTTGTCATACTTAGTTGGCCAATGAAATTTATTTGAAAATTTTTATAATGTGTTTCTATTTCGCTTATTTGGCTATACAAAGAGGAATGGCATGCAATAGAGAGAGATAGATGATATATTTGAGACATGAAACATTAAGTTGATACTTGATTGATTTTTGTTTGAGTTGCTTTACCAGTTGCTTAGTTTGTGTTGATAAATAAGTAAGCAATAGCATCCACTTTATAAAAAAAACATAGTGAATTATGCAGAGGGCATGTTTATTATTGCATTTACTAACTTTGCTTGTGAAATAGTTGCTTGATCAATGAAATTGAACTGTTTAAAATATTTTGGTCTTTTTCCTATAGTTGGGATTTAAGGACATATTTTCTGTGTTTGAAAATTATAATTTATCTCTTTTTCTATTCATTGGAGTAGGCTTACTATTCATTTTCCTTTGAGTAAACTAGAACAATAGGAAGACATTATATATTGTGTCAAGTATTTAATCAGTGCATGTAATATGTGCAAGACAACAAGACTAAAAAGTTTGTTGGAAAATGTGATATGTTGGTATTAATCAAAGGAACCACTTTTAAACATAAATGCTTGTGTATGCTTTCACATCGAACTGATCGCAGGACAAGGGTAGTTACTTAAGTGACTTTGTATAATTAATACAGTTGAAACAAGTTACTATTGCAATTGTTTAATTCACTTTTGAAAGAGTTTCTTTTCTAGTGAAATTGTATTGTTTAAAATACTTTGCTAGTAGGGTAATGTCTATGCAAGAAATGAATTCAAAGTAAATGCACTGTATGCTTGTACAAGGAACAATTCCTAGCTCAAAGATCTAAAAGAGTATGGCTTTATCTAGCAACAACGGACTATGAGATATTGGGATTGGTCCCTATCACTAGTACTACAGTGAAGCCTTTGATGCAATGCTCAGATTATAGAATTTGATTATAGAAATGTTTAATTTATGGAATTTGATTCATTGGCAAGGGTTGTATATGAGTAGCATGTCATATGTCATGGACTAAATCCATTTGTTTCATTATCCCTTGTAATATCAAGCAATAGTTTTGGTTAAAAAGTTACACATACAAATAGATAACATCAAGAGCTAAAAACATACAACCTTTTGAACAAGCAATAAACAAACAATAATTAGGTATGCATTTGCTATTTGCATGCTTTCCAGCTTTCAAAGATATGTTGGACATTTTGCATTTAATGGAAATAAAACAAGAAGTTTCTAGATTATAGAATTTGATTTATTTGCAAATGATATGTATCAATTGCATCAAACTTCATTTTGTGTGAGAAAGCTCATACATATTGGATCTAATTTTAAAATATTTATCAACATTTATTGTGTGCTTTAGTGTTCCATGTTTATGGATAGCATATTCTATGTCATGGACTATGCGAGCATTTGTCTATTTTGTAGCTATAGCAAGGACCATTGGTTGTAACCAAGGTGGGTGACAAATATTTATATCGCTAAAAATAGAATTGGTTCTTGAACAACAAGCTACAAGGTCAAATTCTTGTATCATTCTTTCAATTTCTTTGCAATGAAATTTAATTCTCTCAAGAATCTAGCTTTATAGATAGGCAGATGAGCATAGTAAATGACATGCCATATAACTCATAAACATGAAACTATTTTTTCTTGATAAGAATGTTGCTTTTGCAGACAAAAAGTTGTATAATTGTAATCATGGGATATGAAATTCATTGGCTAAATATTTGTGAAACATGTATTGCTTCTAAGATTGCAAGGAAGAAGAAACAAAGGAGCTATTTTGGTCTATAGAGAATGTAAGGAAATGCTATAAAATTTGTGGCATTTGTCATGACTTTAACATTCATGATATTTTTCAAGAAATTACAAGTCATGGTGTTTGCCATGAATTTAATAGCATTTTTTACTACATGCACTGGAGGGAAATAGTGTTTTGATGCTTGTGCCTCATATTTTTCACATGATGATTATGTTCATAACATGTTGCATTTATGTCTACTTCAACACGAGTGCTCCAAAAAATATGTTCATCACTCCCAACTATATAATGTTCACATGTTTTTCTAATTTTTGTTAGCTAAAATTAATAGTAGACTTGCTGCAAAAAAAATGAAATTAGATTGGCTAAGTAAATATTAGAAATGCAAATGAGAAAATTAAGAACTGAAGTATTGCCTATAGAAATAAAACCATGAGTATCTAGATTATATAATTTGATCTGTTTGCAAGTGTTATGTATCAATTGCATTGACCACATTTTGCGTGTGAAAGCTCATACAAATTTGACTTAATTATTAAATATTTGGAAAAAATTATTGTGTGCCTCTCTGTTTCATGCTTATGATTAGCATGTTATATGTCATGGACTATGCTCATTTTTCTAAATTGTAGTTGTAACAGGGACCATTGGTTTTAATCGAATTGGGAACCAAAGATTGTTATTGTTGCAAGAAGAACTAGTTATTGAACAACATGCTCTAAGGTCAGATTCTTGTATCATTTTCCTGCTTTCTTTGCAATGAAATGTAAATCTTGCAATGCATCTAAGTATTATGTATTGGAAGAGTTTTGAAAAATAAATGAGAATTCTTGTTCAATAATTTGATGTTCAAAATAGAAAGATAAGCACACTTAGTGACATGTTATGTGATTCATAAACATGAAACTATTTTCCCTTGATAGGCATGTTGCTTTTGCAAATAGAGATATGCATAATTGTAATCATGGGATATGGAGTCCATTGGTTAAATATTTGTGAAAAACTATGATGTGTTCTTAGTGTCCCAATTTTTTAAAACTAAAATCAATAATAGACCTAGTGTACTAATGATGCATTGACTACTATAGTGCGAAGGAGTCCATTGGAAAATTTCATGCAATTTGCATTAGTGATTAAATCTTAACATATATAATGTTTTGGTTTCCTAATTTACTTAATCATAAATGAATAGTATACAAGCTACAACTAATGGTGAAAGAAATAAATCATGGTTTCCAAACATGAAAAATATGTCCATGAACTCCAAGTACACAATGTTTCCATATTTTACTATTTTTCTAAGACTATGATTATTAATAGAGTTTCTGTAAAAAAATCAAATTTGATTAGGCAAGTGAATATTAATAATTCAAATGAGTAAATTAAACTAAATTGATCCCATTTTCAGCAGTAAAGCTCATACAGTTTGGATTTAATTCTTCAATATTTGGGGAAATTTATTGTGTGCTTTTTTGTTACATGTTTATCAATATCATTTTCTATGTCCTGTAGTGTGCTCATCTCTCTCAATTGCACCTATCATAGGAACCATCAGTTGCAATTGAAGTGTAGGACAAAGATCCATATTGCTGCTATTAGACTTGGTTCTTCAATAACAATCTACAAGGTCAAATTCTTGTATCATACTCCTGCTTTGTTTGCAGTGAAATTTAATTCTTCCAATTTCTGTGACAATTGTGAATTGGAAGAGTTGTGAACAATAAAGGAAAATTACCATTCAAGAACTTAACTTTCCATAGAAACAAATGGGCATAGTATATGACATGCCATGTAATTCATAAACATGAAACTATTTTTTGCTCTAAAGCATGTTACTTTTGCAATTAGAAATGTGCATAGTTGCAATCATGGGATATGCAATTTATTTGTTAAATATTTTCTAGTATTTATATGGTGTCTTGCTACTTTTCTATTTTTCTTAATCAAATATCAATAATAGACCTATTGCATTAATTATGCATTTATTGTTGTAGTGCCAAGCATCAAACTCACAAATCTTATGCTATTTGCATTTAGTGATTAAATGTTTGCCAAGATATATAGTATCCTATTCTCCTAAATTACTTAAACAATAATGTGTATTAGGACTAGTACAAGACAATTAAATTTGATTGGACAAGAAAATATTAGAATTCCAAATGAAAAAATTTAGAATTGAATGCATATTGTGTCACCTTTACTATTAGCATGCACACAATATGTTATTCATAAACATGAAACATATACTTGCTAACAATATCTCCAAAAAAAATGGAAGCTTTAGGCTCCTAAAAGACATTTTAAACAATATATTTTGAATCAACAAGAAACTATCTCAAAATAAAATTCAATGATTGCAATAGTAACTTGTTGCAACTGTATTCATTCTACAAAGTGACTTGAGTGCTAGCCCTTATCCTGCTATCAATAATTTTGTTCTATTGTAACTATAGGCATTGTTCGCTATTATTAAGCCCAATTGTACACATGGATACAATATCTATGACATATGAGATGAAGCAGTTGAAACCAAGCAACAATTTACTATTGCAATGGCTTCCTTTACAATTAATAAATAATAAACAATTTGTCTTTTTCCTACTCATTGGAGTGGGCCTATTGTTGATTTTTGTGAAAGTAAATCAGGGTATTAGGAGTGCATTATATTTTTGGAAAATATTCAATCACTGCATGCAAATTGTGCTAGCTTTTGTGGGAGGGTAGTAGCCAATGAACCAGTTAATGTGTGTTTGATGCGGTAAATGGTATTACTATGGGATCATAAACAATAGTGTTTAAAATGAAAATCATGCAAGATAAATTTTTACAGACATTTAGACATTAAATACAAATCCTGCAAGCTTTTCTAGTAGACAAAGAGCTATGAAAGAAACAAATAAATAGGTAATGCATTCAATGTTTAAATAGTCAACAAGACCTTGATCAAAGTTTTTCAGTTTTTCCTGTCTTGATTGTCAGTTGTTACAATTATTCTATTGGTTGGAATAGGCCTATTATTCATTTTTGTTAAACTAAATTACCAAAATAGGACACTATATATTTTGCAAATATTTGACCGCTAAATACAAATCATGCCACCTTGACAACATGATAATAGATACTAAAGCAATCAATACATATTAAATGCATTGAATGGTATGATAGACAGATTGAGAACAATAGTCTATTAAATTAAAATAACATAGGAAATGCATTAAACTTTTTAAGCATACAAACAACATCAACAAACTCGTTAAGAAACATGATATACTAGCATTAGTGATAGGAACAAATCCCAATTTCTTCTAGCCCGTTGCTACTAGATAAAGCAATATTTTTTTAAATCTTTGAGCAAGGTATTTTCCCTTGTTAAAGCATACAAGGCATTAACTCTGAATTCATTGCATGGATAGGCAATAGGCCGCTGTCAAAGTATTTCAAACAATACAATTTGATTGAACAACCAACTATTTCAAAAGTCAATTAAACAATTACAATAGTAACTCGTTGCAATTGTATTCATTGAAGAAATTTACCTAGGTGGCTGCACTTTGCACTTATCCTAGTTCTAGTACTTTTGTTTTGGTGTGACTATAAATTTTATTTTTTGTTATAAGGCCTAATTGTACAAATAGGTACAGTATATAATAAACAACATCAATGGGTTGCTATATTGTGCATTGCTAGAGCCAACCAACAAGTTACAATTGCAATGGTCTTATTTGCAATTGAATAATAAAAGACAATTATTTTGCTTCTCTATTGCTTATACTAGGCCTAATATTCATTCTTGTTGATGCAAAAGCATCCTTGGTTCTTGGCAATCTTGCATCAACTAAAAATATTTTCTTTTAGTTTTTGTTCTTATTATGTTCTTGCTCAATTCATGTTGGTGGATTTGTCATATTTGCTCAACAGACCCTGTGGATCTATGTTTACATCGTGGACATATTTATTTTCCTTATTCCAAGATTTGAGCATGATTGGATCTTTTTTCAGAAAGTTATCACTTCCAAATTTAGTGGTAGTTTCTTGAACCAACACCGGAATAATTTTCAAGCCTAATGGCTAGTTTGATCACTAGTGGATCACTCTTGTAGCTTGTGAATCTTGACGGTATGATTTTAATTGTTTTTTGGAGTGTCCCCAACCTTAATTATAGGTCCACACTTCATCATATGCATTCACCGAGGAGTAATTCAAATTTGAGACTGACCTATTCATGCAAATGTTACATTTTCTTTCATTGGAGATTGTAATGATCTTTGGCTAACACGAAAGACTCTAGATTTGCATATATGATATTTAAAGCTTGTAATAGATCATTAGGAAGGAATTGAATAATAAGTAGATAAGTTTTGGATTCAATTTTTAAGATATCAACTCGCATTGAGGAGCATATAGAAATTTTGTATTTTTGAACATGTATGTTGTAATAGGCATTGTGAGCCAAATCTGTAAGCCCAGATATTTTCAGCCAATTGTAACTAACATTTTTGTTAATGAGAATATTTGCATCTACATTTTCCTCCATATTATGTGTTGCTTTTGTTGTGTTACTCTTGATGTATGGTCTGAATTGTTCTCTTTGAGGACCATCCTACCGTGGTTACACCAGATTGGTATTAGAGTAAGATTTGACCTGTGAGAGATCGCCAAAACTCGTGGAGTCCTGTTGAAGATTTGTTGTTGGGTGGCAGACTGAGGATCCGACCTGCAACTACAAAGGACTTGTGTAAAGATGGTGGGAAGAAGAAATGTTAGAGGAAATGGAGCGTGTGGAAATGTAGACCCAACTTTAATGGAGATGTTGAGAGGAACTGTTGTTAGTTGTAGTTGAAACAGCCAAGAGGAGAGGTCGACTAGTTGATGATGTGAGTGATCTGAAGAGGTAGAAGTACAGGAAGAAAGAGGAAGAGAAGATCAACCTGGCTTAGATCAAGGAGAAGAGAGGTTCATAAGAGCCCTAACTAGAGAAAATACTAAGCCACATTTCAATCCACTGGATTATAGTGGTAAGTTGGATTCAGATGAATTGCTTGATTGGATAATAGAGATGGAAAAGTATTTTGATTTTGAAGGTACCACTGAAGATAAGAAGGTGAAATTTTCTTGTACAAAGTTGAAAGGGCATGCATCCCTTTAGTGGGAACATTTGCAGATAGATAGGCAAGGAAGAGGAAAGGAAAAGATAAAATCATGGGATCAAATGGTGAATAAGTTGAAGACAAAGTTTATACCTACAGACTATCAGATCAGTTTGTTTTGAAAAATTGCAAAATTTGAAGCAGAAGGAGTCAAGTGTGATAGAGTATACTGAAGATTTCTACAAGTTGAACATCAGATCTGGACATTCAGAGGATGAGATTGAGTAAGTAGCCAAATATGAGAATGGTTTGAGGTCATCTATACACCTGGGATGAGATTAGTTTGATTAAGTTGTATAGTGTGGAAGAGGCATATCAATGTGCCCTAAAAGCATAAGAGAAATTGAATAAAATACATAAGCAGAGATAGAGAGGAAGAGGTGGAAGATTTCAAAGAGGAATAATTTTTACTAGAGGAGGAGGAGGAACTTTTCTAGATCAGAATAAAGAAAAGTAATTCAGTAAGAATGATAATTCATACCATAGAGATGATGGAAATTCTTACCAAAGAGGAGGATATGGTGGTTACCGGAAGGAGGGTTATAGCAAAGATGATAGAGGATAGGAGAAAAGAGTATTCATGGGAATTTGTTTTAAGTGTGGTGGAGAAGGACATAGAGAATTTGAATGCAATCAAGGAGAGACAAGTAGAAAGACAGAGAACAACCTTTGTTGAAGAGGATCATGGTGAACCATTTAACAAACTGGAAGATGGAGAAGTGTTGGTGAATATAAGAGTATTGTGTCAAAGTGATATGGAACAAGAGTCGTTGCAAAGAAAGCATTTGTTTCAAACTAGATGCAAGGTAGTTTGTAAGTGTTGAAAAGTGATTGTTGATAGTGGAAGTTTTGTGAACCTAATTATGAAGAAATGGAGACCAAATTGAAGTTGGAAATATTGAAACACCCGAAGCCCTATCAAATAACATGGATTCAAGATGAGCATAAGATACTGGTAAGTGAACAATGTTTGATGAAATTGAAAATAGGAAATTATCATGATGAAGTTTTGTCTGATATCATGCCTATGGATGTATACAATGTTTTGTTGGGAAGGCCTTGGCAGTACAATAGATAGGCTATTCTTGATGGAAAGAAGAATACATATACTATTGTTGCTAATGGGATGAAGTAGACTTTGTTGCCATTGGAGGATGTTTCTAGATTTGAGGTTTGTATGAATGATAGAATTTGTTTGGTTGATGGAAGGAGATTTTTGGATGGATTGAGACATGAGAAAATGTGTTATACCTTGGTGCCTAAGAAGTATGAAGACTTGAAGCATATAGGAGAACAACCGAAGGAGATAAAGGAGTTGCTAATAGAGTATGAGGAGATTATTTCAGATAATGTACCTGATGGATTACCACCTATGAGAAGTATTAGTCATTGCAATGATCTGATTCCTAGAGCTAGTTTTCCTAATAAAGCAACACATTGGATGACACTGACAGAGAATGAGTTGAATAGACAAGTGCAAGATGTGTTGAGGAAGGGTTTTATTAGAGAAAACTTAAGTCCATGTGCAGTACTTGTTGTGCTAGCACCTAAGAAGGATGGAGAATGGAGGATGTGTATAGACTCTAAAGCCATAAACAAGATCACGATGAAGTATAGATTTCCTTTGCCCCAGATGGATGCCATTATGGATTGTTTGAGTGGAGCTAGATACTTTACAAAGATATATTTGAAGAGTGGATATCATCAAATCAAAATTAGAGAATGGTATGAGTGGAAGACAACATTCAAGACAAATGAAGGATTGTATGAGTGGTTGGTGATGTCTTTTGGACTAACAAATGCAATGAGTACTTTCATTAGGTTGATGAATGAGGTATTGAAGAGATTCTTGTGTAAGTTTGTGATTATTTATTTGGATGACATCTTAATTTTTATTAAGAGTAGAGAAGAAATTTTTTTGCATATAAGACAAGTTTTGTAGAGGTTGAGAGAAGAGAGTTGTTGATAAACATTAAGAAGTGTAGTTTCATGAAGGAAGAACTGGTATATCTAGGATTTGTGATATTCGTGGATGGATTGAAGATGGATCCTAAGTAGGTAAGATCAATTGTTGAGTTCCCTACAATAGATAGCATTAGAGAGGTAAGACCATTTCATGGATTGGCTAGTTTCTACCGGAAGTTCATTATGAATTTTAGTTCTATTTGCAGTCCTATGACATAAACAATGAGAGGAGATAAGAAGGATTTTAGGTGGACATATAGAGTAGATAAAATTTTTGAGTTGCTGAAGAAGAAGGTGATTGAGCAGCCTATGTTGGCTTTACTAGATTTCAATAAGGTATTTCAAGTAGACTGTGATGCAAGTGGAAATGCAATTGGAGCAGTATTGAGTCAAGAATGGAGACCTATAGCTAATTTCAATGAGAAATTGAATGATGCTAGGAGAAGATATTCAATGTATGATCAGGAGTTTTATGCCATAGTTCAAGCCTTGAAGAAGTGGAGACATTATTTGTTGCCTAAGGATTTTTTGTTGTATATGGATCATCAAGCGTTGCAATATTTGAATAGTCAAGGTAAGTTGAATCAAAGACACATGAGATGGATATAATTCTTGCTGAGCTATACTTTTGTTTTGAAACATAGGAGTGGAAATTCAAATAGAGTTATTGATTCTTTGAGTAGGAGAAGGAATTGACTGGCAGAGATGAGAGTGGAGGTAATAGGCTTTAATGAATTGAAGAACTTGTATTAGGAAGACCCGGATTTTGTAGAACCTTGGAGAGCTTGTAAACAACCAGTCTTGGGGGATAGGAGTCAGTGGTCAGATTATTTCATACAAGGGGATATGTTATTCAGAGGGAATCAATTGTGTATACCCCAGAGTTCAATGAGGGATTTAACTTAGTAAAGGAAAATCATAGTGGAGGATTGGCAAGACACTTTGGAGTTGATAAGACAACAACATTGGTAAGTGAGAATTTCTTTTGGACATAGATTCATAAGGATGTTGGGTATGTGTAGGATCATGGTGCGCCAAAAAGTGGCAATATTATGGGGGTATGTGGCTGACGACTTTTTTTTCACCCAAAATTAATGAAACGAAAAGAGTTTTTAGAGGAGATTCTCAGCTTTCCAAAAATATAAATTATGATTTAATTTTAATTTAATAAATAATTATTATTCATTTTCTATTAGAATTACGACTAAAGTTCTGATTGATAGGCTAACTGAAAAAAATCTATAACTTTCAAACGGTATCATATTTTTTGAATCCAAAACATGCGTCACATTCTATGCTTCACATACTATAGGATTTAAAAAAAGAAAATTAAATTTCATGAATTTTTGACCAAGTTAAGGTGGTCACACGGATGAGTTTTATATTTTCTAAAAGTTGTAATAAAAATTCATAATTAATTATTTACTTGGAAAAAATTACAAAAAAATATGCATCACATCGGACATGAGTCCTCTACTTATATATAAAAACAAAAAAATATTATCATTTTATTATGGTTAGGGTGGTCAGACAGACACCTACTTCTTATTTTTTCCTCGAAATTTAAGTACTCTGCATTGAAATTTCAAATTTTCACCAAATAGATTTTATTTATTTTTAAATAAACCTAGTATTTTAGAAACTAATTTTAAATTTCTACAAATTCTATTCTTACATATTTTTGAAATAATATAGATAACTTATTCAAATATTTACGTAAAGTTTCCTAACACTGATTTTTCTGAATTTTTTGCCACTTAAGGGCCTGTTTTTTGCACGATGATCCTGCACATACCCTGTTAGGAAATTTGTGCAGAGTTTCAGAGTTTGTCATGTTACAAAAGGGAGTAGTTAGAATGTTGGATTTTATAAGCCTTTGACAGTTCCAAAGAGACCTTGGGAGGATATCAACATGGATTTCATACTTTGTTTGTCAAGGACACAAAGAGGTAATGATTCTATATTTGTGGTGGTGGACAGATTTTATAAAATGGCACATTTCATACCTTGTAAGAAGAAACAAATGTAGTACATGTAGCTGATTTATTTTTCAAAGAAGTGGTTAGATTGCATGGATTACCTAGGAGTATTGTTTCAGACAGAGAGATACAAAGTTTGTTGGTTACTTTTGGAGGACACTTCGGAAGAAGTTAAAGATAGATTTGAAGTTTAGTTCTACTTTTCACCCATAGCCTGATGGAAAGACAAAGGTAGTAAATATAAGTTTGGGGAATTTTCTGAGATGCTTGGTTGGAGAGAAGACAAAAAGTTGGAATTTAGTTCTTTCACAAGCAGAGTTTGCTTACAATAATTCAGTGAACTGGAGTACCAGAAAGACACCTTTTGAGATTGTTACTGGAGTTCATCCTAGAGGTATATTAGAGTTAAGAGACATTAGTATGGAAGATAAAATGAGTGCAGAAGCATAGGAATTTGTAGAACATATTAAGAAAGTCCATACTCAAGTGAAGGAGCAATTGGAAGATATGAACTAGAAGTATAAGGAGAAAGCAGATGAAAATAGGAGACATAAGGAGTTAGAAGTTGGAATGAAGTGATGGTGTATTTGAGGAAGGAAATATTTCTAGTTGGAACATACAATAAGCTCAAGATGAGGAAGTTTGGACCCTATAAGATTTTGAAGAAATTTGATTTAGGAAATGCATATGAAGTGGAGTTATTGGATGACATGGGTATATTACCTATAATCAACATTGCAGATCTACATTCGTACCATGAAGCATAATTCAGTGAAGGTAGTAAAGAAAAATTAGAGAATCAATTTCCTAAACAATAGTCAGATGGGATTGAAGAGATTCTGGATATCCAAGATGGGAGGAAAACTCATGGAAAACAGTACAAAGAATATCTTGTAAAGTGGAAAGGTAGACTAGTGGAGGATTCTTCTTGGATTTCTTAGGCTGAGTTAGACTATCTTTGTTTTCCTTTAGCCCCAACAATGTGAGGGACTCACTTTTCAATAGCCCCAGATTTCTAATGCAGGAGCATCCTTGGTTCTTGGAAATCTTGCATCAACCAAAAATATTTTCTTTCAATTTTTGTTCTTCTTCTGTTCTTGCTCAGTTCATGTTGGTGGATTCATCATATTTTCTCACCAAACCCTGTGGATCTATGTTTACATCGTGGAAATGCTCATTTTCCTTATTCCAAGATTTGAGCATGATTGGATTTTTTTCTATAAAGTTATCACTTCTGGATTTAGTGGCAATTTCTTGAACTGGCACCAGAAAATTATTCAAGACTAACAACTAGTTTGATCGTTGGTGGATCATTCTCGTAGCTTCTAGATCTTGACGGTGTGATTTTAATTGTTCTATGGAGTATCCTCGACCTTATTTATAGGTCCACACTTCATCCTATGCATTCACCGAGGGGTAATTCAAATTTGAGACTGAACTATTCAGGCACACCTTATATTTTCTTTCATTGGAGATTGTAATGATTTTTGGCTAACACGAAAGATTCTAGATTTGTAGATATGATATAAATCTTGTAATAGATCATTAGGAAGGCAGTGAATAATAAATAGACAAGTTTTGGATTCAATTTGTAAGATCTCAACTCGCATTGAGGAGCATATAGGAATGTTGTATTTTTTAACATGTTGTAACAAGCCTATGAGCCAGATCTGTAAGCCCAGATGTTGTCGGCCAATTGTAACTAAGATTTCTGGTAATGAGAATATTTGCATCTGCATTTTCCTCCATATTTTTTGTTGCTTTCATTGTGTTACTCTTGTTTCACGGTCTGAATTGTTCTCTTTGAGGACCCTCCTACTGTGGATGCACCACTTGTTAAAGAAAATTGCAAAAATAGAAGAAAATTGTATATTTTGCAAATAGTTAATGTGCAAATGCAATTTGTGCAACCTTCAGGAACAAGATAGTAGATGCTGAAATAGGAAATGCATGTTTAATGCATTAGATAGTATGGTTCACACATCAGAAACAATATGACCTTTTGAATGCAAATTGTGCAAGATATTGTGTCATTCATAAACATGAAACAGAGAAGCACATGTTAAAATATGCATAAAAGAAAAAAAGAGAAATGCAATCAATTTTTTGCAAATATTGGGACTTTAAATGCAAATTTCCCAAGTGTTGCTACTAGGATCATGGTTACTGAGGTAATTAATACATAGTGAATGCATAGAATTCCTCCACAATAGTCAACACTTTTCTTATAGCATTCACATGTTCCATTGATAATTGTTGTTTGTTACAATACTCACCTACCTCTTGGCTTCAACTATTGCATGTTCATGCATTACATAGAATATGCCATGTACTATACCCATTTGTTTCCCTGGCCTTTGTAATAGCAACCAGCATACTTGAAAATTATAGTTTACCTATTTTTCTATTAGTTTGAGTAGGTTGATTTTTCATTTTCCTTTAAGAAACTTAGCAAGATAGGTGCACATTATATATCGTGGGAAATATTTAATCGAGGGATGCATGTTGTGTGATTTTTGGTGGTGGGTTAGTGAGTAGTGAAACACAGAATGCATGTTTAATGCACTAAATGCAAACTTCACAGTATGTGTTCAATAGCTAGCACAAACAAAAGTAGACAATGCATAGTTAATTAATGGAATATGAGACAAGTGTTGGTTTTTTCTTATTGTTTGTTTATTGTTTGTTCAAAATATTGTGTGTTTTGGGCTATGGGTTGTTTTCTTCAAAGTTTGTCATTTTGCACAATGCTTGAACAAGGCGAGAGCCATATAAACGGTGTGCAGTTGCTGAGTGGATCATCTATTTATTTTTGATACTTGATAGCTAGAAGCGTTAGAGGGAAAATGTACGGTATGACCAAGGTCTTTTTGACTGTTGGTGTCAAATGTGTTGGAGGGCTGGTCAGTTTGTATGCAAAGAATGGATAGTTAATTCATAAATTCTTGTATGAATGTTGGGTTTTGTTTATGCTTATTTCTCATTTACAGTCTATTGTTTGTTTGAAAGCTTGTAGGTTTTTAAGCTCTTCATTGCACTTTTGCATGTTTGTTCTTATGCAAAAGTGCATTGTTGTTAATTCGCTTGAAGTATCATAAATAGACACACAAACTACTTACCATCAGTGTGTTGTTCCTAGAATAAAGCTTTAGAATAAACAATGAACAAACAAGAATTAGCACAAATTAAGGGCAACAAACAACTAAGATCTCATGAATTAACTTTGCATTTAATTCTTGTGTATTCACCACCTCTCAAACACAGTTGACATAAATTGCATTGAATGGATTAAATATGTATTCAATGGTTGACAATTAAATATTTCCCAGAATATATAGTGTACGCTTAGTTTGCTAATTTATCTAAACAAAAATGAATAATAGACCTATTCCAACCAACATAATAAGCAACTATTTCAAAATAAAATTCAACAAATACAAATGTAAGCTTGTCTATTGAAAAAAACTAATAATTGCAATAGTGAAACATGAACCATAGAAACAATAATAAAATTTGCAAAAAAGTGGGCCAATGTCATAAATTTTGCAAAGATTTAGACATCAAATAGAAAAATTCCATGCTTTTTTGATAGGATATTGGCTACCCATGTGGTAAACATATAATTAATTCATTGAATGCCTCCACAGTCACCAAGATCTTGCTCAAAGCATATGTCATTTACTATACCCACTTGCCTTATTAGGTTTTGCAAGAAGAAGCAATATTACTAGTTATCAAGTATCACAAACACATAAACAGACAAGTCACTAGAAAAGCTTAAGAGTAAGTTGCTCTTGTATTAGTCACAATTGCAATTTATAGATAATAAATAACTTATTTTTTTCTATTGGTTGGAGTAGGTCCACTATTCGTTTTTGTTAAAGAAAATTACAAAATTAGGAGAACATTATATTTTTTTCAAATATTTAATCACTAAATGCAAATTGTATCACCTTTGCAGGCTGAGTGGTACATGTTGAAGAAGTCAACACATGTTTAATGCATTAAATAGTATGACTGGTGTTTGAGAAACAATAGTCCACTAAATGCACACCAATCAGTTTTATTTGTGCTAATTTTTATGTGTTTATTTTGTGTTTAAAAACTTGTGTGTTTTTAGCTTTCCATTCCCCTATTCCATGTTTGATAGGTCTGTCAGGCCTTGCAATTGTGCAAAGGCTATATAGTTTTCTAGCAGTGATTTTCCCAAATAGCATATTTTTTTGTAGCTAAATCAATAAGCATTAAAACTAAATATGTTGACCAACACAATTTAAACTGTGAAATCATTTGATGCATTTACTATGCATTGAGTGCTCCAGTGGCTATTAGCCTATTAGAAAAAGCTTGCAAAACTGTATTTAATGCCTTAATGTTTAGGAAAGAATATTGTGTTGGTGTATTTTTTTGCAAATTTTATTATCTGCTACTATGTTTGATGTTTATGAACAACAAATAATTCATTAAACATGCATTGACTGCATCAATAATATTTCCTTCCTATTCTACCAATTTACTTCAACAAAAAAGAATAAAAGGCATACTCCAACCATTAGAAAAAGAGATAAATTCTTTAAATTGTCTTTTAGTTGCAAATGAAACTATTGCAATATGACATTAGATCTTTGTCCATTTTTTGATTAGTTATTGGATTAATGAACTATTCACATTTGTCCTAAAGATATCTTTCCTCTATAAATGTTCTTTGTCTTGCAAACAATAGAATATTTCTATCTACCTCAAAATTCTTTACAGAATTTGTAGATCATATTCTTGTGCATTAATCAAAGGAAAAATTTGTGTGTACTCTATAGTCTCACACATTCACATGTAACACTCTTGTCATTCTCACTATTTATGCACTTAGTTGAGCAATACATGGAAAAGAATTCTCGTATACGCTTGTTCACCATTAACAGATTACAAGGTATTGAGATTAATGCATACCACTAGGCTCAACTTATTGTTTTTGTTGGTACTTTCCAATGATGCAAATAGATTAATATTTCAGACAGTTGGTTACACAAAGAAGAGTGGAAAACCTACTTTACACAATAGAAAAATAAATCAATGATAGAATTCACACATGAAAGATTCAGTTCATACTTGATTAAGTTTTCTTTGACTCTGCAAATCCTATAAACAAGATTTTACAAATCAATTGTTAAAACTTATAAAGACTTTGTTATTTGTTATTAAATACACTGTTGACTCTTACAATAAAGTTCTTATAAATTACAAAATTCATTGAGAATTGATTTATTTATGTTTATGAATTGCATATAACATGTCATTGACTATGCTCATTTGTTTCATTTTCCCTTTAACAGGATCTCCAGGTAACAATTTGAGCGTGAGACAAAAATCTACATTGTTGCAAATACAATCAATTATTGAACAAGAAAATACAAGGTCAAATTCTTAGATTATTGTTTCTTTTTTGTTTGCAGTAAAACAATTAACGTTTATAAAAAAGATCAACTTTCTTTCCCTCCATTTATGTGCATAGTACATAAGTTTCAACATATACGCATATTACGGCATATTACCATTTTTAACAACCCAATACTATATGCATTTTGAATAGAAACAAGATATGAAAGTATGGAAACAATAGACGTTGATAGGTATGAATATGAAAAGTGCTCACAAGTTTGCAATATAGACAATGTATTAAAAGAAAATGGACTCTGTAGAGTAGTTACATTTAATTACAATGTTGGTGATTGCTTGTTTGATGCATTAGAAACACCATTAAATAATCAGTATACATCGGTTGAACTATAGAGAGGAACAATAGATTACTTTTTTACTTCTTTAGAAAAACAAGATAAACATGCAATTAGATCATATGACCTTGAACTAGACCTCAAAAGTCTCTATAGACTACACAAAGTGCATGAATAGAACACATATCTGTGTAGGATGTGCCTTTCCACAAAACTAGAAGCTACAAATGACGAAAGTGACTTATGGGGAGACGTATTTTGTATTCAATGGCTATCCAAATGGATGAATATACAAATATTTGTTTGGTCAACAACATCAGGGAAAAAGTACTTGCACTTTAACAATGTACCTAGTTTACCATAATATTCTATTTTGTTCTGTGATACAACCCCTCAAAGTGGGCATTTTAAACTACTTCTAAGAATTCAGCCACAAAATCAAAATGTGCAACAACTAGTTAGGTTGAATCAACTCAAAAAACTCATTAGAAACAATATACAATACCAAACTACAAATGTTAACAAAAAAGAAAAATCTAGAGAATGACGAGAGCAATTCTATTCATACAATCAAGCATGAGTATCTCAATCATAATTCTATTGTAAGACTGCAACACCTTAAATGCTTTATTAGAAATAGTAATAAAGAAAAGTACCCTATGTCTATTAGATCAAATAAGGGTAAAAAATGTCAGCAATTATAGAGCTTTACGAAACAACAATTCAAGATACGCCAAAATACACATGCACAAGCTGTCAAATGCTATGTTTCAGCAAAGATATTAGAAAATTCAAAGACAAACAAAAGGAAATATATTATGAGCTGGTACAATCAAGATCATAGCATTGGTAGATTGCATATTCCATATATGCTATTCACACTAAAACAACTCATTATACCAAAGTATGTTGTGCCATAGAAAATCCAAACTAATAAACCAATAACACACAAATGATTGATGTTTCACTCAAAAGATAATTGGAATACAAAAATTATTTTTAGAAGGGCATTGCATGGCCCAACCTTGTCATGGAAGCTTTGGCCCAATTGTCAAAAACAACACTATACAAAATGCAAAATGTCTAAATAAACAAAGATTGGGAACATTTTTTGCATACCAATGATGAACTTGAAGAAAGTACTAGGCCTGTCATAGTTGAAACTGAGTTAGATAGTGACATGGAACATGAGAATCCATCTAAGACCTTGGTCCATGGATTCACATAATCTAGAAGTATACATAGCATGCAAGACAAAATCATTGAAGTTGCACCTGCAGAACAAAGCTATCCTATTGGAATAGACACATATGTTGAGGAAATGAATTTCCCAACACTATTTTTTTGGAAAGCCACATGATGAAGAAATTCTAAAAAACTTTCCAGATCACAAAATCGTGCAATGGGAAGCTTTACAATGAAACAAAAAATTTACATATCACACCGCAAACATATTTTTCAAAACTATCAAGACAATAATACTACAAGTCTTGTCTACAATGTCCATAAGAATATGAAAGGGCCAACTAAAAGGACACAGGATATTTGCAAAGGTCATAAAACACAAACCAAACCTTGAAAGAATTCTAAAATCAAATATTAGATATGTTGACTTCAAAAGCATAAGAATATCTCCAAATTATACACAACTTAAGAAAAATGTTTTTGCAATGATATGATAGCTAGGACCACCAACATTCTTCCTCACTTTTAGTAGCGCCAAATAAAATTGGGATCCTTTAATAAACACACTACAAGAATTACACAATCAGCATCAATTAGGCCAAAAAAAAAAAGAGTCGATTGCTCAAATTTGAACATTGAAAAATTTGAACTAATCAAGAAGGATCCTATTACTTATGTATGATACTATAGACATAGAATAAATGCAATGAAAAATTTGATGCTTATAGATGACTCTATGTTTGGGAATGTTATTGATTACTTTTCAGTGACTGAGTTTCAAAATTGAGGAAATGAGCATGATCATATGCTAATAAGGGTAAAAAATGAACCAATCTATATAGAAAGCAATAACACAGACATCATAGCTTTTGTTGACAAGTACATTACTTGTAGCACTGATCATTTGCAAGATGAATTAGCTAGTTTAGAAAAGTATCATCACAAAAAGAGATGCAAAAGACTAAGGAAAACAATTTGTAGATACAATTTACCTTTACCACCAATGTGAAAGACACAAATGCTTTCACCAATACTAGAAAAAACTGAAACAATAACTTCAAATGTCGTCAATGTTTACTCCACACTGCAAAAACAAAACATGACAATGAATACACCTTAGACATGTTTTTAAATGACATAAACATGTCTAAAATTGATTATATAGTAGCGTTGAGCTCTACACTAAACAGGCCAACACTTTTTTTACAAAGAAAACCATCAAAAATATGGAACAATAGTTTCACAAGGAGAATGTCAGACCTTTGGAAGGCCAATACAGATGCCCAATTTGTGCTTAATGCATATGTTGCGGCAATGTACTACAACTCTTACATTACAAAAGTAGAAAAATCAATGACATATGCATTCAAAAGAATATGTAAGCACCACCAACAAACAAATATTGATGCAATAAAAATGATTGGTAAACTTGGAAATGCATTGTTGAACTTGCAACAAATGTCAGTACAACAAGTGACTCACATTGTTTTATCACTTCCACTAAACTTTAGTTCAAGAAAATGCATTTTCATTGACACGTGGTCCTATAGTGATTATACATTCATTCTAAAATCTGTCAAACAATTAAACAATGAACTAGATGATTTAGAAAAAATTCTCTCAAAATCTATAGTGGACTATTATTTAATATGTCCTCAAACACTGATAGACATATATCTTGTAGAATTTGTTTCAAGTTACAATAAAAATAGAACTACAATTAACCCAAGAACAAAACCAACATTAATATGCTTTATTAACTTCAACAAACACTTAGACCTGCAGAATCATTGTAGAGAGCAATCGATGCTCTACATACCATTCACAATAAATGAGAGTACATTAAAAAACAACTTTGACACATGGGAACATGCATACATGCACCACGAAAAAAACATTTAAAAAAACCATGCAAAGTTCACAGGAAACACGTGTTGCATGGGGTGACATAGAGAAAGAACTTAAATATGTTGAGTCCCTTGACGATGGCAACAATGATAAGTCATTCACAACAAGAAAAACTAGCCAAACAGAACAATATGATGTTCAAGTAGACCTTCCAAACATAGAGTGCATAAAACCAAATACAATATCACACAATGCATTTGAAATTGCTAAAAACCCACAAATAATTGACAAAAATGAATACTACAAACTAAGTCAAATGTTAAACAAAGAACAAGCAATTGTTAAAGATGTTATAATGAAAAAGATGAATAGCTTTGGCAGGCCTTTGCATTTGTTCTTGACTGGAGGAGTTGGAACTAGAAAGACTTTCATAGCAAAACCTATATACCAGGCTCTAATTCACATTTATAGCTTGAGTCAATTGACAACAATCCAGACAAACCAAAAGGCTTATTAACTGCATATACAGGTAAAGCATCTTACAACTTAGGTGGAGTCACATTACATTCAGCATTTCACATACCATTTCATTCATCAAATTTTATGCCCTTAGCGTCTAAGGGACTAGACAATATGTCCAAGCACTATGATCAACTATGTGTGCTCCTTATAGAAAAAATATCACTAGTAGGCTCAACATTCCTATGCTACATTGATAGACGAATACGAGAGATATTGAAAATGCCTACAACGTACTTTGCAAACCTTGATACAATTTTTTGTGGTGATCTTTACCAAGCACAATCTGTGCTTGACTCCATTGTATTTCATAATAGACCCACTGATATTGAATTGATGCCTTACAATTTTTTGAGAGACAATGTAAAATGCTACTCATTGGTCACAACTATGAGACAAAAGGATCAAAAGTTTATTGCAATCCTTAATAGAATACGAATAGGCTTACAAAAAAATGATGACATAGACTACCTTAACCAAGTTTTCTTTTGTCCTACACCTTTAGACCCAACACTTCCATACTTGTTCTATAGGAAAGTTGATGTAGAGGCACACAACCATAAAAGGCTATTGTCTATTTCTAGTGAAATGATAGTGCTAAATGCAATAGATGAGTATGAGGAAAACTATAATGCAATATGGCTCTATAGCCATACAACTACTCTTCCACCTCAAATATACTTGAAACAAGATATCATTGTTGAAATCTATGCAGGCAACTATAATATGCAAGATGGCCTAGTCATCGTGTCTGATGGAATATTTAAAGCATATACAACATATAATGACATTGATATTGTTTGGCTTAAATTTTCTAATCTAATAATTGGACAATAGCAATGCACAAAACTTGCACAATATTACACTGATCTCATTGACAAGGAATGGGTTCCTATATTGTGCATTGCTAGAGCCATTCAAAAGATTTCAGTGAACAAGGAAATTACAATTAGAAAATAATTTCCAATACAACTAGCATGTGCAAGAACCACTCACCGATCACAAGGACTAACAATGCAAGCTTTGTCTTTTGACCCAACCGACATAAGAAAACATGGCTTAACTTACACAACACTATCATGGACAAAGACAATAGACTCGTTATTTTTTCTAAAACCTTTTACCACCAAAAACTTCAAGGCTAAGGGCGGGTATGTGCAGGACCATGATGGACCAAAAAGTTGCAATATGATGGGTATGTGGCTGATGACTATTTTTTTACCCAAAATTCATGAAATGGAAAGGGTTTTTAAATTAGATTCTCAGCTTTCCAACAATATAAATTATGCTTTACTGTGAATTTATTAAGTAATTATTATTCATTTTCTATTCAAATTATGACTAAGTCCTAATTGATAGGCTGATTGAAAAAACATCTATAGCTTTCAAACAGTATCACATTTTTTGAATCCAAAATATGCCCCACATTCTATGCTTCATAATATAGGGTTAAAAAAAGAAAAAATTGAATTTCATGAAGTTTTCACCAAGTTGGTGGTTAGACATATGAGTTTTTATATTTTTAAAACTTTGTAATAAAAATTCATAATTAATTATTTCGTTGGGAAAAAATTACAAAAAAATATGCATCACATCGGGGCATGATTCCTCTACTTATATCTAAAATATTATAAAAATTATTATCATTTTATTGTGGTTAGGGTGGTCAAAATAGACACCTACTTCTTATTTTTTTCCGAAATTTAAGTAACAGCATTGAAATTTCAAATTTTGACCAAATAGATTTTTTTGTTTTTTAAACAAACCTAGTAGTTTAGAAACTACATTCAATTTGATACAAATTCTATTCTTACATATTTTTGAAATAATATAGATAACTTATTCAAATTTTAACATCAAGTTGCCTAACTCTGATTTTTCTAAATTTTTTGTCACTCAAGGGCCTATTTTTTCCATGATGATCCTACACATACCCGGGCAGGATACATGAAGAAATGCATTGCCTATAGTCAACTACATAGTGGCAGCTCGATATTTAGACTACATGTACATTGTCACTATGCACCACAATTGCTTCTATGCACATTAAACACTCACTCATTAAATTCACATGCAAATGACATTGCTAATGACTATGACACAATGCAATCAAACATTTTATGTTTACAAGAAGTACATATGCATACCTTACAACCTAGTATATTATCACAATATTTTAATACCTTTGGCATGAACATAATACATGGCATAACGTTTACCAAAAAAAAAAATTATACTAAAAGTAAAAGAACACAACTCTACAAATATTGAAGCTATCACAGTCACAATACTACAACGCACTCATGAACTTAATATTTATAATATTTATGCAAGGCCTAATACTTCCATTCAAGAAATAATCACAATTATTCAATCTATAATTGCATACACAGATAGAAAAAACATATTGTACATTGTGGGTGACTTTAATGTTGACATGTGTTAAAAAAAACAAAAGAAAAACAAGACTTCAAAATTTCATGCAAACTAACAAAATTCATTTTTTGCTAAAGAAATCGCATAGTCTACACAAGTCGATAATTGACCATATCTGGTCAAATTCAATCACAACTATATGCAATATTTATAGATTAGAGGAATATTGAACTAATCACTTTCCTATTTTCATAAAATTCCACTTTGCTGGTTGAATCAGTTCAACATGATAGCATACATAAGCACATATTGCTAATAATTTTTCCAATTAATTCTGCAATACTAAATCACTAGTTTGTAGGAAAATCATGGATCAAACAAAAAGACCACAATAGCAAGAACAAGAAATGGAGGAAAACACAAGAAAATGATAAGAAACATATCCTATTTTCCTATGACATGCATTTTTACATTGTCCAAATATAACATTTACATTTATGTTGTTGTTTGTAGAACAAAAATTAAAAAATATTATATCAATTGAAGAGTTAAATGCAAAAAAAGTTGGTGACACATTTCAAGGTGATGTCCTTGTTGTCTACAAAGCAACATTAGAAAAATTCAATAGAACATGTGAAGTACTATGTGCAGATCTTACAGACCTTAAGGTAGAAACGACAATTACACTGAATATCGGTGGATACCTTGTGTAAGAACATGAGCAGAAAATAGTTCTAGGAATGGGAGTTTCAATATTAGGCTTTCAAATTTCCCCTAGAATGGACTATGATAGAGGGGACTTTGATTGCTTACTAATACTAATAGACACAAGCACAGTTGAAAGTTTTCCTTGCTTTTCATTGGAATGCTACTTCATTCTAGATACTACTATTAGCCAAATACTAGCAGCCAAACATTAGTATCCAATTGGAACAATAGGTTCTCTGGTTGTTGGCACTAAAAAATTGGGTACCCAATATGAAATTGATATCAAAGATGGCATAACTGAATCAGACATAGCACAGGTATAAATGTCTCACCAGCATATGCCACTACTGCATTCTAACATTTTTTTATAGCATTGTTTGCTTTAATAAAATTTCTTTATAACAAAGACTAGCTTTGTTAGTACCATGCAGCTGTAGCTACTTTCAACTCATGAAAAGCAATACTTGCAAATAGAGGAACTGCTACATAGGAGCAAAACCCCAACCTTTCTTTTCAAAAATATCTTAAAAAGCACCGATCAAAAAAACATGTTCCACATGGGTCGATCAACATTTATTTGCAAATTGAATAACAAAAGAACATTGGACAAGTTAGTTGCTTTGTTGTAATCAACATTTAAGGTGACTCTTTAGAAATCTTTAAGCACTTTCATTTCAAATTTATGAAACTACTGCTTTTAACTATCTATGTTCAAATGTTTCAAGTCTTAGGGACATTAAAAGCAGCAAATGCACTGTCCAATCCATTTGGATATTTTTGCCCAAGTTGCAAATATAAATTCAATACTTACGGTGCGCTCCAACAAGAAACTGCTCATTGTAGTCATTGTGGCAGGGAGGTGAGATATGTATATGCAGTTCATCCTAAAGCAATCATCACAACAAATGACAAGAAAATAGTTCATTGCTCAATCTGAAGCAATGTCTTGTGATAGCTCCTGCCTATCCTTTAAGACATTAAATATGAAAACTACATCAAGGACAAGTCAACAGTTTCATTTGCACTACGAGACTTTTTCACCAAAGGGAATTTCACCCTCAATCAAAAAACATTATTATAAAGGCCATATGCCTAACTGAGTAAATAGTATATGCCACAAAAAGGTATAAAGGAATACTGATTCAAATAGTCTTCTTGCTTTCTGAACTTCTAAAATTGTTTAGAATTATATAAGAAAACTAGCTTTCATACTAACCATAATAATGATATTGTAGGTGACAAAGAAGCAAAACCAAGTGAAAGAATGCCTACCATTGCACAAACCTGCATTCCTCCTTTTTGTTATGCTTTTTTTCTTGCCTTTTCTACTTATATTACTATATTTCATCTTTTGTCACTCAAAACTTCATCCTACTTTTATTTTATAGTTGACACGTCTCTCCATTATATGCTAGAAAATACTTTAATTTCTTATGTTATCGTTTAAATCGATTAAACTCTACTATTACATGTTTTTACTGTGCAATGCATTGCATGCTAGACAACATTTTACCATCTAATGTTACTGTTTAAATAGATTAAACTCTACTGTTAGATGTTTTCAGTATGCAACATATTAGCAATATAAAACATAGACGTTTTTAAAGGGAAAGTCACTACTGCAAAAATTTCATTTCAATTTGACATACTTGGTTAACCACTCAAATTTATTTGAAAATTTTTATAATGTGTTTCTATTTTGCTTATTTTCTTACAGAAAGAAGAGTAGCAAACAATGTATAGTTAATTCATGAAATATGAAGCATGTTGGTTTGTGCTTATTTTTTATTGATTGTTTGTTGAGAAACTTATGTGTTTTTGGCTCTAGGTTCCCCTTTTCAATGTCATGTAAATTAATTGTTATGGCTCAGTAGAGTCTGTTACCTATTAAATATTTTCCAAAATACATAGAATTCTATTCTGCTAATTTACTTAAACAAAAATGAGTAGGAGACTTGTTGGAATTTAATGCATTGGTTGTAGATTGATTAAGAAGCCTACCATTACCAATGTAAATTATACAATTGCAATAAGTACTGAACTACTTTGATCGCAGTAGTCACTTGCCTTTGAGCAAAATTCCATTGAGATGAAGTACATGATGGCAAAAAAGCTGATACAATTTCCATTCAATTATTAATTTTAGCATTTTAATTTGTAATACTTGCTTGGCCAATGAAATTTGATTCTCTTGCAGTAGGTCTACTATTGATTTTTGTTTCAGAAAATTAGAAAAATTTGCAAACATTATATACTTGGCATTTATGAACATATTTTTGATGTTTGAAAAGCATTATTTATCTATTTTGCTAGTGGTATGGAGTAATCCCAATACCTTCTAGTATGTGAATTCTAAACAACTAGAAATGATAATGCTTGTCTATGCTTTGTTGTCCTGTACACATTCTCAATGTCAAATGAATTCACCGATGGTGAGAATAGCAAGAGTGTTACGTGTGAACATGTGAGAATGGAGACTTCAACCAAATTTGTCTATTGATTAATGTATTAAAATAGTAATATGTTGTTGCTATATACAACAATATTTTTTTAGATCTACTCCACTATACAGACTTACAATGTGTAATGCCTCGCCATGCAACCCTAGGGGAAGTTGCAATAAACTACTCAAATGTACTAATTATTATTTTTTAAGTACGATTAACATGCAAGTTCACTACCCATTGCCAACAACCCCTAAGGTTATGAGACTGAGTTTACTTAAACCCAAACAAGAAACATGAATTAAAACCATAACATTTAATTACTTAACAAATTAAATACACACACATTCCATACATGATAAAATTACATCAAAGGAATAAGAGATACCACATGTTTCAAATAATATAATTTACAATATGATTACAACTCTCATTCCCCGAATGAGGTAAATCCAATAAACATGGTTACAAATTACATCTTCCACCTTGATACAAATGAAGGGTAATAAAATTACAATAATAACTAAAAGGAATAAAGCATGAGAGAAATTGGATCCCACGAGCTCTCCAACTGGAAATCTCGTCCATACGAACAAGAAGACGACCCAATGGATTAAGGTGCACATTCCACCCAACCATGTGATACCCAAAGGCTCACCCCTCATGCTAGGAGATAGTAACCAGGATTCCTAGACAAGACCATCTACCTCTAGACACAGGCTACAAAAACCTAAACTAAATTAAATACAAGTACAACATCACATAACAGAAAGGTTACAATGCTTCCAAAGTTAAATAATAAATTGCATCAATGATACAAACATACTGTTGACTTAAGCGAAGTGTCATCACAATGCCACATGGGATATCCTGGTAAGTCTTCCTAGGTCTTGGCCCCCATCTCGGGATATCCTGGAAACCTCTAACAACTCTCGACCCCTCATGTAAACCAAATCAGAATTAGTTATCTCTCGTAAAGATGAGATAACAATCTTTCCATTCTAGGCCTTCTTGTCTCATCCCAAGTCTACACAAGCCCTTGTGTTCATGAGCGAGGAAAAATGAATCTTGTTAAGTGTTCTCTACAACCTAAACTCTAATAATTTTATTTATGTTATCACTAAATTAACCAACTAGCAAAGAGTTACCTTGAGACCACTTTGTGTGCCGGCCCTCATTGCAAGCCACTCCTCTAAGACAACACGTGGAATAACTCCACACCCAAGGGTACACAAGTGCGACCTAAGGAGAATGACTCCCTATCCATGACATAAAGTCCACACATCTCGTTCATGATAACTGGGTATCTAACTAGATCCAATAAGACACACTACCCAAGGCAATATGACAAACCCCAACCTCAAAGGAAAACCCAATTTGGAAGACTTACATAACAATTGACACAATTGCCTAACACTGCGAATCAACAAGAACATCACTAAAAAGCATTTTAGGCAATTAAATAAACTAATGTTAGGATTTCCTAAACCCAATCAACTCAATCAATGTTACTTGCAATTATTCAAAAATAAATAAAATTTAATTCGCAACGTTGAGAAATTTAAAATTAATGATTTAACTATGTGTTTCTCAGTCATACAAAGTAATCAAAATCAACTTGTTAAATAGAATCACTTGATTATAAAATCAATTTTTATTTCAACTACAATAATGAAATAATCACCTTAAAATAAATTGTATTTAAATACACAGATATATTATATATAATTATTATTTAAATATATCCATTTAAAAACAACGATTTAAAATTCCAATTCAAATTATTTAAAAATACATAATATATATATATATATATACATTATATATATATACACACAATAAATGCATATTATATATATACATAAATATATAAAAATTATATATATATATAAATAATTATAAAAAATTTATTTAAATAATATTATAATATATATTATATATAATATAAAATTATTATATATATATAATATATATATATATATATATTATATATATAGTATAATATATATAAAAAATAAAATTTAAAATAAATTAAAAAAAAGGGACGATTAAAGGTCATGTGCCCCTCCCAAAGGGAGAGGTCTGGCTGCTTACGTAGCCTCCCAAGGCAGGGGTGTAGCCTACGCAGCCTCCCCTTGGGGCACACTGTGTAAGCAGCACTCCTACCTTTGGAGGTAGCGGCGCTGCCTCCACAACGCCTCCCATGGGGGCAGCTGTGGGGGCAGGGCCCAACTTCCCCCCACAAAATAAAAATTTATTTATATTTTTTTAAAATAAAAAGAAAACAAAACATAGAAACACATAGATCCTCTATGAAAATAGGGTTCTTTTTACCAGAACAAAATTTATGAGAAATTTCATTTTCTTAAAAAGAGAAAATCCCAGCATACCTTATATATATATGCATATATATACAGAATATATATATGCATGCTATATATATATAAAAAAATCATTGTTTTGTAGATAAATTGTGCAAATTTTTCCTACATAACAAATTACACAGCAAATTAATTGCAAGCATAAATTCTAATATCTAAATTTGTAATGGAAATTTTCTTTTGTGCATCTTTCAATTTTCTATTGTTGGAATTTTTCTTTGTTTTCTTTTCCATGCTTTCAATAGAGGTTTTTCAAGTTTTGGAGCAAGATTTGACATGGGTTTTCCTTCCAAATCAAACAGAGTTTAAATCTTTCCAACAGCATAATAAAAATTTGCAAAACATTTCAAAATGAAAACTAAATTCATAGGAAGAAAACCTGGTTTTTCTCAAAAGCTTGAAAGGTTGCCAATGGTGCTTTGAATCCTTATTTTGTTTCCAACTCCTCCAAGAAGTCCAACTTGCTTCTCCAAATCCAAATAAAATCCAGCATGAACAAAACCCTCTTTCCCTTTTTTTTTCACAGTAGTTTCTCTCAACAAATTGAAAATTAAAATTTAAAAATCCAATGGAATGGCTCTCATAATCCTTCCCCAAATTCAGTCAACTCCTCTAAAATATCCCATCCACCATAGTTATTGCAAAATTTGGAGATATTTTGATTTTTTTTTTTAAATTAAAACCCAAAATTTCTTTCAACATGAATTTCATACATTTAAAAAAATTATTTTCAACAAAAAGGAATTATAACTCTTTTTAAACAAAGTTTCTCTTACATACTAATTTTCAAAAAGATGCAATTTAAAACATATTTTCATTTTTTTTTAATTTCAATCAAAATATCTATTAATTCCAAAATGAATAACTTAATTCAATTCATCTCCATTAATTTAATTAATCAATAAAATAAATCTTATCCAAGATTAGATTATTTTATTAATTAAATTAAATTAATTAATAAGATAATTAACATTCTAACATTGCAACCAGCTATATTTAAACATAAATTTAACTACCCAAGCCATTTATTTACCTTTATGATTTGAAATTAAATAAAAACCAAGGTGAAAAGGATAGCATTAAAACAACTAAACTTGACTACAACCTGATGACACACTATGGCTAGGGTGATGACTTGGCATAGAAAACCTAGCTAATATCTCCCAATTGAATACCGTTGGCCAATGGACATGCTCAAAATTGTGAAATCAGGTGGAGTCGATGTCCTGTACCTATCAACCTACAAACAAAGAGTATATCGAACCTGCATATATCTATGATATAATAAAATACACCGTGAAGAGGAAATCTCAGAATCGTAGGGCGCTCGCAAGCAAGTGATACAATCCCATCCCCTTCACCAATACAAACTTTCTAACTAACGAGTCTAACATTAATAATATAATCAAAATCATAAAGCATCTTTAATTAAATATCTACTATGTTAATTCAAAATATGTCATAATGATAAAATCAAAATAAAATTCCATCACATCAAAATATCACATACACATCACTTAACAGTTTGTGATCAAATAGTAACCAAGTACCATAGTCAAAGAATAGCATAACAAAGAAAACACTGTCCAATCAAAAGAGCCAAAATGGAGGGGTGCTACACAATCCATTAATTGTCACTTCATTTCTTTGATAGGCCCTAGCTCTAATAGCAAACCCTGTAAAATTTGGATTTAATGACTAGATGTTTGCAAAAATCCATTGTGTTGTTCATCTTTGCTTCAGTATGTATCATTTTTTGTGACTTTAAACTTTCTGCTCTTTTTGTTTTACATTTGACATGTTCTCCCTTTATATTCTAGACAATAGTTTACTTTCTTGTGTGTGCTTTCAGCAAGGTCTTATGGATTGTGGGGGTACTGAATGTATTAATTATATGTTTATTTCTTGAGTGGCTAGTATGCTATCAACAAAGCTCAGAAAGAAAAATGTGTGAGATGTGTTGGAGGGATGGTGGGTATAGAAGCAGTGAATGCATAGTTAATTCATGAAATGTTAGGCGAGAGCTAGGTTTTTTTTGTGCTTAATCTCATTTGTTAAAAACATTATGGGTTCTTCAGCGCTTGCTTGCGCCTTTGCATGTTCGTTATTCTAAAAAAGTGGTGTTGGTGAATGGCTTGACTGTGTATTTGTCAAACTTGATATCTCTCTGGCTACACATTCAATGAACGCATAGCTAGTTCATGAAATCTTAGGAAAGTACTAGGTTTTATTTGTGCTTATTCTCATTTCATTATAGTTTTTTGAAAAGCTTGTTGGTTTTTTAGCTATTTCTTGCATTTTTGCATCTAGTCAAACAATTTGCACAATTTTACTACACATTTCAACAATCAAACTTCCTTGCAAAAAAATGTGCAAAAACATTTTATACTTCGAATTTCCACTCTGTGCCTCAAGAACCAAATGTCTTTGTAGCTCTAGATATAGATCTTTGTCTCCACTCCAATCCCAAAAAATAGTTCATGTTACAAGGACAATATTAACAAAATGTAGTCAATGGATTCACACTTAATAGGACCTTGCCTAGGCCAATTAATTTTTTACATCTTCTCTATTTCCATATGCTTTTGAGTTAGGTTTTACCTAATACTCTAAGTTCTTCTACATTGAATCTCTAATACTTTACAAACCAGTAACAGCTCACCTTTATTGCATCCTCCAAAACTTAGTTCTTCTTCAACAAATGTCCTCTATCTTTTAAACAATAAAACATTTATTTTTGTCTCATGGTTTGTCACAAAACTTGGAGACCATAATCTTATTGATTTATCAAAGGAAAAAATTCTCCCCAGACTATACTCTTACACATACACATCTAACACCTTTTCCATTTACACTATCTATGCACACATCGGATGCTTGGAAGCTATCCGCCACACTGAGGCATATAAAATCATTCCTATTTATAGTTGTTCATCATTTACACATTACGAGGTATTGGAAATGCTCTAAGCCACCGACCTCAATGTACTATTTTTGGTGTGATTTCATGGGTCGTTTGTTTGTTTTGCATACTTAATAAGTACAAGCATTACAGGGGAAACTCAATGGTTTTGGCAAGGTCTTTTGGACTATCCATGTGAGATGCGTTGGAGGGCTGGTGGGTACACACGCAGTGACTACATAGTTAATTCATGAAATCGTAGCCGAGTGTTGGTTTTTGTTTGTGGTTAAAGTCAATTAATATTTGCATAAAGTTGATTTTTTATGGCCTACTTGTCATTGATTAATATTTAACAAATTTTAAGTTACAAAATATATACTATTCACAAAGGAAATTTAGTTTTCAAGATTTTCAATTAATTTAACTCATTAATGTTAGTCAAATCAGAAGATACTTTGTGATTACTTCTAAATAATTTATCTCATTGGAAAAATCTTTCACAAGAGTATTTCAATTTGAAATTATAAAAACTAATTAATATCATTTAATCATGCAAACTAAAATTTGTACACATTTACAAAAATTATCAACTTGTAACTTTTCTTCCTAAATAGTTGCTAATCATTTATTTTATATTCTAAATAAAATTTGTATTATTATTTAAAACATTTATGCAAACTAACAAGTACTTATTTACTACTACTTACTATATTGTGAAACAATTAGTTGATTTTATTTAATATAAGTAATTAGGTTTCTACAACTACTTAATTAATTTTCTAATTTCAAAATGCATCTAATTTCTTGCAATAGTCTAAATTATTTTACTAAAAGCAATCTTCATTTATGAATCATAGTAATTAGTAATATAAATTATTTAATTTATATTCAAACGAAAATTCATTTCAATTAGCATATTCTACCAATGTAATGAGCACTTAATTTTCTAAAGTATTTAGTCCTAGTTACTATATTTTGAAACAATAAGTTGATTTTATTTAATTTAAATATACACTTTACTACCACTAGTTAATTAATTTTGTAATTTAGAAATGCATATAACATAATCAGTATTCCCTTACGAATCATATTTGGTCAACTTTATTGCACAATTCTTCCAACAACTTCTACTAATCAAGACCAAATTCAACGATTTATATTTCACTTCCCAAATCAAATACTTTTCCATTCCATCCGTTCTTGTTTCCACATATTTCCATTGAATATGAATTCGATCACAATATTTATAGAACCACATATTAATTTTCAATGTTAAATAATTGTTCCAATGCAATATTTTTATGGTTTTTAAGTAATCTTATATCATATTATAACAACATTCATAGTAATGATCAATTAGTTTTTGCATGCCTAATCTGAAGAACCAAAACAAATAAAAAGAACTCATTACTCAACAAAAAAAAATAAAAAATAAAAACTAAACTAAAATATAATAATTAACATATATTACATTAATTTTTTTTTTACTTATTTAAACTTTTATATATTTTATTTCAACTCTACTAAACTACAAAGCCAAATACTCAAACCTAAAAGCTATTTGCTACATGATAGGAACATGACACATTGTGTCACTTGTTTTATAAGGTTTAATCATTGTTGCTTTTTTAAGGGTTGATAATCATTTTTGGCGTGAAGAAACATTGGTTGAGAAAAATGTAATAACCAATATTTATCTCCATTTTTTCTATTATTTTATATAAATACTTATTTCTGTAATATCTTTAATTTAGTTTGTTAAGGAGAGGATTCAATATTTGTACTTTTTTAATTTCATGCATATAAAGTTTATAAATAGTATATCAATTTTTAGGAAAATTTCAGTAGGGGAGAGGATCTCGTAGTTGAGCACCCTAACTTCACACTTCTCAAAATCTTACGTGGAAGTTTCAAAAAATTCTCAATTTTTTACAATAGCTTGCTTGGCAATGCTCCATCTTATAACTAAGGTTTCAGGGCCACATCATTAAATTTGATGCCACATCATCATGCTATTTTTTGAGATGTCCAAAAAGGTCCCAAAGAAAAGTGAGACTGATACTTGTGCACTAAATCATGTTTTATTAGTGCACTAATGTGGCATCACATGATTTGTTGGTTTTTAGATCTAAGGAATACATATTATTCAATTATTGGTAGTTATCATCAACATTAACAACTTTAATAGTCACATCTATTGGTTCAATATTACAAAAGAAATTAGGCATTAAATCAACAAATGCTATAACTACTAGAACATGCTCAACTACTGGATCATTTCCCCTATGTTTTTGAATATGATTTAAGAGCTTAAAGTTTATTGTTTGTATTTTTGAATAGTAATGATACACGTGAGATGAGTCTTTATGTGGACATAAATTGTTAAGTGGTCATTTCATAATGCTAACCAAAACCTATGTATTGATAAGTCCAATAACCATGCATTAGGGATACTAATAAACTTTCACAAAATATTTGATTAATGCATGAATTTTCTACCTAGTGACATGGAATGTTTTTAGAAAAATGTTATACTAAAATTGAGCAAAACTAAGCATTATTTTTAATTTATTAATTTAATTTGGGTAATCTTGTCATTGCTATCAACAATTAAAACAATCAACTACATCAAGTCACTAGGTTGTTCAATAATACTTTAAAAAGAGTTAGACTTCAACATGTGAATCAAGATAAAAATTATCAAACGCCTTATGTGTCACCATATGATTGATTTATTCTTTTATATTACTTATGAAAAATATAGTTACACATGTATATACATGCACATATGTTGGTTCCTTATTAAAGTTTATTAATATATTATTCTCAAATACTAATTTTTTAATATATTTAACAAAGGGCCCAAGTGTGCAACATTGTAATAGTTGGTGTACTCTCATCTATTGGGATTCAATTCTCCACACTCCCTCATTGCTTGCATCATGGTAAACTAAAATCATTGAATACATGGGTACGAGCAGGAAGCAAATCAAAATCAAATGAATGAATTGGAAAATGAAGAGAAGAAAATAATGAAAAACTGACAGCAGATCAGTCATCATAGTCAACATTTAGTCTTGTGCCAACTCGCACCTAAGCCGAGGGCTTAAATTTGACGGTCGTCCTTGCCTGTCAACAATTTTTTTAATGACGATTATCTCTTCAAAGGTTCCCTTAAAATATCATGATATACCTTAGTGTAAGTAAAATTATATATAAATCAAATATATATATCATTATAATTCTATATAAATTTTGACAATCTATCCAAAATCTCTCCTTTCATCTGATACAATCTTCTTAAAATTTTGATTGTATTTTATGGTAAAAATCTCTAAATACGGTCATACGCCCATCAAATTTAAGCCCTGCACTGAGCCCATGTGGCCTTTGCTCAGTCAAAAAGATAACAAATTGATTTGACATAGGGGAGAGGATCCAGTAGTTTTGCACCCTAACTTCATGCTTCTAATTATCCTATGTGGAAATTTTAAATCACTCCCAATTTTTTATAGCAACTTATTTGGCAAGTCCCCTGCTTATAGCTAAGGTTTCAGGGCCACATCATCAAATATGATGCCACATCAGCATGCTTTTTGTCAAGGTGTCCAAAAAGGCCCAAAAAAAAAGTGAGACCAATACTTGTGCATTCACAGCATGTTTTATTGAGCACTGATGTGGAATCATGTGATTGGTTTCTTTTTAGATCAAAGGAATACATTTTCTTTAATTATGGGTAGTCATCGTCAACACTAACAACTTTAAAGTCATAACTATTGGTCTAATATTGACAAAAATATTGGGCATTATATAAACAACTACTAACACAACTATTGAAACGTGCTCAGGTATTGGCTCCTCTCCCCTATTAAACAGAGTTAGCAGCCAAGTCTAAGGAGTCGGTTGATCGGGTGACCACTACTAGCCATAGGGACCCACCAAACTCCTCCAATTTAGATACTAGGCTCCACCTGCCCATTCCTTCACATCTAAGCTCCTCTACCTAACACTAATAAGATTGTGAAAAACAAAATAATAATTATATTTTGACTCCATTAATTATTATTTTATTTTGGTGGAAAAAGCAATGAAAAAACCAATATTATTATGGACGTCATTAATCACGACAACTTCCAGGTGCCTTCAAAATCTATGATTTTAATTATTATTTTATTTTGGAAAAAAAACCAATGCAAAAACTAACGTATTATTTTGGACATCATTAATCACGACAATTTATGTGTCTTCAATGTTTGTTTTTTTAAATAAAAAATAATGTTAATAAATTTTTAGTCTATTGCTATTATTTTTTAAGTATATTCTTATGGTGTTTAAAAACAAACAAATAAAATAGTATTTAGTTTATTGTTATTATTTTTCAAGTATATTCTTATGGTGTTTAAAAACAAACAACCAAAATTGTATTTAATCTATTGTTACTATTTTTGAAGTATATTCTTATGGTATTTAAAAACAAACAAATACATAGTATTTAGTCTATTGTTATTATTTTTCAAGTATATTCTTATGGCGTTTAAAAACAAACAAATAAAATAGTATTTAGTTGTTAAAATACTAATAAAAGAAATGATTGGTCTAGCTCAATTGGCTAAAGCATCTTGTTGTAGGTAAGAGGTCACAAGGTCTAGTCTTCTCGTCATGTAACGCCCGTCGTGCAAACCCCAGAGAACACACACATAATGCGGAATTTTTTTTTTTTAAATGACAAAAGTAACATGTAACAACATTAAACCAAAATCACATAGCATAACACATAACATTAATACACTAGGTTCTCTGGGGCACGCGAGGTTACATTGCAACCACAAAACGGAATAAAGATAACGAAAATAACATAACCATTTAATTTATGAAAACCATATACAATGATACAACCGATAGCCATGATGCGAGTACGATAACATCACATAATTACATCCATGATAAATCTTTTAACAAGATCCAAATTATACCTAACTATTACATCATTGGTATAATGTTACATTACAATTTTCTTGATACATGAATTACAGTGAATTTCCCAACATGGGAATTGATACAAGAATGATGAACATGAAGTACAACTGATCACTGGAACATCTGCACTGCGGAAATTTGAGAAGACAAGACGCTGATGGGGAACCCAACGGGTGCGGAGCACGTTCCACCCAACCATGTGAATTACAAGTAACTCAACCCCCGTGCTCAGAGGTGACGAGGAAGTGAACCCGACCATGAATGTCAATCGACTCAACCATAATATGATATGAAACAAGTACAACTCAAGTATGAAATGTAACACCATCAACGTTCTCAAATCACATAACAAGTAAAACCAAGAACTCATCACGATAACATGAAGTACTAACACTTAACAATCATGAATCAAAATCACAAGAATTCAAAGAAACATCATAGCGAGATAACATCCAGAGGCAACAACACAAACAACAAGGGTGTCAAGTGGAGAGTGTCATCGCATAGCTCTCATGGGATTCTCCTAGCCCTTCCTCCAACTGAGGCACCGGCACCCATCTATGGATCTCCTGGCCCTTCCTCCTAACTGAGGCGCCGGCACCATAGGGTAGCTGATGCGGAGCCAATAGTCTCTCATGAGGACGAGACTCTGACTATGCCGACCACAGCCTTCTCAGTCTATCACTAGTCTAGGGTAGCCCTAATGCATAGCCGAGGAATCCAAAGTTTTATTATCTTGTGTTTTTAAAACTACCCAACCCCCTATATCTATTGTTTAGGTTATCACTTGTTTACTACTCTTTCGTGGGTTATCCTGGCCCTTCCTCATCTGAGGCGCCGGTGCCCACGAAGAGCCACTCTCCCTCCTATGACCCCTAACATATCTCAAAGCAGGCAAGGGTTGGACTAACACATATAAGTCCTAAAACCAAAAATCCAATACACGAGGCATTAACCATCTCGCAACTGCACATAAGCAACAAACTTGCAAACCCGTCCAACCCTTCCTAACATAATCCCCAATAACGCTCAAAAGCATAAACAACGTAAATACACTTTAAATCACAAGCCTCTGGAACAGGATTAAAATATGATAGGGTTCCCACATCGACAATAAAAGAAACAATAGAGCAAAACAATACATACAAGGAAAACTCACATCACATTTTGCAAAATTGCACATTTACGTTCGATGCCAATCTTAAGTAAGTAACTAAAATGATTGTCTCAATAAAATCCACAGTTACAATTAAAAGCTAATTTTTTGTCTAAAAATTTAATTAATCAAAACAATCATGAAACTATTTCGATTTGAAATATAAATACAAAATTTACCTAAATATGAACAAAATCGAAAGCTTAAAATCCAAGATAAGATGACCTCCACATAATGTGATAAATAATATTTAAATCTAAATAACTATAATCCATTTCTAAAATAAAATACATAATAATTTATATTTTAAAATATATATGTATATATGCCGTAAATGTATATACATATATATACCATGTAATAAATCATTATCTAAATTTAAATCATTATAATTTTATTTTAAAAATAAAATACATACAAATTATATTTTAAAATATATATATATATATAATATAAATACATATATATATATATATACATATATATATATATATATTTAAAATAAAATAAAAATAAACCAAAGCAACCTCGATCGACGATCAGTTATGGCCAAGTGGGAGGTCAGCCCCATGGGTTGTTGACGCGGCCGTCCATGTTGCCACGCATAGCCCCATGGGACTGCTGTGCAGTTTGCCACAGTGGGGAGGCTGGGGGGTACGGCAGCGCTGTCCCTCCAACTCCCCCCCCCAACAACATTAAAATTTTAATTTTATTTATATTTTTTTTTATATTAAAAAAAATCCGTGCATAACCTTTAAACGGATTTCAATGAAATAACCCAGAAAAATACTTTATACAGAAACCCAAAAATTATAATTTGATGCCAGGCGTACGACTGACGCGCGAATTTAAATAAATATATAACAATATAAAACGAAATATATATATATATTAAAATATATTGAAAAAAAGTACAGAAGATGAATGTAATTAATAGAGTTGAAGAATACAGAACAATGAATAGATTTTGCTATATTCAAAATATATTTATATATACATCTAAAAATTTCAGATCTATTATTTTCAACAGAAATATTATTTTCCCAAAATCTTATTTTTGTTGAGTTGGAATTTTCAGATGATCAGGTTTTCTTTTGTTTTGACAAAAATTTGCACAGCATAGAAACTATGATTCTCTTTGTTTTTCAGCCTGATAATTTGCTCTAGTTTTAGTTTTCAACAGTAGTTTTTCCTATATTCACAAAATTTATTTTAATCAAATATAATTTTTCCTTTCTCTGAAGCAATAGACAAAAACAAGGGTACGAAAAGAAGACTACGAAAGGAACCTGGAGTCCAATGCAAATCTAAAGATGCCTGCTTGACTCTGATGCCCTTGAATCCGATTCCAATCCTTAGTCCAGAACGAACTCAACAATCACTTGAGCACTTCAACTTTATGTTCTTCTGTGTGTGTGTGAGAGCTTCTCAAAAATTCATAATTAAATAAAATATATTCCCCATTCTTTAAAACTCTCCAAAAATCCCAGATTAAAAGAAAAATCAATTCTTTAAAACTAGCTTTTTCCCAACTCTCAATTCCTATTGGCTCACACTGTCTTTTATTCTTTTATTGCTTTAATTCTTGTTTTGCCACTTTTCTTGCACCTCACATTACATATTTATTTTAAATAAATTATTCACATAATTATCCACCACCAATTTAATTGATTAAAATAATTAGGTCATATTTAATGTTTAATTATTAATTAATTGCAATATAATATTTTCAAAAATAATTTAAATATTTAAATATTTAAATATCATTTACTCCAACATTAAAAATAAATAATTTATTTCAATCATAAAGACAAGTCATAACTGTAAATGCCCTCATAAATAAACTAAGACAAAACCCATAACACAACAGACAATGACAACAATTACACAACATCAACTATACCAAATAAATGAGACGACCTGACATCATGGAACGGGAGGACTTCATCGTCACCTCTGTATCAACATTTATCTGTTGGGTTATTTGGTGCTCGCCCTGTCCTACCGAAGCAGGTGGAATCGAGACTTGTACCTGCAGTCCTGCATACAAATGAAGTTGTGTACATGTGCATATATACATATATATCAAAGCATTAAATCAAAGTACTGCATTGTGAGAAGGAGTCGCAACATAACAGGGCACTCACGAACGAGTGATGCTATATTGTCCTTCGTCACACCTATTCTAATAATTATAACATAATCAATGAATTACCTTTCTAACTAACAATCATCTCATAACATATTAAATTAAATCATTGCATCATATCATAATTTAGAAAATCAACTGATATATATAATCAACCATAATGTCATATAAAGTAATCAAGTCCAAAATGAAATAACATCATCTAGCTTCTAAACTAACCATGTCAAACAACAACAGTGTCATCATAGTATCTGACTAACCACATCAAACAATAACAGTATCATCATAGTATCTGAGCATCAAAACAAAACATAACACTACTGAGTCCAACTAGCAACCAGGAGGGTTATTACATCCTCCCCCCCTTAAATCCGGCTTACTCCTGTAAGCCAGAAAACAAGTATGGGTAGGATTCTCGCATACGAGAAGCATCCTCCCAAGTCGCTGAAGCCTCATCATTGGGATCCCATTGGACCCTCACTTGCTCAATATCCCTGCCTCTGAGTACGAGCCTCCTGTGCTGCACCATGGCCACGGCTCTAGATCTAGTTGCCCGTCCTCGACCTGTAGAGCATTCCAATCAAGAACATGAGTAACATTTGGAAAGTAAGGCCTAAGAACTGATACATGAAAGACATCGTGAATCCGCGACAGACTAGGTGGCAATGCCAGGCGATAGGCAATAGGACCAATACACTCCAACACCTCAAATGGACCCACGAAATGAGGTGCAAGCTTAGAACCCTTTCCATAACGAATAGGGCTCTTCCGAGGATGAACTCTGAGAAACACTCTATCTCCTATAGCAAACTGTCGATCTACCCTGTGTGCATCAGCAAATTTCTTCTGCCTATCTTGAGCTGCTACTAGATGCTCTCAGATGCGAGCTACCTGTTGCTCTATGTCACGAAGCATCTCAGGTCCAAGAAGAACCCTGTCCTCTAATCAATCCCAACTCAAAGGGGTATGACAAGGATGACCATACAAAGCCTGAAATGGAGCCATGCCAATCGAACTGTGATAGCCATTATTGTAGGCAAACTCAACCAAATGTAGGTAGTCTTCCCAATGAGACTGCTGGTCCATGACATACATACGAAGTATATCCTCAAGCACCTGATTAACTCTCTCAGTCTGACCATCTATCTCAAGATGGTAGGCAGAACTAAAATTCAACTTAGTCCCTAAGGACCGCTGAAGGGATGCCCATAATGCAGAAGTGAATACCGGGTCTCTATCAGAAATAATCCTATGTGGTATCCCATGTAATCTAACAATATCCTCCATGAACACCCTAGCCACCACTGAAGCAGTATATGAAGATCGAATAGGAGAGAAATGGGCTACCTTGGTCAACCTGTCAACAGTGACCATGATAGCGTCGTGTCGCCTGGAAGACATAGGCAACCCGACTATAAAGTCCATAGAAATGATGTCCCATTTCCACTTTGGAACAAGATGCGGCTGCAACAAGCCTGCCGGATGATGATGCTCAGCCTTCACTCTCTGACACTCGAGACACCTAGCCACAAAATCCGCAATGTCACGCTTCAATCCTGTCCAAAAATATAGTGCACGAAGATCAGCGTACATCTTCTTAACTCCTGGGTGTGCTGAATAAGGAGCTCTATGAGCTTCCGTCAAGATAAGGGTACGAAGACCCTCTGTCGGAGGTACATACATACGGCCTGCATAGCGCAAAACACCATCCGAATCCAAAGAGTACCCTACAAATTTTCCTTCCAAAGCTCTACCCAACTCAATCTCTGCCTTCACTAACTGATACCAAACATCAGAAGAAAGAGTTGTAACAATCTGACTCTTCAAATCAACCTCAAGAGTCACAGTGGATAACTCATGCCTGCGTCTGCTCAATGCATCTGCTACAACATTCTCCTTACCCTGAATATATTTCACCTCAAAGTCGTACTCACAAAAATTCCATCCACCTTCTCTGTCTTGCATTCAAGTTCAGCTGCGTGAAGATGTACTGCAGACTACGGTGATCTGTATGCAACTCGAACCGATGCCCAAGGAGAAAGTGCCTCCACCTTACCAAGGCATGCACAACTGCGGCCAACTCCAAATCGTGAGTGGGGTAATTAAGTTCATGGTCCTTCAGTTTCTGTGACTCATAAGCAATCACTCAACCTTCCTGCATCAACACAGCCCCTAAACCTTCCAAGGAAGCATCTGTACAAACAACAAAATCACCTACCGGATCAGGAACTGCCAAGATGGGAGCACTAGTCAACTTATCCTTCAGAGTCTGGAAAGCTAACTGACATTTCTCGGACCAAAGAAACTTCTTTCCCTTCCTCTGCAAAGAGGTGATAGGATGAGCCAACCTAGAAAACCCCTGAACGAACCGCCTATAATATCCTGCAAGTCCCATGAAGCTGCGAATCTCTGAGACATTGGTGGGTGCGGGCCAATCCACAATGGCCTGAATCTTTGCAGGATCAACTGAAATTCCCTCACCAGAAATCACATGGCCCAAGTACTGAACTTCAGTCTTATAAAAGTCACACTTTTTGAGGTTGGCAAACAACTGATTATCCCTTAAGCACTGCAACACCTGTTTTAAATGTTCTTCATGTTCCTCCATCGACCTAGAATAGATCAGAATGTCATCGAGAAACACTAGAACAAATTTATCCAAGTATGTATGAAATACTCCATTCATTAGACTCATAAAGACTGAAGGTGCATTCGTTAACCCGAACAGCATCACAGTGAACTCGTAATGTCCGTATCGAGTTCGAAATGTTGTTTTGTGAATATCTGCATCTGCAATCTTCAACTGATGATATCCCGATTTGAGATCAATCTTAGAGAACACCTTTGCCCCTTTTATCTAATCGAAGAGATCATCTATTCTGGGTAATGGATATTGGTTCTTCACTGTTACCTTATTCAACTTCCTGTAGTCAATACACAAGCGAAGAGAACCATCCTTCTTTTTCACAAATATCACAGGTGCTCCCCAAGGAGAAACACTTGGGCGGATAAAGCCCTTGGTCAACAATTCTTCCAACTGAAGACAGAGTTCTTGTAATTCCTGCGTTCTCATCCGATATGGAGCTCGAGATGTGGGCTCGGCTCCAGGTACCAGATCAATCCGGAAATCCACATCTCGCTTTGGCGGCATACCAGGAATCTCCTCTGGAAACACATCAGAAAAACCCTTAAGAAGGGGGTAATCATCCAATGACAATCCCTGACTATCCTTAGATTCCAAGTCACTCACAGATACTGCAAAGAGCTGACAACCCTGTCAGAAGTGCCTTTTGAGCTGCATGGTAGAGATCATACGTAATGAGATGGGTCTCTGAATACCCAAGATCTCCACTTCCTTACCAGAGTCATTAGTGCACCTTACTGCTTTTCGTCGGCAGTCAATCATAGCACGATGTGCACTCAACCAGTCCATGCCTAAGACAATATCATAAGAACTAAGTGGCAAGATTCTGAGGTCCACCTTAGTTGACATTTCACCTATACACAGATTACAATCCTGCACAAGCTTCTCTACCACAACCCTTGACCCTGATGCTAATTCGACATGCCATTTTACGCCTTGGCTAATTACCACCAAACCACAACGCTCAACTACTAAAGGTGATATAAAGGAATCAGAAGCACCAGAATCAAAAAGTATAGAAATGTTAGAATTATTCAACACACCTGATGCCTCAACCACAGTGTTCTAATGATCTGCCTGACGATTATCCACTGAAGCAAACACACGATGAGATCTCCCTGCATCACCTACTGTCGGCTCTAATGTTGTTGGCCTCTGATTAAAATCGGAGGTGTTCTTCTGAGGACACATCCTAGCAATATGCCCCGGCTGTCCACAAGAGAAACACCCCGTGCCTCTTCCAAAACCTCTGCCCCCTGATGGAGCATTTGATTGCTGAAAACTCCCACGACTCGGTGCTGACTGGAAACTAGGTGCAGGCTATACAAAACGTTCCTGACAAATCCGGTTCCTGTTCCGATCCCTACGAAACTAAGAATTGCCACCCTGTTGAGATTGATTGTTCTTCTGTTTTGACTACTGCTGCTGAGGCTGCTGCTACTGATAACCCCCTTTCGAGGGTGGGTACCTATTCCTGGAAGATCCTACTCCCTATGACTGCCCTCCATGAGCAACATAACCAGGTGTGGGCGTGCTACCAATCTGTACTCCGATGTGACCACTCAAAGCCATGGCCAAATTCTCCTCCACTAAGCGAGCCTTCTCCACTGCCATTTCCATCATCTTCAGCTCGAAGACTCGTACACCACCACTGATGCGGGCATTTAAGCCCCGAACAAAATGTTGCACTAACATGCCCTCATCGTGGCTAATCCCTGTATACTGCTTCAACTCATAGAAGCGCCTCTCATACTGCTCCACTGACATAGACAACTGCTTGAGATCATGAAACTCGTCAGCCCTGTGTTGCCTCCAGTGATCTGAGAGGAAGCGAGCTCTGAACCTATCTAGGAACAACTCCCAAGTAACGATACTGAGATCAAGATGCAGTTTCTGTTCCTCCTGGCGCCACCAAGTAGACGTGAAGCCTCGCAAGTGCATAACTGCGCACCGTGCCTTGGTATTGCTACCGTAGGGGTGCATGGTGAAGCAATGGTCTAAGTCTATTAACCAGGTCTCAGCCTCAAGACCTCCTCCAGAACCATCAAAAGTAGGCGGGTGTGCCCTCATCAGATCTCTCATATGGCCTACTATGACTGCATCTGGAACCACATCTGTATCCCTGCGCCTCAGAGACCTCTCTCTCTCCCTCTCCACCTGGTGTACCTCATCTGGCCTGGGTCCCAATCGGTCAAGAATCTCTCCAAGTATATGTTGTAACTGACCGTCTAGACCTAGCGGTGCTGGATTCTGGTCACCTAATGGAACACTATGAAGACTCTATTGTTCCTCATGCTCAGAGCCATGGGAACTAGGAACTGAGGGGCTTCGCCGGTTTGCTCCACGTCCGGCACCATGGCCTCTTGCACGGACACGTCCTCTACCTCGAGGCATAGTTCTGCGCCACAATATAAAGTACAACATGAGCTCAAGAGTTGCACAAATGGTAACCTAATGGACTACACTACCCAAAGACCCTAGCATTTGCAACCTTGGCTCTGATACCAAGTTGTAACGCCCATTGTGCAAACCCCAGAGAACACACACATAATGCAGAATTTTTTTTTTTTAAATAACAAAAGTAACATGTAACAACATTAAACCAAAATCACATAGCATAACACATAACATTAATACACTTGGTTCTCTAGGGCACGAGAGGTTACATTGCAACCACAAAACAGAATAAAGATAATGAAAATAACATAACCATTTAATTTATGAAAACCATATACAATGATACAACCGATAGCCATGATGCGAGTATGATAACATCGCATAATTACATCCATGATAAATCTTTTAACAAGATCCAAATTATACCTAACTATTACATCATTGGTATAATGTTACATTACAATTTTCTTGATACATGAATTACAGTGAATTTCCCAACATGGGAATTGATAAAAGAATGATGAACATGAAGTACAACTAATCACTGGAACATCTGCACTGTGGAAAGCTGAGAAGACAAGACGCTGATGGGGAACCCAACGGGTGCAGAGCACGTTCCACCCAACCATGTGAATTACAAGTAACTCACTCCCCGTGCTCAGAGGTGACGAGGAAGTGAACCCAACCATGAATGTCAACCGACTCAACCACAATATGATATGAAACAAGTACAACTCAAGTATGAAATGTAACACCATCAACGTTCTCAAATCACATAACAAGTAAAACCAAGAACTCATCACGATAACATGAAGTACTAACACTTAACAATCATGAATCAAAATCACAAGAATTCAAAGAAACATCATAGCGAGATAACATCCAGAGGCAACAACACAAACAACAAGGGTGTCAAGTGGAGAGTGTCATCGCATAGCTCTCATGGGATTCTCCTAGCCCTTCCTCCAACTGAGGCACCGGCACCCATCTATGGATCTCCTGGCCCTTCCTCCTAACTGAGGCGCCGGCACCATAGGGTAGCTGATACGGAGCCAATAGTCTCTCACGAGGATGAGACTCTGACTATGCCGACCACGGCCTTCTCAGTCTATCACTAGTCTAGGGTAGCCCTAATGCATAGCCGAGGAATCCAAAGTTTTATTATCTTGTGTTTTTAAAACTACCCAACCCCCTCTATCTATTGTTTAGGTTATCACTTGTTTACTACTCTTTCGTGGGTTATCCTAGCCCTTCCTCATCTGAGGCGCCGGCGCCCACGAAGAGCCACTCTCCCTCCTATGACCCCTAACATATCTCAAAGCAGGTAAGGGTTGGACTAACACATATAAGTCCTAAAACCAAAAATCCAATACACGAGGCATTAACCATCTCGCAACTGCACATAAGCAACAAACTTGCAAACCCGTCCAACCCTTCCTAACATAATCCCCAATAACGCTCAAAAGCATAAACAAGGTAAATACACTTTAAATCACAAGCCTCTGGAACAGGATTAAAATACGATAGGGTTCCCACATCGACAATAAAAGAAACAATAGAGCAAAACAATACATACAAGGAAAACTCACATCACATTTTGCAAAATTGCACATTTACGTTCGATGCCAATCTTAAGTAAGTAACTAAACTGATTGTCTCAATAAAATCCACAGTTACAATTAAAAGCTAATTTTTTGTCTAAAAATTTAATTAATCAAAACAATCATTAAACTATTTCGATTTGAAATATAAATACAAAATTTACCTAAATATGAACAAAATCGAAAGCTTAAAATCCAAGATAAGATGACCTCCACATAATGTGATAAATAATATTTAAATCTAAATAACTATAATCCATTTCTAAAATAAAATACATAATAATTTATATTTTAAAATATATATGTATAAGTGTCGTAAATGTATATACATATATATATACCATGTAATAAATCATTATCTAAATTTAAATCATTATAATTTTATTTTAAAAATAAAATACATACAAATTATATTTTAAAATATATATATATAATATAAATACATATATATATATACATATATATATATATATATATTTAAAATAAAATAAAAATAAAAAGCAAAACTCGGCCGGTCGGCGTGGTACATTACTGGCATTGATCAATTTGAGTCGTTGATGTGTGGCCGCATATGGACCGCCCGGCAAGCAGTCATCCAGAGTTGAATCTGTGGCATCAGCCACAGTGGGGAGGCTGGGGGGTACGGCCCAGCGCCGTCCCTCCAACTCCTCCCCCCAACAACATTAAAATTTTAATTTTATTTATATTTTTTTTTATATTAAAAAAAATCCGTGTATAACCTTTAAACGGATTCAATGAAATAACCCAAAAAAATACTTTATATAGAAACCCAAAAATTATAATTTGATGCCAGGTGTACGGCCGACGCACGAATTTAAATAAATATATAACAATATAAAATGAAATATATATATATATATATAAATATATTGAAAATAAGTACAGAAGATGAATGTAATTAATAGAGTTGAAGAAAAATACAGAACAATGAATAGATTTTGCTATATTCAAAATATATTTATATATACATCTAAAACTTTCAGATCTATTATTTTCAACAGAAATATCATTTTCCCAAAATTTTATTTTTGTTGAGTTGGAATTTTCAGATGATCAGGTTTTCTTTTGTTTTGACAAAAATTTGCACAGCATAGAAACTATGATTCTCTTTGTTTTTCAGTTTGATAATTTGCTCTAGTTTCAGTTTTCAACATTAGTTTTTCCTATATTCACAAAATTCATTTTAATCAAATATAATTTTTCCTTTTTTTGAAGCAACAGATAAAAACAAGGGTACGAAAAGAAGACTACGAAAGGAACCTGGAGTCCAATGCAAATCTAAAGATGCCTGCTTGACTCTGATGCCCTTGAATCCGATTCCAATCCTTAGTCCAGAACGAACTCAACAATCACTTGAGCACTTCAACTTTCTGTTCTTCTGTGTGTGTGTGAGAGCTTCTCAAAAATTCATAATTAATTAAAATATATTCCCCATTCTTTAAAACTCTCCAAAAATCCCAGATTAAAAGAAAAATCAATTCTTTAAAACTAGCTTTTTCCTAACTCTCAATTCCTATTGGCTCACACTGTCTTTTATTCTTTTATTGCTTTAATTCCTGTTTTGCCACTTTTCTTCCACCTCACATTACATATTTATTTTAAATAAATTATTCACATAATTATCCACCACCAATTTAATTGATTAAAATAATTAAGTCATATTTAATATTTAATTATTAATTAATTGCAATATAATATTTTCAAAAATTATTTAAATATTTAAATATTTAAATATCATTTACTCCAACATTAAAAATAAATAATTTATTTCAATCATAAAGACAAGTCATAACTATAAATGCCCTCATAAATAAACTAAGACAAAACCCATAACACAACAGACAATGATGACAATTACACAACATCAACTATACCAAACAAATGAGACAACCTGACATCATGGAACGGGAAGACTTCATCGTCACCTCTGTATCAACATTTATCCGTTGGGTTATTTGGTGCTCGCCCTGTCCTGTCGAAGCAGGTGGAATCGAGACTTGTACCTGTAGTCCTGCATACAAACGAAGTTGTGTACATGTGCATATATACATATATATCAAAGCATTAAATCAAAGTACTGCATTGTGAGAAGGAGTCGCAACATAACAGGGCACTCAGGAACGAGTGATGCTATATCGTCCTTCGTCACACCTATTCTAACAATTATAACATAATCAATGAATTACCTTTCTAACTAACAATCATCTCATAACATATTAAATTAAATCACTGCATCATATCATAATTCAAAAAATCAACTGATATATATATAATCAACCATAATGTCGTATAAAGTAATCAAGTCCAAAATGAAATAACATCATCTAGCATCTAAACTAACCATGTCAAACAACAACAGTTTCATCATAGTATCTGACTAACCACATCAAACAATAACAGTATCATCATAGTATCTGAGCATCAAAACAAAACATAACACTACTGAGTCCAACTAGCAACTAGGAGGGTTATTACACATCGTTCCTATGGTATTGGAGGGCATGTCACTCCAACATCATCAGTCACATGAAATTTTTTTTCCAAAGGCACTACAATTTATAGGGGGCCAACTACTCGATTTGCTAGGCACACTACAATTTATAGGGGGAAAATGTCTGATTCTAATTCTTGCAGTCTAAAAATAAATAAGTAATAATAACGAGAAGAATTAAATGAAAAAATATATAAAAATATAATAATTTATGTACATATAAAATATAAACATTTAAAAATAAGTTAAACTAAGTTAATTCATCTATATACATTTATATGGAATACTTTGATCAAAAGATTCTCAAAATAACATTGTTTAAGGAGTCAAGGTATAAAAATAGTTTGGTGGGTTGTATCCAATTTAGTCTATGATTATTAATTTTTAAGTTATTCTTATGATGCCTAAAAATAAAAATATCAATAAAATAAAGATAATCTTCTTATTGTCTAAATAAATTCACTATTTTTTAATACTCTTCATCAATACAATTAATATACAAATATGATAAACTATTATTTTAAAGAATGCATAAATGTGATTATATGACCATAAAATTTAACCTATAATAGATTGGTTAATGTAAGAGAAATTTCTTGAAAAGTACTCATAGCTTATTAGAATGCAAGAAAAATAGGAGTCACATACAAATAGTGATTAATTTGAAAGAAGAATGATATTGGGTGAGAGAAATATTATCATCAATTTATTGACCTCCTAACTAAGAAATGTAATTGTAGTATGATATGCAAACAACTCTTTACCTCTCATTGTTTTCATAAATTAATTATCTTGTGAACATGTAGTCAATTTAAAGGTCTTACCAGCTATAATGTTTTCTTGTAGGTAACTATTGTGTAACTTGACCAACAAAAGTTAATTTAGTCAGACACCCATGGTGCATTTTGGAAATGTGTCAATGCTTCAAAGTATGATCACAATCTTCTCAGTATCCCTTTACCTCCTCTCTTGAGTTTGGTACTAGATGGATTAACTTTGGAAAGGTTTCTCACTTAGATATAGTCATCTCTCTAGTTCATTCTCAATTAAAAAATACTCTTAAAGAGGAGAATTTTCTCATTTGTTGGGAACTTGTTGATGGTGATATCCTTAGAGTGGTATGGGGAAAGTTTGATGATAAATATCCCCTCTTCGTTACTTAATGTTTTTGGGCTTGGTCCTTTTTATTAGTGTGTTGTCTTTGTTTCAAAATATATCTAATTTCGACATTTAGGATGTCTCTTTACTAGTCACCCCTTCTTTTATGAATTATGTACTATAATAAAAGATTAAATAAGAATTCATTAAAAATAATAAATCATTAATTATTTATTTGAATAATGAATTAAAGTTTAATCTTAAACTTAAAATTGACAAATCATAAAACATAAGTTAAAAATATTAAAAATAATATTTTATTTTTTAAATAATAACATTAAAAAAATTATAATAATATAATTAGAAGAAATTAATAATTAAATTGTATATATGTTATAATATGTTTATTAACTCACAAAAATTAATTATAAAATATTAAATTATTTTTTAAATAAAGTATATTTAAATTATTATTAATTCAAATTTATATTAATATTAATTTTTAAATTTATTAATATTGATGTCATGTTAGATCTTATATCTATTTATCTTAATATCTTTAGAATTCAAGTGATTAAGAATTATAATATTGAGAGATTACATAGTAGTATAAAATCATGATATATGATAAATTGAAATGAAGGGAATGAGGAAATACCTCAATATTGATGATTACATATATTGAAAAGGAATTTTTTTAAAAATATATATATTTAGATTAATTAATAATTTGTTGGGAATGAAAAATTAAAAAATTAAATATTAGTTTAGAAAAATATATTTATTTATTTCTATAAATAATGATGAAGACTTTATTTTAACATCTCATTAAAATATTTATTTTGAGATTCAATATGAATTTATTTTATTTTTTATTTATTTTGAGATTGGAAAAGAATATCCAATTTATTATAGATTAATCTTATGATTGTGGGTCACTTTCATGCTACACAAATCTATCCCGTCATTCATGGATTTGATTTAGGTGATTGCATACTTCTACCTAATTTATGTTGACCATCAAGGATCATTTTTACTTAAAAATGTCTTTGGGAGATCTCCAAATCACAATGGTCATGTTCTCCTAAAAGGAGTTCATTGATTACATTAGCCTTAAAATCATAGAAATGAGAGAAGGCATAATTTTATAGTCATGCAAATGCTCTAAAATGATCATGTAGATAGGTTCCTTTTAGTGCTGGAAATTGTGTTTTTTCTAGAATAATTGGATCATTTTCAATTCATCAAATTTTAGATAGGAAGTGGATATAATCAATTGATAAATTTGAATGCACATTTATTTTGATACTAGTACATAAAAAATCACATGAAATGTGTACAAATTGATTTCATAGCATGGAATTTTTAAAAAATAGGGGCTAATTCTATAAGGTGCAGGACTAATCTATCATAAAATATTTTTTCCATTTAGTGTTGCATATGTGGAACATTGGCAATGGTAGTGATATACCTAATAGTAAGACCATGGAAGGAAAGTAGCCTCACAAAGTCTTTTAGAGGACTTGTGTGACCCAGTGCTAGGAAAGGCACCACCATAACATGAGGTTTTCAAAAATTGTTCATTATTGTGAGAAGAATTTCCAAGAAGAGTTGGAAATTGATTTGATCTAAAGGATGGGAAAATTGTACTGAAATATATGGATATTACAAATATTGAGTGTCTTAGACAATAAGGTCCACTAACTATTAACAATGACAAAATTAGGAAAAATAAAATAATAATAATTTTTTGGATTCCATTATTATTAATGAAGTATATTTTAATGGTACTCAAAAAAAAAATTTAAAAATAATGAAATAAATAATAAATAAATAAATAATAATTTCATTAATATTGGTTAGACTTGTAAAAAATAAAATGATAGTTATGGCACGATAAGAGAAAACAATAGGAACCTATGCAAATGAGGTGGATGTGGTTCTCTAGTTGTAGATGGAAAGATATAGAAATGGTATGGAGTGTTGGCAAAAATAACCAAGGTGGAAAGGAAAATTTTGGAGGGATGGGAAAGTCAAAGAGAAAGGATACTTTCAAAACTTCCAAGGCATAATCCCTAGAGCATGAAATTATGTACCTAGGAGCAATGGAAGAAGGAAAAGGAAATAGGGAGAATGACAAGTGAAGGAGCAAAGAAAATTGGAAATCAAAGATCTGTGAGGATTGGAGGAATAAGGGGAAATTAGGGATAGAGATTAAAGAGGTAGAAAAAATGGAATGTGGCTCCAACAAGAAGGTCTAGATGGTATGGGAAAAAAGGAGGCAGGGGAGTGAACACCTAGAAAAATAGAGCCTTTGGGGTTGGGCCTACAACTCAAGTTAGGGCTAATCAAATCATGAAAAATCAATTTGAACTAAGGAATCATAGTAGAAGGGAACACTATGATTATCTATGGGATTCAATCCCTCACTTTGCAACATGTGCTTATTCCATAACGTTGGATCAAAGGAATAAGGGTGTCCAAAACTAGGAAGCCAAAGGGGTAAAGAGATAAATAACACCCATTGGTAGTGGGGAAAGTGGGGTTGGAATGAAAGCCCTAGCAATCAAAAAACCAAGATCCCTAAATAATACGAGAGGAAGAGGAGAAAATCCATCATAATACTAACCAAATAACTTTAGCGAAAAAAGGAATGTTCACTTAAATATGTAATGCCTTTTTGTGAAATGGTGTGTGTGGGCCCTACAAAGGAAAATCCAATGAAATGGTGGTTAGACAAATAAGGAGAAGAGATCAAGATTAGGTTTCTACCAAATAACTTCTTCCTAGTAGATTACTCATCTAAGGATCACAAAAAAAACTTTTATGGAAGAGAGATTGGAAACATTGGAAGGAATAGGGTTCTACATAAAGGATTGAGAACCAAAATTTGAACCAAGGAAGCATGAGGTAGAGAAATAAATGGTTTGGTTTAAAATTCACAATTTATCATTGGAATACTAGAACAAAGAAGTTTTAGAAGTAATTGGGAATGAGTTCAAGAAACTCCTCTACTCTAATGAAAACACTCTTCAAGTAGAACAAGGTTAGTATGCAAAAGTTTGTGTGAAAATGAACCCTAGAGAAACCAAATGGGATGAATTGGAAATCATTATAGAAGCTGATAGTTGGATACAAAGGGTGGAAGTGGATTTGGCTTCTAGAGCACCACTAAATATAAAGCCAAGTGATGCCAAGGTCAAGACAGCTAAATAGCCCAAGGATGGGGGAAGTGGCAAGGAGAAATTAATGAAGGAAAATCAAGTATCAATAGAGGAGTTTGAAAAATTAGGATAGAACACAAGGAAAAACTAAGGGGTCTAGTTGTTTGAGGTGGCGGTGTAGGAGGATGAAAGTAAAGCACATAACCCAACAAAGGAGGAAGTAGATGCAATTTGGAAAGGCCAGTTGAAGAAAATTACTCAAGGTAGGAGTTGGGGGAGATGGAGACTATATTGGAAGTAGGCTACAAATTGATGGGGTTAATATAAGCCCTAATTAGGGTCTTGGAGGGAGTAGAAATAGGAGAGAAGGAAAATATTGAATCTAATGACTATAATTTGGAGGTAGAGGAACAATTAGAAGGAGAATTTTGGGAAGAGGAGGGGATTAACATGCCAAAGGAGCTCAAAAGGGAAACAAATAGAATTAGGAATTTCACTCATAGGAAAACTAGAGATAAAGCAAAAAAATCAAGCAAAGAAATCATTTGATTACAACAAAGAGAAGAGGAAAGGTAGGAAGAAAAACCAAGAAAAATGCATCATTGACAAGGATGTAGAGGGATAGGTAAGGATAACAAGAATTCTTAGATTATGGAAGGGAGTGACTCCCCTTCTTGAGGAGCAATGAAAGTCATTTCATGGAATGTTAGGGGCTTAAACGCCCCTAACAAGAAGTGTTTGGTCAGGTGTTGTATAGAGATGACCAAGGTTGATATCTATTTGGTCCAAGAAACTAAGTTAAAAAAAATAGAAGCAAAAAATGCTAAAAAGGAAATACAAGGGATGGAATTCTAAGTTAGTGGAGTCAAAAGGAGCATCAAGAGGTCTGATAACATTCTGGAAATCACAATCAATTCATGTGGAATGATTGGAAGTGTGGAAGCATTGGATGGCATGTAAGGTAAGAAGCCTAACTATGAACCTATAATTTTCTTTAATTAATGTGTATGGTCCAAATTCGTGCATAAAGAAAAAAGAAACATGGGTAGAAATAGGTAGTTACATAGCACTAATGCCAAATGAAACATTTATCCTAAGGGGAAATTTTAATGAAATTTTATATAGCCAAGACAAAAGAAAGGGAGTGCAAAGAAAATTTCAATCATAGATAAAATTTGAGAGTTTTGTAGGAAAATGTTAGTTATTATAGATTTAGATTTACAATGGATCACATACTTGGATAAATAGGAAGTTGGAATTTAGCAATATAGCTGAGAAGTTAGATAGATTTTTATCTAAAGGGGTTCTCATAACCTCTCCTTATGCATTAGAGTGTAGCATTGTCCCTCACTCTAGTTCAAACCATTATCCAATATAGTTGGATATTTTGGGAGATAAAAGACTAATCAGATGCCCCTTTAAGTTCAAAAATATGTGGTTGTAAAACAAAAAAAACAAGTTTGATGGGTCAGTGGTGGGAAGAAGAAAAACCATTAGGAACAAAGATGTTATGCATTGCTACAAAACTGAAACTAGTCAAACATCATTTGAAGGATTGGAATAAAAACCATTTAAAAAAAAAATACGAAAAAGAAAAAAAGAAATAGAAGAGGAACTAAGAACACTAAATGAAATATGACTGATTCTCAAATTATCCACAAAATGTGATTGAATCTCAATAATAAATCACAAAAATCATTAAGGTGATTTTCTTATGGTTAATCTTAATATTTCAGACAATTTAATGGGCACATGCTTTACTATAAAGATAGAGGAGAGTTCTAGAATACTTAAAATTAATGAGTTAAAAAACTCCTATCTCATTCACATAAGAATCTCCACTAGTACCATTAAAGAAACTAGATAGGTATATTTGGAGAGAATTCATTTAGACATAGGTGTTCCTAGCACTCAACCTAGAAAACAGATCTAGATTTAAGATCAAATAAATTGTTATATATTTTGATATAGAGTTGTGGAAGGGATTCCCAAGTGGCCTTGTGCTCCTTAGGGGGTAGTAGTTTCTATTTATTCATGTATCTAAGGTGATATAGTTTTGAGTTTCTTATCTATTCCCATATATTTTTAGAAGTATCTTTGTAATAAATAGAATGGATGGTTTATCCCCATACTAACAATTGTAGGTGGGTGAGTAACTAGGTCTACAAATAGTGAAAGATTCATTTACTGACAAGTGTATGTAGATGGAAGGAAATTCATATGGGGATGAAAATGGTATTGTGACTAGCATATAAACATCCATCTCAAGGCCATTGGTGAGGGGTCCACATACTAGTTTCTACCTAGTAGGATTATTTCAATTATGCCTATGTATAGTAAGGAGGTTGCCCCCACTACCATGACAAAGGTAGGGGACTTGTAGGGCTGATTGAAGTTAAGAACTAAACTATAATCAAGGGTGGGGAATACTAATCTATCCAATAGGTAGAGATAGGAATCTACCCATAGGTGGGCTATAGTTGGCATATAAGTATGGCAACCATCTTCCTTTATTTGTTTATGACATCATTTATTATATATGTGATATGACTTGATTGATGACTTATACCTCCTCCAATCGAGTTGCCCTATCCTAGGGCATGTTGATAGCTCTACCTCTAAATAGACTATGCAAGTTCATCTAAGATTTCTTTAATGAATAGTCTATCCTTATTTTTAGTTCACTTTTTCAAGCTCTTTTTTAGTTCACTTTTTCTGCAATAGTACATACACAAACCATGTGTCGCCCGTGTTCTATACAAATTTATTATTCTGCTACAGTACATACACAAATCATCTGTTGTCCATGTTATATCTATTTGTTTATGTTTTAAAATGGATTGACACATTATATAAGAGTGTTTAGGCAACGTAGAGATGAGTAGAAGCAAACAACTACTTTTTTTTTTAAGCAATAGTAAGTCCATTTTATTTTATTTTTACTTTGTAAGAGCAACAACTCTATTTTCTGTAAATGAAGTTATATTTTATGTGTAATAGCAGCAGTAAGTTTATTTCAAGAGTAGAAATTATTTTCTACTTTTTGGTATTAATGCGTGAAGTCATAATTTGCTTAAAGCTATGTTATGAAAGAGATCACTCTTATAAATATTTGTATGTAAAAAGAGTTGAAGTTCTTTTTTTGTTCATCACTATTATCATTTTTTGTCTTTCTTCTTTATGTTTTATTCTTTCATCTAATATTGGAGTCGAGTTGTGACATCTTTTTCTAGCACAAGTCTTACAAATCCACAAATTTCTCAATTTAATTCAACAAGAAAGTTCTACATGAATATTGGTCAATCACAATGAAAGATTTGTTTAGTTTTTAATATGTATGGGAGCTTGTAAAGAATGATTTTCTTGAACATGTAGATGCAGCAACATATGTGTTGCGTCATCTTAAGTAGAGAGCTTTAGATAGTAGGCTCCATCCAACCATTCTTTCACATCAAAGCTCCTCTATCTCCAACCAAAAAATGAATGGGTAATGTAGGGTCCTTCCACAATAAAATCTCTCAATTTTCAAAAACTTCAATCCATTTAGATGTGAATTTGATACCAATAAGCTAACTGCCAAGTCAAACATCTATCACGACTAACTAAATAAAGATCCATATACAACTAAACAAAATTATTATTCATAATTGAGTGGATAATACAAAAAGCTGTGATTATATCTCAATAATAAATCACATAAATCATTAATATGATTTTATTATGATGTAAATCTTAATATTCCACACAATTTAATGGGCTCATGCTCTACTATAAAGATAAGGAGAATTCTATTGCCTAAAATACTTGTAATTAATGAGGTAAAAACTCCTAAATTGTTATCCATTCACACGAAATATAACCTCCAATAGTGGGTGCTGTCATAATAGTGGTTTACAATTCCTGAGAGGAACAAATTTTAGCTGAAATCACATATTTTTAGAAAATATAATGATTTAAGTCTTAAAAAGTTCCATTTTAAGGATTCCAATTGAAGAGGGTTTGATCATATCACCTTAGATCAAACCCCCTTGGATAGAACCTCGCTAGTTTTAAACCATACCTATAAATGCGTCTCCTTTACACCTATCAAAATGCTGATAAAAAATCACTTTTGATTTAGATTTTGGGGGATCAAATAAATTCATTTAAAATTTATTTCAAATGATTATGGTATTCCCTGAACAAGCTATCCAATGAATATAATTTTAATATGTTTTGGTTTTGTTATGTATTTGTTTTTAAGTTTTATTAAACATAGCTTTTTCATGAAAATGAATTTTGTTCTTCACATGTGGAAAAATAGAAGATTATCAAAAAATTGAAAAATATATGAGTGCACTAGATATTGAATTCCTTGATCCAACAAAAAAAATAAAATAAAATTTTGACATATACAAAAAATGTGTAACGCCCGTCATGCAACCCAGAGAACATAGACAAAGCAAACAATTTTTTTTTTTTAACATTACAATTGAGCATACAAGAAACATTAACCATAAACATATAACACATTACATTACACTATTACACTTAGTTATCTAGGGCACGTGAGGTTACTTCACAAAAAAAACTAACAACGAAAACAAAGATAACAACAACCCAATTCACCACTTGTAACTATATTCAATGATCACACAATCTACACGAAAAGATTAACTTTGGCAATAGAGTCTACTTACTGAGGTCAGCTTAACATACCTCTTACATTCTATTTTATCGACAAGGCCTTGCTCCCCAATGCCTATACCTGCAAGATCTACATGACTTGACACACACATTAGATCAAAGATAGTTAGCACATGAACACTAAGAGAAACTATATAAATCAAAGGCAATTTTTATGTTATCGGAGATAAACGACAAGACTCAAACAAGACTCAGAAGAACAGTCCTAGGGGCCCAACCTAATGCCTCGGGAGCTCATCACTCGATGGCCTTGCCTACGTATATAATTCGCAGAGGCACCGTAGTTCGACAACTTGAGCTGCTCCAACTCATTGACTGACCAACCAAGGGTTCACTCACAAGACATTCAAGGAGGAATCTACCCAAACACAAAGTAACACAACACCACAAATACACGCTAAACTCAAACCTCTATTCGTACGCATTATGTGACCCATACAAAAAAAATTACATATTAGAGAAGAGTGGGTATGCAACCCTTTCTAGGGTCCATCACCCCAGATAGTTTCTTAGGCGGCTGCCACCCACTTAGGTGAAGCCGAAGACTGAAGAACAAGATAAGCATATCCTTGCAAAAACAAAATAAAAATAACCTACTCAAATATATTTATTCATACTTGCAAAAGAAAGGTCACAAGGCATAACAACAATAGCCATTAACGACTCGCATTCACAAATGGAAGACCAAACCACTCGAATGATCAAGTCAATCATACTCACAAGAGTTTAAAAAATAACTATCCCTATAAAGGACTTATGAATCAATAGTAAGAAAAGAATACAAGGAAAAAAAATAATCATTCAAGAAATTATCTAAATTCATTTACTTGCATTGGTCTTCTCATTTATCTAAATGTAAGTTGATCAAAATCAATCATTAAATTGTTTGGTTAAGTATGAATACAATCCAAGCATTAGTCATGAAGATTTTAAAAAAATTAACAATTATATTCTATTTAAAAGTCAATACATATTTACACCAATCACTTACGAAGTCTCTATCCAAAGACAATATAACTTGTCATATAAGTTTATAAACCTATAAATCAAAATCAAATAAAGCTTGCAATACTGGTGATTATTATCAATGATACCAATTAATACAATGTTCCTTGCTAAGTAACTTCTAATTACTAAGTGCATGGAGAATTTGCAATACAAATGTTGATAATCATTAAAATCATTAACATATATATAAATATGCTTAAGGATGACCTAATTCATTTAATTAAGCCAACCTTCAATTATTAAGTATTTGCAATCAATCCCCTTCAATCTCTAAACATAAGATGCCATTTAACTCTCCAATAAAATCATCTACATGACCCAATAATCATAAAGCCTAATCATTCCCTTCCTGTCGTTATAATACAAATTCATGCATACTTTCATATCTTTTGTGTATAGTTGAGAATCCCTCTTACCTATACTAACCCCTTCATGTAGCTTAACCATATCTTTTTCCCCACATACAATTAGTCCATTTGACATACAAAGATCTATGTGATTGAAGGAAAACACAGTTATAAGGCTGATTCTAACTTAGAATAACAGTAGTTAAAATTACGCAACAAGTTTTTAACAAAATGATAACACTAAGAAAAAAAATGGGAAAAAATCGACACCCACGGATTTTAACATTAAATTCCATAAAAATGGAATTAAAATACATACAGTGCTTGAAAGACGACGATATCCCGAGAAGGCAACTTCCATAAAAAGATATGCAGTGACCTGGGAGAGTGAGAGGCGTGCGGCAGAGAGTGGAAAAGGCTATGCTAAGAGGCTTCAACGAGCTTAAGAAACTTCCAAGCGTTCCATTATAATGGAATCTCAATTGAGCAAACTAAAACAAAGCCCAAACTGATAGAAATCTTAAATGACAAGAAGTGCAATGAACACTTTTGGTTAGCACTCGTACACTGAGGCTAATCGAACTACAAAAGGTAATGGAAAATGCATCCAAACAACTTAGGAGTTGACAATTCGTACGGATAATAGAACCTTTCTATGGATGTCTATTGAGAAAAAAAGGTAACCACCGAAACAGACCATCAATGCTGGGGGTATGCAGCTCTATATGGCTTAAGGGCAGAATAATGGTGATACTAAATGAAACCATCAGGGGAAAAGGCGCGCACTATGATAGCGTTGACTAACCACCTCAAGTCTTATAAATAAATACAAGGTATTTAAGCATCCACAACAAATTGCTTCTAGCGCAAATGACCCCAATGAGATCAAAAGTAAGGAGTTTCAGATCTAAACAAGAGGCAAGAGATAGATGGAAGAATAGAAGAGATCTTTTCTCCAGAATGGTGAAACAAATATAGATGCAGAGACTGATTTTTTTTATTTAATCTATCTCACTCTATTTTCAGATCGATGCCATGAAACATGGCGCATAGTGGGTTGAAGGAACCACGCCGATTTGAACTCTCTAAATGTTATGTCTTCCATGATAATACATACAGTTCGTAAAACTCATCCTAAGATAAGGCATGAAGATGATAATAGTACATGTAGCTCACATAAAAAAAAACATTCCAATAAGGGACGCACCACACAAATCAACAACCTCATATCTAAATTGTAATATGCAAGGAAAATCATACAAACATAAAGACATCATCCAATTTGCGGCCATGAAATCTCAATGGTTTCAACTTAAGATCAAAACATGGAAAATAACCTACCTGAAAATCGCGATCTGTCTTGTCACGGTGTGAAGACTTAGTGCCTCAACAAAAAAACAAAGGCTTAGCGCCAAAGTGTGAAGACCCTCGTGGCTTCCAAAATACCCTTCGTCTATGCATGCATCGCTCTATATTGATTTTTGTTTACTGTGCTAATGAATTCGACACTTGACTTTCATCATGCATGTTCAACTCGAGTCACACTGGTCCCTTCCTACGACACTCGGCTGCTGTGTCAAGCTCTCTTGTCATCTTCCAATCACCTTAGGATTGAAAGCCCTTGAAGAAAAATATTCCCCCAATCCTCTCACAGCTGCAGTTATGCGTAGAAAATATTCTTTCTCCTAATTCATTTCCCACCATGCATTCTTACCCTAATTCTTTGCATACAAGAGAAAGTACTCTCCCCCAAAACTTCAGTTTTATTTTTCTTATCATTCCCAGAAGTTACAGCCGCCTCTCCTCCCAGAATACGATCCCCCGAAAAGCTATAATTAAAACTGCTTTAAAACAAAGCAAACATCAAAAAGAAAAAACTAAATCATAATTTTAATCTATTACAAAATAAAACATGCAGTTTTCTCTATCTCCTCACGCGAGGAATTTACTGCTTTATTCTAACACTTATCCTTAATAAAATAATTAATTAAAATAATAAAACACAATTTAATTTTTTTAATTATCATTTAATAAACTACATTATTTTTAAAAAAATAAATAAATAAAACATTTAAATATTTAAATACAATTTAATCTAGCATTTTAATAAAAATATTACCTTTATTTAATTAAATCAATCTCAACGTATGAAATACCAGAAGAAGCCCTTGACCTATCTTTCTCTTCCGACTCCTTAGCCAGAAGAGTACTACAAAATGTTACACGTTATACAGTCGCGCTATGTCTAAATTGTAATTTGTTTGACTTTGAAACTTGATTAAGGAAAAAATATTCAATAAAAAACTATCTAACCAAGTGGAAGCACTAGATATCAGAATTACAAATCTAAATTTGAAAGAATTAGAATTTTATCCTTCATGGAAAAAAAGTTATGCGTTATACGGTGTGCATCACTTTTTAAAAATGTTCTTTTATGAAAAAAATCTATTTTCATGGGAGATGGAAAAAGAAGTGCAATTTGATTCCAAAAATTTTCAAAAAAATATTTTTAGAATCTACAGAAAAAAATTTGATGAGACTCTAGTTTGCACCATATTCAAATTCCTCATAGTTTAGCCACTATAGGTGCCCGAATGTGAATATTTAGATAAAAATAATAATTTCAGTGTCCAGTTTGGCCAAAAATTATAAACCACTATTATGGGATCACCCTATACCATTAGAGAACTAGACATGCTTAGTTGGAGGGGATTCACTTAGACATAGGTGCTCTTACCATTCAACCTAGAAAATGGGTTAGATTTAAGATCAAACAAATAGTTATATATGTTGATATATAGTTAGTGGAAGAGATTCCCAAATGGCCTTATGCTCTTTAGTAGGAATAGTAGTTTCTAGATTTATTCATGTAGATAAGGTGACATAGAATTGAACTTCTTATCTAGATTCCCTTATATTTTTAAAAGTATCTTTGTAATAAGCAAAATAGATGAGAACATTTGTCCTCATACTAACAATTGTAGGTGGGTGAGTTGCTAGGTCTACAAATAGTGGAAGATTCATTTATCAACTAATGTATGTAGATGAAGGGAAATTCATATGGAGATGAAATGGTATTGTGTGACTAACATAAAGAAAACCCCACTCAAGGCCATCAATCAGGGGTCCATGGACTAGTTTCTACCTAGCATGATTATTTCATTTATTCCTATGGATAGTAAGGGGTTGCTCACACTACCAAGATAGACGTAAGGGCCTTATACCTGACCAGTTCTTTCATAACTAAATTACAATCAAGGGTGGGGAATACTAATCTATCCAATAAGTGGAGATAGAAATCTAACCATAGGTGTGCTATAATTTTCATATAAATATGACATCCATCTTCCTTTTTCTATTTATGGCATCATTCCTGATATATGTGATATGACTTGATTGATGACTCATACCTCTTTCAATTGAGTTGCCCCATCTTAGGGAATGTTGATAGCTCTAGCCTAGCTGGCATCCACCTCCCACTCCAAATGGATAGAGATATATGGGTATCTCCAAATAGATATATAGATAGGCCTTGCCCTCCTTGCCAAATGGCTATTTAGGATCAATTACATATAGAATTATAAATTGGGGAGCAATAGATTAATTAGTTTGTTTTCTTTTTCTCTCAATTTCCTTCTCCACATATCTTGAGGCCAATGCCCTATATAAGCAAGTGGCTAAGCCTATACTCATTTAAGTTCACATCTAGTCATACACACTCTCCCTCCTATTGAGAGGAGCTTAGATGGAAAGAGTAGGACTAGACAACTAAGGGATGGCTATATAGTTGACAAGAGAGGCCCAACTATAAGGCATCCTAAGGTGTTGGGGGTGTGGGTGGGAAGGGAGAGGGTTATCTTGGTAGTGAAAATATAGAAGAATGTTAGTTTGAGGTAAGTTGATATGATTAACTAATAGATACAATAATTGTCCTGACATACAAGGCACATGAGCCCTTCTATATATAGGGCATGCCATTGTATGCACCCTTCTCCAATTATGAAGAGAGAGCTTTACAAAGCGTATGGTGACTGTATATGGTGAGGAACCCTTTTATCTTGGGAGGACAAGGAACTAAACCCCCATATCTATATGGCGACATCCATGTCTCTCCCTCTCTCTATATATATACATATATATATGCCTTTGATCGGTGGGGCCTATTTCTGGCTGGGATTAACTGGCACACTCTAAGTGTTGATTTCTTAGGTGGTCAGACCCACAACCTTCTTAGTACAAATCATTTCCGTTATGACATTTTCCTTTTTTCTTGGTCGTCCTATTTCTCGGCACACTCTATTTTCTTGTAAGAGTTATGTATTTTGTCTACCTCGCTTCATATGAAATTTCTAACTCCTTGTGTTATAGTTTGGCCAGTTATGATGTCATATAAAATAGTGTCAAAGGTTAAGGTATCATTTCAAGTTATAAATTTCAACTAGAAGGTTATTCTTATCTTTTTGTATTTCTATATTGAGGATTAAGTCTCCCCATCCTTCAAGACTTCCAGGAGGAAGTCTATACAAGGGGGGTAGAATATATGACCATTGAGTAAATTCTCTTTATAAAGCAAACTAAGGATATTTTAATAGCTACTAACAAAGTACCCTAAATGAATTATGGATAAACTGGTTTAGTTAGTTTACATCCATTATTTACACCTTGGGAAAATAACACAACGTTTTTTAAAAGTACAGTGTATAAACACTACTTTACTAAGTAACAACACCACTTTACTAAGTAACAACACCATATGTTCCATTAATTTTGATATAGTTGACATATTCATCTAAGCTATGTAAATATTCCAATTTTGTTAATCTCGAATGAAGGATTGTAAGAGATAGACCATTTCAATATATATTGCATACATGCTTATTTAAAAATTAATCATAGATTCTTTAATAAACAATAAATTTTTAATTTAATTTATTATTATCAATAGTTATAATAATTTTCTTATATATATAATTTATTTAATTTTAAAAGAAACTCAAATTTTTAAGATTAATAACTATAATAAACAAGTGATAAGAATATCTTTTCCTTTGCATATAATTTTTACTTTTTGAAAAAAATAAGGAAATAAATAAAAAGAAGACATAAAAGAATTGATTTTATAATGCCAATAATATCTAATATTCATCCTTATCTTTATTCTTGTTTTAAAATAACACTTTTCCCCATCCGAGGGAAAAGTAGTTTCCATTTTTTTTAACTTTTAAAAGAATATTAGGGAATCTTTAATTTAAGAATGAGATATTTAGGAGAGAAACGTGAAGAATCTTATTCACTCCATTTTATTTTACTAGTACCTGTCTAAATATTTATAAAATTGTTAGGGCCTCCCACGATAACAATATTGTGATAATTTCAAATATGAATTCCCAGGAAAAGTGTGTTTCCAAATTTAATAAACTCTATTATTATTGTGAGTTAACTTCAGTGCTAAGTATTGGAATTATAAGTTTCTACTTGGTAAACAATCTACGAGTTTCCATGCTTTTATTTTGTTAAGCTTTAAATCAGAGTTTTAGAAACTTTCAAGCAGTTTTATTGCATGTAGAAAAAAAAAAAAACTCCCTATGATTAGTTGTCTCTTTTTTTTCTTTCATTTAAGCTTTCTTAGCTCTATAAATCAGGGATTGATCGCTGTTGGGGGGGTAGTTGGTTAAAGTTTAAAGAAACAATACAAAGTTTTTATTTGGGGTGGATCTCATGCTCGGCAGTAGCGTATCTTTTTTCCAAGGGTAGCTATAGATCTAGCTCGGCTACATTCTGAGCAAGGGCATTCCTAACTGAGAGAGAGAATTAGAAAGACGTGAGAAGGCTGGAAATTCTTTAACGTGATAAAACATTGAGACTAAAAATTAGAAAGACACTATGGCTAGAAGAGGAGATTCTAGTTTTGTGATCGGACTAAGACTAGAGGTAAAAAGGTTGGCGTGGTGATCTGGGCACTTATTTTCTCTGTCTGATCTCTAAACCCTTTATTAAGTTTGGGGCTATCAGGTAGGACCTCATGTTCATTATTTATTTTAAGAATAAATACATATGTTATTTGTGGTGTTGGACTAAGCATTTTAAATCCATATTCCTGTAATCCTTTAATTCTACTATGGAATGAGTTCATAATTTTTCTATAATTAATCTACTTGTAATATAATTTAACTACGCTTCATTCCTTTATCTCTCTCTGATTTTACGATTTATTTTCTTAGCTACTTGTACAGAATAGGTGCATGCCTATAAATGTATATTGAAAAAGATCCACGTTTGAGGTTGCACCAAACTATCATGTTAATAATCTCAATCTGCAAAAAAAAATTACACTTTGTGATCCTTAAATCTTCTGAACTTCTAAGCAGTTGAATGATCTCAACCCTTATTTATTTTACCACTTTAAATGCTTCTCTGTTTTGTTTCAAATTTTCTTGCCATTTTTTTTTACCTTGAAGTGAATGTTAAACTCGTGATAGATATATTCAAACTATACCCAACATGGAGTATTTGATCGTTTAGAATAAAGACCAGGAAATTTCTTAAACTGATTCAGTAAACCAGAAATAGTAACTTATGTGATTAGTCCTTTCAGCTTTAATGCAGTTCAAAAAGAAAACTGGGAATAGCTTGCCTTATCACTTGTGGATCTATTACTTCTCATATATTGAATTATCTTTGAGCCTATTCTAAACTTCTAGTAAGTTTGAAGTAATTCTAGGAAATTTGTTTCATGAGACTTTCCTTTCTCTTTTCATATTTTCAGTAAGAAGCATTCACAATATCTAGATGTAAATTAAGATGAATTTCAAGCTAAAATATCTCATCGCATGCCAACTAACAGTAGAAGTTATTCTTTGTTTAGCTGCACACATTCTATTTTGTTGATGATCAGATTTATTCTTTGCATTACTTTCCAAGCAGCATATATGCATTTATATTTCATCATTTTTAGATTTTCTATATAGTGACAGTCAAAGGACATGTGCATGTCTCCCAATTTAAATTAAAATCTCAAATAGATTACATGCTTACATATGGGTGGTTAAGTTTATTGTATGAGTCACAGTTTTTATTGAAATTCTCTAAGCCTTTTCAACAAATTTATTTTTATTATTATTTTCATGCTGTGATCATGGCATCCCATGAGACTGTGCTTTACAGAGACATCAAGTCTAAAGTTGTATGGTTGTTTAGGCTTCCTCATTATGCATGCATTGTTTAAATCCATGTCCATTCTAATCATAATAAAAATATATAGCTCATAAGCTTAGATCTATTGCTTAATAGTTTTTCATTATTTAAATTGGTAGGAAATAAAAATAAAATAAAATATATCTTATTTGTTGTTGTTAGTATTCAGTAAAAGTTATTTTCAAAGATTGCAATAGGTATAAGTATTAATTTCTACCGTCCATCTCTTATTATAAAGTCTTTTGTGTATAGTTTAATTGGACATAGTTAAAAAAATATTGTACATTGAAATGAATTAAGATAATTTTACTATTAACTATTGTTTATGGGTAGCCTAGTGAGTTGAGTTGCAGAAAAAACTGCTCCCACATATTTGAGATTTATGCTATACGATTTCTGGGTTTTAATTCTTGGTTTTTCCCTTTTCAGATCATATTGAATTTTTATATTTGGTTTAGTATTGTGTAAGTTATCATTATTTTCGTATCGTCTATTTTTTCTATGATCAGCAATTTGAAAGTTGTTATGAACAATTTATTATTAATTTTTATTTCTTAACTAGAACCGCTTCAACTATTAAGATAGTTTTTTTTATAGCATTATAGTGATTGTGTGCTCTTGATTATTGTTTACATTTTCTATATAATCCATGTCTTCCTATACTATTATTCTCAAATGAAATTTCCTAGAGAGTTGATGTTTCTAATTCCTTTTGTTGGTCAATCAATTATGAATTTGAGAAAATTCAAGTTCAAGGTGTCGAACTACGATTCCTCTGTGTTGTGCGTACGTAGGCAAGGCCATCTGAGATGAGCCCCCGAGGAATTAGGTTTGGCCCCTTAGGTTCCCCTATACTTTCTTGAATGTTTTATTTGGGAGTTGATCTTGTGTTGAGAATTGGTCAAATTTTTGGTATTTGTGTTGTGACCTTAGTTGTATTTTGGGGGTTAAGTTTTGGGGCATTACATATTTGACCGTCTCATTTTCTGACACACTCTATTTTCTCGAAGGAGTTATGTATTGATCCTTAATCCCACATGTCAGGTGAGAAAACACAAGGTAGTAGAGCATTCTAAAAATTGTGAAGGACAACACACAACATTTTTCCTTATACACAACATATAGAGCAACCATTAAATTATACTTTCATTATATTTAAATAAATTGTCATGCTTTAAGTCCTTTGTGACTTTAACCTATGCAAGTATTACTTTTCAAGTTTTAATAATTATTAACAATAAATTATTATTAATTAATATTATAATTTTTTTAATTTCAAAAATTTTAAATAAATTTATTAATAATAAATTATTCAAAATTCATATTTAGTAAGATTTTTTTAAAAAATTTTTTAGATAGTAATAATAAAGTAATCAACACTCAATAATAATTAAAAAATAAATAAATAACAATTCTAATTACTAGCACTTGCATCTAAAGGAGGTTCAAAGACTACTTTAGTAAAAATTTATATTTACATTAATATGTTAAAAAGTACGTATTTATGCATGCAATTTCATATTGCATGTGGTTGCATTAAACAAATAATAATAAATGTTAAATAATAGAATGAAATAAACTTAGACAATTCTAGATTTTTTCCTTAAATAAATAAATTATTATTTGATTATGAAATATTTGCATACAAATTTAGAGCATAAAACATTGTAAATGAAAAAAGAAAGTTGCCATCAAATTGACAAAAAACATTGTAAATGGAAATGGATTGTTCCCATCTAGTTGTCAAATTAATATTTATATGGCTTTTATGTGATAAGTGAGATTTTGGAGGATTTTACCTGATAATTTGGAGTCTTTCACCATTAAAAGGTTGTTGAAACTTATTTTTTGATGAATCACGAATGGTTTGTAGGTGTGAGAGTTGTTTCAGGCTCAATTCTCACACTATATGTATTCTATCGGCTAAATTTTTTTAACTAGCACTTGCATCTAAAGGAGGTTCAAGGATTACACTGATAGAAAACTATATGCATGTTAATATGTTAGAGAGTATGTGTTTGTGCATGGGTGTGTATGGATTCCTTGCTACAAATTCTAGTTGTATGTGGTTGAATTACATAATTAATAATAAGTGCCAAATAATGGAATAAAATAAACTTAGACAAATCTAGATTTTTTCCTTAAAGAAATTAAGTATTATTTGATTTTAAAATATTTTCATATAGATTTAAAACATAAAGAAATTCAAATGAAAAAGAAAGTTTCCATAAAATTGACAAAAAATATTACAAATAGAAATAGAATGTTCCCATGATCCAGCTAGAAAATCAGTATTTATTTGGATTTTATGTGATAAGTGAGATTTTGGAGGCTTTCACCTGACATTTTGGAGGCTTTTACAATTAAATGATAGTTGGTTTACCATTAAACGGTAGCTAAAACTTGTTTTCCATGACTCAACAGTGGTTTGTAGGTGTGAGATTTGTTTCAGGCTCAAATCTCAAATTATATGTAGCCTAATAATAATCAATTAAAATTGATGAATAAATTTCAAACAATTCATTATTCACCAATCTAGATTTTGACACATGATCTATGATTTTATTAGGAATATATCATTTTGGATTTTGACAAACTTCACACACAAATGAGAATTTGATGATAAAATTATTATATCATAGTTGAGTTTCAAAAAGGGTAAACACAATAGACACTAAAACAAATTGAGATATTGTTATGAGGGTAGCGATGCAACTTTTTTAATTAGAGTGTATTCCATGAGATTACAATTGTTTGAGGCATTGTGTCAAATAGTTCACAAGCTTTGTCTATCCTCCCACATTTTGCATAGATTTCAAAAGGGCATCTAAACCATAAAATTTGAGAAAATTAATCTTCATATTATGCTTTGATGGATGTCCATGTACTTTGTTCCAAATATCCCATATTAAGAAAACCAATAATGATTTTGGTGAAGGTTGTGAAATTTGTCTTTGCATTTACCAATTACATTTGCTTGAAATTTTCTAAAACCTTTTCCAAAAATCCATGATGTGTATATCCTACAATCATTATAGTTGATGATTTCACATTTATTTGGCTTTGCATCTACAATTATGTTTGCTTGAATTTTCGTTCAAAATTTTCAATGAAGATCCATCTTGTGTATATCTTATAGTCCTTGTAGTCCAAATGATTTTGAATCCTTTTTTAAAGAAACTATTACAATATATTTCTTATTTATGTTTTTATTTTGCATACATGCTTATAAAAGTTTGATATTAGTAAAAATATTATTTTTGGCAAGACACTAAAAGAGTGTTGATTATAAAAATATATGCATCCTAATTTAAAAAGTGTAGAGAATGGAAATAATTCTTGCAACACATAAATTTTTATGTAGTAGCCAATTCAAAGAATCATGTTATCCTCTACCCTATATTCGTTAGTATACAAAGTTAAGATTCAAAGGATTTTTTGGAATTTTAGAAGGTTTGATATTAGAAAGACATGTAAAATATTTTTAGAATTTTTACATGGGCTACCTAGGGCCACCCATTTGTTATAAATATATATACTACTAAAATTCCCCACTCATGAAGCATGCAATGATGATTACATTTCATAGATGAAGAGTGTGTCTTGTTGAAAATATCCACATGTAAAATAAACCCAAAATCATGAGTTACTTAAAACCTTCATGGCCTAAGCAAGGACTCAACCATATATATATATCCTTACCTACCACCTAGATACTTTGGGCCATCTGCTCTTATTGACTTGGAATATATTTGTATCTGTAGCTATCTTATATTTAATTGGTGAATAGATTTATTTGTGCAATCTAAAGAGAGGGTTAGTAGAAATAACATATTATATGGTATAACATAGAGAGAACGAAAATGAAAAGACAAGAAAAATAAATGTAGTTCATAATTAGTTACTTCCACCATATATTAATTTTCATAGATTTGTAGATTTGTTTCATATTAGATATGCCCACAACAATAAAATTAGGTAATAATACTAAGGTAGTTGTAACCACAACATTTGAAAAAATCCCTATATACACTATACTTTGATGGATGTCCATACACCATTCCAAATTTCCCATATTGACACAATCGGCAAGGATGTTAATGAAGGTTATGGAATTTATCTTTGTACTTGCCAATCACATTTGCTTGAAGGAATCATTTTATGGTATTAAATGTTATATCAAACTCTTTAATTAAATCCAAATGAAATAGATATGGAACATTTTAGTATCAAAGATGTCTATATAATTACATATTATAGTTTTAATAGATAAATCAATGCAAGTATTCAAATTATTATGGAAATTTATCTCAATAAGATTGTTATGTAGAATTTTTGGAAAATTTGACAACACATTAATTTAGTGAACATGCATATTATTCAAAAAATGTGTGCCTAAGCCATATGATTACTTAATTTAAGTGTAAACCTTGTTCAACAGATCAATTATAAGTTAACTAATATAATTTATATAGTATCACCTACTTTTATTGTTGTGGGCATATCCAACATGAAACAAATCTAACTATATAAAAATTAATTTATGGTGGAAATAAATAATTGTGAACTACATTTATTTTTCTTGTATTTTCATCTTTTTTCTATATAGGTTGTATCATATAGTGTGCTATGACTACTAACCCTCCCTTTAGTTTGCACACATATATCATTTTTTCACTTAAATATAAGATAGCTACAAATACAAATATATGTCAAGTCAATAAGATTAGATGGCTCAAAGTATCTAGACCTAGTAGGTAACAATATAAAGATATGGTTGATTCCTTGCTTAGGCCATGAAGGTTTTTAGTAATTCGTGATTTTGGGTCTATTTTACTCATGGATACTTTCAACAAGATGTGCTCTTCATCTATGAAATGTGATCTTCATTACATGCTTCAAAAGTGGGAAATTTTAGTAGTATAGGAAATTTATAACAAATGGCTAGCCCTAAGAAGCCCACGTAAAAATTCTAAAAATAACACCCATCTTTCTAATATGAAGCCTTGTAAAGTATCTAAAAAAATAGTGTTTGATTCAACTATACATAGGCTATTGCCACAACACTTCATTCCACATGCATGATGCCAAACACAAAAATCACTTCACTACTTTTGTCAAGCCTCATCAACTAGGCCAGTCAATGGGTTGAATGAAATATAGTTTAGTTATGACCCTTGGTTTCTATTGTGTGGTCTCACTACATGCCCCAAGACTATAAGACTTGGGGACCCAAGTGAAAAAATAATAACTCTTATGGCACGAGCTAGCAAGTTGAAAAGATCATCGGAAGTGAAAGCTAAAGATAAATCTTTAATCAAAGGGTACCAGATACTGGGAACCGAAAGCATTTGAAAAGGAAAAAGGTGATGCAAATATGAGCGGAGTGTTCCAGTTTGATATTTAGAGTCCAGTAAAATGGAAGTTCGGTAAAACCGAAGTTCGGGGAAAGTTCATGGGTAAAGCTAAATACTGGGTACCGGGTACCAGGTAATGATGTGAAATGAAATTTTAAAATCTTAAGGTTATCTAATGATTATGATAGTCCGGTAACTTAGTATATGTAGAAGATAATTATGCAAGGATTTATGTACTAACACTGAATAATGGTTTTATTTACATGAGATGTTTATAAATAGTTTTGTTTTCTTTAAAAGGGATTTAATGAGTGGAATTTGTGATTGCAGGAGATGCATATTGTGATGCAAAGTTCAGGTATGGACTGTTAGGAAAACTTGAATCATGGATAGAATTATATCCAAGTCAGGTTGTAGCGTAATCTGGGAGGTTATAAGGTAGAGGGCTTTGAGTCAACCAAAATGCTAGAGATCCTGGTATTGTACATGCAGTGGAGATAAATGCCAATCTTCAGGAGAGCCCATTCCCGAAAGTAGCAGACCTGGAGTAGAACAAAGTGTGGGAACAGAGTGATAAAGTAATCGTGTTGAATATATGGGAAGTTCCTACACACTATGCTGATTTGAAGTATCATTCTAGCGATGATTAAAGATTAAAGCTCAAAGAGCTTCAATGTGCACTTGGAGTTGACCTTCGTTGACTTCAATTGTAATTCTCTTACCAGTCACTACATTCCACATGCCTTGATGTGATTTGTCCCTTGGATTTCCTCTCATGTATCTGTCTTATCCTATATGTACCTTGTGTTCTATAAAATGCCAAAGGATCTCTCTTTTTAAGTTAAGTTCAGAATTTTTGGATGTCAGAAGAGGCAAAACTTCTTTAAGTTTTGTTCTTTTTTCCTATTTTCTAAATCATTCTGGTCTAAAAACTTGTATGCGCGTAGACATTGATCAATATCAGAGCCAATTTGATAGCTACCTATCTCATGAATCTTTTGTAGCTAGTTTTGTTAGTTCAACCGAACAAGACTATGTTTTGTGTTGTTTAAGGGTGCATACAAAACCTACTCAGTGTCCAAACTAAAACCCCTCTCTTTAAAAGCTCGCACCATTTTATATGTAGCTGTGAAGCAATCTGGTGAAGTATAAAGCAAATTGCTTTAATTTGGTTAATTCTTTGGGGCATGCGTGGAGAATAATCAAGAGAAATTCTAATTTTCAATATTTTTATGCTTTGTTTTAGAATAGATATTTAAATTCTTGAAAATGTTCCAAAAAATAAATGAATGAATTGAAATTTATTCAAAGTCTCTCATTTTCTATGAAATTTCCGAATGCTTAATGTTAAATCTACTTAAGTGATAGCAAAGAAATTGTTGATGTTCATGAAATATTATTTCCAAATCTTTTGATTTCATGATATTTGTTCTTACGATCCAATTGAAAACTTAGTGTCTAATATATATGATTTTAAACAACCATATTCCCTTTGAGATTAACAACAATATCACATTATACCTAAGAGTGAACCTAGTACAGTCAAGATCTGACTACCAGAGACTTGAGATTGAACTGAATCAATCTTTTCCTATTAAAGCAGATTCCCCTTTTAGATTGTCTTTGTTCCATATCTTTCAAGAAGGATAGGCTCTTTGTGGTTGATCTATGAAGAATCTATTCTCCCTACTGCTGCAAGTAAAATCAACGTTAACAATTTCTTCAAAATAACCAGACAGGATTAGGGAGAGAAAGGAGCACAAACCAAACTACTTCAAAATAATGGTTGTCGTGGGTTCATTGGTTTGCTTTATATACTCTACCTAGTTCCTACTGGGAGAAATTATTCACTATACAAAAGAAAAGATGGTTAATTATCTACCTAGTATTGTTTTGTGTGTTTTGAAATGGAAGAGATCTATAGCTCTATGGAAATTGCTATGTGCTAATAGTCAACTTATTATCTTATTTATATTAGCATTTTCTTAGCTTTATATACTAGCAAATATAGGATAGAGGGTAACAAGATTCTTTGAATTGGCTAGTACACAACAATTTATGTGTTACAAGTGTTGCTTCTATTCTTTACATTTTTTACATTGGAATGAATATGTTTTTATAATTAACAAACTCTATTAATGTCTTGCCAAAATTATATTATTAATAATATCAAACTTTTGTAGATATGTATGCAAAATAAGAACATAAATAAGAAATATTTTGTAATAGTTTCTCTAACAAAGGATTCTCACATGGACTACAAGGATTGTAAAATATACATAAAATGGATCTACATTAAAAAAAATCGTAGGAAAATTCAAACAAATACATTGGTAGATGCAAAGCCAAATAAATGTGAAGTCATGGACTATAATGATTGTAGGATATACACATGATGGATTTGTTGAAATGGTTTTTAGGAACTTGTGAGAAAATGCAATTGGTAGATGCAAAAAAAAAATTCAATAACCTTTACCAAAATCCTTGTTGGTTGTCCTAATATGGGAGATTTGGAACAAGGTATGGACATCCATCAAAGCATAATATGAAGATGATTCTTCTCAAATGTTGAGGTTGCAGATGCCCTTTTGAAATCTATGCAAAACATGGGAGGATATACAAAGCATGCGAGCCATTTGACACAATGCCTCAAAGAGTTATGATCTTAGGGACGCACTTTGAAATGTTGTATTACTACCCTCATAACAATTTTTCAATCGGTTTTAGTGTATATTCTATTGTACTCAATTTGAAACTCAATTGTGATAACATTAATTTCATCATCAAATTGTCATTTGTGTGTGTCAAATTTTTCAAAATCCAAAATAATCAAATTTCTAATAAAATAATAAATCATATTGTCAAAATCTAAAATGTTGAATTGCAAATTGTTTATAATTTATTCATCAATATTAATTTTTAAATAATTAATAATAAAAATATTATTATTGATTATTATATAAAAAATTTAATAAAAAATATTACTTATAACTAATTTTTAATTAATAATTTATTATTTATAATTAATTTTTTAATTATTACTGGTTGTTGATTTTCTTTTATTATTATCTTTAAAATATTTTTTAAAATATTTTTTACTAAATATCAATTATAAATAATTTGTTATTAAAAGATTTGTTTTTAAAAATTAAAAGTTGAAAAGTTGTATTTATTAAAATTCAAAACCTGTAAAGCTGTAGAAACGGATAGATTTTTACGCCGAAGGCGTTCCCTCAATGAAGTTTGTCATTTTACTTTCTCTATCGACGGTTAAAAAAATGATGCAAGACCATCCAGAATAGATCTTGATCGTCCATCATTTTTCGTCATTTTTGACTGTTTTCGCTGTTTTTTCAGCTGCTTTTCGCCGTTTTTTATTGCTTTCCCCGCTGCTACCGACATTACAAGAATTCTGACCACCGCTTTTGGTTGCCGCACACCCATTTTTTTCCCTTCTTTTTTTACCGTCGTGGTTTTGCCCTCACCGACTGCCACATAGGGTTTCGTAATATTTTTCCCGCAAACTCTGCACTTTTTTTATTACGGCGTACCCTTCTATGAAATGTCTTCAGCGAAACTTTAAATCGACGGCTTTCCTGGCATCCGTATCAATGCAAGACGATTGAACAGATCTCAGCCGTTCATCTTTTTTATCAGTTTTTCGACTGCTTTTCACCGTTTTTCCCCGCTGTCCCCGCCGTTTTGGTTTTCCTCCTCCAAACTCTGCTCAGTTCATTTCTCTGATCTCGCGAGCTACAGACTGAAAATAAGGTTTCGAGGAGGGTTTTAAAGTACGTTTATTAAAATGAAAATTACGGGCAAGATTTTAACATTACGACATCCTTTATTTAGTAGTTAAGTATTTATTAGCATAATTAATATAGGTATTTTATATAATAAAAAATAAATTATAAATAATATAATTATACTAAATTATTATAATATATTATATTTTTTAATAAAATTATGAAGTAATATATATAATTATTATAATTAATAATTAATAATTACGAATATTTTTATTCATAAAAGTCAATTAGGAAAAAATTTGGATTATTTTTTTCATACAAATTATAATGTGTAATGAATTTATTTTATTATTATATTTTATATTTCAATTAATTATTTAAAATATTTTTTAAATAATATTTTATTATTACAAAATTATTTTTTTTACTGATATATCAATATTAAATATCTATTTATATGTTATTCATTTATGTATTTATTTTATATCTAAAATTATATGTATTATTTTATATTTTATAAATTATTAAATATAATATAATATATCATGAATTTATTTCATTGTTATATTCTATATAATGTAAATTACGACATATTTTTTAAAATAATATTAAGTTTATTATAATTTTTTATTTTTTTATTAAAACATTATATATTACATATTTACATATATGTTATTTAATTATGTATTTATTTTACATATAAAATTATATTTTAATTATCTTAAATATAATGTAACATGGAATAAATATAATATAATATGGAATGAATATATATCTCATATATTTTTAATCTAGAAATTGAAAGAGAGGTAGAGATGAAGAGAAAGTAGAAACGAGAGAATAAGAGGGAGGGACACACTCCTTGTTTATCCCTCCCTATCTCTATTTGTATCTCTGTCACTTCACCCTCACTTCACCCTCTCTATTACTTGTCTCTATCACCTCATTAATCTCTCTTGCCCCTATCTCTATCTTTCTATCTCTCCCTCTCCATCTTTGCCTATATCTCATTATCTTTATCTCATTCTCTTATTCACTCCATCTCTCCCTTCATCTCTCTTACTCTCTATATGTCCCTCTTTATCTCTCCCTCTCTCCCTATCACTCCCTCTTTTTATATCTCTCTACTTCTTTCTCTCTCTTTGTCTCCCTCTCTATCTCCATATTTATTCTTCTATCTCCATCTCTCTCTACCCCTATATCTCTCCCTCTCCTCTCCATCTCCATCTCTATCTTCCACTCTATATATATATCCTATCTACATCTCCTTACCCCCTCTCTCTCTTGTTCTTTCCCCCTATATCTCTCCCTCTTTCTATCCCTATATCTCCCTCTCTCCCTATTGCAAGTTCATAGCATGACCCTGTTGGTAATGGACCTTGATTACCTTCATGATTATTTATCTCTCCATATTTCTTCTTCTATCTCCCCATTTATCTCTATCTCATTATCTCTCTATCTTTGTCTACCCCTATATCTCTCCCTCTCTTTGCCTCTATATATCACTTCCTATCTCTATATTTATCTTTCTATCTCTCCCTCTCACTTTCTCCATCCACGGTTAAAAAAAGGATGCAAGACTATCCAGAATAGATCTTGATCATCCATCATTTTTCGTCATTTTTGACTGTTTGCCAGTTCATTTTCTCTATCGACGGTTAAAAAAAGGATGCAAGACCATCCATAATAGATCTTGATCATCCATCATTTTTTTGTCATTTTTGACTGTTTTCGCCATTTTTTCGGCTACTTTTCGCCGTTTTTTCTTGCTTTCCCCGCTGCTACCAACATTACAAGAATTCCGACCACCGCTTTTGGTTTCTGCACACCCATTTTTTTCCCTTCTTTTTTTACCGTCCTGGTTTTTCCCTCACCAACTGCCACATAGGGTTTCGTAATATTTTCCCTGCAAACTCTGCACTTTTTACTCGTCCACCACGCTGACGCGATATAAATGTAATACAATAATTTATTTTTGGAGTGGTTGTTGGCTGGAGAAAAGTATTAATGTCCAATGAGATTTTATTATTTGTTTGGTTTATTAAACTCATTCAATTTTTTTATTTTATATCGGTACGAAGATTTCTCCATTTGACTTTTGGTTTTTTTAATATAAAATTTGTTGTATATTCTTAAATTCATAAAGTTTTTAATATTTGATGACGATATAATACTGTAAAATGTGTTGTGGTATTGATAATTTTAATATTTGCATTGTAACGTCATCTTAATAAAAGATTTTTAAAGATGCCATAAAACTCTTACAAAATTTGTAATATTATTTTATATATTATATTTTATTATTTATGTCATCAAAATTGAATTTACTACTAGCAATTCATTTGAGAAAATTCACCGTCATGAAAAAATTCACCTCATGGAAATTCACCACCAGCGATTCACCATCATGGAAAATTAATCACAAATTTTTAATGTGATGGATTTCTCGCTATTGTGAATTGCTAGTGGTGACTTTTCCTTAGGTGAATTTGTCATGGCAGTGAATTTTCCCATGTAATAAAAATTGATGACGGTGAATTTTCCTATAACCATTATTTATATATTATTTATTATACTTATATTTATATTATATATTATATTGTATAATATATAAATTGATAAATATATATGTCTATGTATGTTATATTTAATATAACGTAAATTTATTTTCAAAATAATAGTATAATTATATTTATTATTATATAAATTAATATATAAAAATCTAATAGTTTAATTGATTTATAGAGAAAGTAAGAGAGAGGAAGAAAAAGAAAGATAGAGGGGAAGACAATTTTAAATAGAGAGGTGGATATATAGAGAGAGAAACTCAAAAGATAGAGAATGAGAGAAAGAGAGATATTGAGAGCTAAATTTTTACTCCACTATCATCACCCCTTAAATTGAATAACCACAATTTTGAAGCTCAATTTGTTATTTAAATTAAATATATTTATTTCTTATTATATATGCTATTTTAATTTTACATAATCTAACTTATTAAATATATTTTTAAAATTTTATAAAATTATGTACTTATTAATGCTAACTTTTCTTTATTTATTAGTAGTGATATTGAGCCATATAATTAAATAAACAAAATAATTAGTATTATTTTTATTTAGTTATTTATTAATTTAATAGGCTTACTTTATTATTAAATTTAAAATCTTGAAATTATTATTTTTATTAACATTTAGATTACATATATTTTGACTTTGCATTTTTTTTCTCTATTTTAGTTTTTAATTTAGATTTAAATTTAGAATTATTAGAATTATTTATGTCTATTTGTCAAATTAAAATAATAATAAAGGTTAGTATTATTAGAATTATTAGAATTATTAGAATTATTTATGTCTATTTGTCAAATTTAGAATTATTAGAATTATTTATGTCTATTTGTCAAATTTAGAATTATTAGAATTATTTATGTCTATTTGTTCAATTTATAAGTATTTCTATTCTATTCAAATTTCAGCTATTACAAGTAGAAAAAAACATATTTTTAACTTTAATCTTAATTTCTAAGATATTTATTTAATTTTTTTGAGATATTTTATAATTTTTTAATAATATTATATATTTATCTTCTTAAATTTTTTTAACAATATTTTTATTATATTTTTTAAATTATTTTATAATTATAGAAATAATACTCCTTTTTAATTTAATAATGAAATTTGTAAAGAATGTAGATATAGAAAATCAAATCTATTGTTAATTCATTTTAGTATATGATTATAAACACCAAAAATTCATTAGATGGGTGTGAGGTTGTATGGACCTTGAGACAACTTGACCTCATAAGATATCAAAATTCAAGAACATATAATCAAATAATATCTACACAAGTCATTTTGTTGTATATGAAACTCAAGCAAAGCAAGTATGGGTATAAGTGGAACATTGACATAGTGGAATTTATGTTTCCCAAAGGTGATAAACAAGTGCAAACAAATAATATATAGAAGGTCAATCCTGAGGGACTCCAACAAACAAAAACATTGTAACTTAGTATACACGCTTGATGAAAAATGACGTTCTATGTAATTTCCAAGTGGCTTCCTTTATTGGTGCTCTCTCTATAATTTCCAACTTACCAATTAGTACAACTAAATGACATGTCAAATGTACTTGTAAATGTTGGTAAAGAAGTTAATAGTGAGGGAGAGAGAGAGGCACATAGAGAGAGAGAGTGAAAATAGAGTATAAGAGATAGAGTGATATCAGGGAGAGTTAGAGTGACATAAAGACAGATGGGTAGAGACATGTCATTTTGGATTGTTGGCACAAAACACTTAGTCAAAAATGATACGTGTCATTTTGAACTGGCTACTTATCACAAGTCTGACATGTATATTCATTCATCTTATGAGAAGGATCTAATGGACCCTCCTCTATCTGGATAGTCTGACATGTCTATTCATTCATCTTATGAGAAGGATCTAATGGACCTTCCTCTATCTCAAGTTTTTTTCTTTTATGTTTTGACCAATTGAATTTTGTAGTTCTTAGGAGGTAATGCCTTTAGTATTGAATCCTGGCAGTTGATCTTGATTAGGAGTCTGAGTTTAATCAGATTCTTTGTCTTACAAAGCTCAAAATTAATTAAATTTAAGAACACAATTTTAAGGATTCAATTTCTTATATTATTTGGTGGGAACTTTTTAGCGACTGTTTTCCATTCTTGTCTCACATCCAAAATTGGAGTCACTTTTGATTCTGTGTTTTCTCCTTTTAGGCCTTTTGATAAACAATAAAGATAAAGGGAAGATAGATGTAGAATAGCACATGAGTTGTCAGGTGTTATAAATATAACCCAACTCTTGGCCTCTGCAAACCATGGGTTTGATCTTTTTGAAGTTCTGAGAAGCTCATCCTAATGCAAAATAGCCCATATTTCTTAGCCTCCACATTTTTCAAAGCATACTCACAACTTGCCAACACTTCATTGTTGAAGAACATCTGATGAAAGGGGGGAAAGAGGAAGCAGAGCAACCTCCAAAATAGTGGATCTCTTAAATGCCATATGACTCACCTCACTTTCATTTCTTGGCCTTCCATACATATTTGAAAGCACACCAACAATCTGCTTTCACTTTACCGTATGTACAATAACAAGGAAGAAGAGGCAAAGCAACCTCTAAAAGACCTTGTTTTTTGGTTTTCAAAGTGCTTTTACTGATTTAAAGAGAAAGCTATATTTAGATTTAAAACAATATTAGTAAATGAGATCAATTGGTTGGGGCTTTATATATTTGGGCATTTTATAGTTTGAGGAGAAAATTTTGAGAGCGAATCATCCAAAACAGGGAAAAAATTTGTATAATACATAGCAGAGAATCTACAAATTTTATAGATTTATGTAAAAGCTATAATGAACACTTGGATCATCCTCAAACCAATTTCACTTGAAAATATGTTTTACTGCTGCCCATAAGAAAATCTTCAATCGGTTTACCTTTGATTTACAAGGATGGCCTAATGGCAGCCTTTCCTTTTGCTTTTTATTACTTGTAGGTTTGTGCAAATTTTGTTAATGGTACTGGTTAAACTTTCCTATTTTTGGGATTTCACTTTATATGTCAAATCTCTAGGTATTCAATCATGTGTGTATTAAAAGAGCTCTGGGGTACAAAATCATGTATACTAAGATTTGAACTGAAACTGAACTTAAAAGAAAAGTGGAGAAATAAACAGAGAACAAAACCTCCTATTATTTTATCTTGGAAACTGAAAAACAGGGTTATATATTTATCAAGAAAATAGCTAGGAAAGTCTTTTGAAAGACCCAATCCAAATATCTTAGATTTACTCACTAATCTACAACTAACTTATTTCTATCAGAACTTACAAATGCAATGTAATATTAATAATAGATATTAATAGATATGAAGTGATCAAATTGTCAACTGGCTACTAGCTAATGCACCTATCTGTCGTCTGTAACAAAAAAATCAGGCCAAGTAAGATACAAAGGCATCACATGTTGATTGTCACAGCCTAATTAATTTGCATGAACCTCACTAATTCATAAGTCCATCTCCATTTGAAATTTTACTTGGATGAGTTCCAAGCCTTAAATAGATGTGTCTCTAAATAGGCATAATAAACCCATGAACATAGGCTGCCCCGCTAGATTGATTCACCATGAATAGATTTTGCTTGTAATTTTTTTTAATGAAAATAGGAAAATGTTGTCTAGCTAATATGCTTCTCATCATTGTGAAACTAGAAATGATTGGAAGGCATTATTTGATCAAGAGCCTTACCTACTATCTGGAAGTGTTGCCTTGAGGTACAAGATCTTGGATTGATGTGCTTAAAGTGTCAAGGTTCTATCAAATTTAACAGAAGCTAATCAAGGTCACCATACGATAGTGAGTAATTTGTGATTGAAATATAATTAAGTAGAAACAATTTAGATAGAACTTCTTGCAATGTCTTATTTCTAAATACCACTTCATTGACTGCACAACATCTTTTCTTGAGAATCTATACATAGGCAGATCACTTTTTTTGTGTTTTAATTACAGCTTTCCTGACATCTTCTTTTACTATTGAATGTATAGTAGCTGTAAATGCAATGGTTGCCAGACCTTTCCTGGTAAGTCAACTTGAGGTAACTCACTTGCCATTATTTATGTGAGAATTTTTATGTTCATTTCATTGTATACATTTTTGGGCAACTTTATTTTCCTTATTCTTTACACTATTCTACTGACAGCTTTCCTCTCAACTTTATTTACTATTGAATGTATAGCAGCTGCTACTGAAATTGCAAATGCAATGGTTGCTAGAGCTATTTTCACAATAGCTATAGTACAGATCAAATCATCTTCACATGTTAATCTTAATACACTGTTCTTTACAGAGCTTATGAATTATACAATAGATATTTCCTCGCATTTTTCAGCCATTTTACTGTTTATTGTCCTTTACAAAAATACCAATTATACTGGTTTTTGTTCTTCAAAGACAAAATGTCAAAACTGTATAGCAGATGCTGCTACACTGTTGAATGAAATGAACAATAGAGCTTATGAATTATGCAGTGAATATTTCCTTCAAATTTTCTGCCATTATACTGGTTATTGTACTTTGTGAAAATACCTTGTAGTTCAAAATCATATTTTATTAATTAAAATGAAGTAACAATAAAATATATATGCAAACCTTCATTTATTTAAAAAAGTTTGACACTACCCATTTTACAATTTATATCTTTCAAATAGAATACCATAAATTAAAATATTGATCTCCACAAATCTTCCGCGCACACGAAGGTGCGATTACTAGTTTAATATAAAAGGGTTTATATTTAATATGTTTTAATGGCATACATTGCATGACAGTTGCAATGTAACAAGCTTAACCTTTTATAAATTTTATAATCCCTTTTTGCTCACGTTTTCTGGCCCCAACACATGTGGGATTAATCAAATATGTAAACTCTTTCTGGACAGCAGATAGAGAAACGAAAAGATCTGATCCACTTGTTTCGGTTGACAGACATTGCAAAGAGTTAATCTTTGCTTTAAAAGATTAGCTGTGCGATTTTACTCAGCTTAGATGACGCCTCCTCTCCTCTCCTCTCCTTTCCTGCCGGCCCTCAATTCACAGCAGAGAACTCAATATTGCGCAGGATTAAAAAACTTCAATATTGTGCGAACAAAAGGGTGCATGAGATTTTGACATGGGTGGGATTTTGACGGCAACGGCTATCCAGCCCCAGGAATGCACCGGGGCATGGATATGCCCCATGTATGTCCAGGCATGCAAAAGTAATACGGATTAACTTTCTCTGTCCGTGTCCTGTGCGTGCAGTGCAGTACAGTTTTATAGAGAAGCGAAAAAGCGCAGTAATAATGTTTTAGTTTTATCAATTTAAATTTATTTATTTTTTATTTAAATAATACTGCAGGTCATGTGAATTTTATTTTTTTATCACTATTACTTATACTTGTATTATATTTTTCAAATAATATAATCATATATGTATAAATATTTGTAAATATAACGTTTTGGATGGTTTTTTCTGATTTTAGTAATATTATGTTTTGGAGATTAATATTAAACTTAGTATTTTTATGTTTAATAATTTTTGAAAATAATTTAAATTATTTGATAGTTTAAATTATTTGAATTGTATTTAAATTTAATTTTTTAATTATTTTTTATATTTAATATTATTTTAATAATTTTGAGTTGAATGTATATTTGTATTTATAGTTAATAATATATATATTTTTAAATGTTAATATTATCTTTAAATTATTTGTATTTGTATTACAAATTTATATTTTTCTTTAAATATTTTTTCATATTTAACAATCTTTTAAAAGAGACCTATTATTTGAATTGTGCTTGATTTAATTTTTAAATTTATTTTTTTTATAATTTTGATTTGAAATGTGTTTGTATTTATAGTTAATAATATTATTTAAAAAAATATTAATAGTGTCTTTAAATTATTTGTGTTTGTATGTTTACTACAAATTTATATTCTTCTTTAAATAATTTTTATGTTTGACAAATCTTTTAAAAGAGTATTAAAAATATTTTTTATAATTTTCAATTTAAATTGTATTTAATGTCTATCATTTTATATAATTTATTTATATGTTGCCTAAAATATTACATTTTTAACTAATTACTTAAATGTTTAATAATTTTTCAAAAATAATTTAAATTTAGTCACATATTACATTGATTTCTACTCTTAATAATTTTTAAGTGACATAAAATTGGTTCTATAAATTATTTTAATTTACTTTTGAATGCTTACACTACTCTTTAAGTTACTGTTTTATTTGCTCTTTTTAAGAGCTTGTGTCTTTATTTAAATTATTTATATGTTTAATAATTTTTTAATTGATGTAAACTTAGTCTTTACAACCCTTGTTTAAATTGTGAAAATGTTTTCCAATCTCTATTGCTCTAGCTTAAAGTAGCAATCCTTTAGAGTGATAAACTTAACCTCATAGAGTATCTCAATAGAACATTTTATACAAATTGAATGCTCTTTTAAATCTAACTTATCTTATAGACTCCATACTTCACATTAAAATAAAAATTCATATTTTAATGATTTAACTTCCTTTAGTTTTTTGAAGAAATGTGGGCCTAGAGTTTTGATACTTAAAAATTGTTTCTTTTTGGTTGGAAGTATATATTTGTAAGAAGCAAAAGGGCACTAATAATGTTTTATTTTATCAATTTAATTTAGTAATTTAAAATTTATTTATTTTTTATTTAAATAATATTGTAGGTCATGTTAATTTTTATTTTTTTTTGTAATTATTATTTATACTTGTATTATATATTTCACCTATATTATGTTATACTTATATGATATATACAAATATAATATTATTATAATATATAAAATACTATAGTTACATTATAATATAGTTATATATTTATAATATTATATAAATATATTTAGGATATTATATTATTATAATTGTAAAAATATATTAATATTATTATAGTTTTAAATACATAATTTAACATTATATTATATATTATAATCAATATATATTTTTAATTATTTATAATTTATATATTTATTATATTATTATGAATAGAATATTATATGTTATTTAAATTTAATTATATATTGTAACTTATATTATTTTATATGTGTTACATATATAATATATTTTTATAATTATAAAAATATATAATACAATAAATAAAAATATATTAGTATTTTAGATATATTATAATATTATTATTATATTTTTATATATATAATATAATAGAAAATAATAATATATATTTATAATATAATGTAATAGAGTATATTGTATTAATACTTAATTTATTATATTTATAATATAACATAACATATAATATTCTATTCATAATAACATAATAAATATATAAATTATAAATAATTTAAAATATATATTGATTATAATATATAATATAATGTTAAATTATGTATTAAAACTATAGTAATATTAATATATTTTTACAATTATAATAATATAATATCAATAAATATATTTGTATAATATTATAAATATAATACTATATTATAATGTAACTATAATATTTTATATATTATAATAATATTATATTTGTATATATAATACAAGTTAACAGTCCAAAACATGGGTGAAAAATATAATACAAATATATGAAATAGTGAAAAAAAAAAAATAACATGAATTGCAATATTATTTAAATAAAATAAAATAAAATTTTAAACTACCAAATTAAATTGATAAAACTAAAACATTATTTCTGTCTTTTTTCGGCTTCTCTATAAAACTGTACTGCACTGCACGCACAGACACAGACAGGGACAGTTAATTCGTATTATTTTTTGCATGGATGGACATACATGCACCATATCCATGCCCCGGTGCATTCCTGGGGCTGGATAGCCGTTGCCGATTTTGACGCGGGAAACGGTGTAACCGGAAAGGTTACGGGAACAGCAACGGAAACGGGAACAGCAAAATGTGAAAACAGAAGAACGGGAAACCAAAACGTGGAAACGACAGAAAACGGAAAAAATGAGAATAAGTGGGTCCCGCTGAACCGGCCACCTAAACAGTCAGCGCTTAGAGTGTGCCGGTTAAGCCGGCCCCCTATTTCCCGCTATTTGACGGAAAAATTTACAAGTTCATTTTGTTAGGTGTCACAAAAAATTTACCACATTCGTATGTAATCCGACTATGTGCATATTTTCACCAGCCACTCAACATTTGTAGTCTCCAGATATTTCGATAACCCGCCTAACCTTTAAATAAGATGAATTTGCAACTCTTCCCTGCCAATTCGTCCAACAATGATGAACGGTTATGGAAAGCCTCATTTTGTGGCAGTGCCTCTCCCAGCATTGGGTCACGCAATTCCTTTACTGGACTTTGCGAGGCTCCTTGCCTCCGATGGCCTTACCGTCAGTTATGTCACGACACCCACCAATGTTCCGCGTCTGCAACAGCAAATGGGCAACGCTATTTCCTAGCGCCTCGACATTCGCCTTGTAGTCCTTCCGACGCCCGTCGTGGAAGGTTTAGCGGAGGGAATAGAGAGTTTCGATCAAGTTCCCCCTGAACAATTCGCTCTCATTTTTTATCTGGCTTTTTAACTAGAGCACGCCTTTAACCGTTGGCTTCTAATCCAATTTGAAAAAGAGGGGCAACAGGGGACGGGACCTCCTGTTTGCATTTTGCACGACGTGCTCTTGGGATGGAGTATGGTGGTGCCCGAAGAGCGCAATGTCCCCAGGGTGGTATTTAGTACGTACGGGGCATTTGGACTGAGTGTGTTCCATTCTGCATGGCTTTCCGCAGCGCCAAATGCGGTGGAAAGGGAAGGGGAGAGTATTGTGCTGAGGTTGGGTTTGCCCACCGCTATGAGATTGCATAAAAATGAGATAGATCCATTTTTATTCGACCCCTTGAGGATGGAGTATATGAATGGGTTGCAGTCGGTCATTCAAAGTCATGGAATGTTGGTAAATACTTTCGAGTAACTGGAGGCCGAGGATCTCCAACATTTGAGAAATGTGAGAGGGAAAAAGGTGTGGTCCATAGGTCCTGTATTCCCACTAAATGCTTTATAGAGGGGGCAGTGAAGGCTAGTGCCCGAGGCAAAATGGCGACATTAGCGAAGAGGAGCTGCTCAAATGGCTGGATTCTCAGAGACCAAGTTCGGTTTTGTATGTTTCGTTTGGAAACCAGACTTACCTCTCCCAAGAACAAAGCAAGGCCTTGTCGAGTGGTTTGGAAGCCAGCGAGCAGCCCTTCGTTTGGGCCTTCAAAGTGTCCACAAAGATCACATTCGACACTGCACTAGATGTGGCTCGCGCATATCTTCCCGAGGGCTTCCAAGAGCGCACAAAAAATTAGAGGATTGATCACATGGGGTTGGTTGCCGCAGCTTCTTCTTCTCTCTCACCCTTCTGTGGGAGCCTTCATGAGTCACTGCGGGTGGAATTCCATGCTTGAAAGCGTAACTTTGGGCGTCCCATGGATCACGTGGCCCATGAATGCAGATCAGCACTTCAATTCCACACTGGCAGTCAAATTGGGGATTGGAATTCAAGTGTGTGAGCACACAACTGGAATTCCGGACAAGGAAAGAGTAAAGAATGTTGTAACACTCGTCTTGACTCAGAACGATGGGAAAGAGATGAAAAGAGTTGCAGCAAAATTGCAGAACATGGCACGAAAGAGTGTTACATGTGGAGGATCTTCCAATGCAAATTTACTAGACTTTTTGAGCGAGATTGATAGGTTGCACATCGCACGAAACGCTGTCGTATATGCAGGATCCTCCAAAGCTCAGATACAAGATGGTTTTCCCGCTGAAATTCATCAGCTCGGCATATCCGAAACTGCGGAAAGATTTCTACTTTTGTCTTTTGCCACTCATTGTCTCAACGCTCGTGGAATAAGGCGCACCAGGATGGGAGTCGTAGTTTTCATTAAGGAAGAACATCAGCAAATGAAATGTTTGAAGTTTCCCATTCCCCTAGTTTATGATTAAGTATTTGATAGGTGACTTGAAATCTTTGAATGTTTGTTATAGTTTGGTGTAGGTCTTCCTTGCATGTCCTTTTCTTCGTAAACAAGAGTTGCAGTTAAAGACTGTTAGGATGGTTTTGGTAGGGCCAGGTAATTCTGAATTACTTACTGATTTGACGTTATACTGTTGTCGGGTTTGTTGGTTGGTAGTCTCACATTCATAGGACAATGAAATTCATTTGTCACTGTCCCTCGAAAGACGTATCTGATTCTATTATGTTGTGCAAAATAAATTCCATGGAATAGGCCATGACCGAACCGATTTTGATAAATAAACTGATTGTTCATGATACTTCAGAATATCGATGAAAAACAGCCTTGCATTTTATTAGAATTAATCCAAACATGGATTTCATTCAGATGAGTTTTGGACAACTTTAGAATGTTTTGAGTAATTAGGCCAATCAGCGTTCCCTTATGGGAGGCGGGAGCCCTCGACCTCCCGTATTAATTCCTATGGCATTGGAATGATCGGAGCCGCCCAAGGAAACTTGTTACATAGACAGCAATTTTTCACAAGTGACGGCATCGGCAATAGGGGAGAGGACTCAATATTTGAACATGTTTCAATAGTTGTGATAGTAGTTGTTTATATAATGTCCAATATTTTTATCAATATTGGATTAATAGTTGTGACTTTAAAGTTGTTAGTGTTGATGATGACTACCCATAATTAAACAAAAAGTATTCTTTTGATCTAAAAAGCAACCAATCATGTGATTCCACATCGGCACTCAATAAAACAAGCTGTGAATGCACAAGTATTGGTCTCACTTTTTTTTGGGCCTTTTTGGACACCTTGACAAAAAGCGAGCTGATGTGGCATCATATTTGATGATGTGGCCCTAAAACCTTAGTTATAAGTAGGGGACTTGCCAAGTAAGTTGCTATAAAAAATTGGGAGTGATTTGAAATTTCCACATAGGATAATTAGAAGTGCAAAGTTAAGGTGCACAACTACTGGGTCCTCTCCCCTAGTGGAGATAGGTTTACAAAATAATGTTGTTTTTTCTTTCCTAATTTTCTATTTGTTTTTTTAAATTTAGGTGTAAATTTATTAATACGTAATGTTAATAATTTTAAAATTAAAACTATAAACTTTATTTCTAACTTTCTTATTATATATGAGCTTTGTCAATAATCGTATTATTACATTTTTTTATTTATAAGTTTTATATTTTTTTATTTTTTTTAATTAAGAGGGCTGAATGCTTTTGACCCATAAATCGGTGAGGTCACAAATGGGAGACCTCATCTCCAATATAATTTTTCAAAAATTACACCTCAATGAGGATTGAACCTTGATGAGAAGAATAACAACACAACACCTTAACCATCACACCATGGCACTATTGAAAAAATATATTATAACGATGAAAGTAGCATTTTCATGTTATTTTTTTAAGAGGGGTAAACACATTTGACTAAGAGCTATGAACTGATAAGGTCACAAATGGGGGACCTCATCCCCAATATAAATTCTCAACAATTACTTAAGTTTTAGATTAGATTGGAATTCTTTATTTATTTAAATTGTAGTATTTGTTGGGTTGTTTTCAGCTGATAGGCTACATATAGTGTGAGATTTGAGTCTGAAACAAGTCCCACATTGCAAACCACTGTTGAATAGTTGGAAAACAAGTTTCAACTGTTGTTTAATGGTAAACTAGCTACCATTTTGTTGGCATTTCAATTTGCACCTTTGGAATGCAGATTAGAAATGGACAGCTATGCACAGATACACTGCTCTTCAAATTAGGAGGGGAAGCTCCCTCTTCGCTGATGATGCTTAAAGAAAGCAAACTAAACTATTTTCCAATCTTTTGTTCTTAGTTACGAGCACAAGATTATAAAACTCTAGCATTGTAGCTGAGATTTTTTCTTTTTGAATTTCAACCATGATTAAGCCTACTCTAATGACACTTTTAACAACTCAAGTAAACTCAGAGTTTGAGAGTTAAAAGTAAACAAGGAATGATTTTGACATAGATACTTAAACAAACTCTCTTCCAACATACACCTGAAGACTCATTGTACTTTTCAATGCAAGCTAAAACAAAGATTATACAAGCATAACACATAAAATAAAAACTTGAGACAATCGATCAAAGCAACAAAGAAGAAATAAGATTTCCTTTCTCAAATTTCAAATAAAAATGATTACACTTCTGGGACAACAAGATTGTAGCAATAATAGGCTTATAGTTTTGCGATCAAACCAGGATACACTTGACACAAATAACACATGAACTGAACAATATCTTGCAGTAAAAGGTGGGTATATAAGCTTTCTCTTACACTAAGTGAATAGACATTGAATAACAACAATTTCTAGGAAAAGTAGGCTCAACAATTTGCTATCACAATAACGATTAAAGAAAAATGGGAAAATCTACCCTTATTTATACACAAGCAAGGAGTAGGGAACCCTAAAATATCCTTACTTTTATAATAAGACTTTCCAATTTGCAAGATTTATTTCTAAAACTAAAACAAGAGAACTATCTAACAACCTACTGAAAGCAAAATACAAGGAAAGTTCCAATTGTACATCTTGATTTTTTTTCTTTCTCAAAGAATAGATAAACATGGGACAAGAATAGCAAGAAAATTCAGAAAAAGCATCAAGTTAATTGCTCCTTTAAATCTATCTTTGGAGATCTTTGTTGTCCTAATAAGATAACTCATCCATTGGTATTTTGGGAAAGTATATCCACCAAAAAGCTGGTAATTGCCTCATTGTAAGGAGCACTAATAATATCTAAGGCAATATTCTACTTTTCGAGGATTTCTTCACCTTCTGTAATCGAACTTAGAAAATATTTGACATCTTCATATGCTTTATCAAATCTTGCTAATTTCAACAACTCTGCAACTAGAGTGATGACCTTTTATAAACATATAATCTTGCTTTAACATATCTTTTTACCCTATGTTGACCATCTTCTAACATTCCTCTATTTCTTTTGCAACTTTTATACTTCTGACACTTCTCCTAGTTTTTCAATGGAAGAGTATTGTACAACTCTTTTCTAATATTTGTCCTTTTGCTCATACCACACCTTTTCACATTCATGGACTAAGATGATGTTTTCTTTCGATGGTATTGAAAAGCACTTTTCAACATCATTCGACCTGAGGCTACAAATGATATGTTCATCTGCTGCTTGGTTCTAAATTCCATGGGAGAATACTGCATACTAAAAAACTCAACTTTTGACTGTAAACTTGACTATACGCTCGAAAAAGTTTAGCACAAAAGCTAAAAATAGCTTGCTAATTTTTTCTTCTTTAAAAGGTAGAGTTTTTCCAAAAAAAATATGAGATATGGGATTTGTGAACAATCTCGTTTTGAAGAGACCCAAATTGTTTGATTTTGAAAATGTTGATGGCTGATTGAAAAAGCAAAAACCATAAAATTTTAGGATTTTCTCAAAAATAGCTAAAAACTAGGTTTTATATAGAATCACGTTTCAGAGAGACCTAGTTGATCAGGTTTTGCAAAAATTGAGGGTTTCTTGAAAAACACGAAAAAAGTAGGTTCTTGAAAATTTTAAAAATTTCCAAAGTTGTAGAGAATCAAAAACCAAGTTGACCAAGATTGATGGAAATTGAAAAAGATGAACCCCCTTCTTTTGAAAAATGATGCCCTAGAAAATTGAAGCACGAAAAAGCGAGCCTCTATACAACCTAATATGGAAAATATGAAGAACTCTAAAAAAGTACCACATTTTGGCCTTTAAATCTTGATATATGGAAAATAATATGTTTTATCCTCTAGATGCCAACCTGCAAAAGATGTGAATAATGAATACAAAGGCCTTCTTAAATAGGTTTTGAGGATAAAAAATGCTTTATTCTCCAACTTTAAATATTTGAAGCTAATCTTGAGCCAGGTTCATCAAATGTGGACACTACTTCGAATGTTGAATGATGAAAATTGAAAATTTTACAAAGGCATGGAAACATGGGCACCCTTCTTGGCAGACTTAGTCATTTTCTTGAAAGTTTTAACTTTTTTACTTGATAAAATGCATCCCTTTGATCTTCGATTCTAGACACCCAGTGAATCCAGTGAATTGGTTGATTATCTCATTGTAGAGTTTGATTGAATCTGGAATGATTGTTCTAGACACTACAACCTCGAAAAACTGAATTTGAGGCCTCAGAATCTTGGGCGCCCCTGACTAGTTGGGGTGCCCAAGTCCTCCAAACTTAGTTTTTTTTTTTTTTTTCTGATGTTCTTCAATTTCTTAAGATGTATGATCTTTAAATGAATTCTCATTTTTGGGTGCTTGACTGGCCCGATGAATGGATAGTTGGATTTGTTGGATAGCTCAAAGAATTCTAAGGAAGATCTTCTAGAGGTGACTTGCCATGAAAACTTCATCTAATGGGCTGAACCCTTGGGTGCCACTAGCTACCTAGGGTGCCCATCCTTGCTAGAGTTAGATTTTTTCAATTATTTTCACTTTCTTTCCTTTTTTTTCTCTACCCATTTGATCAACATCCATTTGAGAAGAAACCCAGAAAAACCCCAAAAGAAATTGTTTTAGAAACTTTCTATTTTTAGAAAATTTCCTAAAATTTAGGGTCGAAAAACTGAGATTTGGGTTTTGTAGAGAACTTCACTCTAAGCAAACCCAGATCCTCAAATTTTGAAAATTTTGAGTTTTTAGCCACCATGCATGACATGCAAGTTTTCATTTTCTAACCTTTTGATAGTTTTTAACAAGACTTTTGACCATTTTTTCAAAATGCCTAAGTGTAGCAAAAATTTTAATTTGGGGTACAACATTTGGCTCTGTCTAGGGACCATGTCAGATACTTATGACATAAGAGAACTAGGAATCTTTGGACTTTTAAGCATGGACAATTTCCTTATTAGTTGGGCATCAGAGTCAGCAACTTTTCCTAATCACCTAGCACAAGACTTTGTCCCTAAATCACCTAGGACAAGATTTCCTAAAATCATCTATAAGTTGGAACTTCCCTAAAATCACCTAAAACACGACGCCTAATCACCTAAAACATGACAAAAAAATTCATGGAAATGGGAAACACAACATAATGTACACATCATGGAAAGGTGAAACACATCACGAAAAAAAAGAAAACCACTTAATCCTCGAAGGATGTCATTTTTTCCTGAAAGGATTTACTTCTCTTCTCGTGGGTATTGCAAGAGACAATTCCTCTGGGATGAAGATTCTCAGACCTTCATACATCTAGGCAAAGGAATCCTAACAAAAGTTAGAATATGGAACAAAGAGGGAAGAAAATATCATTGAGGCATTAGTTTGTTGTCGTCCATCCTCGGGATGTCTCTGATTTTGAATGCTTCAAACCACTTGATTGTGTTCCACTCCCGATTTCTATAATGCCTTAGGTGATCTTTTCTGACCTAGAAATATCTTTTGATTGGCTCATTGATCAACTCCACATCCCCTTTAATGCATAGGAGTTTGATTCCCATGTCTTTAGCATTTTTTAGGCCTAACAAAAGAGCCTCTTTTTCAGCTTGAGTGAAATTCGATTGCAAGCAATGGGTGATCCCACAATACTGGTTTACAATTTCGTTGAGGAAGGAAAATTGCAAAAACACTCCCTTAATTTTTTTTTTGGTTTTTAGGGGTTCACATGAACTGGGGTGTTTGTATGGACCCAAAAAGGGGTTTGTATGAACCCTAGTTCAAATGAACTCTATTTAATGATGGGAACCACTTTTTGGCAATTTTTTAAAATGAAGACAATGGAAAATTTAAAAAATGGGGGGTTTGCTCGAACTAGGGTCCATACGAACCTCACTTCAAGTGAACCCACAAGGGGGGTTCACTCAAACCAAGGTCCATACAAACCCCGCTTTTCCCCCCTTCCCCTCCTCTTCTACCAAATCTCTACAAAATTTTGCCTTTCAAAGCTTGGGTTGAGGATGAAAATGGAGGAGACTTCACGGACCCAACTAGATGATGGTAGTCCTTGAAACGAGCTATCTATCGAATATAATTTTAATATGTTTTGGTTTTATTATGTATTTTTTTTATTTTGATTAAATATAGGTTTTTCACCGAAAATCAAGCTCTTTCTTCTGCATGCATGTGGAAAAATAGTAGAATATCAAAATAAAATTATGAAAAATATTTCGGGCTAGGTAGATGCCATTGATCCAGTAAAGACAAATGAATTTCGATACATATAAAAAAATTTATGTTGTATACGTCCTGCTTATGTCTGAATTGTAATTGGTTTGACTTTGAAACTTGATTATGGAAAAATATTCAATAAAACACTATGAAACCAAATGTGCTTGTTAGATATCGAGGTGAAATCACAATATTGTGTCTCACTTTTTTCCCAAGATAGAAATTCACATTAATTTTCTTAATTGAATCTTCATCTTCTAAGACCTATAGCAGCTAAACCATTAAGAATTTGAAGATGATGCAAACTAGTGATTTGTGGCAATTTTTGTATAGATTCTAAATATTTTTTTTATAAAATTTTTTAAAATAAATCATGATTTTTTCAACATCTCCTTTAATAACTAGTTTTAAATAGAAAACAACATTTTTAGAAAGTGACATTTGTGTCGTACAACATAAATTTTTTCTATAAAGGATGAAATTCTAATTTTTGAAATATAGATTCTCAACATGAATATTCTAGGGAAAGGATATTTTTCCATAATTTTTTGTTACATATAATTCTTTTAATTAATTTTTGAAGTCACTATAACTATATTTGGACATACATGTGTGTTGTACAACGTAACTTGTTATGTATATATTAAAATCCATTTTTCCTTTCTTTGGTGAAACAAGGACATCAATACCTAGGGAAAGGGTATTTTTTGATTGTTTTAAAAAATGATTTACTATTTTTCCACCTCTACAAAATGAAGAGCTTGATGTTTGAAGAAAAACCTATGTTCAGTAAAAATTAAAAATTAAATACATGATAAAATGAAAACATATCAAAACTCTACTTGTTGGAAAGCTCATTTCAAGGGCTACAATATTGTAAAATATAATTTCTAAATGGTTTTATTTAATCCCTCAAAAGGTAAAGAAAAAGTGTTTTTTTGGCACCATTTTGATAGGTGCGAAGGAGACTCCATTGTGGGTATGATTTAATACTAGAGGGGTTTTATACAAGGGGGTTTAATCTAAGGGGGTCTTATCTATCCATATTCAATTAAAAACCTTTAGATGAATCCTCTCAAGGATTAAATCATTAGTTTTTCTAAAAAATGTTATTTCAGGAAAAAATCAGCATGTCCCAAACATGAGACACTATTGTGGCATCACTCGTCGTAGTTACAAATCTAAATTCAAAAAAACTAGAATTTTATCCTTCATAGAAAAAATTTTATGTTGTTTACGATGAGCACCACTCCTTAAAAATGGTGTTTACTGATAAAAACTAGTTTTCAAAGGAGATGGAAAAATAAATGCAATTTGATTCAATTTTTTTTAAAAAAAATATATTTAGAATCAAAATACAAAATGTCACAAATCACTAATTCACATCATCTTCAAATTCCTCATGCTTAGCAGCTATAGGTGCCCAAAAGTGAAGATTTAGTAAAAATAAAATTAGTTCAATGTCCAGTTTGGCCAAAAATTGTAAACTTGTATTGTGGGATCACCCCAATATGCAAGTGGATGCAACTATCCTTTAGGGGAGATGATCATTTCCCTGCTCCTAAACCTACAGTTGAACAACCCCCATCGAACTGCATTGTCCATGACTTTGTATCCTCTATTAGTTTCCTTTTAGGACAAGCAATGTTTTGGTCCTCATTTTCCATCTTTAAGAGTATCACATAATTATCGAGACTCGTTTCTTGATATAAAATTTGGGTTGGAGGGTTTAGGTATTTCACCACTATGAGTCAATATTTAGGCTTAGGTTCTATCTTGATTTTTCCCTTATTTATAGGAATGGTTGGAGACGACCAATCTAATTGTATCTCACCACCAAGATCTTTGTAGAAGCTCCAGTTCAACAACATCCCATAACTGGCTAGAATATTAGCCACTAGGATATTCATCATCTTTCTCTCTAGAAAAGCTTCCAAACTTACTTGAATGTCCTTCAATTGTCTGACTAACAACACTGACTTAGACTCAAGTGAAAAATGCTTGTTCTGTGTCTTAGTGCACAAAAGTCCCAATGCATTCATCACTTGTAACATAGAGGCATGACATTTTCTGAGGCTCCTAAATCTACGATGCAATTTCTTAGTTTGAATCCTCCTATATATAGAGGTATATAGAAGGGTTTAGGCTTTTCTTCTGCTGGAACAAATGAATCGAGCAATGTAGGCTAAATTGAAGCTTCTTTCTTTACATATTGTATTATTCTATCCAGTTGCTCAAGATGATCACAGAGATACTCCAACTGTGTAATCTTAATCTTGGTCTTCATCATGGAGTTTACAGTGTCAAAATTGGCTAGAGACGGGTCATGAGTGAAAGGTGGAAAATTGTTGTTTTCTAGGGTTTAGGACCTAAAATAACAATATTCACTCTCTCATTCAAGAACAAAAGCTAGACATCTCAATGCAAAGGAGAAAGAGATCTTGCAATAGGATTGTCCTAGGGATTGAATGTAAACTAATGAGGGGTTCACCACCAAGTTAAGACCTGGTAAGACAAATGAAATGCAAGGTGTAATGCTTAACCTTAATTCAATGCAATCATTCACTAAATGACCTAAAAGTGCATGAAAATTAGAATAGAAAGCTACATGATGGAATGTGTGCACTTGGAAATCTAAATATGACTGGATGAGGCTCTGAAATACTAGAAATTCTGACTTTAATGCTGACTGGGACTCATACACCAAGTTGGGAAAATTAGTCCTTGATTTAGGTTTCTATGCAAAAACAAGAATCTGGCAAATGGGTATTCAAATCTGTAAAAATCTAAATTTTGACCTAAACAGGGACTCATTCACTAGAAGTGGTGAATCAGTCAAGTTAGGGTTTTTTGAAACTTCAAGGTCTGAATCTAGTCTTCAAGTTTTGCTATGTGATTCCCAACTTATTTTTAGATTTGAAACCCTGATTTGCAACCTATAGAAGTCTTCAAAGTATTTCCAATGCAAGGTGACAACTTTGAACACTTTGAAAAATTTCTCCAAACTTTCTCTTCAATATTTCTTCAACCTAAACCTACAAATCATACACTAAACAGAGGGGAAAATGTTGTTTTGTTAGTGGATAGGGGTTTTCCTTGTTTAAACACCTTTTTGGTAACCAAACCTTGAAATGAAATGAAATAGAAATGGAGAATAATGAATGTACAAAATATGATGTTACAACTCACCAAACTGTAGTAATAAGAGGATAGAAACATGTGTGAGATGGATCCAATGGATGTAGATCTTGATTCTTGCTTGAATGTGATAGATCTTGAATGAAATGATAGCTTGAATCATAAAACCCTATACATCACAATTGTTAGCTCAAAAACAAACATCATGCATGAAGTCTTTGACATGATGCTTGATGCTTGAATAACGCTCTAGAATGCTTGATAATCTTCTTTTGAAGAATATTGAATGCACTTGTAAACACTTGAATGCTCTTGTAAACTCAAACTTTCTATAAGAATGCTCATTCAACTTGTTAGGTCACTTGATTGCTTGTTAGAATAAAATGAGTGAAAGAACCTTGTATTTATACTTAATTATGCAAGAATTCCTGAAATTACAACACTACAAGTTGACATCAGATCTAGAAGGATAAAATCTTGCCAAAAATTTGAATGACTTTTGATTTTGGGCCACACGGGACTCATTCACCCAAGGTGGTGAATGAGTCCCATTAGGAATAATTTATGGGACCATTTTTAAAAATTCTTAGAAAGGTGTGAAACTAGGTTCAGGATCCAAAAAACTAGGTGGGGCTCATTCACCCAGGGTGGCAAATGAGTCCCAGATCACTAAATCTTGGCCATACAACCTAAAAACACCTGAATTATGATTGGATGTTGATTTGTGTCAAGATTATCCTAAAAAAGATGCATTAAATGAGGCTTGTGGATGCAAAATAAGGCCAATTAAAGCATAAAGAAGCCAAATTATTAATGAAAACCATAGAAAAGTGTGAAAGTGTGTTACAACACTTTACAACACTCCAAATAAGGTAGGATTAGGTTTATTTAATTCACAAGGGACCAAGACCTAATGTGAGTGTTAATCACATTACAATTTACTAAGTCAAGGAAACATTAAGCTTAGTTATACAAGGAGAGCCCAAACAAGTGTGAAAATGTCATCGACGACATTTTTTGACACTATATTTAGCCCCCACTTTAGTGAGAGGATGAACTTGCTTCAAACTCACATCAAAGTAGACAAACTTACTTCAGAGGGGTCCAAGCACACCAATGCTAGTAATATGGGATGACAATGATCAAGAAGGGTTTTCAAGCCCCTAGTATCAAGATCCCATGAAAAACCAACATAGGAACAAAAGAACACACATAGAAATGATAAAGAACATCATAAAGGCACAAGCATGCACTGCCAAAGGCGAGAAGAAAAGTAAAATAAAATAAAAGGGTCAGATCAAGCTTCGATCGTTTGTCCATCACGATGTGGAATAGATCTAGGTTGTTTGTCCAAAAAATGCAACCTCACTTTGAGGCAACAGAACTTCAGGATGTCCACTAGGTGAGGATCTAAAAGAGGTGAGACACATACACACATGGACGGTATGCATTCACACCCACATGCGAGTGGCTAAGGGAAAGTCATGCCTCAGTCGAGCTTCTTGTCAAACTATACCAAAGTTATACCTCTTGATAACTTTAATAACGCACCAAACAAAAATTATTTTTGAGCTTCATGAGGCAAACAAAAATTCATATGCTTGGAGCTCATGAATAATGAACTTCGAGCTTCATGAGGCAAGCAAAGCTTTGTATACTTAAAATTCATGAAGAAACAAGATGGCTCAATAGGCATGCAAGGTGTATTAAATGCAAGGTGGCCATATAACCAAAAATGCAAATACAACAATAAGGAACATCCAAAGGAGCCTTTCTTAGTTCATATGAGGTCTTAAATTAGGGGACACTGTGCCTAATGTTTCCAAGAGAGGACCAATCAAAGAATAGAAGTTTTAGAACTTAGGGGATGCAGTGTCACATCAAGCCACTAAGAGGAATATAATATGCTAAGAGAGATCATGCTTTTGAAGGACATCACAACCTATGTCAACAACAAAGTGAAAAATGCATCATATGAAATAAGAAGACTACACCATGAACCATAAAAAAAAAGGAAAAATGCAAAATAATAATGCTAATGTATTCCCCCACTTTAAAGAAATTGCTAAACACCGTACTATGAGCAATTACTTTAAAGTAGAAAATGTAAAATGTTAACAATAAAGAAGACATGAGAGATAACTTGGAAAGACCTATGCCAAGTCAAATGTTTCCAAATGAAGCTACGTCATGCAACAGAAAAGAGGGGTTTCCTTCAAAGTGAAAACACCAAGCACATAAGGGATTTATGGATTTGGGGTTAGTATGTTCTTGCTATAATGTTTTAGAGAGCTCGAAACTGTCATCATTCCCCAAATACACATAGAACTAGAAGAATGACACAAAGAGAGAGAAAACAAATAAAAAACCTTTCAGGTCAACATGGAAGAGACATGAATGTCTCAATGCCTTGCATCATCCCCAAAAGGAAAACACAAGACAAAGAAAAGAAAAGAAAAGAAAAGGAAAATATTTTGGGTCAACATGGAAGAGACATAAATTTCTCGACGCCTTGCATCATCCCCAAAAGGAAAACACAAGACAAAGAAAAGAAAAAGCAGAGGAATTTTTTTTGGGTGAATATGGAAGAGACATGAATGTCTCAATGCCTTGTGTCATCCCCAAAAGGAAAACACAAGACAAAGAAAAGAAAAAGAAAAAATATATATGACATAAAGAAGAATGAAGGTAAAAAAGAAGAATGTCATAAAGAGAGAGATACATCAAACATAGCATCACGGGGGATCACATTACACACATGTAATCACACAAAAGAAAAAAAAGGAAAATAACTAATGCAAAAGACTAGTAAGGAACGTGTGAGTCAACCTAAAGAAGGTCGTCTGCATCCCAATCATGCTCATTATATGTTGAAGGCAGACAACTAGCTAAAGAGACAATAGCAAGTTCCGCACTCGGGTGATCACCAGGTTCAATACTCTTCTTAGTAGAATTGTCGTTTAAGCTCATAGAAGAGGAAAACAATGTATTCAATTCATTATGCAACTCTCCATCAATTTTAGCAACTTCCTCATTGTCATCTAAGTTAATAACAACAAGAGGACAAATGATAATTTCTAAGGAAGGGTTCAACTCTTGTTGTGGCTGCATTATATGATCTTTATGTTTCAGGGAGGGGGTAGACTCATCATGCATTGCTCTAGTCAAGTTTAGATTTTGATTTCCTTTGTTTATTTCTTCCTATAGCCTTTGAGCAAGGGCACGACATCTACACCTATGCTCTCTAGTACCTTTGTTTCTTTTAGTTCTATTTTCAAGTTGTGTCTATGTAGGAGCAAGTTGGTCAACAATAGGTTTCTTTCCTTCCCCAAGGTGAGGAATGGAAGGAACCACAAGAGGTTGTTGAATTTGTAAACTAGTTTTATTCTAGGAGGTGTGACAGGGTTGTTTTCATTATCTCTTGGTCTTTTGTAGGAGGTAGGTGAAGTTTCTGTCTTAGGTTGGTCTTGGTCATTTGGAATTTCTTTAGGTTCAATCATGGTTTCATCAAGGGTGGTAGGCTCAGTGGTAGGTTGAGGCATGTTTTGAAGGGATAATTATGTTATTTTCTTTTCCTTGAACTTTTGATAGGATTTGAAAAAGTATTCTCATAGTTTGATAGGTTCTATAGGCTCGGGCCAAAAGAAATCTAATGAAAATTTTCCATGGGAGGACAAGGGATTGAAGCTACTATGATGGATGGTGAAGATTTCATTATCAAAAGGAAACTTTAAGCATTTATGTGTGACTAAAGGGACTACATTCATGGAGCGAAGCCATAGATAGCCTAGCTTCACATGAAATTGGTCCAATTGGGGGATGATAAAGAATGAGATATCTAATGTTTTTGGTCCTATTTGTAAAGGTAAGGTGATTGATCCCCTCGTAAGGCAAGCAAAGCCATTATGTGTCTTGATCCATGCTTTCGATTTATCATATATATCTTGATAGATTTCATGCAGAAGTAAGAATTCCTTAGTGATCATGTTCTCTCCATAGATGAGATCTATTAATATCCCATTAGTTGGCTTATCATAGATACAACCGTCTATGTAAAGAGGACTATTGGGTGCATGTTTAAATATATCTTATGAGGAGAAAGCAATCTCAAGAGGTTTTTTAGTTCAACCTTGTAAGAGAGGGAGGCCAACCAAGTTCAAGGCCCCAGGTCATAGAGAGCCAAGAGCAGAAGGTTTCCATAACTTACCTCACTCTAAAGGGGTGCCTTGAAATGAGGGATGAGAATGATGAGGACTATAAGGTCCTTCAATCACTCTGTAGACTCAAAATCTAGAATGGGGCTAGGTGAGCCATTTTTTGGGTTCAACACTACACCTCAGGTAGCTCTCTGCCTGAAGATGAAAGCGTAGTTCTAGGTGATAGCACAACATGTTGGCGTCTCTCAGGTGCACTGGCATTCATATGACCAGAGGACCAAAAATATAGTAAGAACCACCAGAAAATGACATGACGACCTAGCTAGTGATTTCTTAGGGAACAAAACAAAACTATGAAGTAAGAGAAATATAAACAAATGTGATAAAGTAGATATATTAAAGCTAAGGTGACAAAGATGATCTCACAAAAGAGCCTATTCACTAGCTAGCTCCAAATGCACATCCACCTACATACAAGAAAGAGGGGAAATTTGTTGTGGCTTTATAGGGGTCTACCTCAGTTAGACCCCTGTTTTGGTGTTTCCACCTCCACAGATAACCAAGATAGCAATGATAGAGAAAATTATGATAAAGGAGAAAAGAAAGTAGAGAACACAATAAACACTAAAAAACAATTAAGTGCTACTCAACCAAATCGTAGAGGAGAGGAGTGAAAATTCTTACCACCTCCACCAAGAGCTCACTAGCTAATGGAGGAGAAAAGAGGACTCAAGCCCCTACTACAATGGTTTGTTCCACACTTGCTCTATGGAGTTGATGGAGTGTTGTTGCTATTGCTATGGAGTGCCAAAGTGTTGCTTGAAGGCTAGGAATGCTTAAGAATGCAAGAGGTGATTGCTAGAATGCTTGGAGATTGCAAGAGGATGTGAGAGAGATGAAATGAAGTGAGAATGGATCAATTTGAAGGAAGAATGAGCAAGAATAAGGAATTTTTGGGTCGGTTGGATGAAGAGGGATGTTACAAATCATTCCCAATAGAAAGTGTAACATATCTTCCAACTTCAGTCGTAGGAATCCGTCGAGGACGTAAGTGCACCGCACGGATGTCTGCATGCCGTGCGGGCACCCCAGACAGTTATTCTTCTACTGACACAAAAAACAAGTACTAAGTGGAACGAAGGCAGTGAGCTGATGTGTATTTTTGCCTTTGGATTTGGTTTTCTAAGGTGAGGAAATGTAAAAGGGGAATTTGCATAAGGGGTACAAATTTTCTCCTATATATTTTGTCCCCACTTTAGCGAGCATGAATATTGATGAGTGCTTTAGTAAAGTAGATCGAAAAGGTAGTAGGGTTAGAAATGTAAACCTAAACCATCAAGAAAAAGACCATGATCTAGTGAACTTGAGAGTGCAGGACAAGTGAAGGACTTCATAGCCCCGTAGAACTATGAAGTTGAAGAATTAAAGCATCTTATAGGCCCACAGACCTGCAAGGAAGGTGTTCTCCAAGATCTCTCACATGAAGGAAACCCAAAGAAAAGCACCATACAGGCCCCCAGACCTACAAGGAGGCATCCCCTAAGATCTCTCACATGAAGGAAACCTAGAAAAGCATCCTATAGGTCCACAGACTTGTAGGGAAGGTGTCCTCTAAGATCTCTCACATGTAGGACACCAAAGAAAGCATCCTACAGACCCACAAACCTATAGGGGAGCAACCCCCAAGATCTAGATTAGATGGAGGAAGCTCAGAAGAAGGCTCCTACAGACCTGCAAACTTGTAGGGAGGTATCCCCCAAGATCTCTCACATGGAGGAAACCCAAGGAAAGGGGACTCTGTAGAGTTAGAAAGCAGCTTCACAAGTGCACCCATAAAGTGACATGTCTACTCACAGATAGAACATGTCAAAAAGAGATTGCACAGGAAAATAAGCGGACATTCTCGTAGACTATCAACAAGTTGGAAAAATTTCTAAGGGGTCCCTTGGGAACCCAACATGAAGAAAAAGGGGTCCACTCAAGGGACATGCTATTCAAAAGTATAGAAGAGATCTTTCTTTCTCGAATCAATTCATCATCAAGAAGTCATTTTGAAAGATGTTCACTTCATCAAGGAATTCAAAAGGAAGAAAATGCCCCCACGCGAGGGGAAGGTTGAAGTTGCTCCCACCTCAAAGGAATGTTCTCAAGTTCTATCTTTATGAACTCATGATGAATTAAACACATTCCATTAGGGTTTTAAGTTGAGAATGTGATTCTTTGAAAAGAAGTTCATGAAGATTCTTGAGAAAAGATTCATTGGCAATGAATGCATTTTCTAAAATTTAAAATTTTATAGAAGTGGCATTGTCACACATGAGAGGGACAACTCAAGAAAAGAAGAGAGAAAGATAAAGGAAAATAAAAAAGACAAAAGAACATAAACATGGGGAACAGGCATAGCCTGATATTTCAGGATCAGAACTACTCAAAAATATATGTATAATAATAGTATATAAAATGAATTGTCAACAACCCCCTACTATATCAGACCATGTGAAGAATGCACGAGAAGAAAAAGTAAAAATAAAAAATTGGGTCAACATGGAAGGGAAGCCTAAATGCCCCCAACTCTTTGCATCATCCCCAATTTTTTGTGGAAAATCAATCAGAACATGGAAGAATGATGAAACAACTAGAAGAAGGTTTATGACACAAAAACCACACTTGTATCCAAGCACCAACAAGGGTGACAAGGGTCATCTAGCCACACATAGCACAATAATGGGGGAACACATTGTAACACACACATCTACTCTAAAGATAAAGAAGAGGCCTCCCCTTAACACTGATTGAGCAAGAGGTCATCCGCTTCCCACTCTAGATCATTGTAGGGGGAAGGAGGATGAGCCTGTAGTGGTGGAATGTTAAGAGGAGGAGCATCCGGACCTCCCACAACAAGGGCTAAGGAAGAAGGCCCCGCAAGGTCCTCTCCACCAAGCTCTTGTGGAGCTAAGGTTAGTAATTTTGTGAAGATCGCTAACAAGGTCGGGAATTCATCTAGAGAGTTAAACATGCACTTTATAGGAGTGCCATGTTTTACCTGAATGAACAAAGAAGGTTATGCCCGAGATTCATCACTAGGCTCACTAAGTGATTCAGGAGTGGTGATGAAATCAGGGGAAGTCGGGACTGGTTCTATCACTAGGACAAAACAAGTTGGCGTGGGATCACCTTTTAGAGAAGGTGAGCTCCTCTTTCATCCTACAATGTTGGAAGGACCACTCTCCACCTTCTACTTTGTCATGGGATGTGAACTCCCCATAGATGAGGGAAGAGGTGCAAAGGAAGAGGAGGAAGAGAAAACTGTAGTAGATACCACTAAAGTGTTCGTCATATCTACAAGTTTTGGGAAAGGCAAGACATCTATAAGGAAAATCAACAAAGGTGGCTCCACCAAAGGAGTGATGAAAACCTGCACCTTTATATGGTTAGATGCATTCGTACTCACAGTAGAAGCTAGAAGTGATGTGGAGCTTGATTGAATGGAAGTAGAGGGGAGGAGAGAGGAGGGTGTGATAGGAGGCCCCGATATAGGGGCAGCCATCTCCTCTTCCTTTGTAAGGAAACTTTCTTAGCCACAAAATCCTTTCGCCAATGCTTGTGCTCACATGCAAGGTGGTTTCTACGACTCATCGAGATAGAGACCAAAGGTTATGAAGGAATAGAAGGCTCTTGCTCATCCATGGGAGTGTCCTCCACGGTTGTTTCTATTGGAGGGATAGGCTCTTGAGTGGGAGTAGGAGGAGCAGGTTGAGGAGTAGTGAGGGGAGTCGGCTCTAATGCCTCAGTAGCAGGCCTCTTCCCATTTACTGCTTTTGGAGCAAAAGCGATGGGAGGTTGTAGAGAGAATTCCCTTCAGGAACCTTTCATTCTGTCCTAAAAATAATACCAAGGCCCGGGAGGCTCAGTAGGGAGATCCAGTATCCTGACCTTGGGTTTATGCCAAGGAGATATCATCAGACTTAATGGGTAAAGGCCAGGCTTTCTCATCCAATACTCCTCCCAAGAAAGGGGGGAAGATGAGTTAGCCTAAGAGGAGGCAACCTTCTCTTTTACTTTTCAGAAAGAGGAGGAAGTTGGATGTTCTACCATAGGAAGAGCCAATTTTGGCCTTCCCCTATCCCCAATCTTATACTTCACATAGTTCTTGTAAAGTAGGTTCGTTCTTAGAGGAAGTAGACCAACCGGGGCGGGCCAAAAATGGTCTAATGAATGTCCCCCACGAGACACCAGAGGCTGGTATCTAGTGTCACACACTACATGCACAAATCCTTCATGGGAGAACTTTAGACATTTATGAATAACAAAGGTGATTCCATTCATGGAAGCTAGCCAAGGTATGCCTAGCTTCATCCTAAACAAATCCGACTCTGGAATGACATCAAAAATTGTGTCAATAGCCCTAGGTCCAATTAGGACGAACAAAGTTATCGAGCCATATGGCTTCAGACAAAGATCATTGCGTGTATGGATGGTATATTTTGTTTCTTCATACTCTTTTCTATGTAGTGAATTAAGCTAGAACGTCTCTTCTATAATAACATTCACTCAACTTAGTGGTCTACTAAGACTCCTAACACAATGCTGCCATTGAGGCAAGTGGGAATATAGAGGGGAGAGGGCTTGTTATTTAAGGGCAAGTCCTACAAAGTGAATGTCACATCTAACAAACCATTCGCAGGCTGCTTAGTAGAAGTAACCGTGACTATGTTAACATAGGCCTTGGGCTGAGTAATAGAATCGGTGGGATTGACAATCATGTTAGTAGAATGTCAAGAAAATGGTTTGACATATATCTATAATTCACTATTCGCTTTCGCCACTGATTTATTCATATTTTTTTTTCTTCCATAAAGATGAACCGCCTCCACCAGAACCGCCTCTGACAGCGCTGCTCCTACTGTCAAAGCCATCATCGCTACAAAAGCATCCACCACTCATCCTACCAAAACCTCCACTACTAGAGGTAACAGGAGGGGTGAAGCTGGAACCAACCCAAGGGAATCTTGTTCACTTTGATAATTTTGGATCCCTTAGAGGTAGAGGGAATGTTGATCGGGGGTATGAAGTTGGCCATGTATATAGACATAGGAGGCATCGACATTCCTAGCTGTCTCTCATGATCTTCAAAAGTGGCCCCTTGTACAATGTTAGGATTTTTTGGAGGAGTACACACTTCAGTCAAGATAGAGAGACTAGCCAGGAGTTATATGCTTATTCGGTCTTTCCCCACCATATAATTTAGTTTCGTTGATAACCTAGGTGGCCCTAGCCAACTTTAGGTCTCTTTCCAAGTGGTTTTCCAAGTCACCCAACCCTTTGCTAAGGGTAGAGACATACTCTAAAGGAATTTGAACAACCTCATGCTCATCTACCCATCATGGTGTGGGAGATGTAGGAGTGGGGACATGGTCAGTTTCGTTAGAGAACCCTACCTCACCCCTTGATAACTGCTCCTATGTGGTGAGACCAATGACAGATCCAAGAAAAGGCTTGTAGAGAAACTAGTAGTGACCTTCGTCCTCTCCATCAGAAGTTGTCATACACTTATCCTAACAATACACTCAGAGGTTGTGGACTGGGTTGTGATGCTCATAAACCTTCACAACACTCAGGGGGGAAATTGTCACAAGGTATAAGGGAAAATCCTTAACACCAATGAATGAGCAGACGTTGGTTCATGTTAGTCTCACCAAAAATGTAAGAGAGGAGGACCAACCACATTCAAGGCCCCAAGTCACAGAGAGCCAAGAGTGGAAGGTTGCCCTAACTTACCTCACTCTAAAGGGGTGTCTTGAAATGAGGGACAATAATAATGAGGACTATAAGCTCCTTCAATCACTTTATAGACCTTAAATCCAGAATGGGGCTAGGCGAACTAGTTTTCGAGTTCAACACTGCACCTCAGTAGCTCTTTTCCTAAGGATGAAACTGCGGTTCTGGGATGACAATGCAACACGCTGGCATCTCTTAGGTGTGCTCGCATCCGTATGACTAGAGGACTGAAAATACAGTAAGAACCACTAGAAAATGAGTTGGTGACCTAGCAAGTGATTTTTAAGGGAAAAAAACAAAACTATGAATTAAGAAAAATACAAATGAATGTGATAAATTAGATATATTAAAGATAAGGTGACAAAGATGATCTCACAAAAGAGCATGTTTGCTAGCTAAATCCAAATGCACGTCCACCTACACACAAGAAAAAGGGGAAATTTTTTGGGGCTATATAGGGGTCTACCTTAGTTAGACCCCCATTTTGGTGTTTCCACCTCCATAGATAGCCAAGATAGCAATGATAGAGAAAAGTATGATAAAGGAGAAAAGAAAGTAGAGAACACATTAAACACTACAAAACAATAAAGTGTTACTCAACTATATCATAGAGGAGGGGAGTGAAAATGCTTACTACCTCCTCCAAGAGCTCACTAGCGAATGGAGAAGAAAAGAGGACTCAAGCCCCTGCTGCAATGGTTTTTTCCACACTTTCTCTATGGAGTTGATGGAGTGTTGTTGCTACTGCTATGGAGTTCCAAAGTGTTGCTTGAAGGCTAGGAATGCTTAAGAATGCAAGAAGTGATTGCTAGAATGCTTGGAGATTCCAAGAAGATGTGAGAGAGATGAAATGAAGTGAGAATGGATCAATTGATTTGAAGGAAGAATGGGCTAGAATAAGGAGTTTTTGGGTCGGTTGGTCGAAGAGGAATGCTACAAATCGTTCCCAATAGGAAGTGTAATGCCTTTGCCAACTTCAGACGTAGGAATTTGTTAGGGACGTAAGCATGCCAAACAGGAATTTGCATGCTGTGCAGGTGTCTTGAAGAGTTATTCTTCTACCAATGCAAAAAATAAGTGCCAAGTGGAACGAAGGCAACAGGCTAATGTGGATTTTTGCCTTCATATTTGGTTTTCTAAGGTGAGGAAGTGTAAAAGGGGAGTTTGCATAAGTGGTGAAAATTCACTCCTATATAGGCCCTTACGATGTTGAGTTTGAGCCAATGCAACCAAACCATCGATAGGATTTTTTTCTTGTCGATCAATATTCATAGGATTTTGTTGAATTGTATTTATGTTCTCATCATCTGTGTCAACATTCATCAGATCAGTCTTTGTATTTTTGCTAGCTTTGAAAAATGAAATTTTATGATTAAACATAGGGTTGGTAAAAATTTATAAATTCTAGTTAGGAGGGGCAACAAAATTATTTCCCTGATCATCAACACCTCCAACAAAAAGATGACCAAAATCAATGAGGTCTTGCACAAGATATTTAAGATGCTTACAATATTCTATATCATGTCCATTTTGTCAGTGATAATGGCAATAATCATTTGATCTAAATTTTGGAGGTAAAGGCTTATTAGGATTTGGGGTTTTAATGGGAGGCAAGGTAACATTTGTTGTTCTAAGAGTTGTGACATTGTATTATGAAGGGTGTCAGGTAGGGGAGTCAATTATCTTTTTGGGTCCCCATAGCTAAAGGGTATCGCGAATTTAACAACTACTTGGTTATTGGTATTTTGATTTATTTTTTTAGGGGGGATAAGTTGAAGGAAACATTTGTTCTACTTTCTTAAAGGTTGGTAATTGTTTTAGTTTGTGGACTTTGCATCACGACTACTAATTGAATTTTGATAATCATAGAGGGCGGTACACAAATGCATAAAGGATACAAATTTCATTATGGTAAGTTTATGGTAAGTAATTTGTAAATTTTCTTTGAACATTTTTTTAAGGTGAGGGTCGGTAACCTTGACATCAATTTGGGAATAAAGTGATTGATAGCGTTAGATAAAGTCAATTATCTTTTCGTCTTCTTTTTGCTTACATCTTATCAAATCGGCCAAGGTCATCTTAGGAGTCATATGCACTTGAAAATGGTTGAAAAATGCCTCAACAAGTTCATTGAATGAATGAATTGAGTTGTTTGGTAACGAAGAGAACCATTACAAGGCAATATATTTCAATGACCTAGGGAAAAGCTTAGCCAATATTTTATCATCAAGGAAAAGTTCACTACATAAGGCAGTATAAGCATTAACATGGTTAGAAGGATCTCCCTTTCCTCCATATTTCTCAAATCTAGGCACCTCTACACCTTGTGGCATTGGTGTTCGCAATATCTCCAAGGACAATGGAATTCTTTTGACATAATATGTAGGTGGGCCATTTTGATTTTGGTTGATGGTGGAAATTTGTTTTTGAAGGGATGAAATGGTTTAGAAGAGTTGATTTATGAGAGGGTCATTGTTTGTGTTATGAGATGGAGGTGAAAATGGTGGAGGTGTGTATGTGTTCAAAAGACAAGTGAGTGGAATGCTTAGAGGTGGTAAAGTAGTAGGAGATATGATGTGTGATGCCACGAAGGTATTAGGGATGCTAGTGGAAATACCTAAGGAAGGAATCACATTACTAGTTGATTGCATTGTTATTATGACTTGAGGGTTGGTATTGGTAGGAATAGATGCAATTGTTGTGGGAGGGGGAATTTGAAGTCCTCCTTGGCTTGTGACATTTGTTGTAGGTAAAGGACAACTAGTGGTTGAGGTGAGGTGTTTTTCAGAGATTTAAACTATGTTTTGCATAAGGTCAAGTCCATTTCACTTTCAATAATGCAATGAATTTTGTCTATAGTAGGGATGGTAGCAGTTGAAATGTTGTCATTTTTCACTTGATGTTGTAGGTTTGCTAAGTCTTCATGGATTTGAATTATGTTTTCTTGCAAGACACTAGCAACCATTGTTTCAACATGTGTTACACTACTTGAAGGTAAGGAGTTGTTAAGGGTATGGTCCATACCTACTGTACTAGTGTCAATACTAGGAGTAAAAGAGCTAGAAAACCCAAGATCCACAACGATTGTACTATCGCAGGATGACATGAGTCTTAAATTTCATCTCACTACAATATTAGCAATAGGACACCAAATACTCATGAAAGGGTTTCTAGATGCAAAATGAATGCAAATGTAATATAAGCTAATGACAATGAAATGACTATAACATGAATTTTGTAAACTAAAACAAGAAGCTATAAAAAGAAAACAGGAGCTCAAAAATAGTGTTTTAAATGCAAGAAAATGTAGTGCAGATTCTACAATACGACTGATTCACCCAAAGGGGCGTATGAGTCCTAGTGAGGGTCTTTTTCAAAAATTTCAGAAAATTTCAATTTATTTTTATGCTTTTTATGTTGTATGATCTGAATCCTAAGTGCAAATGCAGATTTTACATGAATTTCAATGATTTGAGATGCAAAACTACAACCTATATGCACTTTCACTAATGTAGAATTTTGAAACCCTAAAATTCCAATTAACTAATGCAAACCCTAGTGAGATGTTAATGCAATCAAGATCTAGGATGATGATGCACTCCAAATAAAAATTATGATGTTCTAAATGTAGGTTCACCAAAATGAAAGGTGGAAAATTGTTGCTTTCTAGGGTTTAGGACCTAGAATAACAATCTTCATTCTCTCTCATTCAAGAAAAAACCCTAGAGATCTCAATGCAAAGGAGAAAGAGATCTTGCAATAGGGTTGTCCTAGAGGCTAAATGTAAACTAATGAGGGGTGCACCACCAAGTTAATACTTGGAAATTAAAATACAATGCAAGATATAATGCTTAACCCTAATTCAATGCAATCGTTCACTAAATGACCTAAAAGTGCATGAAAATCATAATGGAAAGCTACAGGATGGAATGTGTGCACCTGGAAATTAGAAGATGACTGGATGAGGCTCTAAAATGTTGATAATTTTGACTTTAATGCTGACTAGGACTCATATGCCAAGCTAGGAAAATGAGTCCCAGATCTGTGTTTCTGTGCAGAAACAAGAATCTAGTAGATGGGTATCTAAATATGTAAAAATCTAAATTTTGACCTAAACTGGGACTCATTCACCAGAAGTGGAGAATTAGTCTAGTTAGGGTTTTATAAAACTTCAAGATTTGAATCTAGTGTTCAAAGTCTGCTATGTGCTTCCCAACTAATTTTTGGATTTGAAACCCTGATTTGCAACCTATAGAAGTCTTCCAAGTATTTCCAATGTAAGGTGACAACTTTAAACACTTTGATAACTTTCTCCAAAAATTTTGTTCAATGTGTCTTCAACCTAAACCTACAAATCACACACTAAAGAGAGGGAAAAATGTTTTTTTGTTAGTGGATAGGTTTTTTCCTTGGTCAAACCCCTTTTTGGTAATCAAACCTTGAAATGAAATGAAATAGAAATGGAGAATGATGAATGAACAAAATATGATGTTACAACTCACCAAACCCTAGCAATAAGAGGCTACAAACATGTATGAGATGGATCCAATGGATGTAGATCTTGAATCTTGTTTGAATGTGATAGAATTGAATGAAATGCTAACCTGAATCATAAAACCCTACATCACAATTGTTAGCTAAAAAAAACATGATGCATGAAGTCCTTGACATGATGCTTGATGCTTGAATAATGCTCTAGAATTCTTGATAATCTACTTTTGAAGACTCTTGGATGCTCTTGTAAACACTTGAATGCTCTTGTGAACTCAAACATTCTATAAGAACTTTCTAGGTCACTTGATTGCTTGTTAGGATAAAATGAGTGAAAGAACCTTGCATTTATAATTAATTATGCAAGAATTCTGGAAATTACAACACTAAAAGATGACATCAGATCTAGGAGGATAAAATCCCATCAAAAATTTGAATTAATTTTAATTTTGGGCCACATGAGACTCATTTTCCCAAGGTGATGAATGAGCCTCATTAGGCATATTTTGTGGGACCATTTTTAAAAATGCTTAGAAAGGTGTGAAACTAGGTTTGGGACCAAAAAACCTAGGTGGGACTCATTCGGCTAGGGTGAGGAATGAGTCCCAAATCACTAAATTTAGGCCACACGACCTAAAAACATCTAAATTATGATTGGATTTTGATTCATTTGGGATTATCCTCAAAAAGATGCATTAAATGAGGCTTGTGGATGCAAAATAAGGGCAATTAAAGCATAAAGAAGCCCAAATATTAATGACATCCCTAGAAAAGTGTGAAAGTGTGTTACAACATTTTACAACACTCCAAATAAGGTAGGATTAGTTTTATTTAATTCACAAGTGTCCAAGACCTAATGCGAGTGTTAATCACATTAAAACACTAAGTTAAGGAAACATTAAGCTTAGTTTTACAAGGAGAGCCCAAACAAGTGTGCAAATGTCACCGATGACATTTTTTTGACACTACAGTGAGAAACCACATCCTTAAATTGTTCTTTAACTCTCTGCCTCTCCTCTTCTTCCCCTTTCTCTTTCAAGTGTAGAGCATGTGTAAAAATGGGCATTGAATGTCTTATGTGATTTAATGCAAGAGAGTACTGGCGGAGGTCTTCTTCTTTAGTAATGGGTTCAAAGTATCCTATAACAGAGTCACCATTGAAGTTTTCTATTTGTGGTAAGAAAACATGTGAACTTGGTGTAGGGACAAAACTAAAACTAGGTGCAACATCAACATATCCCATGATTTGATTCATTCTTAAATTCTTAGGACATGTAAAATCAGTATGTGTGTTGGTCTCATGGAAAGAAAAAAATAGTACATTTTGCATAGCTTCAATTGTTGGTCTTGGTGGAGGTGTTGGAAACTGTGGCCTATAATTATTGAAAGGATAAAAATTATTCCTCTTCGGTTGATATAGCTACTAAGGTTGATATTGTGGTGGAGGTAGTGCAAGCTTCTCATTGGCTACCTTTTGTAGTTGTGGATCTGTAAAAATCTGAACTAGAGGTCTAGTTGAATCCTTCTTCATCTTGTCAGAGGTATTCATATTATCTTCCAACTCGATGGTGTGTTCTTGCACACTTGTCAATTTTGTTTCTTTTGCTATCTTTAGGAAGAAGGCTATCTCTGCTGGAAGAGCATTTATGAAACAACTCATCAGATTTTCCAGTGATTGATTAAGTGTAGAAGAAATTTGTTTAACAAGATGACTAAATCTTGCTACAAACTCCCTCATGGGCTTGTTGTGCTCCATCTTTGAATTTTCAAGTTGGGAAAATAATCAATGATTGTCTTCATCAGGCTTGAATCTCGCCAAAAATTTCTTGCTCATAGTTGCCCAGCTTGTGATAATACTTGGTTCTAGGTGATTGAACTAGCCAACAACATTCCCAACAAGAGTCTCCATAAAGAGATGTACACCAATGTCTTCATGTCCCACATGCAAGATGACGTAGGCCATTGTGAATGAAGAAAGATGATCATCAAGGTGTTGACTATAAGGAAGTAAAGGTATATGAAAATGCTTCCTACACCAACCTTGAGAGGAGGGTTATGCAAATTTTAAAACAAATATTACAGAAATTTCAAGAAACACATAATACCATAAGCATCATAATAATAAAACCATAACTCGGTGACTTACGTAGGGAAAACCCTTTTGGGAGAAAAACCCCACACTACAAAAACCTATGCAATGTACTATCAAATCTTGAAATAGATTACAACACACTTGCAATATAAGTTCTTACAGGAGTCTTCACCTTAACTTATTCTCCAGGAATTTCAGCAGCATTCTGGTAGCATACAGACTTGCAAACTAACTCTCACCTTTTCTCTCACAAATGACTATGTCAAAGTACCAATATATTGTATTGCATTGCATATGAGAACCTTCTAGAAATAAAGCATTTCTTTTATAAACATCTAATAAAATCTCATAGAAATCTTATCTCTATCTCCATATAAAAGATACTTCTCAAAATATCTGCTTTTCACCCATCACAAAATATTTTATTCTTGGCTTGCTTTATTTTTATATCCATGCAAGGTCGAGACACTTTTTTTTTCTTTTTGGTTTTATCTTTTTGTTTTAAAACACTTTATTCCCAACATTCTCCCACTTTTCAAACACCTTGCATGAGCCAATAGAAAATAGGTAGTTAATTGTTGGGGGCTGAAAGGACCATTAATTTAGAACACCATATAAACTTCTCTATGCTCACAGGTTTTGTTAATGCATCTGCAACATTCTCCATAGTCTCTACCTTTTCTAGCTTCACTCAACCATCCTCAACCATATCTCTCACAAAGTGATACTAAACATCAATGTGTTTGGTCCTAGCATGAAAAGTCAAGTTCTTCACAAGGGAGATTGCACTCTGAATGTCACAATAGATTGTAACTGCTCCATGTTCCAATCCAATATTTGAACACAAACGCTTCAGTCAAATGGATTCTTTACATGCATGGGTAGCTTCCATGTACTATGCCTCAGTAGTGGAAAAAGTGACCACATCCTGTAGCTTTCTCATCCAACTAATTGCACCACCATTAAGAGTAAACACATATGCACTGGTGGACCTTTTGTTATTGACATCACCAGCCTAATCTAAATCCACAAAACCATGAATACTTAGGGAATTTTGATCTCCTATACCCAAAAAACATATAGAGTGCTCTGTTGTAACCCAAAAATATTTGAAGACCCTCTTAACTACATCCCAATGCACTATTCTAGGATTAGACATAAAACGAGAAATAACTCCCATTGCTTGGGAAATGTCTAGTCTTGTACAAACCATAGCATACATTAAGCTTCCAACTGCACTCCAGTAAGGCACTCTACTCATGTCTTCCATCTCCAATGGGGATGTAGGACACTGTGAAAGAGAGATTTGTTCCTAATGCAGCAGGAACACAAAGTGGTTCACAATCTTGCATGTTGAACCCTTGCAAAATAGAACTAACATACTTATAAACTTTGGTTGAGTCATAGCTTTATTTATTACTATCTCTTCTAATATCCATCCCAACTATGTGTTTTGCTACACCAAGATCTTTCATTTCAAATTTCACAGAGTTGAGATTTCAATTTTGCAATCAAATCTTTTCCTTTCCCAACAAACATGTCATCAACATATAAATCAATTACTAGGAAATAATCACTATCAGATTTAAAATATACACAGTGATCAGATTTAGATTGTACAAATCCCAAACTCAACACATTTGTATTGAACTTCTCATACCACATCCTAGGACTTTGTTTAAGGCCATACAGAGATTTCTTTACCTTACAAACCAACTTTCTTTTACCTTTTACCATGTAGTGCTCTAGTTGTGTCATATAAATCTTTTCCTCCAAATCACCATGAAGGAACACAATTTTCACATCCATTTGTTCCACCTCTAGATCATAAGCTACTACAATAGATAATAAAAATTGAATGGATTTCATTTTAGCAATAGGAGAAAAGATCTAACCTTCATCAATACCCTCAACCTAAGAGTATCCCTTCACAACCAATCGTGCCTTATACTTTTCAATATTTCCATCTGAACCAATCTTTTTCTTAAACACCCATTTACATCCAACAGGTTTTTGACCTTCAATAAATGGTACAAGGTCCCATGTATCATTCCTTTTAAGAGTTTCCATCTCTTCATCCATGGCTATTTTCTAGGTCTTTGCATCATTCATACCCAAAGCCTCTTGCACAGATCTCGGTTCATCAACATTAGTACCCAAGGAAAATATACACTTCCAATCATCAAGTGAATACCCATACCTTTGAGGTGGTTTCCTTTTCCTTGTAGACCTTCAAACAATCTGAGGTGGAGGTTCTTCCACTTGTTCCTCCTCTTCTTCCTCTTCTGAAGATTCAGAGCTTAATGAGCTCTCCTCAACTTCTTGTCTATTTTTGGGTCTCAATTCAACTTCCTTAGGCGTAGAAGGAAGTTGAACCACATCCTTTTTCTATTCAATTTCCTTATGCTATTTTTGCTAGAAATTAATAGGACAAGATTTAGTCTCTATAAAAATAACACTTCTAGAATAAATTACCTTTTGTGCAACAGGGTCCCAAATCTTGTATCCTTTCACACCATAGTTATAGCCGATGAAGATACATTTGATAGTCTTAGAATCTATTTTTTTTATCTTCTCCTTAGGAACATGTGCATATGCCTCACAACCAAAAACTCTTAGATTTCTAAGTCAAGTATTTTTCCCTGACCACGCCTCCATTGGTGTTTTATCAAAAAGCATTGATGTAGGAGATTTATTTTTCAAATAACAAGTAGTGGCAATAGTTTCAACCCAAAGATTTTGTTCTAGACCAACTCCACTCAACATGCTCCTAGCCTTCTCCATCAACATTCTATTCATTCTTTCTACAACTCCATTATGCTACAAAGAATATGGAGTTGTCTTTTTTATTTTAATCTTGAAATCTATACAAAATATGTCAAAGTATGTAGAAAAGTACTCACTACCATTGTTAGTCCTGAAAAATTTAAATTTTTTTCTAGTATGAGTTTCTACCATAGCCTTGAACTCCTTAAAATGACTGAAAACTTCAGATTTACTCTTTAAAAAGTATACCCATGTTCTCCTACTAAAATCATCAATGAAAGTAACATAATAAACTGATTTACCAATAGAGGAAACATAAATAGGAAAAAATACATCAGAATGAATCAGATCCAAGATACATGAAGACTTATGAGAAGACGAGTAAGACTGAACGTAGTTCTATTTTCCATAAATACAATGTTCACAGAAATCAAACTCTAGATTGCAATCATTCAACCCCTCAACGAGGTTCTTATTTTTTAGGGATTTTAAACCCTTCTCTCCAATGTGACCAAGCCTTTGGTGCCATAACATGGTCTTCTCTGTAAGCAACTTTGATTCAGTAGACAGAGCACCATTGGGTAGCTAGAAGCTATGACCATCCGTAGAAGAGGAAAACATCTCCTTTTTCAACAAAGTAGTTTTTAGCTTAATCTTATTAGAAGTGCTATTGAATTCAACTGTGCATGCTTCAAGTTGGTACAATGTACCCAATCTACTGGGTATGTGCAAGATCATCATGGAAAAAACAAGCCCTTAAGTGGCAAAAAATTTAGAAAAATCAGAGTTAGGCAACTTAATGTAAAAATTTGAATAAGTTATCTATATTATTTCAAAAATATGTAAGAATAGAGTTTGTAGAAAATTGAATTTAGTTTCTAAACTACTAGGTTTGTTTAAAAATAAATAAAATCTATTTGGTGAAAATTTGAAATTTCAATGCAGTGGTACTTAAATTTCAGGGAAAAAATAAGTAGGTGTCTGTCTAACCACCCTAACCACAACAAAATGATAATAATTTTTTATAATATTTTAGATATAAGTAGAGGACTCATGCCCCAATGTGATGCATATTTTTGTAATTTTTTTTCTAAGTAAATAATTAATTATGAATTTTTTATTACAACTTTTTAAAAAATATAAAAAATCGTATGTCTGATCACCTTAACTTGGTCAAAACTTCATGAAATTCAAATTTTATTTTTTTAATCCTATAGTATGTGAAGCATACAATGACATACTATAGAATGTGACACATGTTTTGGATTCAAAAAATGTGATACCATTTGAAAGCTATAGATGTTTTTCAATCAACCTATCAATTAGGACTTTAGTCGTAATTTGAATAGAATATGAATAATAATTGCTTATTAAATTCAAATTAAAGCATAATTTATATCAGTGGGAAGTTGAGGATCAACTTTAAAAACCCTTTTCGTTTCATCAATTTTGGGTAAAAAAATAGTCATCACCCACATACCCATCATATTGCCACTTTTTAGCCCATCATGATCTTGCACATACCCTACTCCCTCTCACTATCACCATAGCACCTCTCACCATTTTCACACTTGCTTCAGAAAACTATACATGCACACCTACATCTATTAGCTTGCTAACAGATAATAAATTTCTTGCTAGTCCTAGGATATGCAAGACACCATCAAATGATCTAACTCTACCATTAGAAAATTTCACATGAATACTACCATGACCAACAATATCAAGGAAAGAATCATCACCCAAATACACCTTACCACCATCATAGTTTTTATACTTACTAAACCAGTTTATGTTAGGAGTCATGTGGAAAGATACACCTAAACGTATCAACTATACATGATCACTTGCACGAGTGGCCAAGGTTACAATTAAGGCATCTCCATCTTCCTTTTTAGACTCAAAATCAGAATCTTGCTTCTTCTTCTTCTTCTTCTTCTTCTTCTTCTCTTCTTTATAGTTCTTTTGGAAGTGTTCGGGTTTGCCACAGTTCCAACATATTACCTTGGACTTACCAGGAGATTTTGATCTCCCCTTGTTTTTGGACTTGGAACGGCCATGCTACTTCTCATATTTTCCTCATTCTTTTTTTCTTCCTCAAATACTCAAAGCCTCTTTGGCATTTGGAGAGACCTTCCTTCTCATTTTTTCAAAGCATAGAGAACCAACAACGTCCTCCATATTCAAGATGAAAAAAGTGCTCCCAATGACAATGACTAGGTTGTCCCATGAGTCTAGCAGTGAACACAACAAATTTTGGTACCTTTCTTCTTCATCCATCTTAACCCCAACTGAGGTCAACTGAGTCACCAACATATTGAATGTTTCCAAATGCTCAGTAATTTTTCCACCTTCTTCCATTCTCAAGGAATACAACTTCTTCCTCAAGAAAATAATATTTACTAGAGATTTGGCTTGGTATATCTCACCCAACTTCTTCCAAATATTCTTCGAAGTGGGTTCTTCATGGAAATTTATCAGGATTGAATCTACAAGACATAGTCTAATGAGACCTTTAGCTTTTCTATCTATTACATCATATTTTGCAGCCAAAGTTGGATCCATAGGCCTCTAGACATTTTCATCCACTACATCCCATAGATCTCGATCAATAAATAGATCTTCCATCTTCAGCTTCCACATTTCAAAGTTTGTATCAAAAAAATTCTCTACATTGATCCTCCCAGATGTGCTCCCCATCTCTATTATCTTGCAATATAGAATATGAAATACTCTACACAAGCTCCCACTCAAACTTGATTAGCTCAAAAAAACCTGTACCAAACAAATAGAACCAAAACTAGCCAGGATTTGATACCACTTGTAAGGAAGCAAAGGTATGTGAAAACACTTCCTATGCTAACCTTGAGAGGAGGGTTATGCAAATTTAAAATAAAATATTACAGAGATTTCAAGAAACACATAATACCATAAATATAATAACAATAAAACCATAACTCAGTGATTTATGTGGGGAAAACCCTTTCAGGAGAAAAACCACACTCCAAAACCTACACAATGTATTATCAAATCTTGAAATAGATTACAACACACTTGCAATGCATGTTCTTACATGAGTCTTCACCTCAACTTATTCTAGAGAAATTTTAGTAGCATTTCGACAGCATACAAACTTGCAAACTAACTCTCACCTTTTCTCTCACAAATGACTATCTCAAAGTACTAATATATAGTATTACATTGCATATGAGAACCTTATAGAGATAAAGCATTTCTTTTAGAAACATCTAATAAAATCTCATAGCAATCTTATCTCTATCTCCATATAAAAGATACTTCTCAAAATAGCCGCTTTTAACCTATTACAAAATCTTCTATTCTTGGCTTGCTTTATTTTTATATCCATGCAAGGTTGGGAAACCTTTTTTTTTTCGTATTCATCTTTTTGTTTTAAAATGCTTTATTCCTAACAATGACTCCTATTGCCATGAAAATGAGGAAAGTGCTTCTTTGATCCTTTAGGTAACTCATGATTTTCTAACAAATCCAAAGGTCCAATGCTGTCACCCCAAGGCAATGTGGGTGGATGTATCTAATTTCTTCTAGCATTATTATTGTTATCACCCATTACTTCTGGCTAGATCATGCAATAGGATGCCATATGGTCATTCCCATTTCATAAAGCGTAAGCTTTCTTGAATTTTTATGCCTTGTACCCCACGATGGGCACCATAAAACTATTGGAATTTCAATTCACACCTCTAGAATGTGGATTAGAAATGAACAAATATACATAGATAAACTACTATTCAAATTAGGAGGGGAAGCTCCCTCTTCACTGATGATGCTTAAAGAAAGTAAAGTAAACTATTTGTACAAATCTTTTGTTCTCAACTAAGAGCAGAAGCTTATAAAACTCCAACATCGTAGTTGAGATTTTCTCCTTTTGAATTTCAACTACGACTAAGCCTACTCTAATGATGCTTTTAACAACTCAAGTAAACTCAGAGCTTGAGAGTTAAAAGTAAACAAGGAATGATCTTGACATAGATACTTAAACAAACTCTCTTCCAACATACACCTGAAGACTCATTGTACTTTTTGATGCAAGCTGAAATAAAGATTATACAAGCATAACATATAAAACAGAAACCTAATACAGTAGATCAAAGTAGCAAAGTAGGCATAATATTTCCTTTCTCAAATTTCAAATAACAAAGATTACACTTATGGGACAACAGGATTGTAGCAATAATAGGATTATAGTTCTATGATCAAACTAGAATACACTTAACACAAATAACACATGAACTAAACAATATATTGCAGTAAAAGGAAGGCATGCAAGCTTGCTCTTAAATTAAGTTAATAGACACTAAATAACAAATTGCAAGGAAAGTAGGCTCAACAATTTTCTATCACAATAATGGTTAAAGAAAAATGGGCAGGGCTTCCCTTATTTATACAAAAGTGAGGAGTAGGGAACCCTAAAATATCCTTGCTTTTACAACAAGACTTGGCAAATTGCAAGCTTTATTTCCTCTTTCTGAAAGAATAGATAAAAAATAAGCATGGCACAAGAATAGCAAGAAAACTCAAAAAAAGCATCCAGTTAACTATTGCTTTAAATCTATCTTTGGAGATCTTTGTTGTCTTGATAGGATAACTCATCCATTGGTATTTTGGGAAAGTATATCAACCAAAAGGCTGGTAACTGCCTCATTGTTAGGAGCATTGATACTATCTAAGGCAATATTCTGCTTTTCTAGGATTTCTTCGCCTTCTGTAATCAAACTTAGAAAATCTTTGACATCTTCAGATGCTTTATCAAATCTTGCTAATTTCGGCGGCTCTGCAACTAGAATGATGACCTTTTATAAATATATAATCTTTCTTTAACATACCTTTTCACCCTATGTTGACCATCTTCTGACATTCTTCCATTTATTTCCCACCTTTTATACTTCTGACACTTCTCCTAATTTTTCAATGGAAGAGTATTGTACAACTCTTTTCCAATACTTGTCCTTTTGCTCATACCACACCATTTCACATTCTTCGACTGAGATGATGATGTTTTTTGTACATGGTAGTATTGAAAATTTCTCATGTCATTCGGCTTGAGGTTGCAAATAACTCGTCCATCTATTGCTTGGTTCTGAATTCCATGTGAGAATACTACATAATGAAAAACTCAACTTTTGATTGTAAACTTGACTATGCTCAGACAAGTTCTACACAAAAGCTAAAAAATAGCTTGCTAATTTTTTATTCTTTAAAAGACAAATATTTTCCCAAAAAAAAATGACATATGGGTTTTGTCAACAATCTCGTTGTGAAGAGACCTAGATCATCCGATTTTGAAAATGTTGATGGCTAATTAAGAAAGCAGAAACCCTAAAATTTTAGGAGTTTCCTAAAAAAATCTAAGAATTGGGTTTTGTATAGAATCATGTTTTAGAGAGACACAATTGATCAAATTTTGCAAAAAAAAAAGAGGGTTTCCCAAAGAACTGCAGAAAAAGCAGGTTCTTGAAAATTTTAAAATTTCCAAAGTTGTAGAGAATCAAAACCCAAGCTGAACTAAATTGATGGAAATTGAAAATATTACCCCCTTCTTCTGAGAATTGATGCCCTAGAAAATTGAAGCACGGAAAAGTGAGCCTCTTTACAACCTAATCTAGAAAATATGAAGAACTCTAAAAAGGCACCACATTTTGGCCTTCAAATCTTGATATGAAGAAAATAATATGTTTCCTCCTCTAGATGCCAACCTACAAAAGATGTGAATAATGAATGCGAAGGCCTTCTTAAATAGGTTTTGAGGATAAAAAACACTTTATTCTCTAGCTTTAAATCTTTGAAGCCAATCCTAAGCTAGGTTCATCGAATGTGGACACTGCTTCGAATGTTAAATGAAAAAAATTGAAAAATTCACTAAGGCATGGAAACTTGGGTGCCCTTCTTGGAAGACAGTCATTTTATTGAAATTTTCAACTTTTCTGCTTGATAAAATGCATCTCTTCAATATTTGATTCTGGCTACCTAGTGAATCTAGTGAACTAGTTGACTATCTCATTGCAGAGCTTGATTAAATCTAGAATGATTGTTTTGGAGACTACAACCTCGAAAAGTTGAATCTGAGGCCCTAGAATCTTGGGTGCCCCTAGCTAGATAGGGTTCCCAAGTCCTCCAAACTTAGTTTCTTTCTATGTTCTTCAATTTCTTATGATTTCTGATCTTTTTGTGAATTCTCATTTTTAGGTGCTTGATTGGCCTGATGATTGACAGCTGGATTCGTTGGATAGCTCAAAGAATTTTGAGGAAGATATTTTGGAGGTGACTTTCCATGAAAACTTCATCTGATGGGTTGAATCCTTGAGCACCCCTGGCTACTTGGGGCACCCATCCTTGCCAATGTTATATTTTTTTCAATGATTTCCACTTTCTTTCCTCTGTTTTCTCTACTCGTTTGATCAACAATATATGATGACTAGCAAACCTTCTGAGCTCACTATTGAATTCATTAGAGGGCCTATTGGAATCTAAACAAATGTTCTAATGATTGCTAACCCTAAATCCTCTTTTTGTGCCCTCAAAAAATTGGGTGCCCCTAGCTAGCTGGGGCACCCAAACTCTCTAGACTTAGAATATTTTCTAATGAATTTTAATTTTCAACTTTGACCTTTCATTCCTTGTCCTCCATTTGATATGAAACTATGGGTGATTGAAGAATCCAATGATCTTGCAGAGATACATAGCTCAAATAATTTTGATGAAGCTGAGCATATTTGTAAATTCCAATATTTGAATTAGGTCCTCGAAAACCCTAGGTGCCCTTGGCTAGCTGGGGTGCCCAAATTTCCCAGACAAAATATTTTTATGTTTTTCATGATTTGTATTTTGCTCCTCTGTCAAGAATTCTCCATTCGATACATAATTCTGGGTGAATGATTTATTCGATGGTCCTATTGGTAGATTCACTACAAAGCCAGGAGGATTTTGAGTAACACTTCCTAGGAAGCATAAACCCTAATAACATCATCTAAGGGCCTGAAAAGATGGGCAGCCTAAAAGGATGGGCACCCATGGCTAGTAGGGGTGCCTTTACTAGCAAGTGTCAGTTTTTATTTTACAATTTTCAACTTTCCTTCATTCTTCATTCTTTTGCTTCGTTCTCGACAACCGAGGTTGAAAAATATTCTAAGGCATGATTGGCTAGGTGCCTAGCTGAGCAAGGGCGCCTAACATCCTCAATTTTCAAGATTCTCGAACCTCCTTCCTTCGTTCTATGTTCCTCGAGCAAATTTCACCATTGGTTGTTCTATACAGTGTTTGAGACCTTGAATCTGACGATTATGACTAGACCAGCCTAATGAGGAAGCATTTTAAGCCATTCAAAATTATTTTGAACCCCTAGAGTCAAACATTCTATTTTATAGAAAAAATTTCCAACATCCATTTGAGAAGAAACCTAGAAAAACTCTATTATTAGAAACTTTCTATTTTTAGAAAATTTCCTAAAATTTGGGGCCGAAAAACTAAGATCTAGGTTTTGTAGAGAACTTATCCCTGAGTAGACCTAGATCCTCAAATTTTGAAAATTTTGAGTTTTTGACCACCATACATGACATGCAAGTTTTCATTTTTTAACCTTTTGATAATTTTTAACAAGACTTCAGACCATTTTTTTGAAATGCCTAACTGTAGAATTTGTTTTAATTTGGGGTACAACATGTTTAATGGAAAAATCCTCCAAAATATCAGGTAAAAGCCTTCAAAATCTCACTTATCACATAAAATCCAGATAAATATTGATTTCACAACTGGATGGGAACATTCTATTTCCATTTGTACTATTTTTTGTCATTTTGATGGCAACTTTCTTTTTTCATTTACATTGCTTTATGTTTTAAATCTATATGCAAATATTTCATAATCAGATAATACTAAATTTCTTTAAGGAAAAGATCTTGATTTGTTTAAGTTTATTTCACTCTATTATTTAGCATTTATGATTAATTATTTAATCCAACCACATACAATTAGAATTTGCACATGCACAACACATACTCTCTAACATATTAACAAATGTATATAGTTTTCTATTGGAATAATCCTTGAACCTCCTTTAGGTGCAAGTGCTAGTATTTAATATATGAAGTTATGTGATATTTTTTTTGTTTTGTTTTTGAGGATATAAATATGTATATCTATATATATAATTTTTATATTATATTTTTTATGGATGAATTTAAAATGAATTTAATTTCAATTTTTCTATCATCATGATATATTCAAGCCTTCATATGTAAATCTAAATCACAATTGGTAATTTAGATTAGCATTTGGGATTTAAGAAAGATTGGTTTTTGTTAGAATTTGTCATAATGAGGGTGAGGTTAGCCCATTGATAAGAATTATTCATGTTTATTGGTGAGAAAATTTCTTTCTTTGGACACAAGTTTTAAGAGTGAGGGAGATTAAGAAAATAGTCGAGGATGATATTTAGGAAAAAAATAAGGGTTTATTCATACAAGTTGGTGAATTAGAGGAGGATAAAGTTTAGCTACAATCTATAATTGACAAAATTCAAATGGTTAAAATTGTAATGAGGGTTTTTTTTGTTTTCTTTTAATAATGAATTTTTGATAGTTAAATGTGTCATGTGTATCTTATATATTTGGACCTACATAATACTTAGATATAGAGAAAACTAATTAGAATGATATCAAAGTGACTTTGAAATGATTTTTTTGGGATTTCTCCATATTTAAAACAGTATTGAATAATTCAAAGAAGCTTATTACTTCTAGGAGTAAAATGTCTACTATTGCTTGAAAATTTTGTGATTTGATAATTCCTTATGATAAAATTTATTTGGGAATCGATATAGATTTTACTATCTTAATTTACTAGTTATATGCATAAAATATCAAACATTTATTGAAATGATTCATGTCATAATAATAATTGTTTTGAATAGTCTTTGGGATGATAATAGCAAATAAGATACACTCAACAAGGATATATGTTAGTGCATCATCATCTAGGTTATTTCTTAATATTATATCCATTTGATGATATTTGGATAATATTCTTTTATTTTATTGTTTCCTTCACTAAACAATCTTAGCTATAATCTATTATTAACAAAATTCAATTGGTTAAAATTGTAATGATGTTTTTTGTTTTTCTTTTAAGAATGGATTTGCAATAGTCAAATGTGACATGGTGATGTAGCTAGCTCAACAACTCAAACTTTTCAATCTTAGAACCTTAAATTGGTGGGTTTCTTTACCTATGTCTACTAACTACTAGTAGTACTCCATAGAGGGTTTTCCCGGCACAATTTTCTTGAAAGACCTCATACCCAAAATGTAAATATAGATTTGAGTACCCTTTAAGCCATTTGAAAATATATCAATTTTGTAGATAGGGTTACTTTGGACCAAGACCTTCAAAATTTGACTGCTACACTTGGGTTTAGACCTAATTAGGCTTGTTCAGATAGGTCTTCACTAACTCCTCACACTCTACACTATCAATCTTTATATCAATGGATCACACAGGTCATATAATGTCTTGCAACACCTTTTTGAGAAGTTTCAACAATCTCCTAATTCTTTTTCTTTAAACCCTAACTCCTATGCAACTATCATGCCAAAAACATGGGGTTTTCTGCCTAGGGCATCAAAAAATGTACACCTATCTTCATCCCATGATCTTGAAACATCTAGAACACAAAACCTAACATATCAACACCCATTCCATTGATTATTAGACATTTTCACTAGTGGAATGGGTCAAAAACTCATTTTCTTCAATCAAACCCTCTTTAACTAGGGTTTTTGGTTGTTTGTGGAAAAATTGCTCTAACTCTCTCCTAACTTGATGAAAATGAATGAAATCAATCAAAAATTATAGAAGAATCAACAAACCATCAATTCCAATGATTTTTAAATCATTCCTAGGTCATACAGGGCAGTACTAATCTTTGTAGCAACAAAATATAGCTTAAAAATGTAGAAAATAGAGTTTTATTGATGTTCAATCTTCAAAGTCACCACCAGAACCTTGTCTTGTCCTTCACAAGGATTATTTAAGCATTCAAAAACCAAACCCAACTGCTTACAACTATCTTTCAAATTCCAACTGATTCTGTGATATCCAAAATGTCTAACCCTTTCTAAGCAATTAAAATGCAATGGAAAAACATAAGGAAACACCTCAAGATTAGCCTAAGAAATTTGTAAATGCAAAGAGGAAAGTGTTAAATGAAGACAAATAGATATACCTCCCTTTTCGTAGTTGAAACTTCCCGGTTGGCCCTTGATTTTGATTTGATTTATACACTCCTTGATGGCTCTTGGTATGGATAAATGCAAGGCTTAACTATGTGCTTGGATGCAAATGAAAATGGATGAAATTAAAAGCTAGATGAGTGCACAAAATGGCAGCATTTAGTTGCAAGATGGCTAAGTGTTAAAAATGTCTTAGAGGATGGGGTATTTATAAAGAAACTTGGATTCTCTAGAGAATTCAATGGTTGGGATTTATCCAACAAGGCCAAGATGAAGGGCTACAGTGAGTTGAGGACTCACAAGCCCTCACTTCTTAACATGTGGATTATGAGATGGCCAAGGCTGAGATGATGTGTAGGTGATGTGGAAGGGAGGTACATGATGTGGAGGAAGGACAAGTACCTTCCAAGTACCTTGGGGAGTGAGAAGATTTCTTTAAAAAGGATTTTTTTATCCCCAAGTGGGAGTGAAAATGACACTTGAAGAATTTTGGAATTTCTCAAAAATCTCGATGGGAAAAGAGAAAGAGGTTAGAGAAATAAATGTGAATTAAATTCACATTCATAAGAGAATATAATGGATAAGAGAGGGTCTCCAAAAAGGTGGGAATTGGTCACATTTGCATGAGGTGACATATCAAACATTCTAGAAGCCTTGGAAAAATAAAATGTGAATTAAAAATTCACATGGGGAGGAGAGAGACATATCATGAATAAAAATGAATTAAAAATTCACATCGGAAAGAGGGTTAATTCCCACAAAGGAAATAGGGAAAGATTGACTAAAAAGTGGTGCTAAAAGTGGTTAATGACTTTGATTAAAGTTGTGCAAATACTTGATTATGATAATCAATGGAAGATTAGTGACAAGTGGCAAATGTAGGAGGATGTGACATTAATCTTTGATTAAGAGGATACACGCCCTAATTATGAATTAATTGAATTAATCCAAATTAGATATGGATTATGGAGGATGTGACAAAGAGAGAGAAAAGAAGAATTTTAAATTGGTTTTAATTCAAAATGATTAAAATGGCTAAATTAAATAAATTAGTGTGTTTATTTAATTTAGAGAGGAGAAATGTACTAGATAAAGTGTTTAATTGTTAAATTAAATACTTTAAGAATCTTATGTGGGATTGTAATATTAATTAAATAAATTAATATTAACTAAATTGATGAACAAAGAGGTAAATTTGATCATATGGGCGTGATCAAATTTGGGTGTCTACATTTTTCCCCTCTTTGAAATATTGTTAGAATAACAATGTTTCAAAGAAAAATAAAATGTCAGTGATGAAGAAAGTGGTAGGGATTGATGCCCCATCCTGTCCAAGTGGAGGAAAAAAGGAGAGGGATGCCCCAATGTCTACCTCAAATGGATAGAAGGAAATGATAGGGTATGCCCCCTCGAGAGGGCGGTTGGGGAAGAAATAAGGGGCCCCAAATGACTTCTCGAGAGGAAGAAATGAAAGACACCATTGGATAGAGCTTGAAAAATTAAGCAAGTTTGACTTTTGAATGGAGTTGATTGGATGTACGGTTTGCAAATGGCGGCGTCGGGAAAGAAGGGATTAGTTGGGAGAAAAAAAATTAAATAAAAGGTAAAAAGTACCTTTTTTTTTAAAGAGGGGGAAAAAGAAGGGTTAAAAGGTAATGGGAAGAATTACCTTGTGTCATTGTTACTATAACAATTGAGGAAAAGGTAAAGAAGGGGGAGGGGAGACGGAGCAACAATGCTGCAGAATTATGATACAGAGATCATTCACTGAGCAGATGAGCTGCGAAGACGCTAGACCCACTTCGTGATGCCCTACAAGGTGAGTAATAAAACCCGTATTATGTATTTTAAACATTTACCATGTTTTGAGGATAGTGAAGGAAAATGTAAAATGTGGGTTTTACGGGTGGGGGGGATAGAAAAATGGGTATTGAAGGGAATCAGAAAAAAAAAAGAGAAAAGGGTGTATTAGGGGGCGGAAGAGGGTGTGCCTCCACATAGAGGGGCGTATCCACCCCAGGCTGGGGTGGGCTCGCCTTGCGTTGGGGCGGAGTCGCCTCGGGCTAGGGCGGAGCCACCCCAGGTTGGGGCGGGCTCACCCTGATAGGGCAAAGTCACCCAAATAGAGGGGGCGGGGTGGACTCACCCTGCTAGAGGGCGGGCTTGCCCTGGGAAGACGGGCCCGAGCTAGGGCGGGCACGCCCCAAGAGGGTAGGCACGCCCCAGGAAGGCGAGCTGGCGTGGACTCTCCCTGCCGGAGGGCGGGCTCACCTCGAGCTGGGGCAGGCTCACCCTGGGAGGGTGGGCATGCCCCGAGGGGGCAGGCTTGCCTAGAGCTCAGGCAAGCTCACCTCGGAAGGGTGGGCTTGCCTCAAACTGAGGCAGGCTTGCTCCGGGAGGGCGGGCTCAGGAGAGAAGAAAAACAAGCCCGTCCCGATGAGGGCAAGATAAGGAGAGAAAGGAAAAGAAAAGTGGTGAGGAAGATGTCCCGAGTTCGAGAAGATTATGTGCTGATAAATAGTTGGTGTGGATGCAGGGTTTGGGGTGGATACAGACACATGAGTGATGGTCAAAGGTACTGACAGTGACCATAATGACGATGACTAGTCTGAATCATGCGGCTTTAGATCATGCGGGTTTATTGCACTTTTTAGAGGTGCCAGTGATGAGGGCGCATCGAGCAATGCTGACGGCCTTGATAGAGAGATGGAGTTCAGAGACATCAACATTTCATCTGTTGATGGGGGAGATGACGGTGACACTGGAGGATGTATGGCGCATCTTAAAGCTGCCGATAGCAGGGATATTGTTGAGTGATGTGGTGTTGAGAGGGGCCAAGCTAGAGCAGACTATGATAGTGTTATTTGGACATGTCGTCCTGCCTCTTTAGGGTCCGCAGTTGGATCTATTTAAATGCTTGATAGTGGGGGTACCACCTTTACCTTTATTCATAGCTGGGTTGATCAATGGGATATTGTTGCTAGATTGTAGTAGGCAGTATTGCAGTCTGAGGTTTATGGAGGAAATTTGACACATTATTGAGTGGCATGAGGGACAAATTACATGGGGTACTTGCATCCTAGCTCAGTTGTACAGGGATATGCATTTGATTTGCTATTGGGAGATAGTGAGTTTGACACACATGACCCTTCTATAGGTGTGGGCATGGGAGTATATTATGGTGACGAGACCGATTATTGTTAGGGAGGGAAATATGGATGATAGAGAGCCGGTGGCATGGGGGTATGGAGAGGTGAGGGGCTAGGTGTTGCATCATGGGGGGTCGGGAGATATGGAGGGATGGAGGAGGATGATGGATGATTTGGAGGAGGGAGACATAGTGTGGCGACCTTATATGCATCGACGCTTCAGAGGATGGAGGGAGCAGACTGAGAGACAGAGAGAGTACTTTATGACTCAGTGTGTCCTGATTGGGAGTCTTCCATGGATAGTGGAGATGCATCAACCAAATAGGGTGGTGAGACAATTTGGGCTGACACAAGATATTCCTGTTGCACCAATGATGTTTCGGCGGCTCACCAAAGAGCGACTGTGGGGGCCCGTGTTTAGCCCAAGGGAGGCCAGAGTAGCATGGGTGGCGACAGTGCAGGTAGCCTATCCTGGGAGATGTGTGGGAGTAGAGGATGCAGGGGTGACAATACGATATGACCAGTGGTTGCACAACCACCGATGGGAGAGGATTATACCATTGGTGCCGATTGTAGGAGTCGTAGGATTTGGATCAGAGGATGAGCATTAGGGGGCTAGAGAGAGAGTACGACATGAGGGTGGGAGAGGTCCTGAGCTGAATGTGGGAGGAGAGAGGATGGAGGCAATGGGATAGTCAATGAGGAAGAGGAGGAGGAGGAGGAGGGGGCAGTAGAGGAGGGTTAGAGAGGTAGTACGACAAGAGGGTGGGAGAGATCCTGAGCCAAATGTGGTAGGACAGGAGGAGTCAGAGGTGGAGATGATACACTCAGTGAAGGGTAGAGCTAGCCAATAGACTGGTATAGGGGGTAGGGTACGACAGAGGAGAGTGTTGGTACAAGCTAAGCAAGGAGGGGAGAGACAGCAAGATGGAGGTCATGAGGAGATGGAGGCTAGGAGTCAATCAGAGATGATAGTAGGTAGGAGGCGACTAATGAGGGTACAGACCATGAAAGAGCAGGAGGGAGCCCAAGAGGAGACTAAGGCCAGGAGCCAACTAGAGAGGATAGCGAGAAGGAGGCAACTGATGAGGATACCGACAATGACAAAGTAGGAGGGGATGGGTGGGGGTGGTCAGCATGATGGGGCCCGTGAGGAGACTGGGGCCAGGAGTCAGTCAGGGAGGATGGGGAGTAGGGGATGACAGAGGGGGGGACAGATGGCATCACCGCAGGAGCCTCCCATTGTAGAGATAGGGGAGAGTGAGGATGAGGAGCAGTCAGAGATAGGAGAGTCGAGCAGATTGATGAGAGTGGGAAGGCATGGTCAGCCGCAGAGAGTGTGAGTCCGTCCTTCTATGGAGGACTTGGAAAATCAGTAGGAGCGGGAGGGCAGGGGGGCGATGATGCAATGGAGATAGACAGAGATGTGCCAGATATGGATATTTGGGATACAAAGCCATTGGTGGTGGTTCCTATCATTACCTTAGGAGATCTAATTGTTCAATAGAGATACAGTGTGGGGAGGCTTCAGAGTACAGATCAGAGGTTGAGGGTATCAGAGGCAAAGGTGACCAGATGCCGAGTCAAGCTATCTATAGTACTGGTAGTAGATTAGAGGGATTATGGATTTATGGTGGACCTTTTATCCGCACAGGTGGAGGTGATGGGGAGGGAGAGAGAGAGACTACAAGCTGTCATACAAGGGATACAAGATGAGTTGGTTGCTGTTAGCTGGGATCGTGATAGACTACAGGCAAAGACTATTATATTGCAGGCTAGGGAGGTAAAGAGGATGATCGATCATGTGTCAGCAGATAGTGGGCAGCACGGAGGTGACCTCTGGTAGGAGCAAGATGAGCTACGAGATAGAGTGTATTGCTTAGAGCAGACGGTGGGAGAGATGGGGGTGATGCAGGACAAAGATAGATAGGCGAGGGAGCAGGTTCGTATTATGCAGGTGGATAGGGATGTAGCATAGGCGTAGGTTCAGGTGCTACAGGGTGAGAGAGAGTTTGTAGAGGCACAGATTCGGTCTCTTCAGAGGAGGAGAGAGGAGGCAGTTGTAGAGGTATTAGTACTGGAGGGAGAGCGAGATGCAGTAGTGTTGAGAGTCTAGGAGCTGTAGGGGGATAGGGATAAAGCAGTGGTTCAGTCACAGGCTGCACAGAGAGAGAGATACGGTAGAGATACAGATGTAGACACTGCAGGGAGAGCAAGATGCAGCAGTGGCTCAGTGTTAGGCCACTCAAAGGGAGAGAGATGTTGCAGTGATATGGATACAAACACTATAGGGAGAGCGGGATGCAGCAGTGGCACAGTGGCAGTCGATGTAGGCCAGTGATGTGATGGGGATAGATACACATGGATTACAGGGGGAGAGGGATGCAGTAGTGGCTAAGGCAATGGTTGTCGAGTTGATGAGACATCGGGTCTAGGTAGAGATTGCACAGTTACGACTGTCCCAGGAGGCCTGGGAGCAGGAGAGGAGAGTGATCACGAGAGATCAGGACAGATACCGTTAGGAGCATAATGTCGCTCGGGTTTAGGTGGCGGAGCGAGAGGAGAATGCGAGGGAGGCAGGATTTTGGATGGCTGCGTACTACCATGCAGTTCCAGACCCGACCCAATGGATATTTTAGTATACCTGACAGGCACCCTAGATGCCATCGCCATCTCAGTCGCTGGGGACATGAACTCGAGGTTACAGTGATTCACCAGATGTTACACCAGGCAAGAGATCAGTACTGAATTCACCACAGAGACTAGATGTGGGTAGCTCATTCGGGAGGTGACAGGTTACTGAGTTTTTGATAGATGCAAAGTGGAGCATGTAGGATTTATCTACAGAGATCAGAGATGTTCTATATCTCTAGGTTTTGTAGTTTATTATGTGATGGATATATGATAGATTTTGATGTATGATGGACATGTGACACACATTATATTACTTTGATTATGACATGGAATAGTTCTTATTGACACTATGTAGTATGTTTTCTTTTGTGATGGGTGATTATATGCACGTGTATATGATATTTCCTGCTTATGTGGATGTATATGTTGGTTTATTTATGCATACGTTTAGGATACTAGATGCTTATGTGGATGATTGGGTTTGTGTACTTGTGGAATATGGATGATTTTATTAATGCAGATATTTGCATGGTGATATGATGTGCACACATGTTGTATCTATGATGATTTATATGTATGGATTCCTAGTTAACTTATTGTCATGTATGTATATGTGTATGATGGATTCTGTATGAACATTTTATATATACAGGTGGCTGTGTATGCATGGATCTAACACATTGTGATGTAGGTGGTGATGTATGCATAGATCTAACATGTGGTGATGCAGGTGGTGATGTATGAACCTAATATGTGATAATTCTCTTGTGATTTATGAAAGGAAATAACTCATAGTCATAAGTGAGAACTGTCATGATAATGGAAGATGGGTATGTAGTGATTGTGAAAATGGGTGTCATTTGGCATTTGTCAAAAATTATTAGTATCCCGAGAAGAATGGGAAAGAGTGGGATAAAGTATTTGCACAACCAAAATCGTAGGGTGAATGCAATGCAACAGATGATGAAATGCAATCCTAATATGAGTTGCCATCTTTGGAGCATTGATATTTGCTATAGCATAAGATACCGGATACCCTGATATATAAGACCAAGGCCAGTAGGCATCCAATGCATGAAACAAACACAACAAGCAAAAGGGAGCTACCCCAACACCCCAAGGTCACGATGACCTTGGTCGGGCCAGGCAATGGGATAACCACAAACACACAAGGATGCCCCAGCGTAACACAAGACCTCAGGGATCTTGGTGGGTACTACGTGGGACAACTGAAGAGGCAGCAACAAAGAAAAGACCAAGATGAACCCATATGTCGACTAGTCAAAGCACACCATGATATGATGGATCAAGGTGACCATGACAAGTGTTGATAGTGAGCTCAAATGACAAATAAATTCTAAAACATCAAAAGATCACAATTAAAATCAAAATATCCTTTGCCATAGGATTAGGGTGATGGATAGGATCAATGAGGTCTGCTAAGAAGGATGCATCTTGTTGAGACCGATGATGGATACTAAACTAGAATGACCCAGTTTGACGCCAAATGCATTTCATTAACCAAATCTTTCGACAACATTAGGATTTTATTTGAGAATAACGAGCCAGATGGGAACATAGACTAACACATCCTATAGACCTAGGGGCTCGGGGGCTGATCAGAGATTAGCCTTTCCTATGTGAAAGTGTTGAGCCCTCGTAGTTCATGAAAAGACCATGGATAAAGCAGAAAGAGGATGATGAAGGCGAATGATGGATGATCAAGACGCGATGGTTAGAATACCCTAGGGGAGGATCAAATGATTAGCCTTTCCTATGTGACAACGCAGGGGCAATGTAGTTCGACTGGAGACGTGACAAGATGAGATCTAGATGGAGACTGATACGATGGATGATCCTATGTGATGACGCAGACCGACTGACGAGGAGATGAATGACATAAGCTCAGAGTGGGATACTGAAAAGATTAGGATGGGCGGAACAGGCTAGACAATTCGTCCAATACTCAATCAAACTATAGCAAACGGCCAAGAATGGGATGGGCAAGAACGATAGCGCGAATGAAAGCATAAAATAACTAGGATACTAGGTAGATAATGATTAGGCCCTCTATGGATGATTCCTGCTACCAGGTTTTCACCATCCATACTTATTCGAGGCACCACCAAAGAGTGGTTTTCACCATAGGATGAAATTTTATTTTATTTTTATTTTTGATTTTTTGATTTTTTTGATTTTTTGATTTTTTGATTTTTTTGATTTTTTGATTTTTTGATTTTTCGATAGGTGGGGTTACTAAACGGACTTAGGAGTAGAAATTCTTGAGATGTATTATGTTGATGGGTTTTTCAAGGGGCTCTCCTTCAAAGGTAGTTAACCTGTATGCCCCAAATCCATATTTGGTGACTATGATATAAGGCCCCAACCAATTTGGCTCAAATTTTCCTTTCTTGTTTCGATCTTGCTGGGTACGCTGATTCTCTTTGAGGACAAGATCATCTACCTGAAACTATTGAGGGAAAACCTTCTTGTTGTAGTGGTGCTTGAGGTGGTTCTGATATGCTTGGAGGTGATCATATGCTTTGATTCTTTTTTCATCAAGCATCTCCAGTTGTGCAAGTCATGCAACACGAGTATCCTCCTCACTGATAAGATTTTTTAAGGAAATTCTTAGTGATGGGATCTCAACTTCAATTGGAAAGATGGCTTTGGTACCATAGACTAGAGAGTAGGGAGTGGCCCCTGTAGGGGTACAAATGGAGGTGTGATATGCTTAGAGAGTGGGATGGATATGGAGATGTCAATCTTGACCAGTGTTATTGACAACCTTTTTAAGAATGCAGATGAGGGTCTTGTTGGTTGCTTCTGCCTGACCATTACCCTGGGGGTAATAAGGTGTTGACCAAGGATGCTAGATATGAAAGGTGTCGCAGAGGTGTTTCATGGCTTGGTTTTTGAGTTTTCCATTATCAGAGAGAATGGTGGATGGGATACCATATCTACAAAGAATATGGTAAAGGATAAATTTTGAGATTTGGATACCGATGATTTGTGAGAGTGGTATTGCTTCCACCCACTTAGTGAAGTATTCAGTGGCGGTAATATGAATGTATGGCCATTGGATGATGGTGGGTGAATCTTGCCAATCAAGTCGAAACCCCATTGAGAAAAGGGCCACGGTGCTAGGAGGGGCTAAAGATCTTGTGGTAGGGCCTGAATCAAATCTACATGTTGTTGGCATGGAAGACACTTCTTCATAAATTCACAAGCATCATGTTCCAATGTAGGCCAATAATATCCAGCTTGTAGGATCCTTTTGGCCAGATCCATACCATTTGAGTGAGCTCCACAAACACCACCATGTACTTCCATTAGTGTCGTGTAGGCTTCGGTCTCATTCAGACATCTAAGGAGGATTCCATCATACCCGCGATGATAAAGCATATCACTGACAATGATGTATTGGGAAGAGCACTGAACATAGGATTTGCATTGGTTGCGTGTAAGTTATGGGGGTATGATATTATCACGAAGATAGGTGTATATGTCCTGGTACCATGGGGAGGCAGGACCTACGATATCGCACACCATATCAGTCTCAGGAATATCATATGAAGGGATTAAAAGTTGTTCAACAAGAAACTCACATTCTGTTCGGTCTTTAGGCATGTCAATCAGGGAACCGATAGTGGCCATTGCATCTGCCGCTTTATTCTGTACTCGAGGAATTTAGTCAAACTGTATGAAAGTGAAATATTTCTTGAAATCATCCACCATGCACTTATAGGGTAACAGTTTATCATCTTTTGTGAGGAATTCATCATTAACTTGTTTGACAACTAATAATGAATCACCAAAGACTTTTAGGTGAGTTATATGCCACTGTTTTGCAATTCGAAGGCCGGTGAGGAGGGCTTCATACTCTGCGATGTTGTTGGTACATGGGAATGCTATCCTAAATGATTTTGGGATGTAGTCACCTTGAGGGGTAATTAATAAAATTCCTGCTCCTGATCCATTATGAGTGTATGAGCCATCAAAATATAGCGTCCAAGCTGGTGCTTCTATAACTATGTAGACTTCTTCATCTGGGAATTCAGTGTCTAGCGGGTAGGCATCCACTAATGGTGCCTTAGCCAATTGATCAGCTATGACCTGTCCTTTTATGGATTTTCGCTCTACATACTCTATGTAAAATTCGCTTAGAAGCATGACCCATTTGGCCATGTGGCCAGTCAAAGTGGTTCTAGATAACAAATACTTCAAGGGATCAATTGTGATTAATTTGACTGGATGGCTGAGCATGTAATGACAGAGTTTCTATGTGTTGAAGACTAGTGCAAGGAAAGCTTTTTCCATGGGGGAGTAGTTTAACTCATAGCCGATCAATGTTCGACTGATGTAGTAGACTACCCTCTCTTTGAATGACTCATCATGTTGTGCCAACAATGCCCCTAGCGTGATTGAAGTGGTAGAGATGTAAAGCAAGAGGGGTTTTTGTGGAATAGGTGGCATCAAGATCAGTGGATGAGCTAAATATTCCTTAATTTTATCGAAACCCATATGACACTGTTAATTCCATCGGAAGGTGGAATCTTTCTTTAGAAGATGAGTGAATGGATGACACTTATTTGCTAGCTGAGCTATGAATCGACGGATGGACTGCATCTTCCCTTGGAGGCTTCTTAATTGCTTCAGATTGCGTGGAGGTGGGATGTCCAGAATAGCCTTTACCTTGGTAGGATCAACTTCAATACCCCTTCGAGAGACTATAAAACCCAACGATTTTCTTGACGTAACCCCGAACATGCACTTTTTTGGATTTAACCACAACTTGTAATGTTCTAATCATTCAAAGATCTTCTTCAGAATGGTAGGATGTTCCGCTCTTGTTGTAGATTTCCCTAACAAGTTGTCAAAATAATCCTCCATGATGATATGGATAAGGTCATGGAAGATGATATTCATTGCCCTCTGATATGTTGCCCCTGCATTTTTGAGACCAAAGGGCATAACATTGTAACAGAAAGTACCCCAAGGTGTTGTGAAAGTGGTCTTGTGTTGGTCCTCTGGTGCAATTCAAATCTGGTTATAAATAGAGAAGCCATCCATAAGGGATAGCATCTCATGTCTTGCTATGAGGCCGACCAACATGTCAATGTTAGAGGGAAGTCATCTTTTGGGCAAGCCTTGTTGAGATCCCTAAAGTCTATACAAATATGAATGTTGCCATTTGGTTTGGCAACGAGTACAATATTGGAGATCCACTCAGAGTAGTCAATTGGTCTGATAGAACCTGCAGCTAGTAACTTCTCCAATTCCTTCTTGACTAATAATGCAACTTGTGGATGCATCTTGCAGAGATTCTGTTTGACAGGCTTGGCATCAGGGTGAACGTCTAGATGATGAACCACTAAGGTAGGGTCTAAGCCTGACATGTCTGAATATGACCAAGCAAAGTTAATGATTCCCTCTTGGAGTAGTTGCACAATGACTGAATACTCTTGCTCTGAGAGTGACTTAGCTACATAGGTAATCTTAGGATTTTCAGCAGTACCCAGATTAACTTCTTGGGTCTCTTTGATTAGAATAGATAATCGAGTAGATAACTGAGTTCCTACAAGGGGAAGATGAGCATTTCCATTTTCTAGCGCCTCCTCAAGGTTTTTTCCATTAGATGTGTCCTTTATTTTTACTTTTTCAAGGTCAGGAAGTGCCTCAGGGAGGTTTTCACTAGATGACCATTTTTTATTTTTCTTATTCTTATTTTTGCGACTGGAGTGTTCATCCTCCCACAATCCCATGAGGTTGACATATGTATCAGTAGACATATTGACAGGTGCACTATTACTTAGGTCCCAATCAATGAGCTTAGGGTGGCAAAGGGATAGGCTAATGGTGCAAATAGATAGGCATTCAAATATGGATGATAGGTCTGTGTGATTGACGTCATCGTATGCATGTATGATGGATTCTTCCTCGGGTATATCTTCCAATGAGCCATTGTCCATGGCGACACTATTGGAGGTATTAGACGATGTTGTAGGGCATTTTTGTTTTTTATCATATCCAATGCCTATGTTCTTTGGTAGCTTTGATGTATCAATAGGTTGCAACCAACCCTATTCTTCTTTACTTAGGCCCCTTCCTTGGTAGTTGTACTTTTCTGCAAACTTAGCTAACCACAGATATGCTTCCTAAAAATATTCCTTTAGAGGAGGATCCAGTTGAGGTTCTTCTCAGTAGACCCATTGGCTTATATCCTCTTCTGGTGCATCTACTTTGACACTGGGGGATCTAAAAGTGGTGGTAGGGATGTTCTTACCACTAAAGGTGACAGTCTTTTCTTCCTTTGAAGTAGCGTGTGAAGGTTGACCATACTCGTGTGGTGACAGTGGCATGGTTGCTACATTGAGAGCAGTATGCATTTCGTATTCACCACACCCTTTGTCGATGATCTAGACTTTCATGACCATAGGATTGATGGTAGGAGATGGAGTGGTCATTGTGATGGAGGGAGGATTAGCAGATGTTGACTGAGATGCCCCCATTTCAACCCTGGGACAATAATGTAAATGGGGGAAGGATGCTTCTAAAGCGCGACAATATTTAAATGGTTGGGGGTCAACATAGATGGTGACTTCTTGTTTTTTGATGGGGAATTTTAGGCACTAATGGTACGTGGAGGGGATGGCTTGCATAGCATGGAGCCACGGGTAGCCAAGGAGGAGATTATATGGCAAGTCCAGATCAAGGACATGACAGGTAGTGTATTGAAGCACAGGTCCCACTTGGATAGGAAGACTGATAATTCCCTATGAATTCCTTTTTGCATTATCATAGGCTTTGATTGTGATGATTTGATTACTTAAATCTTCTCCTATCCTTGCATAGGCTTTGATTGTGATGATTTGATTACTTAAATCCACTTGAGTATACCCCACCTGTTTTATGAATTTTAGAGTACACAAATTGAGGGCAGAGCCATTATCTACCAAGACCCTTTTTATTTTATGGCGGGCAACCATGACTTCGATATGCAAGGGTCGATTATGATTGACATCGATATTCATCATGTCATTTTGGCTAAAATGGAGTTGATGAGATAAAGCCAAGTGTCCCACCAAAGCTTGGAATTGTGTGGGGTCGATGTCATTAGGCACATGGGTGCAGAGGCTGCAGGGACAGTGATGCTATTTTCTTGGGGACAACTGTTAGATGTGCTTGGACCTTGATTATGGTTTGGAAAGGCATTTTGATATATTTGCAATTGAGCATTGGACGACAAAGCTTGACTGGGGTCAACCTTGATATCACCTTGATCAATGAGATCTTGGATGTAGTTTTTAGACCCTAACACTTGTTCAAAGAGTGTCCTTTGATTTTATGGAACTCACAATACTCATTTTCCTTAAACCATGCGGGCTTGGGTCTGGACTCGTCAAGTGGCTTGGTGATAGGGTACGTGATGGGGTAGTTGATTTGTAACTACTTATTAAAAACAACACTCAGAGGTTCTCCCAATTGAGCATACTAACGTTTGGTGTTCCCCTGATTGTTCTAGTTTGACTGTTGAGGAGGATAAGGTGTCCCTGGTGGTACAGAGATGGCGTTAGGTACAGACGGTTGTTGTTTTTGGGATGTATTAGCCATTTGGATGTGTTTAGTATCTATCATGCCGTCATTCATTGCATTCCTATTCTTGTTCCAGAATCGTGGTTTATCCCCAAATGACCTCTCTTTGTCATGACTATGTATTTTGATGTGTCCTTTGGCAACAAGGGCATGTTCAAGGATGGGTCTCTTTTCCACTATCTCCGTGAAAGCGGTGACACAATGTAACTTAAAATTGTGAGCCATGTCGGGATGAGAGTTTTCCAAGAAAAGAGTGACCATGTCTTTTTCTTTCAGAGGGGTCTTCATTTGGCTTGCTAGTGCATGCCACCTTTGGAGGTAGCTAGTAAAGGTTTTCCCCTCATGTTGTTTCTCCTTGAGGAGATCTAAGGTGTCTGTGTCCTCCAAATTGAAAGAGAAATAGGAGACAAATTTTTTTGATAGGTCTGCAAAAGTTTTTATTGACCCTTTTTCGAGGGTCATGAACCATTCCAGGGCATGGCTTGTTAGGCTTCGTTGGAATAGGTGCAAGAGATAGTTGTCATTGTGCATGACCTCTTGACACTGGGAGTAAAATTCCTGCAAATGAGCCTTAGGGTCTTTGTTTCCCTTGTATCTGTCAAATTTTGGCATTTCAAAATGTTTAGGAAACAGGATCAATGAGATGGAGGGATCAAATGGATATGGGCATATGTCTTTGAATTTGAACGATTGTTTGTCATCCCCGGCTTGAAGATCCTTCAAAGTGGCTTTGATTTCCAATAGATCCGAGTTGATCGGTGGTGGGTTGGGGGGGATATTGATGATAGGATGATAAAGGATCTTGCTGAGAGAGCATCAGATTGTTGAAGTACAAATTTTGATAGGTGGATGATGACATGCCTTGTTGGTAAGCCGGGGGATTTTGTTGGTACGGGGGCTACTGTTGCGGGGTATAGTATGGATTTTTTTGATAGAAGTGTGAGGTAGGTTGCCGAGGAGCTTGGATGGGATGTTGCAGATTGATTTGTGGGTGTTGAAAGTATTGTTGTGATTGTTGGGAGGCCACATAAGGTGGGTGTTGGTGAAATTGTTGCTGGTTATAATTGTAATAGTGTTGAGGAGGTCGTTGCGATGTCAACTGTTGTGTGGGCCGAGATGGGGTGTTGTGTTGTGGTTGAGTCTGCGGATGTAAAATAGATGCGGGGAATGGGGATATGGTCTGAGCGACCGGTCAAGATGGATTTCCTTGTGATTGGTATGGTGGTTGTTGAGAAGAAACCAAAGCATTATGGAGGGGTTGTTGATGATGAGGTGGCTGAGATAACGTCAAGGTGTTCTATAAAGGAGGTTGTGGGGTACTACTTAGAACATTCAGTTAGGATGTGCCTTGTAGAGCCAATTGAGGTAGAAGATTGGATTGATGAAGCTTTTGAGATGTATATGGTAAAGTCGCGACCATAGGAGTTGGAAGCAATGTGGTAAGGAGGTGCCCCCTGTGTTGGTGATAGGCTGATTTGAAAGAGGTGGTGCTATTAACGTTAGGGGCGACAGTTGTGGAACATTTTGTCGCATACCATAGGCAAAAGGATTGTTGGAGTTAGGCACTTGAGGATCCCCCATAACTGGGATTGGAGCATGTGGGGGGTGGTTAACATGATAAAGAACAACATTTCCAAATTTAGGTTGATGCCAACACTCAATTGGAGGAACATTGGGGATGTACGAACCATCTAGTGTATTTTGTGAGAGTTGGGGTACGTTAGAGGTGGAGCTCCTATATTTGGATAAGTCAACACCCAAGGGAGGTTTGACACCCTTCTCAATTAGGTGGGAAAAAATTTCTTCCTCGTGTTTTTCAAAAAAATAGTCAATCATTTGTACATTGGCGGGATTACTAAAATGTTCCTCTAGCGTGAGTTTGGGTTGATTAGCCATACTTTCTTCACCGTGTGGCGAGTTATTTTGATTTTCAATGTTGGAGTGGGATGAAGTACCATTATGAGGATCTTGGGGGATGTTGTTAGGATCTTGAGCAATATTTGTACCATTGGTGGGATTTGTATTGTTGTTAAGGTCTTGAGACATGTTTGCTTGGGAATTTTGACCTTTTTGTTGTGCCATTTGTTTCTTAACTTGTGACCTAGTTTGAATGGCCATGCAAGTGTGCTATGGGTGGATTATAAAGATGCCTTTGATGAATGATTTGATTGTGATCTAGTTTTGTTGGGTTTGGATTGGGTTTTGGATGGGTTGAATTTTGATTGGATAAATTGGATTGGATTGGATTTTTGGTTGAATTTGATTGGATTGTTAAGATTGATAGGATTGTGTTGGTTGAATGGATGTGATTTGGATTGATTAGATAATTTGGTCAAATGATTGGGTTTAATAGATTGGGATGATTGGATGAGTATGATTGGATGATGTAGGATGTGAGAGACCCTGAGTTTAATCGAAGTTACCCTTAGTGACCTAGAGTATTGAATGATTAGGTAGATGATCACGACACTGAATCCACCTCAAGATAGAAATGGATTGATTTGGGCCAAGGATGATAACTTATGACACCGAATTCACCTCAAGATGGAAGTAAATTGATTTGGGTCAAAGTTAACAACTAATAATCAAGTTCAAGTGCTAAGGTCAATTTGGGGCAACCATTTTGTAACACAAGGTTAAGGCGGTTTGATTATGGGTGGTGTTTATGAGATACGGGTTTGGTGATGTAAATGGTAAAATTTTGATGTTCACTAGATGATGATATAGGATTTCGAATGGATTATGGGAAAATTCAAAATGAGCGGATGAATTGAGGACATTTGCGGAGAATAAATGGGGATTTAGAATGCTTAAATGGAGGTTAGTAATTAAAGTGGAAGTTTAGATTGATGAAATGAAGGTTTTAGGATGATGAAAAAGAGGTGGTAATGATTAAATGATGGTTTAGAGATTAAACGGACCCAAACGGAGCGATTTCAGCCGTTCAGAGGGAAAATTTTCCTTTCTACAGTAAATCAGGGGCGTAATCGCCCTTCTGCGGAAAAAATAGGGGCGTAGTCGCCCTTTTGCAAAAAATCAGGGGTGTATCGCCCTTCTGTGAAAAATCAGGGGCGCAGTCGCCCTTCTGTGGAAAATCAGGGACTTGGTTTGATGAAAATGACTATGGCAAGGACTTTAAAATGACAATAACAAGGCCAATTCATCAAAAGGTTTACTGGTTTTTCACAAGAAGACACTTTCAAGCAAATATAATCCTATGATTAGTGTTAAGGGTATGGCCAATGTGGTCTTAATCTAGGATGCACAAGGTGTCTAGGGAGTCCTTGATATACTGTTGGTACATGAAGCACAACCGTGAACACCAGCCTGTCACAAGCGTGAGTCAGGAACCCCAGTGAGATACTAAAGGGCTCGGACCAACTCTTCATGTATATCTAGGTATCACCCTAGCTTCGACGCTCTACCAATTACGACGCGACTGGATTGGGGTACAACTTTCGCTCTCCCCCTATATATACTGCGCTGGTACGTGTGGTTGGAATTGTCCCTTGGGGTGATGAAATCCCCAAGCAGGTCCCACTAGAAAGAAAGCACTAATCGTTTCCAACTACTCCCTAGGCTCACACAAAGTGCAAGGGGAAAGTGAAAGCAAACTAATGCCCTCTTTGGGTAACACAAAAAGATAAACATAGCAAGCAATGAATATTACTCCCCCTAATTAAACTATGTTCTTAGATTAATGCAAACAACCAAGGATAGTTTAAAAAGTCTGAGCGAACGGACAACCCTGCAAGAAAATGTTAGATGTTTTATCCTACTTTCTTCATCAACTTCACAAGAATATGCTACAAAAAGTTAGCAAAAACACCAATAACCTTGCAAGAATAGTGTTAAGGGGTTAATACTTGAAAATAGCAAAAAATCGAAGCCAAAATGACAGTTTTACCTTTCAAAATGTGTTGCTTCGTAGTGACAAGGGGGTGCAGTCACCCTTCTGTAGTAAATCAGGGGCGTAGTCGCCCTTCTACAAAAAATTAGGGGCGTAGTCACCCTTCTGCGGAAAATTAGGGGTGTAATCACCCTTCTGCAGAAAATCAAGGGCGTAATCGCCCTTCTATAGAAAATCAGGGGCATAATCGCCCTTCTGCGGAAAATTAGGCGCGTAGTTGCCCTTCTACATAAAATTAGGGGCATAGTCACCCTTCTGCAAAAAAAGTGTTAGCCAAAAATTTTAGTCAAGGAGGGGGCGTAGTCGCCCTTCTGCAGAAAAACAGGGGCGCAGTCACCCTTCTGTAGTAAAACAAGGGTGCAGTCGCCCTTCTACGGAAAATCAGGGGTGTAGTCACCCTTATGCAGAAAATCAGGGGCACAGTCGCTCCTCTGTAGAAAATCAGGGGCATAGTCACCCTTCCGCGACGTATTCCTTACAAAAACTCAACAGCAATGAACATTAAATTGAGGAACCTGCTTGTCGGTCCCACCGGGCATGCCAGAAATGTGATATCCAAAATGTCTAACCCTTTCTAAGCAATTAAAATGCAATGGAAAAACATAAGGAAACACCTCAAGATTAGCCTAAGAAATTCGTAAATGCAAAGAGGAAAGTGTTAAATGAAGACAAATAGATATACCTCCCTTTTCGCAGCTGAAACTTCTTGGTTGGCCCTTGATTTTGATTTGATTTGTATGCTCCTTGATGGATTTTGGTATGGATAAATGCAAGGCTTAACTATGTGCTTGGATGCAAATGAAAATGGATGAAATTGAAGGCTAGATGAGTGCACAAAATGGCAGCATTTAGTTGCAAGATGGCTAAGTGTTAGAAATGCCTAAGAGGATGGGGTATTTATAGAGAAACTTGAATTCTCTAGAGAATTCAATGGTTGGGATTTATCCAACAAGGCCAAGATGAAGGGCTACGGTGAGTTGAGGACTCACAAGCCCTTACATCTTGACATGTGGATTATGAGATGGCCAAGGGTGAGATGATGTGTAGGTGATGTGGAAGGGAGGTACATGATGTGGAGGAAGGACAAGTACCTTCCAAGTACCTTAGGGAGTGAGAATATTTCTTTAAAAAGGAACTTCTTATCCCCAAGTGGGAGTGAAAATGACACTTGAAGAATTTTGGAATCTCTCAAAAATCTCCATGGGAAAAGAGAAAGATGTTGGAGAAATAAAAATTCACATTCATAGGAGAATCTAATGGATAAGAGAGAGTCTCCAAAAAGGTGGGAATTGGTCACATGTGCATAAGGTGACATATCAAACATTCTAGAAGCCTTGGAAAGATAAAATGTGAATTAAAAATTCACATGGGGAGGAGAGAGACATAGGATGAATAAAAGTGAATTAAAAATTCACATAGGAAAGAGGGTTAATTCCCAGAAAGGAAATATGGAAAGATTGACTAAAAAGTGGTGCCAAAAGTGGTTAATGAATTTGATTAAAGTTGTGCAAATACTTGATTATGATAATCAATGGAAGATTAGTGACAAGTGGCAAATGTAGGAGGGTGTGACATTAATCTTTGATTAAGAGGATACACACCCTAATTATAAATTAATTGAATGAATCCAAATTAGAGATGGATTATGGAGGATGTGACAAGGAGAGAGAAAAGAAGAATTTTAAATTGGTTTTAATTCAAAATGATTAAAATGACTAAATTAAATAAATTAGTGTACTTATTTAATTTAGAGAGGAGAAAGGTACTAGATAAAGTGTTTAATTGTTAAATTAAATACTTTAAGAATCTTATGTGGGAGTGTAATATTAATTAAATAAATTAATATTAACCGAATTGATGAACAAAGAGGTAAATTTGGTCATATGGGCGTGATCAAATTTTGGTGTCTACAGATTCAACTTCCCTTAAGACACAAAATACAAAAAATGCTTAAGCAACATTTTTGCAACTTTTGCAAAATTTAACTTCTCATAAACCGACCCCACATGACTCAAACTAACCAAAAACATGAGGAATGGTCTTAAGAGACCTTATTACAACCAAAATTGACTGAACCACACAAAAGACTAACACCTTGAAACTTTTAAACATTAAGACCTATGGTTCGCTACACCATACTCCCTGGGAAAAATAGACTCAAGTCCCCTTGAGGACAGTGTTGCAACAATAAATTCATGTTTAATCATGTCATTCTTTGACCTCCAAGTGACATCTCCATCTGGTAAACCCTTCGATGGACCAAATACTAAAAATAGGCACCATCCCTTGTCTTTTTGAATTGTTTGGCACCTAGGTTATGCTCTAACTTCAGAGACCTATTTGATGGTTGATCCTTGACTCCACCTAAAAAATCCGTGGAACCTACATCATTACCTGCTACCATATCTCCTCCATCCTTGTAATGAACTTCTTTCTCCTTTACTTCAAATGTGTTTTTGTACTTGTCCACATTCCCTTGTAGTTTACTCTTGCCCTCTTCACCTTTGTTTCTCACCTCTTTCATTTGTTGTTGTGTCCCTATGACTATTGCTTGATCATGCATACTAACCTCTAACATGAAGGGAATAGAATGACCAACATCCCCTTTTGAAAGAAATAAATGTAACACTCCTCCTCTCATCATGAAAACATAGATTTTAAGCCAATCTTGAATCTCCAAAACCAATTCATCCTTGACCTTCAACACAACACATCTTGACACTAACTCAATATCATTTCTCTCCAAAATCAAGTCATTCTTCATGTTTGATGTCATAATTACTTTAGGTTTAGGAGTGGCTGCAAGGTCCATATTCTCCTCTTCTTTTACTTTTATGAACTCCTTCCTACCTACCATCATCACATTAGCTCCCTTAGTTTTTCCTTTTTTCTCCCCTTTCAATGGTGTCAAGGTATAGGAGACCCCATCTTTTTATATCTCCTAAGTATTCCTCCTTCCATCATACATAGCATGCTTATCAAATTTCCAAAGCCCCCCTAGCAGCAAATGGAATACATCCATAGGTAGTATGTCATATAAAATTTTGTCCTTATACCCTCCTATGTTAAATTCCACCCAGCTTTGTTCATTTACCAAAACATTTTGACCCTCATTCAACCAAGAGACTTTGTAAGGGGTAGTTTGTGGTATTCTTGGCAACTTTTAAGTTTATGAGCCAACTCAGTTGAAGCCATATTATCTATACTACCTGAATCAATTACAACTTTACAACCTTACCCAAACACTTAAAATTTGTCTTGAAAAGATTATTCCTTTGTGGTGGCTCCTTCTCTACTAGTGATTTGATGAGAATTCTTCTTACCATGAGTGATTCACCCACTTTTGGGGCGGCATACTGTGATGTTGAGCCAACACTCTTGCAATTATCTCCTTGAACAATTTGATTTCTCTTTTCTCCTCCAGCTAAAGTAGTGGCTTGATATTCATTGCATTTCCATGCTTGATGTCCAAACATGTTACATTGATAGCATCTTCCTGTGACCCCACTATATCCTCTTCCTTGACCTCCAAATCTACCTCTAAAGCCTGATCTTCCTCATCTAAACCCACCTCTCTGATTTTCAACTTGGTCTTGGACTTTGCTTGCATCTTCTTGGCTCTCATATGACTATCTTGGATTAGGAAATGACCCTCTTCCTCCTGAATTGCTGCACCTCTTCCCCTATTTTGTTTTCCTTGCCTTCTCTTTATCCTTTCTTCAGCCCTAATTGCTAATTGAAAGAATTCCTCAACAATTCTTGGATTTTCCAAACTTAACTCATCTTGAATTTTAAGCCTTAACCCACTAAGATATCTAGCCACCTTCTCCACATCATCCTCCATGTGACATGCTCTTATACTTAGCTTATAAAACTCATCTATATAGGCTTTGACATCTAGTTCTCTTTGTTTCAGACCTTGAAGTTTCTTGTGCAATTGAATTGCATAATCAACCAGTAAGAACTTACCCTTAGCTTGGCCACCATTTTGTCCCAAGAGATAATTTTTGACTTGTATTTCTTCCTCCTTTCAGTCTTCTCATAATCCCACCAAAGTAGGGCATGACCCTTCAATTTTATTTTTTCCAACTTGACCTTTTGTTCCTCAGATATATCTTCACATTCAAAGTAACTATCAAGTGTTTCAATCCAATCTAAAAGCTCTTCATCATTCAAGTTCCCTCCATACATAGGTACATCCATTTTTACCTTGCGTTTATTTTCCTTGATTGCTCTCACTAGCTTGGCCATCCTCTTCTCACCAGAATCCAATTCCTCTTCCTCTTCTTCTCCATTATCCTCTTCCCATTCTTTAGTGTCACTCTCATCACCCATGACAATACCTCTCCTTTGACTTGTTTGAATAGCCTCAAGAATTGCTACCACCATTCAAGTTCCCACCATACATAGGCACATCCATTTTTACCTTGTGTTTATCTTCCTTAACTGCTCTCAGTAGCTTGTCCATCCTCTTCCCATCAGGATCCAATTCCTCTTCCTCTTCTTCTCCATACTCCTCTTCCCCTTCTTCGGGGCCACTCTCATCACCCATGACCATACCTCTCCTTTGACTAGTTTCAATAGCTTCAAGCCTTGCTACCCCCATATCTTGCAGTTCCTTCAATCTTCTAATCTCCTTTGTAGTCTTTTCTTTCATCTCATTCATTTCCCTAGCCATAGGGTTACCCTCTAGAGGCATTTTTCTCTCTTTCTCACTTGACACTTTCCATTTTTATAGACCTACCTATGCTCTAATACCAATTTGATGCAAAGTAGGGTCGATGATCACTAACTAACTCAACAAATCAAACTTTTCAATCTTAGAACCTTAAATTGATGGGTTTCTTTACCTAGGTCTGCTAACTCCTAGTAGTACTCCATAAAGGGTTTTCCCAAAAAAATTCTTGAAAGACCACATACCCAAAATGTAAATACAGATTTGAGTACCTTTTAATCCATTTGAAAACATATCGATTTTGTAGATAGGGTTACTTTGGACCAATACCTTCAAAATTTGACTGCTACGCTTGGGTTTAGGCCTAATTAGGCTTGTTTAGATAGGTTTTCACTAACTCCTCACACTCTACACTACCAATATTTATATAAATGGCTCAGATAGGTCATATAATTTTTTCCAACACCTTTTTGAGTAGTTTCAACAATCTCTTAAGCCTTCTTCAAACCCTAATTCCTATGCAACTATCATGCCAAAAACATGGGGTTTTCTACCTAAGGCATCAACAAATGTGCACCCATTTTCATCCCCTGCTCTTGCAACATCTAGAAAAAAAAAATTAACATATCTACACCCATTCCATTGATTATTAGACCTTTTCACTGGGTATGTGTAGGATCGTGATGGGCCAAAAAGTGGAAATGGGGAAAAAATAACATTTTTCATCAACCCAAAAATGCGAAAATGCGGAGTTGACTTTTTTGTGGCTTGGGTGTCAGTACACACCTCCAAAGCAATAACCAAACCAAGATCTCCATATCGGATATCCAATTCAAATTAGATATCAAATTTAAATCAGATATTTGATCCAAATCGTATATCCAATCCAAATTAGATATTTGATTTACAGTAAACATATATATATAAATTGGGCCTGTTAAAATCATTTGACATTCACAATAGGCCGTGGCGCACAGTGAGGAGGTTCTTCACATATCAGATATGCGATTTATCTGATATCCATTTTGAAAAGGTTAGATTTTAGATTTTTCTTTGCTTTGATTGAATCTTGAATTAGATTTGTATAATTTTAGTTACTTTTTTATGGATTTTTTTTCAAAATAGGGTTTTTGATTGAATTTTTATGAAAATTTTGAGTTTAGAATGGATTTTGATTAAAAATGATTTTTTTTTATGGATTTTGATTTAAAAATAGTGTTGTTTATGTATTTGTATTAAAAATTAGAGAATTTTATAGATTTTTGTTAAAAAGTATGGGTTTTCTTTAAAAATAGGGTATTTTTACAATATTTTCATTTATACTGTCTAATTTCAATTAGATTAATTAGATTTTAACTTTAATCAGGCATTATGGCTGCTGAAAATTGTTGGAAATTGTGCCTCAACTTGCCAGCTTGTATCAATATTCAAGTCTTCATTGTCGACCGATCACTGGAGTTCCTAAGTTTGTAACATTGTCGTGGAGTTTGGAAGTTTCATTACTTCCTAATTGACCAAATTCCTTCATAGTCGCAACATCAGTGATTTCTGGAACTTTCTAACCAGCAATGGGAGTTACGAAGTTTGTGTTTTCTCGGTTTGAGCGACAAGCCGATGGATATGGGGACCACTTGGAATTCTGGGAGACTTGTTGAGAATATTGTAGATTCCAACTTGATTCTCTAGAAATGAACAAGTAGTGAATGTGTGTCATGGTGGAGACCACAAGGAATGACTAGCAGTTCAGTGCAATGGTCAAATACGGTGTACGAGTAAGTTGGTAATAAAAGGACTAACTCATGCATACCTAAAGTCTTTAGGATTTTATTTATAAACTAATGACTACTAATATTCCATGTCAATGTGGGATATTGCCAATGGTTGCTTCTCTCACCGACAGGCTGGTTCATTCGGTTTGACTCTTGTTGATGGTGGTGACTCTTGCTGATGGACAATTGGTTTTCCTGTGATATTAGGGAGACTTGATATGTTATCGGTCTAACTTCTTAGGGTGTTGCCGATACCTTTGGTCTTGCTGATAGCTATGTGATCAGGTAATTTGGCATCAGGGAGACACGGTTTAGTGTCTCATCGACATGTGATACAGTTGAAATTTTTGACTGAACGTCTGTCCTACGTGGTGTGTTCTAAGCCAATGAGTGAAGCAGAATGTGAACCATTGGAATTTGAATAGTTGCAACCGTTCTTGTGTGGAAGATCAACAGACCATCAACAGAATGAGATATACTCTGTAACGGATGATAATGATAGGTTGGGGGTAATGGAGATTTATGTATGATACTGAACACGGATTGATTTGAGTGGATTCATTGTATGCATTTGAGAGCATTGTAAGATTAATGTTCTATACAAGATTGATCAGTGAATGTTGTTGCTGTAAATTTGACATCAAAAAGTTAAATCTGATCTTTGTATGTAATTTTATTTATTGTAATACAAAGAGGCTTTTTTTGGTGTAGTGGGTTTTTCTCCCGTAAGGGTTTTCCCACATAAATCTACTGTCCAATTGTGTATGTGTCCATTTCTATTTTTTGTTATTCTTTTCAAGTGTATCTTATTGAACTATAATTGTAAAATTTGAAGTCATATCTGCATTCTTCCTTGAGCTTTTGGCTTTAGGAGAGTTTGTTCCGCACCTAGGTTTCCTTACAAATGGTATTAGAGCCTAGCCAGTTGTGTTATCCTTGTGGGTACATTGGGTTTTTTCTATCAATTCTATTCAGTGGGAGTCTTGTAGAAGTCTGGTAATTTGAATTACAGATTAAGATGGAAAGCACGTCAGGAAAGATTGAAATTGAGAAATTCAATAGCCGCAATTTTGAGTTATGGAAGCTTAAAATGGAAGATCTGTTAGTTGACCATGATCTTTGGCTTGTTGTGTCTAGAATGAAACCTACAGGCATGAAGCAATAGGATTGGGACCTCATAGATCAAAATTCAAAGGGGCTAATAAGGCTTTATTTAGTAGACTCTGTTCTTCTAAATGTTCATGAAGAAAAAATTGCATCTTCTTTGTGGAAAAGACAGGGAGCTATTTATCAGGGCAAGTCCTTGGTGAATAAGTTGTTCTTGAGAAAGAAGTTGTACTCTTTGAAAATGTAGGAAGGAGTGTCTGTTGTTGATCATTTGAATGCTCTCAACATGTTGATTGCTCAGTTAGCATCTGTGGGTGTGAAGATTGATGAAGAAGATCATTGTATGCTATTGTTATGTTCTTTGCCAGATTCTTGGGATCACTTGGTGATGGCTATTAGGAGTACAAAATCCACTTTTAAGATGGAATATTTTGTTGCTTCTTTGTTATCAGAAGAGATGAGAAGAAAATCTTCTGAGATAGTGAAGGAGGCTCTTGCTGTTAGAGGCAGATCGAAAGAGAAAGGCAAGAAGAAGGACAAGAAGTCCAAATCGAAATCAGAAGGGAGATCAAAGTCTCCTAGCAAGAAGTCCAAGGTGAAGTGTTGGAATTGTGGGCAACCTAGTCATGTCTGAAAGGATTATAAAGAGGAGAAAAAGAAGAAGAAGTATTCTTCTAACAGTGATTCTTCTCAAAGTGATGCAGATGTCTTCATTGCAGCCTTGGCAACTCAGGCATCAGATGATGTTTGGCTGATTGATTCTGGAGCATCTTTCCACATGAAATTTCATAGAGACTGGTTCACTAAGTATGAAAAATACGATGGTGGAAGGGTGTATTTGAAAAGTGATTCATCTCTAGAAATAGTTGGCTGTGAAAGAGTTAGAATTCAGTTCCCTAATGGAAGAGTGAAGGGAATCAATGATGTAATGCATATACCAGGTCTGGCTCAAAATTTACTTTCTGTTAGTAAGCTGAATCATGTTGGAGTGCAAGTCACGTTCTCTAGAAATGACTGCAAAATGACTACAGGCTCAATGGTGCTAGATAGGAGTGCTCGTATTGGTACCTTATATAAGTTGGATGCATTTGTTGTGCAATGCAATAGTGTCTCTGCAAAGTCACTGAAGGCTACTCAAAGAGAAAAAGAGGAAAAAGCTCCTGATAGTACAAACTCTATGGAAGTTAAACTTCTAGCAGAAAAGACTATGCTCTAGCATCATAGGCTTGGCCACATTGGAGAAAAAGGTTTAAAAACCTTGAAAAATAAAAACTTGGTTGAAGGGCTTGATGATTGTAACCTTGAATTCGAGTTTTGTGAACATTGTATATATGGTAAACAACACTGTGTTTCATTTTACTCCAGTCCTCATAAATCTTCTAGTTTACTTGATTACATACATTATGATGTTTTTGGTCTAGTAAATATTCCTTCTTTGTCTAAATCAAGATATTGTGTATCGTTCATTGATGATTATTCAAGAAGGGAATTTGCTTTTTTTTGAAAAGTAAATCAGAAGTGTTCAGTCATTTTAAGGAATTCAAAAAACTTGTGGAAAATTAGACTGGAAGAAAAATATAATGTTTAAGGACTGACAATGGTGGTGAGTTTTGTTATGATGAGTTTGAAAGGTACTGTAAAGATCATGGGATTAAAATACATAAAACTACGTGCTACACTCCATAAAAAAATGGATTTGTTGAAGGTTCAACAAGACAGTTATGGAAAGAACATGAAGTATGCTAAGCAGTGTTGGCTTGGAGAAGAAGTTCTAGGCTGAAGCAGTTGCAACAACATGTTACTTAATAAACTGATCTCTGAATTCTGCTCTTGTTGAAAAAACACCTTTGGAAGCATGGTCTGGAAAGAAGCCCTCTCTGAGACACATTTCTTTCTTTGGCTGTGAGGCATATGCATATGTGTCGAATGAAAAAATGTCTAAATTGGAAAAAAAGGCTATTAAATGTATTTTTATTGGTTATAGTGTTGGCATAAAATGTTACAAGCTTTGGAATCCTGATACGGAGAAGGTTCTATATAGTAGAAGTGTTATTTTTCATGAACTGAAGCCTTCTACTTTGGATCTACAATCAAAGAAAAAATTAAACAATAAAAAGGATGTAGTTGAAATTCCTCTGACACTAGATAAAGAGGAATTGAAAATTCAAAATGTACCTGAAACTGAGGAGAGCTCAAATAGTTATGAGAGATCTGAAGAAGAACAACAACCTCAGCCTTAGCCTATGAGGAGGTCAACACATGAAAGAAAGCAACATGATAGGTATGGGTTTTCTTTGTTAGATTCTACTTGTGCCTATACTTTAATTTCTAGCACTGATGAGCCTAAGACTATGAAAGAGGCATTTAGAATGTTTGATTCAAACTCTTAGTTGGAAGAAATGCATGAAGAAATAGCATCATTAGAAAAGAATGATACTTGGAGTTTGTTTCCCTTGCCTGAAGGCAGAAAAGTTGTTGGTTGCAAATGGCTATTTAAAAAGAAAATAGGTCTAGATGACAGTGTGGAAAAGTATAGGACAAGGTTTGTTGCGAACGGGTATTCCCAGGTAGAGGGAATTGATTATGGAGAAAATTTTTCTCCTGTAGCTAAGCTAATGTCTATCAGATTTCTTTTGTCACTTGCAGCAGTATATGACTTAGAGGTTGAACAGATGGATGTGAAGACACTATTTCTTCATGGTGACCTTGAAGAAGAAATTTATATGTCCCAGCCTAAGCACTTTGTGGAAAAAGGTAAAGAAAATATGGTTTACAAGTTGAAAAAATCTATGTATGGATTAAAACAATCTCCTAGAATGTGGTACTAGGAGTTTGACACTTTTGTTTGTCATTGGGATTTGTAAGATTGAAATCTGATCACTGTGTGTATTTTAAAGATGAAAGTGATCGTGTTCTTATTATTGCTCTCTTTGTTGATGATATGTTGTTCATAGGCAATAGTAAGTTAATGATTTCTGATCTAAAATCTTAGTTGTCTACAAAGTTTGAAATGAAAGATCTTGGTGCAGCCAGGTATATTTTGGGAATGTAAATAACCAAGGATAGGAAGAGTAGAAAACTTTGGCTTAGCCAGAGTAAGTATATTAATACTATTCTGGAGAAATTTTGTATGACTGAGTGCAAGCAACTAGTTGTTCCAAGTGTGCAGGGAACGAAGCTATCTATTGAAGAATTTCTAAAATATCCTACTGAGATGGAGGACATGAATAGAGTGCCTTATGCTAGTGCAATTGGAAATTTAATGTATGCAATGGTCTGTACAAGGCTAGACATTTCCCAAGTAGTGGGAGTACTTAGTCATTTTATGAAAAATCTTGGAAGGACACATTGGGATGCTGTGAAGAGAGTGATCAGATATCTGAAGGGCACTTCAGAATATGCTTTGTGTTACCATGGGAATTTGGTTGAATCACAGAGGACTCTCAGTATTCGAGGCTATGTGGATTCTGATTGGGCAGGGGACATTGACAACAACAGATCCACTAGTGGATATATTTTCATGATGAATGGTGGTGCAGTTAGTTGGATGAGTAAGCGACAGGTTGTAGTCGATTTGTCCACTTCAGAGGCAGAATACATGGCAGCAACACATGCCTGTAAAGAAGCAATCTGGTTAAAATGTTTGTGTTCTTACATTGGGTTTGATGCAGGGAAAATTACAATTTACTGTGATAGTCAAAGTGCTATTTGTTTGGCGAAAAATCCTACTTTCCATGCCAGGATGAAACATATTGATGTGCAATATCATTTTGTACAAGATATGGTGGAGGATGGAAAGGTTTCTTTAGAAAAAGTGAATACTTTGGAAAATGTTGTAGATGCATTGATGAAACTAGTGAGCACAGACAAGTATAGGTGGCGTGCTAGTTCGATGGGCCTTGGATCCCATGACCTTCATTAACTTTGAGTTTGAAGGAAGTTAGTAAGTCTTCGTCAAGTGGGAGATTGTTGGAAATTGTACCTCAACTTGCTGGCTTGTGATGAGCCTAAAATATGCTCATAATTTGATGTTATGATAAACTTTTAAATGACTTTATTTTTGCTATTTCATGGCTGTTTAAACTTTGTTGATACTTTTTGTGGGGATATCCTGTAGCAAGACACTTTTATATTCCTGCAACCTATTGTGTTGACTTAATTGCATTTATTGCCCTGTTGACTCCCGAAAATGGCTGGTATATTGTCTATAGTTTTTGAATGGTGAAGTAGATTTAAAATGTGTGATTAATGAATAAATATCGTGTATGTGTCATATTCCTTTTCTTGCACATCTGTTACCTTTTGTTTCGTAGGTTGTTGAAGAATGATCGAGTCAAGCACGGCTGATCTCGGCCTTGCAGTAAAGTCCATTTCCTGCATGACTTTGAGGAAGCTCCGGCGAAGACTCTTTGACCAAAACTAATTGGGGAAGATTTTTAATGATAAGTCAATCTGGAAAGAGTGGAGCACTAGATTCTCTCTGAATCAGGTTGAACACATAAATTCATTTATGAAGTTTGTTCCTTGATTCAGAGATACACTTTACTTCCATGTCTTTCTTTGATGAAGTTAGTTAGTTAGTTGTTCTTCTGATTTAAAAATAAGATACTCCTCCTGCGCGAGAGAGTAGAGAATGCATAGAATGAATAATAGATGATTTTAAAAGTAACATAGAAATAGACTAGCAGATATCATGTAAGAATCAGAATGATAATGAAAGATAGAATCTATTTGACCAGAAACAGAGTTTGCTGTTAGTTTTCACATCAACAAAACAATGTATCTCAATCTGTTTTCATGAATAAAGATCGATGAAGTTCTGAGTCCAGCATCTGTGTAATCAGTAGATGCTTGCTAAGGGGGCCCACTTAGTAAGTATCTGTAGTTAATTAGTTAGATGTTCTTTTCTGCTGATATCTAGTTAGCTTTCATCTTTGAAGTTTTTATACAAACTCAGTCTTATACTACTCCTGCAGCATAGAGAGTCCATCCCTGTGACTGTTCCTACAGCATAAGGCCAGTTCATGGTTTGTGCCTTAGTCATAGCTGTTACGATTTCTGTTTTTATCAAGCATAGTTGAGTTAAAGAATTCCGCATTACCATTCTGTGGCTTAGATAGAATTTCTTTCCAGTATGTGTTTTTGCTAAAATTTGACCAAAACAAATTCCTAGTGCATATATTTTGCTGTGCCATTTAAATTCTACGTCCCTTGGTTTGACAAGTAAAATGAATGTCCATAGAGAGATATTAGTCACCTGTCGGAATTTCCAATTCCTAAGAAAAGTTTTACTGTGATATTCATATCTTTTTGTGAGTGCGAGCCATTTTTTGGCGCTGTTGCCGGGGATGGCGTCTAACTAGGAGTCTGTCAAAGTCATTTTCAGTATTAGTTTAGTCTGATAGTCAAAAAATTTCAAAATCCTTCAAGCCATTACTCACCGTATTGCATGCATAGAAGAAGAAGAGACGCACTGGGAAGGTTCCTCGCTGAAAATCTGTTTATTGAACTAGCATTTGACCTAGCTGATAACAAACCTGAGGAAGATCCATTCGCTCAGCTATTCCAGCACCTAGACATGAAAAATAATCCACCTAATAATCCACCTCCTGCATTTGAGTTTCCCATTGTTCCCCAACAAGATACTGACAATCTTAAAAACATCCCCTCTTCCTTGCTTCCAAAGTTTTATGGCCTGGTCACAGAAGACCCAGAAACCTTTCTGTTTGAATTTGATGTCCTCTGTCGCAGTTATGACTACAACACAGACACTCATAAACTGAAGCTATTTCCTTGCACTTTGAAGGAGGGAGCTCTCAGATGGTTTATGAGTCTGGGAAGAGGCGTTGTAACTAGTTGGGCAGCCATGCAGACAAAATTTCATGAAAAGTATAAGGAATATTGTAAGAGTGCCAGCAAAGGTGATGACATATTTTGAATTCAGCAGAAGGAGGATGAAAGTCTGGAAGACTATATTTCCAAGTTTTTGTTTTCATTAAAAAGAAACTCAAACCATACTCTTAATGAGGACTCTCAGAAACTACTTTTTCTAAGGGGAATCAGTGATACCTGTATTGACGCCCTGGACCTAATGGGAGGAGGTGATATAACTCAACTGCCTTGGGATGATATACAGAAAATATGTCTTAACTACTCTCGAGCAATAGTTAAGAAAGGTCGAGGTCATCATGCTTCAGTGGGGAAGTCTTCTTCTGGTGGAGTTTCCCAGATGGAGATCACAAATCTACTATCTAATTTCAAGCAGGACAACATCAATAATATGGCTACACAATTGGACACTATGCAAGCTCAGAAGAAACATGTAGAAGCTGAGGTAGTTTTGGCTGAGTTCTGTCCATACTGTAGACAAAAGAAGCGTGATTGCAGATGCAAGATGGTGGATAATTTGGAAGCTAGACAATTGCCTACTGACTTCAAACTAGTGGAAGGTGATGATGATCAAGTGTTCTTTGTTGCACAAAGGAGACCATGGGCACAAAGGCAAGGTATGCCTCAAGACCCTTTAACTTTTGGTAATCCTTATTCTGGCTATAATAACCAATGGCAACCAGCATATGGACCACCACCACCATGGAATCCGCCTCAATCAAGTTGGCCTAATTATCAAACCCCATAATGACAATCTCCTCAAGGAGGTTGGCAGCAGCCACAAGGGCAATGGACCCCACCTTCAGGAAATTGGCAACAAAATCCTCAATGGAGAGGTCCTCAACAATGGAAAAACCAGTCTCCTGGGTTCCTGCAACCTCCACAGCAACAACAATAGGCCCTTATGCCGCCTCCTACAGCAACTACCACAAATCCTAGACCTCCAAAGCAGATGCCTATGCCGGCCTAGCTGTTGCCTAATCCCAATAATAAGCAACAGCAGCAGCCTCAACGGCCTGTGTATATTTATGAAGCCAACCAATATCAAGCTTATGCCTTAAATGTTAATGACATCCATCTGAGGTCTGGAACTACTTTACCTGCTCCCAAACCACCTCTGATTACAGAAATATCTGATTCTCCCCTTGAAGAATCTAATGCACCTGCTATTTCCACTAAGCATATGCCTATACCCAATGCAGTTTCTACAGAACCTGTTTTGCAGAAACAAGATAAACCACCTTTCCCTCAGAGGTTGCAAAGTACTGAATCTAAACTCATGGAAGAACCCACTTTTGACATTCTAGAACAGCTCAAGAATGTGCAAATTCAAATTCCTTTGTTTCAGGCTATTAAATATGTTCCTATTTTTGGAAAAACTATTAAAGAAGCCTGTTTAAAGAAGCCTGGACAAAAGAAAAAGGATCCCCAAACAATTCATGTCTTAGGGAAATTGGTTGATATAATATTGGGAAATGTAGTCATTCCAAAGTATATTGACCCTGGAAGCCCTGTAGTACAGATACATATAAATGGCCAAGTTGTAAAAAATGTTTTGATTAATTTAGGAGCTGCCATTAATGTAATGACAAAGCATACTATGGACTCTTTGAATATTTCAAACATTAGGTTTACGCCCACAGTTCTGTAGCTTGCAGACAGCTCCACAGTCAAACTTGATGGAATGGTAGAAGATGTAATTGTCACTCTTGAATCTTGGGAGTATCCTGCTGATTTCACGATATTATCAGTTAAGGACACTTTAGGAGGGTATCCAGTTATCCTTGGTAGGCCATGGTTAGCAACTGCTGATGCTTTTATAGGATGTCGTTCTGGAGATATGACCATTTCTGATGGGCAGTCCACAAAGAAATTGGCTTTGTATCCGCCTGCTAAACCTCAACCAGATTTGTCCCAACCTGTTTGGCTAGATGTGGGAGAAGAAACTAAGGAAGCCAATTCTTTGGCTCAATTAATGATACTTCAAAATGATCCATTCTCTCAAATTTAAAGTGAAGATGCTTTGCTTTTTCAAATTCTGCAATTCAACCTTGATACAGATAGTTTATCTGATCCAAGTGATAGTCATCATCAATGTTTTCTGCAGCAGCTAGATTCTGAGAGTTCATTGCCTAAACTTCTGACAATTTTTCATAACTTGCTTCCATAAGAGGTACAAACATTACCTGTTGATTCTATGAGTAATCTTTAAGCAAATAGAATTATCTCTAGATCATTTTTTGAATGTTAATAGCAAATTCTCACAGTCTCAAGAGGCTGAATTATTAAAAATGCTACAAGAACAGCATAAAGTTTTTGCATGGGAGTATGGGAACATGCAAGGAATAGATCCTCGAGTTTGTACTCATAGGATATATATCAAAGAAGATTGTTTACTAGTTAGATAACCTCAGAGAAGAGTAAATCCAGCACTAAGAGAAATAGTGAAAAATGAACTTCAAAAGTTGCTTGATGCTGGTTTTATTTACCCAATTTCTGACAGCCAATGGGTTTCTCTATTAGTTATTGTCCCCAAGAAAGGAGGAAAATGGAGAGTGTGTGTAGATTACAGAGAGTTGAACAATGCCACTAAAAAAGATCACTTTCCATTACCTTTTGTAGACTAAGTACTAGACTCACTGTCTTGCAAAATATATTTTTCCTTCTTAGATGGTTACAACGGGTATAATCAGATAAAAATTGCCCCTGAAGATCAAGACAAGACCACTTTTACCTATCCATGGGGAACATTTACTTATTCGGTCTTGCCTTTTGGCCTATGCAATGCACCAACAATATTCCAGAGAGCAGTAATTAGTATATTTGCTGATATATCTCATGAATGTATGGAGATTTATATGGATGATTTCACTATATATGGAGTCACATTTGAAGAAGCACTGGCGAATTTATAAAAAGTATTAAAAAGGTGTAGAGAGAAAAATTTGTCTCTAAACAGTGAAAAGTGTTTTCTAATGATGGAAGAAGGTATTGTTCTAGGTCATCATATTTCAAAGAATGGAATTCAGGTTGACCCTACTAAAATTGAAGTTATTCAGAATTTACAAACTCCTGCAAAACAAAAAGATGTTAGAAGTTTTCTTGGTCATGCAGGGTATTATAGAAGGTTTATAAAGGACTTTAATAAAATTGCCAGTCCACTTTATGCTTTGTTAACAAAGGATTCCCAATTTGAGTGGACCGAGGCCTGTGAAAAATCTTTCCTGCAGCTAAAGGACTTGCTTACTAAAGCCCCTGTTCTTCAAGGTCCAAAATGGAACCTGCCTTTTCATATACATACTGATGCATCTGATTTTGGTATAGGAGCAGTTTTAAGTCAAAAAAAAATTCAATTGAGCATGCTATCTACTTTATCAGCAAAAACCTTCAAGGTCCTGAGCTCAACTATACTGTTACAGAAAAGGAATTGCTTGCAGTAGTGTATGCTTTGAATAAATTTAGGTATTATGTCACAGGTTATCAGATATTTGTCCACACTGACCATGCATCAATCAAGTATTTGATGAACAAACTTTCCATTTCTGGTAGATTGGCAAGATGACTCCTGTTGTTGCAAGAATTTGATATCACAATCATTGACAAACCAGGAAGAGATAATGTTGTAGCTGAATTTTTATCAAGACTTCAATCAGCTGCATCTGAGGAACATGAGGTCATTGATGATAGATTTCTAGATGAACACTTGTTTTCCATTGCTGCACATACACCCTGGTATGCAGACATTGCTAATTATCTGGCAGTAAACAGAATACCAGCTCATTTTTCCCCAAAAGAAAAGAAGTTGTTGATAGAGAAAAGCTTTAACTTTACCTGGATTGCAAATTGTCTATTTTATACTAGACCTGATCAAGTAATGCGAAGATGTGTAAGAGAAGATGAGACTTATGATATCTTACATGCTTGCTATGATGAACCATGTGGGGGGCATTTTGCAGCAAAAAGAACAGCAATGAAAGTTCTTACAACAGGGTATTATTGGCCAACATTACATAAGGATGTTGTGGCCTATACAAGGAAGTGTGACAGATGTCAGCGTATGGGAAGACCAACTAAGTCAGATGAAATGCCACTATATCCACAGGTAATAGTCACCCTTTTTGATAAATGGGGGATGGATTTTGTGGGACCAATTGATCCACCATCAAACAGAAAGTCATACATTCTAGTTTGCACGGATTATGTCACAAAATGGGTTGAAGTAAAAGCTATGACTCATGCCCAAGATAATAAAGTTGCTAAATTTTTATATGAACAAATCTTCACCAGATTTGGAGTTCCCAGTGAGCTTGTAACTGATCAAGGAGCTCAGTTTACGTCAAATGTGATAACTGCACTTATGAATGACTATAAGATCAAACATAGGAAGTCCAACCCCTATCATCCTCAAGTCAATGGTCAGGCGGAGGTAACAAACAGAGAAATTGAGGCGGTCCTCACAAAGACAGTGCAGATTCATAAGAAAGACTGAAGTAATAGACTTCCTGAAGCAGTTTGGGCTTACAGAACTACATGGAAAACAACAACTGGGTTTACACCTTTTGAGTTGCTCTATAGGAAAACAACTATATTACCCATTGAATTTGAACATAAAACTTTGAGGACAACTCTTGAACTCAATATGGACTTATCCGAAGCACAGAAGGATCGTCTCCTGTAGCTAAATGCTTTGGACAAAATGAGAAAAGCTGCCCTGCAGCATACAGAAGTAATCCAACAGCAGAGAAATAAATGGCATGATCAGCACATCAAAACCAGAAAATTTTCTGTTGGAGATTGGGCTCTGTTATATAATTCCAGGTACCAAGAAAAACAGGGTAAACTAACAACACGCTGGCTTGGCCCCTATGAAGTTGAAAATGTGTTTGACAACGGAGCTGTGCAGCTGGTCACAATCGATCCAGTTCATTTCAAATTTCTCGTCAATGGCCACCGACTTCGCTTGTACCATAAACCAGTTTCCAAGGAAGACTTCATGAAGCAGTTCATTCAAGTTCCTCCCGCTACTCTTCCTGCAGCTGAAGGCTCTAGCCTTTCTCCTACAGCGTTCCCGTAATTTTCAAAAAGCATTCCCATAATAATTTAAGAAAACCCTTTTTCTCCATTTTTAATTATCGCCTCCATCTCACTTATTTATCTTCCATCTATCCATCCCATCCATCCATTTCATTCGTACACTTCATCCGCCCACGTCACCCACCCACTTCATCCGTCTGCATCAACCTTAATTAAGATATCTTTCCCACTTGTCAATTCATCCAGCGCCGTCATCTTTCTTCACACGTACGTGCAATTACTAAAGGTACGCCATATCTTTTCTTATTGCATATTTGATTTATTTCATCCTATTCAATTACTGCTATGCATGTATCGTTCATTATCCCCAGAATCTCTACCTGTTCTTTAGTACATGTGAGGACACATGTCATCTTTTAAGAAGGGGGCGGGGTAATCCATCTTTTGAAATCTGTGTTTTCGCCGCTGCCACAACTACAAAATAATATTTCTTTAATATTTTTCTGGTACCTTCCAAACGTGATTGCATGTCCTTCTTTAATGCATCTTTTTCTTTACAAACTACGATTAAGACTGCTTGTTTAAAAAAGTTTATTTTTAGAAACAAAGAAAGAAATATGGCGGCATGACAGAGAAAAACCAGAACAGAAAGGGAAATAAAGAATTTGAATCTTCAGCAAGAAATTGAGTTCAACCAGAAAAAATGCAAACATGGGAGGTCAGTTGGTGCGACATGAGCCTGTAGCTCATGAATTGTTATTGCAAGATCCGCAGATAGTCCACGCATTCAACCTCTGTGGATGGTTAAATTATTTTCTGAGTTTAAATGATTTTGATGAGGAGGCTGCGGGAGAATTTTTGAGAACACTTTCTGAAGGGGAAGCCACCGTATGGGGTCTAACAGTTGTTGCAACCGAATATAGAATTACTGAAGTAACCGGGCTCCTGGCCGTTGGAGCAAACTTTTCTTCAGATGCTGCAGCTGTAAGGGCTGAGTTTTCAATGTCTGCTGATGGACCTCTGGAAGTCTCCAAGCAAGGATGCAAGCGTGTGTCACTACCTTTTCCATATTCAGAGTATGCCACTTATATAATGAGGTATTTAACCTGTGAAGGCCGTTTTTCCTACCTGCATTCTCATCATTTTAAATTATTAATCCATATAAGGCATGAGTTAGTTGTGAATGTTCTGAATTTCTTGTTAAAGTTTTTAGAGCAAAGTGCCCATGTGACTCAACAGGGGAAAGACAACTCTGTCACTCATCGTGGCCTTATTAAATTACTGATTGAGCGCTCTTTGAGAGACGTCTCACCTCTCTCCTGGCAACAATTTGTTGCCCAAAAGAGTTTGCAACCGCCACAACCCCCTAGGGTAATTACCCCACAGCCTCAAAGAAAGAAGAAAGAAATTGCATCTACCAGTGGAACAGGGCAAGGGTCATCTACTCCTATAGCACCTGATCCTGTAGCCGTCACAGCTGAATCCCTACTAGGGTACAAACTAGGTCTGCTATTAGGAGGGAGAAAGGAAAAACAAAAGCAGAAGGGTCTCCAGAATCTGACCCTCGTCCTCAGAAAAGGCAATACTCATCTCCTGCAGCACCTTCCCCTGCAGCAGTTTCTCCTACAGCAACAACTGTTGATATTGCCAGCACACCGTCATCCTCTGGTAGGGCAGAGCCCCCTGAACAAACAAAAAGAAGAAAAACTACTGGAACACCTCCTGCAACCACATCAGTACCAAGAAGGATTTCCACAAGGAAACAATCTAGGACCTCCCCTGTTTCACCGCAACCAGAGGTGATTGTAATTTCAGAAGGGTCTGTTGAATCTGAATTTAATGTTTCTCGGAATGAATCTGAGAATGCTGCTCAGAGTTCGCTTGAAAAAGAACAAGTTGAGACAAAAGAAGTAGGACATAATGAGCACGAGTTGCCAAATCTTGATGATTTGGCTACTGCTACTATGCAATTCTCAGAGGAAGCACAGACTTCTCCACCGCAGCAACAAGAAGAATTTATCCTGTAGCAAGAACAAGAGTAGGCTGAACAACTGAATGTAACTAGTGAAGTCGTATTTCATCCTACAATCTGTAAAGCCATTGTTGTGTATAGGAACACCTTTTTAATTGAGTTTTTGGAATATGTTAAAAATAATTGGGAAACAGTTACACTAGAAACTTTGACTTTCCGACACATAGCCCAGACTGACATGCAGCAAAGTTTGTGGGAAGTAGAAAAGAAGAAATTGAGAAAGAAAATTGAAAGTTAGAAATAGAAAATTGCCGAGTTGATAGCAAAAATGGACGAAATGTTAAAGGTAACTGGTCAAATTATGGAGTGCAGACCGCCACCCAGAGTTTATACTCTGTGCCTTAAAGAACAGTTTTTATGGTTTCAATTGATGAGAATTTTCAGAAACCAAGACCCTATAATTCATTATGCCAAAGAATTTTATGAAGCATATCAAGCAGCCCCTGACTGGTTAAGGAATTCTCTGTGTGAATTCTATTTGCATGGCTTTTTAATACCATTTGAAACATAATGGAATCCTCTTCTATACATTGGTGATATTCATTTGAGAGCATTTATGTCGTGGGCAACAAATGAGGTGAATTATGGCAGGCAGTGGGAAACGTATGAGGAAGTTGAGAAAACAGAGCCTGTCCCATTACACTCTCAAAGTTCAAACCCACATGCAATGTTGAAAGATTGGTTTGCTTTGACATATGGTATCAATAATGTTTCAGCCAGAACGAAAATATTTGACATTAGAAAGCAAGTATATGATGAATTCCATGCACAACAATATTCGTTTTGGAGATTAGCATATACCAGAAATGAGAAAAGATAGAAAAAATTAACTGTTGGGTTAAGAAAGTCAGAACCACATGGTCCCCTAAATTTTACAGCTGCACTCAAATGAACCAGCAGATATATTCAATTGGGACTTCAAACAAGATTTGAATTATGGCTGCCATTGACATTCAGACCCCCTGTGCTAATGTGGCCCCTGTATCCTCATCAGGCTACAAAGCTTAACAATGAATTAGAAGACCGAAGATATGAAAGGTGTCGAGACTTCAGAGGATTCTATTACAAGTTTGGACATCCATTACAGAATCATGCAGCCACTACTGACTTTAGAGAAACCACCAGGAAAGTTAATACTAGAGGACCAGCATTGGGCTAAGTAGGGGGCACTAATGAGCCTAAAATATGCTCATAATTTGATGTTATGATAAACTTTTAAATGACTTTATTTTTGCTATTCCATGGCTGTTTAAACTTTGTTGAAAACTTTTGTGGGGATATCCTGTAGCAAGACACTTTTATATTCCTGCAACCTATTGTGTTGACTTAGTTGCATTTATTGCCCTGTTGACTCCCGAAAATGGCTGGTATATTGTCTACAGTTTTTGAATGGTGAAGTAGATTTAAAATGTGTGATTAATGAATAGATATCGTGTATGTGCCATATGCCTTTTCTTGTGCATCTGTTACCTTTTGTTTCACAGGTTGTTGAAGAATGATCGAGTCAAGCGCAGCTGATCTCGCCCTTACAGTAAAGTCCATTTCCTACACGACTTTGAGGAAGCTCCGGCGAAGACTCTTTGACCGAAACCGATTGGGGAAGATTTTTAATGATAAGTCAATCTGGAAAGAGTGGAGCGCTAGATTCTCTCTGAATCAGGTTGAACACATAAATTCATTTATGAAGTTTGTTCCTTGATTCAGGGATACACTTTACTTCCACGTCTTTCTTTGATGAAGTTAGTTAGTTGTTCTTCTGATTTAAAAATAAGATACTCCTCCTACGCGAGAGAGTAGAGAATGCATAGAATGAATAATAGATGATTTTAAAAGATAGAAATAGACTAGCAGATATCATGTAAGAATCAGAATGATAATGAAAGACAGAATTTGTTTGACCAGAAATAGAGTTTACTGTTTGTTTTCACATCAACAAAACAATGTATCTCAATCTGTTTTCATGAATAAAGATCGATGAAGTTCTGAGTCCAGCATCTGTGTAATCAATAGATGCTTGCTAAGGGGGCCCACTTAGTAAGTATCTATAGTTAATTAGTTAGATGTACTTTTCTGCTGATATCCAGTTAGCTTTCATCTTTGAAGTTTTTATACAAACTCAGTCTTATACTACTCCTGCAGCATAGAGAGTCCATCCCTGTGACTGTTCCTACAGCATAAGGCCAGTTCATGGTTTGTGCCTTATTCGTAGCTATTACGATTTCTGTTTTTATCAAGCATAGTTGAGTTAAAGAATTCTGCATTACCATTCTGTGGCTTAGATAGAATATCTTTCTAGTATGTGTTTTTGCTAAGATTTGACCAAAACAAATTCCTAGTGCATATATTTTGCTGCGCCATTTAAACTCTACGTCCCTTGGTTTGACAAGTAAAATGAACGTCCACAGAGAGATATTAGTCACCTGTCGGAATTTCCAATTCCCAGGAAAAGTTTTACTGTGATATTCATATCCTTTTGTGAGTGCGAGCCAGCTTGTATCTCTTTTCAAGTCTTCATTGTCGGCTAATCGCTGGAGTTCCTAAGTTTGTAACCTTGTCGCAGAGTTTGGAAGTTTCATTACTTCCCGACTGACCAACTTCCTTCATTGTCACAACATCAGTGATTTATGGAACTTTCTAACCAACAGTGAGAGTTACGAAGTTTGTGTTTTCTCTATTTGAGCGACAAGCCGACGAATGTGGGGACCACTTGGAATTCTAAGAGACTTGTTGAGAATATTGTAGATTCCCAGCTTGATTCTCTGAAAATGAACAAGCAATGAAAGCATGTCATGGTGGAGACCACAAGGAATGACCAACAATTTGGTGCGATGATCAAATATAGTGTAGGGTGTTGTCATAATAGTGGTTTACAATTCCTGAGAGGAACGAATTTTAGCTGAAATCACATATTTTTAGAAAATATAATGATTTAAGCCTTAAAAAGTTCTATTTTAAGGATTCCAATTGAAGAGGTTTTGATCAAATCACCTTAGATCAAACCCCCTTGGATAGAACCTTGCTAGTTTTAAACCATATCTATAAATGCGTCTCCTTTACACCTATCAAAATGCTGATAAAAAATCACTTTTGATTTAGATTTTAGGGGATCAAATGAATTCATTTAAAATTTATTTCAAATGATTATGGCATTCCTCAGAACAAGCTATCCAATGAATATAATTTTAATATGTTTTGGTTTTGTTATGTATTTGTTTTTTAAGTTTTATTAAACATAGGTTTTTCATCGAAAATGAATTTTTTTCTTATTCACATGTGGAAAAATAGAAGATTATCAAAACAAAAAATTGAAAAATATGAGTGCACCAGATATTGAAGTCCTTGATCCAACAAAAAAGAAAATAAAAATTTTGACATATACAAAAAGTTACGCATTATACAGTGGTCTGAATTGTAATTCGTTTGACTTTGAAACTTGATTAAGGAAAAAATATTCAATAAAAACTATCTAACCAAGTGGAAGCACTAGATATTAGAGTTACAAATCTAAATTTGAAATAATTAGAATTTTATACTTCATGGAAAAAAAGTTATGCATTATACGAGCGTCACTTTTTAAAAATGTTGTTTTCTGAAAAAATCTATTTTCGTGGGAGATGGAAAAAGAAGTGCAGTTTGATTCCAAAAATTTTGAAAAAAATATTTTTAGAATCTACAGACAAAATTTGATGAGACTCTAGTTTGCACCATCTTCAAATTCCTCACAGTTTAGCCGCTATAGGTGCCCGAATGTGAAGATTTAGTTAAAAATAATAATTTCAGTGTCCAGTTTGGCCAAAAATTGTAAACCACTATTATGGGATCACCCTGTACGAGTAAGTTGGTAATAAAAGAACTAACTCGTGGATACCTAAAGTCTTTGGGATTTTATTTATAAATTAATGACTACTAATATTTAGTGTCAATGTGGGATATTGCAAATGGATGTTTCTCTCACCGACAAGTTGGTTCATTCAGTATGACTCTTGCCGATGGACAGTTGGTTTTCTTGTGATATTGGGGAGACTTGATATGTTATCGGTTTGACTTCTTAGGGTTTTGTCGATACCGTTGGTCTTACTGATAGCTATGTGATCAGGATTTTGGCATTGGGGAGACATGGCCTAGTGTCTCACCAACATGCAATACAGTTGAAATTTTTGACCGAACGTCTGTCCTACATGGTGTGTTCTAAGCCAATGAGCGAAGCAAAATGTGAACCATTGGAAGTTGAATAGTTGTGACCATTCCTGTGTGGAAGATCAAAATACCATCAATAGAATGAGATATACTTTGTAATGGATGACAATGATAGGTTGGGGGTAATGGAGATTTCTGTATGATACTAAACACAGATTGATCTCAGTGGATTCATTATATGCATCTGAGAGCATTGTAAGATTAATGTTCTATACAAGATTGATTAGTGAATGTTGCTGCTGTAAATTTGACATCAGAAAGTTAAGTCTAATGTCTGTATGTAATTTTGTTTACTGTAATACAAAGAGGCTTTTCTTGGTGTGGTGGGTTCTTCTCTCGTAAGGGTTTTCCCACGTAAATCTGGTGTCCAATTGTGTATGTGTCCATTTCTCTTTTTTGTTATTCTTTTCAAGTGTATCTTATTAAATTGTAATTACAAAATTTAAAGTCATATCTGCATTCTTCCCTAAGGTTTTGGCATTAGGAGAGTTTGTTCCGCACCTAGGATTTCTTTACAAAAATGAAATTGCACAAATTCCAAATGATCGACTAGCTGAGAATGAAAATGCACAAATACCAAACACTCCACCTCCTCTGCAACCATCAATTGAATAATTAATTGGTGAAAATTGTAGTAATTAAAGGGAATTTATAAAGTTTATAAGAGAAACCCTCGATTATTCAAGATGTCAAACACATTGAAGGATATAATTAAAAATATAGAAACCCTCTCCACCCAACATAATTCCTTTCATTAGTGGCGAGAAGACATGAGGGAATATTATGCATATGGATTGTCTTATGATGATGTGAAAGATCTCGGAATAACCAAAGCCCAAATAGCCTCTTTATTTGTTAACCCCCAGACTGGTTTGCTAGTTAATGTTAATAAACCAAAACTTTCTATAAAATGGTGCATGCATAGAGACATTATAGATAACTTTTGGGATCGTTGGTGTCTGGTTTTTGATAAACCACCGAACAACAATTGTGATATACCATTTTACTTTATTAAAAAATTATATGCTAAGTTTGTGTTAGGGCATCATGTCAATTACTTTGACATTAAACCCTTCCAAGGCATTGGTGGAGGTATTCCCTAGGATAGACTAGGGGCAGTTAGATTAGTCCCACGCCCATATATTCCCCCTCCTCCCCTTCCTCTACCACCTCCAATATATCATCTAGATATTATGCAGGATGCGGCCACACAAACTATCCAGGCTATTCACTCTTTGAGTGGCCTTTTGGTTTCCCATGCTTCTACAGTAGCTCAACCACATTCTAATGATGCTGGCGATGTTTCAAGTGTTGTTGCATCATCCTCATTAGGTCCACATATTTATGTGCCACACACTTGCTCCATGTGCCGCCAAATATTATTGGGTTCTCTTGTACAACCTATTAAGCATCCCTTGGACACTTATTATGACCTCCATAATGTGGACATTATAGATCAGACCCAGGGGAGTGGAGCACACCCTATAGAGTCCTCTCCTACTAGAGAGGGGGACATTGGAATAGTGACATGTAGGTAAGATTTAAGTTGTAAATTCATAACTTGCATTCGTTTTTAAATTAATATTAATAAGAGATAGTATAATGTACTAATATTTATTTACATGGTCTATTTAATAGTTGATGTCTGAGAAGGAGCTCGTACAGGTGACTGATAGCACCCTTAGGGCCATTTCATTTGGCCTCGACATGCACACAGTATATATTTTCGAACTCACTCGTTTACATTTTTTTATTATAGACTTGCTTGTCATATGAATTGTCATCAATGAAATTATATAATAACTTATATGTTTATCTTATTTTCCTCTTCTACGAAATACCTAGTGCGAACAAGGTGCAACCTTGTCTAGATTATGGAAGTGCAATGTTAGATAAGGGGAAGGTAATTAAACTCAAATTCAGTTGAATTAAGAATTTTAAGATCTTATATTGATTATACATACATCGACATAGATTGGTAGTTTCATATGTACTTGTCATTTTTATGTACAAGCAGTTATGAGCTATACGTTGTTGTTGACAAGTGTGAGCAAGGTGCAACCTTGTCTAGATTATAAAAGTGCAATGTTACATAAGGGGAAGGTAATTGAACTAAAATTCAATTAAATTAAGATTTTTAAGATCGATTATACATACATCAATATAGATTGGTAGTTTCATATGTACTTGTCATTTTTTATGTACAAGCAGTTATGAGCTATACATCGTTGACAAGTGCCAAAACGCCTGAAGGAGTACGTATTGGAACCATTGAGGGAATAGTTTTGATGGTGCCAAGATGACCCACAAGATGTAGGTAAGATAAAAGTGAAATATCTCACCTCTTCTAAAAAAGACAATCAATAATCAAACTGATCACCTCCCAAGGTCTTTGATGTTGGTTCACAACATTGTTGTTTCACAAAGTGGTCAATATGGTTGTAATGTTCAAGGAGCCTGCTGGTTTTGAGCTTCTGGATTGTTATAAGATCAAACATATATATAAACCTAGTTTAATCGGTGGTTTTAAAGGAACAGAAAAAGATAGATTAAAGCTTTTAACTGAAGAGAATGTTGATTCATCCAACTAATCAGACTTGTTACCTTCCAAGGAATTCCTAAACAAAAACTGCAGAATAAAGTTAACTTGTAATTAATACAAAATTTCATTCATTCAAAGTGCAAACTTTAACAGTAGATTGCAAATAATCATTTAAACAAAACATAAGATAAAATTTCATTCCTTGAAAGATCTCCAAATCAAATAATTAACCCAAGATAAATACCATTCTGGAGCACAATATGAAGTAGATTTAAATCTGGTTGCTTCTACTGTTGGTGAAACAGATAAACAACATTTACAAACCTAGCAAGATCACCAGTGTATAGAAAACCCATGTCTTCAAATTATCTCCATCTATACTAAGAAAATCTAGAAGATACATCACCTCCTCTTCCTATTGAACTACAAAAATGCCTAACTTCCTATAAAACCCTAGCTTGCTAACCTTTCTTAACCCTAACTTGTCTAATAATAATAACCAAAAGGAAGAAGATACAGAAGAAAAAGATCTCTCTATATCCTTTTTTTTACAAAGAGGCAAAAGTGCCATATTTATACATGTGCGTCAAAAATGTGTCGGCCCTCATTTTAGAGTTTACAAAAATGAGTCAGTTCTAGAACACGTCAACCCTAGAAGAGTTTGGAACAAAGTAAATGATGCATTAAATACATAAACTCCATTTATGTCAGTGAAAGATCTCCCTCAGGCATGGTCTCTAGATCTTTTACAACCATTGTCATTAACTCGTAGCCTTCGCGTCTGCCATTAATACTTCACGTGTTTCATCCTCAACCTCAAAAACTACTCCCATAGAGCTGCTTTGAATTTTCTAGGGGTATTGTCATTCACGTCCACCTACTTCAGCCAGTGAACGTTTCGTTCGTCATTAAGACTCGCAACTTCCTCTTTTTACACTTTCCTCTCAACCTAGAACCTTTTCGTGAGCTAATCTTCTTATGAAACAACATTAGAAGCTCTCGACCTGCATTAATCCTATGAAAAAATTCCTTCATTATTCCACTAAAGCATAGAAAATATCACCATTCATCCTACCTTTCATATATCTTTCATTCAATTATACTTAGCAAAAAGAGACTCAACTCTAGTGGAGGCGGAAGCAAAAATGAAACTGGAACTGGGACTGGATTTAGAATGGGAACAAAACATGGAAATAACCAACATTTCCAAGTTCAGCCCACATTCCAACTCCGCATCCGCAAAAAGTAAAGTAACCAGGGACCGCAGTAAGGTGGGGGCAAAGTCAGAACGAGATGAGGAAACTAAATTTGGTAACAACTCCATATCTGAAATCCTTCCCGAACCCGGCCCCGCAAAAGAGACCAAACACAAGGAACAAAACATGGAAAAAAACACAAATGAGATCAGAGCAAAAACTGATCCTAGGCGAATTGCAACCTGGGCTAAAGCAGAACAAAAACCCAACCCTAAACTTTCTCCAAATTCTAGGTTTGGTTTCCATTCCAGCTCCACCTCCAACAACACACAAAGAAATGACAAAAAAAGGATGAAAAAGGAAAAAGGAAGGGAAGAAAACACCCCATGACCAAACGATTAGAACAAAAGGCAAAACAAATGAGTTCGGTGGAACTAGGACTAGAACAGAACCTGAACTTGGAACTTCAGAAAAGTTCTAGAGTTCGATTTCAGTCCACGTCTCGCTTTCGCCAAAACAACAAAAAACAAAGAGGAAGAAAGAAAACCAATGGAACCGGGACCAGAAGGGGAAATAGAACTGGAACTTAGAAAAAGTTCCAGAGTTCAGTTTCTTTCTGTGTCCTACGCCCGCTAGAACAAAAGACGACAAACAAACAAAACAGTGGAAACCAGCGAAACCATAACCGAAACCTGTAACTTCATAAAAGTTCCAAAGTTCAGTTTCGATCCACATTTCGCATCCACCAGAATAAAATAGAAAATTCCTAAGTTAGAAAACAAAAGGCCAAAGGAAACATAACAGAAAAAAGGGGGACCTATTTTAAACAAGTTTAAAATGGGGTGTTTATGCAAGGCATAACAATTGGCGACTTGGCTGGGAAAAATGGTTTAACCATTTTTAAGAAACTGAAGGATTCAGCTACCTAGAAATCCTAGTTTATCGACATCACAACTCTTGTTAGGTCAGTTTTAACAACCAAGGTTGAGCTAGAATCTCAAATGTAAATCACACTGGCTACCCCTGAATCTATTTGTGTGCTTGATGGTGCATCATCCTTTTACAAAGTTTCCTCATTGTTTGAACAATAACTTGCAAGATTTGAACTACATGAGTTGATTCCCTTTAGCTGTTGTGCAATGATATCCTAGGCATAGCTCTGCTGCCAGTCAGACATCCATAGCCCTAATGGAGATACCTCTAGTTTTCCCACAACATTTCTCTACTACCAGTTAGGCATCCATAGCCCTGGTAGAGATACTGGAATCACCCATTCAATATTGAGTCCTCTTTCTTAGATAGTTCTCTTTTTTTTCTTTTCTCTTGGAGTTTCAGATATTTCATTCAATTCTTTCTCAATATGTTAGATTTCCAGCATCTGTACTGGGTTAAAAACTACCATGGACCTCATAGTAGTATCTGGGGAATCAAATTTTTCACTCAAATCTTGCAACACTATCGTCCTAGGAGAAATATACCGTCACAAAAGGAGATGTGTCTATTGATTTGTGATAGATTCAACCATAGCTAATGAAGATTGTTTACTTTGCACCTTGTTTTCAAAACTTTCCACAACTTTCATTGACAATGGACATAAAACAATGAATTTAGAACAAAATCATCCAACCAAAAAACCCAAAAATATCTAAACCAACTTCTCTCCTAATAACCAAAGTATACTTTAAATAACAAACCCCTTACAACTACATAAAATGAAGGTCCCCACAAAGAAAAAAAAGGAACAACAAGCAAAAGAACAAAAGAAAAGGAAAATAAGGAAAAAAACAAAACTATTTACATATACACCACCCAACAAAATACAAGATCTTTCACGGCCCAAAGTATTGTTTAAGAAACTATCCATTGATAGGCAATGGAACAGGTTGTCCCATTAAACTGCTTAGCCAAAAAGCATTTTCTCCTAGGATTTTAGCAATTTGATAGGGGCCCAACTAGAGCTTATCAAACTTTCGATGATCGTCTTTCTTTTCATTAGCCTTATCCCATAGCAGCACAAGGTCTGATATTCTGAAAGCCTTAATTTTGGCTCTTTTGTCAAACCAACTTTTAAAAAATTGCTGCAAGGCAGCATCTCTCTACTCTTCTAATCTCAGTAAGCCAGCTAACCTTACTTCAATCCTATCATCACTAGAGTAAAATTTCTACATAAATTTTAGGACAAGTATTTGCAAGTGAATGGGGAACACGGGCTCTTGGCCATATACTAGCTTAAATGGTGAAGTCTTTAAAGCAACCTTGATCCTAATCCTATCTGCCCATAAAGCAAATCTTAACTGGGTATGCCAATCCCTAGGATTGTTCTCTAATATTTTTTTTATTACTCCTAGGAGATTCTTATTAGTTGATACTTGAACTCCATTTCCTTGGGGATAATAGTTGGAAGAATACTTTAAAACAATCTTATGATCATAAGCCCATGAAATGAACTCGGCAGAAGAAAATGCAAGGCCATTGTCACATACCAATGCAAAGGGTACTCCAAACCTGGTTGTGATGCATTCATTAAGAAACTTGATTACCACTTCCATGGTGCTATTCTTGCAAGGTATTGCTTCTATCCATCTCGTGTAGTAATCTGTGGCACTCAAAATGAATTTGTGTCCTGCAGATGAATTTAGGTTAATTACCCCAATAAAATCAAGTGCCCATTGGGCAAATGGTCTTACCTCATAAACAGGTTGCAATGACATGGCTGGATGGCACTCTCTTGATGCAGAAATTTGACATGTATGACATGTCCAGATGTGTTGATGTGCATCCCTGAACACATGGGGCCAATAATATCCTGACTTGAGGATTTGATGAGCCAAAGAATTTGCTGATTTGTGTCCTGTGCCATGCCTACCATGGAATTCAGCCATGGCATGCTTAGTTTCTTGTTGATCAAGGCATCATAGATAAACTCCCTCAAAATTATTTATGTATAACAATCCTCCTTTTAGAATACAATGGGATCTTTTCATTCTCAGTGATCTCCTTTGAGTTTTATTCATTCCCTCTAGACACCAATTATTGAGCATGAAATAAATAATATCAGCATACCAAGGGTCATTGGAAAAGGACTGTGTTGTGTATTTTTGACAAATAATGTTATCACCAGCATCCGCCATTGATTTAGACAAGCCTTGACCTCAAAAAAGTTTCATATGGAGGATCTCCAGATTTAACTCCTATAGAATAGCCATCCATTTCCCCCTTCGTTCTCCCAACTCGCTCTGCATAAGTAGATAGTTCACAGTGGCATCAAGAACCACAATAATGATCTGACTTCGAAGGATATAATTCCTGAACTTCTTGATAGCTCTAACCAATGTAAAAGCTTGTTTCTCAAGAGGTGGGTACTTGACTTCAACATTGTTAAATGGAGAACTCATGAAAGCAATTGGCCTTTCATCCCCTTCCCCTCTTCTTTGAGTTAGGAAAGCAACACATGAGTGTTCAGAGGCAAAAGAATAAACCTAAAATGGCTTCAAGTAGTCAGGAATGGTGAGTACCGGCGCTTTTGAAATAGATTGCTTAACTTGAGAAAAGGCAACCTTTCCTTATTACTCCATTCTATTCTAGCATCTTTCTTCATCATTTCGTTCAAAGGTTTAACAATCTCTAAAAAACTTGTGATAAACTTTCTCACAAAGTTGATCTTTCCAAAGAAAGATCTCATCTCCTTCTTACTTCCTGGCATGGTTAACTTTAAAATAGACTCAACTCAGTCTAGATCTATCGATATCCCTCTTTCTGAGATTATGTGTCCCAAAAGTTTCCCTTCAAAAACCTCGAACACACACTTTTTAGGATTCAGAGAGACACCATATTGGATACATCTTTCAAGAACTTTAGCCAAGTCTGCAACATGGTTTAGTCTATCTTTAGAGAATACTGTCAGGTCATCCATATAAACGATGATCCATTTACCAATCAAATATTTGAACACTACATCCATGGCACGTTGAAAGGTTGCTCCAGTGTTTATCAAACCAAATGGCATCCTTTTGTAAGCATATGTTCCCCACTTAGTAGTGAAGGTTGTCTTCATTCTGTCTTCATAATTAACAATCACCTAATTGTATCTAGAATAACCATCGAGGAATGACATCATCTAAGACCCATTGATAGTTTTCAAGACTTTGTCCAGAGAAGGGAGTGGGTAGTTGTCTTTTTTTGAAGCTCTATTCAGATTCCTAAAATCTACACATATCCTGATCTCTCCATTCTTCTTACGAACTGGAACCAAGTTAGCCACCCATGTTGAATGTCATACAGGGAAGATTATTCTTGCAGAAATCAATTTTTGAACTTCCTTAAAGATCAGTGGTTCAATCAGGGCGTTGACAAGATGTTGTTTCTGCTGAAATGGTCTAGCTTTAGGCTTCAAAGGAATAGTATGAGTTATCACAGAAGTATCAAATGTTTTTAGATCTTCATACCCCCAATCTATTGCAATAATATCCTTCTTCAGTGCCCTCAATATATCTTTTCTAATTGCTTCAGGGCAGGCTTTCCCTATGTAAACATTTCTCTTAGGGCCAGAATCAGCTAGGTTAACAGTTTCATATTCACCTCCTTTATCTTCGGTTGATACCTTTTCCCGAGCCCTTGGGTCTGAATCAAAAATTATTTCTAAGGCCACCATTCCCCTGGGAATGCTATTACTTTTTAAATTGAGGACCCCCTCTATATCATAGTCTTTGGGGTTCCAATCTCCTTGATTCCTATCGGACTCATCGATGATCTGTCCTTTGAAAACATCTGAGCTTGCTGGAAAAGCAAGGATATGTCAATCATCGTCAAAGACTTGAAAGTTCTTGACATCATCAGGAATAGCCGGGGTGGATATCAATTCTACTAAGAATCTCTTAAGCCTGGAGCCTTGCATGGGTTCTAGGGTACTTGTGGCAACAACTAATGAGTCAACTATTTGACTCCCCTCTCTAGGAATTAAACTAATCCCAAAAGCATCAAAGTCTTCAATCAGGTTCCATACTCGATTTCTATAAGCTTCTAGCCTTTTATTGTGACATGTGTATTGGTTGTGTACTTGCTTGATAATCACTTCTGAATCTCCTTTAACCATCAAGGTAGTAACTTTCTTCTGATGTGCCAACATTAGTCCCCGAGCTAATGCTTCATATTCTGCTATATTGTTAGTGCATCCAAACTGCAACTTGTAAGATGCAAAAAAAGTTTTCCCTTTTGGGCTTGTTAATTCAATTCCAATGCCACAGCTTGTTTTAGATTTGGATCCATCAAACGTGAGGGTCCATAGCCGATCATGAGCTGGGGCTGATTTCTTTGAGCTTGTTGTAGGTTTTTGGATAAGGTGAACCACAGGCAGGGCCACTTGATCTTTTGCATCAAATATTGGGAATGGTTGTTTAATAGGTTCATCAGGTGCAATATCTAATTCCCACTCAGATATATCATGTAATCCTAGGATATCTTTCTAATAGTCACTTGTATCTTTGATTAATCCCTTGGGTTTTGGTATACTTGTGAGTGCAGTGGTATCAAACAAACCTTGGGGTTGTTCATCGTAACTATGTTGGTCTGGTATTATGACCAGGGTAGGTTCAGTTTGAGGAGGGACTGCCTCTGAAGGTATATTATCCCTAGTTAGCATTATTGTATTTTTGGCTTTCAATGAGAAGTGATCTGAAGCAGCCTCAAGGTGACTTGGGCGGGTCTTTTCGGTTTAGGAAACATGATTCAAAACACCAGTGTAGGGTTGGCAGGTCAGTTCTGAATGATCTTGGTAGTGTATCTTGCACCAATTAGGGAGTAGAAGACTCTGCAAATTGATATCTTCCCCTAAGACCAGCTAATCTTGTTGTAGCTTCCTGATCAATACCTATTGGTTTGCATTAATCATGGGATCAAGGAATTTTTGCATTGAAAAATCTTTAGAATCAAGAACCAAAAGGTCAAAATTTCCTCTATTTTATAAACCCCTATCTCGGTTTCAAAATAAGCTACCTCGTTGGGACAGTCATACTCAGTGATGATATCTCTAAGGCGAGGTTCACTCTCAATCCTAATCTAGGTAGGAATTCCCCTCCATGGTAGCCACATGTGTGAAAAGTCAAGGGGGAGATATCCCCCTATACTTTTCATTAAATCTCTGCTCAACAGCATACCATAAGTGTCAGGAATGTCTACTACTTGAATATCCATATTGGTTAAAATCCTAGGGTCAAACCCTACTTGCACATGTATATTTCGCAACTCTCCAATTACATTAACCTCTATTTTATCAAGTTGGATGACCTTCTTGTTTGTTTGGATAGGGTTCAATCCCAATTTATTGCATATAGAGAATGCCATAACATTTCCAGAAACCCCTAAATCTAGTAGAGATTCTTCCCACAGATTCTCAAACTTAAAAGAAATGGTGGGGTACCTACCTTGCTTCTGTACAAAGCTGCGTTCATGTCTGCAGCAGGTGCCACCTTGGTTTTCCCTTTTGATTTATCAGCTTCTCCCAAAGCTTTTAGCACTATTTCTCATTCGGCAAGGCACCACTTTAGGATGTCAAAGTATGATAAAGAGGTTTTTTGTTTCTACATCTTAGAAACAATATCAAATTCTATGTTATAACTTGCATTACATTTGAAAACACTAGATGAATTACCTTTGTTATGGATGTCAGGTGGACCCCTTGGTGGAGGAGGGTTGTTATCAGCACCCTAATTCAGAGGCACCATATGGTTAGGTGGTGTTGATGTAGTGAACGGACCCTTATTCTGATTTTTTAGGAAGTGTCCTCCCTATGTCTGAAAGGCTTGGGAATCATACACATCTTTCTCTGGCTCATTCTCATTCTGCATTGGGAATGAAGGTTCTTCTTCAAAGAGGTCATAAGTCATTGTTGTATCCACTGAGCCACCTCCTTTGTTTGAATTACCTTGGAATATTTGGGCATCTGCCTGTTCCATCTTCACGACCTTCTCCATTTTAGGGAACTTTACCTCTGAATGAGTTGCAGTATCATGCAACCTACACCAGTTAGTCATAAAATTGAGGTCAGCCACATTCGCAACATGTGGCATGTCCTCATTAGTTTGATAATTGTGAGAAACCCCACCATTATTTGGCCCTATATTCCATTTTTAGTTGTTATTTGGCCTCTAGTTATATCCTCTATTTTGATTTTGATAGCCTTGGTTAGGGGATTTTTGGCCTTGGTAATTCCTCTGGCTGTGATTGTAGTTTTTCGGATAATTACCTTGATTATTATTACTCTGATTAGGGTAATTACCTTGGTTTTTAGAGGGGTTCAGTTTAAGCTTAGCCATATCATTTGTGACTTGAGATAGATTTTTCTTTAAGGTCTCCACCTCGTTTATGAGTTGAACTATCTTTTCACTCTCGACATTCTTAGCAACAAGTGGCTAACCAACAAGATTTGGTATTCTAGCTTGATTATGATGGCCATGGGGACTGTGATGAGCCTGTGATTATTGAAAGAAGTTAGGAGCTCTGTTGGCAAAGAATGGGACAAGGAATTAAGCCTGCAACTTATACATAGGTCCATAATGTGAAGGAGACATCCTTGGGACATTATTGAATAAATGGGTTGGGTTAGACATCTGATACCCCATTGAAGGAAAACCTCCTCCCAAGTTTCCTTGGTGAGAGCTAGTTTGTTGTTGTAGCTTGATGGCTAGATGATAAACTTTAGATAGGGAATCAATATATGTCAACTGATAAGTCCTTTGTAGGAACAAGCCAAGCAAAGGATCTATAACTCTAAAATATGCCTGAATTGCACTATTCTCAGCAACTAGATAGGGTTCCTGCAATCTCCTATACATTCATTGAAACCTGGTATTAAACAAGGGTAGGGATTCACAAGGCTCCTTCCTAATGGTAGCAAATTGGTGGAACAAAATGGTTGGATCCACATAAACTCTAAACTGATTGATGAAAGCATTCTCCAGGTCTATCCAGCTCAAAATAGAACCTTGTGGAAGGTTTAGTTACCAATTGTATGCCATATCCCCTATGGAATAAGGGAACAACCTACAAACTACATCATGGTGAGCTATCTAGGCTCTAGTACAAGTGTCCTTAAAAGCTTGTATGTGCTCTTCAACACTCCTTGATTCGCCATGAATTTATTTGGGACATAATCTCTCAAGATTCTTAGGCATATCATGAAAACCTCCAGGAATAGTCCCCAATGGAGAGGGAATATTCATAAAAAATTCCATTAGTGGTGGTGGTGGGGGTTGAACCAGCTGTTGGATGGGCTGAACCAACTATAATGACACTTGAGATGGATTCAGTGGTAGATTGATAGGTATCCACCAGGGTATTGGTGAAAATCTTGGTGGAGTGAGTGGAGATGACAAGGGTGGTATAATGGTTGCCCCAGTCTTGTGAATCTTGTGTCTTGTTGGGGTCTTGAGTTCTATCAAAGGTGGTGGGTTTTTGGTTGATCAAAGAACTCTATGGGACCTCTCTGGTGAGAAAAACCCAATATTATCCAGTTTTCTCTTCTGGCCCTCCCTCTAGCACCAGATCTGTTGATGGTGCCAAGTTGACCCACAACATGTAGGTAAGATAAAAGTGAAATAGCTCACCTCTCCTAAAAAAGACAATCAACAATCAAACTGATCACCTCCCAAGGTCTTTGATGTTGGCTCACAACATTGATATTTCATAAAGTGGTCATTATGGTTGTAATGTTCAAGGGGCCTACTAGTTTTGAGCTTCTGGATTGTTGTAAGATTAAACATATATTTAAATCTACTTTAATTGATGGTTTTAAAGAAATAGAAAAAGATAGATTAAATCTTTTAAACTGAAGAGAATGTTGATTCATCCAACTAATTAGACTTGTTACCTTCCAAGGAACTCCTAAACTAAAACTGTAGAATAAAGTTAACTTGTAATTAATACAAAGTTCCATTCATTCACAGTGAAAACTTTAACAGTAGATTGCAAATCATCATTTAAACAAAACATAAGATAAAAATTCATTCCTTGAAAGCTTTCCAAATCAAATAATTAACCCAAGATAAATACCATTCTAGAGCACAATATGAAGTAGATTTAAATCTAGCTACTTCTACTATTGGTGAAACAGAAAACCCATGTCTTCGAATTATCTCCATCTATACTAAGAAAATCTAGAAGATACATCACCTCCTCTTCCTATTGAACTAAAAAAATGCCTAACTTCCTGCAAAACCCTAGCTTGCTAACCTTTCTTAACCCTAACTTGTCCAATAATAATAACCAAAAGGAAGAAGATAAAGAAGAAAAAGATCTCTCTATATCCTTTTTTTTACAAAGAGACAAAAGTGCCATATTTATACATGCGTGTAAAAAATGTGTCAGCCCCCATTTTAGGGTTTACAAAAATGAGTCAGTTCTAGAACACGTCAGCCTTAGAAGAGTTTGGAACAAAGTCAATGATGCATTAAATGGGTGCACTTGATTTATGTCAGCGAAATATCTCCCTTAGGCATGGTCTCTAGATCTTTTACAACCATCATCATTAATTCGCAGCCTTCGCGTCCGCCATTAAGACTTCACGCGTTTCATCCTCAACCTTGAAAACTGCTCCTGTAGAGCTACTTTGAATGTTATAGGGGTATTTTCATTCACGTCCACCTACTTCGGCCAATGAACGTCCCGTTCATCATTAAGACTCACGACTTCCCATTTTTACGCTTTCCTCTTGGCCTAGAACCTTTATCTGGGCCGATCTTCTTGTGAAGTGACATCAGACACTCCTGACCTGCTTTAATCCTACAAAATAATGCCTTCATTAGTCCTCTAAAGCATATAAAATATCATCATTCATCCTACCTTTCATATATCTTTCATTTAATTATACTTAGCAAAAAGAGACTCAACTCTGGCAGAGGCGGAACCAAAAATGAAACTGGAACCGAGATCAAAGTCAAAATGGGAACAAAACATGGAAATAACCAACATTTCTAAGTTCAGCCCACATTCCAGCTCCTTGTCCGCAAAAAGAAAAGTAACCAAGGACCGCAGCAAGGTGGGGGCAGAGTCAGAACGGGATGAGGAAACTGAATTTGGTAACAACTCCATATCCCAAATCCTTCCCAAACCCGACCCTGTAAAAGAGACCAAACACAAGGAACAAAACATGGAAACAAATGCAAATGGGATCGAAGAAAAAACTGATCCTGAGTGAACAACAATGGGGGCAGAAGTAGAACAAAAACCTGACCCTGAACTTTCTCCAAATTCCAAGTTTGGTTTCCATCCTAGCTCCGCCTCCGACAACACACAAAGAAATGACAAAAAAAGGATGAAAAAGGAAAAAGGAAGGGAATAAAACACCCCATGACCAAACAATCAGAACAAAAGGCAAAACAAACGAGTTCGGCAGAACTGGGACCAGAACAGAACATAGACCTGGAACTTCAGAAAAGTTCCAGAGTTTGGTTTCATTCCACGTCCTGCTTCCGCCAAAAGAAAAACAAACAAAGAGGAAGAAAGAAAACTAGTGGAACCGGGACTAGAAGGCGAAACAGAACTGGAACTTAGAAAAAGTTCCAGAGTTTGGTTTCGTTCCGCGTCCCGCGCCCACCAGAACAAAAGATGACAAACAAACAAAACAAAACAAAGGATACTGGCAGAAACAAAACTTGGAACTTCAGAAAAGTTCCAGAGTTCAATTTCGGTCTACATTCTATGTTTGCCAGAACAAAACAAAAAATGCCTAAGGCAGAAAACAAAAGGCCAAAAGAAACAGAACAGAAAAAATGGGGACCTATTTTAAACAAGTTTAAAATTGGGTGGTTATGCAAGGCATAACGAGTAGGTGTTGAAACACCTCAAGGAGGAGGTGTCGAAACACCTAAAGGAGATAAAGAAAAAGATCAGCCTAAAGAGGTATGTGCTTATGTTATTTTGTGTTTGGTATTTATATGTTCCTATTATCGACAATTGTATGCTAACTTGGATCAATTTTATGTTTTTGTTCACATATATAGATTGACATTACAAAAGTTAGTTTGGTCAGTTCTTTGAGAGGGGCATATTCAGACTCCTGGCCCTTTGAAGAGACAGATATTTTAGGTAATCAAGATTACAATTGTATAGTTCAATTATAATTCAATGTATATTGATTTCGATGTTAATTATTCGATTTTAAATCATATAGTATAACTAATCTCAATTGTGGTTTGAATTTTTCTTGTGCAGCTACCTTTAGAGCCGAGTGATGCAAAGAGGCTCCATTTTTATGATCCACCAGTAGTTTAGGATGAGCTAGACATTTTGGCATGTAAATTTTGCATAGACATTGAGATGGCATATGCCACATTTTGTAAAACTTTGTTTCAGTTGGCATTGATGCCATTTTTGTATATGGAGATACACTCAAAATTATTGGATAATTTGATATATAGAAGTTGGCAATCGAATTTAATTTCTTTCTCATGTGCATGATTAAACTCTTTGAAAATTTAATCAAGTGAGCAATGGTTAAATATCAATGTACAAGAGCATACAAAAGAATGGTTGTATTATGTAGTTTATATTCATATGGCTGATTACATTGCATTGCATATCTTTCAAACTCAAAGCATTATTTCACATTGTATAACTAACAACTAGAAGCTGATAGATGAAAAAATTTCAATTAGAATATAGTTTTTACAAAGTCAACCTAAGCAATTATGCAATTACTTCACATTACATAACTAATAACTACGAGCAACTGTCAATTGCATTTGCTTGTCATGGAATTTTATGAGACCACACTTCTTTGAGGCATTTTTTCAAACAATTCACTACCTTGTCTATGCCACCACATTTTTCATACATGTGTACCAAAGCTTTTTATCAAATAGTTCACTCGCTTGTTGTTATGGCTAAAAATGGGAAAAAATCAAATTTATAAAAAAAAACAAAAAATTAAAGAAAATAGTTAGAAACTACTTTTTAAAAAAATTTAATGGAATTTCCATAGCATACAGACATTAAGAGCCAAATAAAATACAAATTTCAATCCATGAATTATAGAAAATAGATTTTCATTGGTTATATTTATATCGCTGATTACATTGCACAAAACATACTACAACTGCATAAATATCAGATGGTGAAAGTTGTCAAAATGTCTATTACAATATAGTTTGTGACTTTGTACAAATTCAACCTATAAACTAAGTACAAATTTCCCAAAAAATCAATTGTAGAAAATAATGTGCTAGAGGGAAGAATCTCCTGATGATGAAGCTCCTTGTCTATGCTACCACATTTTTCATACATGTCTACCAAAGCATTTTATCAAACAGTTCACTGCATTACTACTATGACTGAAAGCCTAAAGCAGGTGCTTTGGAACAAGCTATGGATGCTTGGAAAAATTCTATCAAAGAATAATACTAAGCAACAAGCTATGGTTTCATGATTTTTTTTTCGCACGAAAATCAGTGTGATGTTATTTTCTTTTTTTGCAGGTTTTAAACATGTTTTTGGGCAATTTTGCAGTTTTAAATGGGAAGAAATCATTGACGAAAAGGTCAACAATTTTTTCAAAAAATCGAGGAAAAAATCGTCCAGCCTACAGATTTTTTTAAAATCATGATTAATCGGGTCTTTTTGCAGATTTATGCTTTTATAATATAAACAACAAACCACCATAAACTTGAATGTCATTTAAAACATGTATGATAAATATTCATTGTTGAAACTTGAATTGTGGTTGCTTGATAAACAAAGTCTATTGATGCCAAGGTTCAATTTGTATGATTTTGAAAAAAGAAGCCAATTGAGTAGAGTTATCAACATTCTTTAGAAATCATAAGAATTTATTTAGTACACTAGCCATTTTGATGTCTTCTTGCAATCTTAAATGCTAAATATTTGAAGTAGTTAACTCTGCTACCCACTAGTTTCCATTAAAAAGAAAGCAACAAGCTATGGTCTGATGGCTTTTTTTCACACGAAAATCAGCATTGGAGTTCAGTTGGAGGGTGAAAAACTACTTGTAACTACATAAATAATCTAGTTCTACAACTCGTATGACCTAACCAACTATTCCATCATGTTTGTATGGTTAATTTTAGGTTAGGTATTGTCCCCTTTTGCATCCAAATCGGCTGAAGCAGTTCGAGCTACATTCAATCAACAAAATCCCTTAAGAGTCCAAAGTGCAAAAGGGCAGCAATCTTTGACAGACTGTTTCTTGGAAAGTGTGATTCCTACAAAATTTTTGTTTGAGGCTATGGGATCATGTTGGGCCCCTCTACAATAACTTCTCTTGGTTTTTTCTATCTCAGAGGTGTTTTCTCGTGGTGGAAAGTTTTTCAGTTGAGGGAAAAGTTGTTAGATGCAAGCAGTGTAAAGCTGTAAAGTGGTGCAACCTTCATTCAACAACTCATATGACCAAACAGACTATTCCAACACATTTGAATGGGTATGTTTATGCTAGGGATGGTCCTCTTTTACACCCAAATATGCCGAATCACTCCGAGCTACATTGGACTGATGATTTCCCTTAAGAGTCCAAAGTGTTAAAAGGCAACAATCTTTGAAGGGCTATTTCTTGGAAACTGTGACATTTAAAGACTCCATTTGAGGCTATGGGATCGTATTTGGCCCATCTACAATAAACTCTTTTAGTTTTTTCTATCTCGGAGGAATTTTCCCATGGTGGCAAGTTTTCAGCTAAGGAAAAAATTGTCAGATGCAAGCAGTGTAATGTTGCAAAGTGGTGCAACTTTCATTTAGCAACTCATACGACCAAACGGACTATTCCAACACATCCGGATGGGTACATTTACGCTAGGGATGGTCCTCTTTTGCACCCAAATATGCCGAATCACTCCAAGCTACATTGGACCGACGATTTCCCTTAAGAGTCCAAAGTGCTAAAAGGAAGCAATATTTGAAGGGCTATTTCTTGGAAATCGTGATGTTTACAAACTCTACGTTTGAGTCTATGGGATTGTGTTTGGCCCATCTACAATAACCTCTCTCAGTTTTTTCTATCTTGGAGGTGTTTTCATGTGGTGGCAAGTTTTCAGCTGAGGGAAAAGTTGTTAGATGCAAGCAGTGTAAAGTTGCAAAGTGGTGCAACTTTCATTTAGGAACTCATACGACCAAACGGATTGTTCCAACATGTCTGGATGGGTACGTTTACACTAGGGATGGTCCTCTTTTGTACCCAAATACGTCGAATCACTCTGAGCTACATTGGACTGAGTGAAATTAGGTGAAAATTTGATGCAGACACACGGGTACAATCACAACTCTTTGCAACCTGCCTATTTGAGGCATCTAGCAAGATTATTTTTACCTCTTTGGATAGTCCAAAACTTCCTTAAAACTTGAGAAGCAACTAAATACACATTTCCCTCTTTAACCCCCTTAAACCCTTGTAATAGTGAGAAACTAGTTTTTGTCCAATTACTCCACAATTTTCCAAAACACCAGACCAACACATGACTGATTCAACCACCCATATCCAAGTTACACAACATATATGAGAAACAACATAGAATCCTTTGGACCAATGTTGATTTCCTATACATTCACCCTTGAAAAGGCTACTCAATTAGCCCAAAAATGCAAGGCTTGACATACCTTCAAACACCAAACAAACCCCTAAAACCTTGGGGAAGAAAATAAATTTCCAAGAAAACAAATATTCTGCAATTGGATTCCATTTGTACAGACCTGTAACTATCAAATTAGAAAACCCTTGTTTTTAGTGTAATTTTTGAGGGTTTATTAGATGTAGCACTTCCACAACCTTTTCAGACTCTGCCGCCACCTTATAAACCTTTATTTAGGCCCCAATATGCTTAGAAAACAAAGAAACTTCTAGTATCTCAGAGATTTTTGCAAACCCTAGGGTAAAAACTCTATTTTCAAGTGAAAAAAACCACCATTTTTACACCTTTAACTCTTCATTTTATTTCAAAACCCAGTTCCCCATGCCTTCCACTCTTGAAATATCATTTCCTAAGCCCTACCAACTCATCCCACTGAGTCACATTGGCACACAGTAGGTGGCATGAGATTCAAGCCATTAAAATTGCAAAACTCTTATTCCCCTGTTCAAGAACCCGTCTAAAGAAAGTCTGAGTTTTGAGGCACAAAATGAATAAATAAACCCTCTATTAATAATTTAGAATAAATTCAAGACATGTAATAACGTTTCTACATAAATTTTTGATACAAAAATGCTTGAATGGCTTGTGCAAAACACAAGAAAAATAGTAAAATGTGAACTGAGCAATTGAAACTTTATTGATTCAAAGAAAAATAATCCTTCAGCCAAACCTATCTTGAGCCCTTGAAGGGATTAAGTACATTGCTACACCTTGGAATGCAACTCCCAATGCCTTTAACCACCAATATTAATTGACTTTTGAAACCTTAATGACCGTTGAAGGCCAAAATACAAACATTTTTCACATTAATATGACTCATAATGAAATGTTGCACTTTTCCACTTCTAACTTTACTAAGACCTCACTTAATGGCTTGAAATAGCATCATCACATGTTCAAAACACTATTCTTTCTTGTCCCTAAACAAATTTACTAATTTTTCCTTCAAAGGCTACAAAGCAACAACTAGGACAAGTTGGGATCTCCATGTTTTTTGACCCTAAAACCTAAAAAATCCTCCTAATACATGACCATTGATCCTATTAGATCTCATTAAAGAAAAAAACTCAAAATATTAACACTTTAATCATTGAAATGATCCACAATGATATTGTGGTGTAGGTGCTCCTGCACCAAAAATGGTGGTTACAACTTGCTAATGTCAATGAAACATGGGGGCAACAAGATTTAAAGTTGGAACAAGCTTGTGCAAGTCCTAATAGACATGCTTGATGAATTTATAGGGTGTGGCAAGGTTGGAAACATTGATTTCCTTAAAAACCTCATGAAAGTTGCTAAAAATTAAGTTGCACCCAAGCTGGATTTGAGGAGAAAAAGTGGCAAGCCACTATAATTTATTATATATAAATAGGAGATATTACAAAACCTGGTTCAAACGAGCATACTGTCAAGAAAGAACTAGGAAGAAAACCTTCGGTTGTAGCTTGATTAAGTACAAAAAGTTATTATAGAATTGTCCCAATAATAGTAACAAAGCATACACCTATATGACTAATTCAATCTATGAGTTTCCAAAAGACATACCCCTTTACATTTTAAACATACCCTTTATACAATGCCAAACATTTGACCCATATTTTAGAAAACATTACTGGGTATAGATTATGCCCATACACAATTATGACCATTTTACATTGTTTCCAATTTGAGAATTCAAATTTTACAAAATTTTCCTATTGGAGGCATTCAGGGCACAGTCTTCCACAATAGTAGTATGTTCACGTTCTGGATTGGAAAGCACTTGTACAAACCATCAAGGTAGCTTAGAATAACCAATCTATATTATTCTAAATGACACAAAATATGATGAGATGGTAATGCAAACTATAAAAGACATTTAGAATAACCAATCTATATTGTTGTAATATGTCGCATACTTCTCCAAAAAGATCAAAGCTGGCTATTGTTGCAGTAGGCCCATGATCAATCATGCTAGGAATATCACAAAAGTGGAAAAATGAGAAATCTATATTGTCACAATAGAAAAGATGCTTAGACTAACAAATCTATATTAATCTAAACAACTTAAATGATGATGAATTAGTGATGCAAACTATAAAATATGCTTAGAATAACCAATCTATATTATTCTAAATGACACAAAATATGATGAGATGGTAATTCAAACTATAAAAGATGCTTAAAATAACCAATCTATATTGTTGTAATCTGTCGCATACCTCTCTGAAAGGATCAGAGCTAGCTATTGTTGCAGCAGGTCCATGATCAATCGTGCTAGGAATATTGCAAAAGTGGGAAAATGAGAAATCTATATTGTCACAATAGAAAAGATGCTTAGACTAACAAATCTATATTAATCTAAACAACCTGAATGATGATGAGTTGGTGATGCAAACTATAAAAGATGCTTAGATAACTAATCTTTATTGTTCTAATATGTTGCATACCTCTTCGAAAGGATCAGAGCTAGCTATTGTTGTAGCAAGTCCATGATCAATCTTGCCAAAAATATTGCAAAAGTGCATACAAAATATTACTATTAAAGACACCTGCATTGAAATAGTATATAAAATATTAGTATTAAATAAAGAACACTAATGAACTTAATCATAATGAACATAAGCATTGTACCTTCCATTCTTGAAAATGCTATTCAAGTGTGCTTGAAGGGTCATCTCTTTTTTTAAGAGTATCCAATATTGCTTCATGATCAACATTACTAAGTGTCCATAGTTGCTTTGTCTTTGGTCTAGCATGATGCTTCAACAACTTAACATTTTTTTGCTATAACAAGGTGCGAATACATGAGAATGGTTTTGTGTTTCTTGTAGTCTTCAAATGCAGGTATGCTATTCTTTCTAATCATGTATGTTTGTAACCAAGTTACTGCAACCACAACTGAACCTGTAGGATACACGAAACCATCATCATCTTCCATCGGTTGTGTTAGCTTATGCTTTACCCGCACACATCGAGCCAACCAATAGTCTCATCTCTCTTCATTCCCTTATGGTGCAACAACTACAAAAATATTTCTTGGATGTAGTAGATCTGAAAGCAGGTCGTAATCAACTGAACTTTCCATTGTGTCATTTGTCATGGATATTGTTTGAGATAAAGGAGTTAGATACTGTGGTACCCATGTATCCACCCACTCAGTTGACTCACATTGATCCCACTCACACTGAATACAACTCTGACAAAAACAAGCCAACTCTCATGTCCAAATGGTCCATGTGCCTACATCTAAGCTTCGAAATGAATGCATCTTTGAAAAATATTTGATTATATGACAATCCAATCTTCCTCCCACTATACCCTCCTTAATGAACCAAAAGAATCTGCACACTATTGAATCAAGTGTCCCTCCCTATGACAATGTTGAACTACACCAATCAACAATAGAATGTGCATCGCTGAAATTTGCTCCTAAAATCTTCAATTGCTCCTTAACTAGAGCTCTCTTTATGCATGCACCTGCTCCATCATGCTCGCCTTTTCCATGTCTAGCTTCAAAAAAACTCCAAATATGAGGTAGACCCCTCTCTACATGCATTCTACTCAACCAATAAAACTTACGAGTATTCTTGAATTGACCTATGCAATTATTTGACCAACTTAGATGTCGACCCAATGCTATATCATGCTCCAGCAAGAACTCAAAAAAATTCTTGAAACAATGTTGGACATACTCAGACGAGTGAGATCTATCATCACTCATAAAAATGATACTCTCTGATTATCTTTCAATCCTCCTCTGTACTATCAGGTGCATGTCTAAATGTTATGTGGACAAAAATAGCAATCTAAATGGAATTTTAATACTAGGATTGTACCTCATTCTGTGGTTGCAATGTCTAGGTTTCTGCAAAATCAACCACTGATATAATAGTGCCAATTGGAAGAGAGTCCTTACACATCCTAAATTGTTGATCCAACCATTGATACCTATGACTATGCCTTGCATACTTGTAGAAAATATTGTCCTTAAAATTTGAAATAAAATAAGAAACATTCCATTCTTTTGTAACCAACTCACATCTAGAACCTTCACCTCCACTTTGCAAAGTATATTTGACTATCTCATATCTCTTTTTCTCAACAATCTTCTTTCCAAATTCATGTTCAGAACTCTCATGAAAACATTGAACAAACTTTGACAAGCCACCACATTGTGAGCACTTTGGATTTAAACAATCATTTCTATAGAAAAATCAATCATCATCTCTAGAACATAAAAATAGATCTAGCAAGTCCCTTGATGATTTCAGAAGATGCATTGCACCACACTCCTGCAAAATTTCATTAGTATGCAAAGTAGAACAGATATAGCATAATAGCTCATGGTACATTGAAAACTCCACATGGTATTTGCAACAACAAGTATTATGAATCTTAAGAGGCACACAATAAAATGGATTCAAACCATCAAAATTCCTTTGCGATATTTCCATATTTTTATGTGTTTCAATAAATTTTTTGAACAACATTGTTTGGCTTGATTCCAAGAAATGTTTAGGATGTGGTGTATGGTCTCGATTTCCAATTCTTAACTTTAAAGCATCCTTTTCATTGGGTGATACTCTAGAGTTATCATGCAAAAATTGTTGAATTACCTGCTTTACATTATGGGTTAGCTTCTTATCAACACGTAGAAGCCTCCTAGAAATAGCCCATGTATCATTTTGAAGAGGATCATCTATTCTTTCTCTTCTTGCAAGTGCTCTATCCAAATTTTTACGATTTATGTCAAAATCAATACAAGTTTGTCTCATAAAGGGAGCCTTTTTCAATTGATGGCTTACTAAGGTGGTTGTAATGACTCTCCGAGCAACTCTCTTATCCTTTTCCTTGTTATTTTCTCCAATAGACTTGAGAGCATTAAAAAGATTTTTGATAATAATAGATTTTTTTCGGTCTTCTTATTCACACGAATCTTCAATTTGGCTAGCAAAGGTTTCATTTTTTGCATCTTTAGCAATTGTACAAAAAATTGGCATTGCTCAGTCAATGTCTTATCACTAAAATATTGGTTAAAAATTCTTCTAGCCCACAACCGAATAGTTCGTGTTGACCTCTTTCCTTCAAAATTATTTATAATGTTCTCATCAAATTCAAGTAACCATTTAGGGATTCTTGAAGGTCTTGAATTTGGAATATGTCTTTATTCCACACAAGGTTCTTCATTTCTCATGTAATCTGGTGAAACATAATTTACACTTGCTTCAATATTATGTTCAAATCTTCATTTCCAACATTTTCACCTTGAACATTTTCAATATCAATTTGAGTAATTTCATTCCCAATTTCAATATCATGTTCAACATCTTCAAATCCAACATTTTCACCTTGAACATTTTCATTATCAATTTCAATATTTTCATTCCCAATTTCAATATCATGTTCAAGATCTTCAAATCCAACATTTTCACCTTGAACATTTTCATTATAAATTTCAATATTTTTATTCCTAATTTGAATATCATGTTCAACATCTTCAATTCCAACATTTTCACCTTGAACATCTTCAATTTCCTCTTCACTTGAAAGACGATAGGGGTTAGGTTCACCAATAATTAACATACCTTTTCTTCTCTTCCTATGACCTTCTCTATCTCTTTGTCTATATGCTTCAATTTGTTCTTTTGTATGCTTTCTCTTGTTTTTTTGCTTCCAACGACTACTTCTCCCCATTATACCTCATAAAAGATGCTAAAAAATAATTGCTTATGACAAATTTGAGTAGAAGATGCTCCAAAAAGTTGATCTTTATCTCTTCCTATCTAAAACTGCATGTGTGTTGACTACAAACAGAATGAAGGGTCCATTGGAATGCACAAAACGACCCACATGGGGCTTTTCTATCGCCCACAAATCTGATATCCATTATAATCTGATATTTGATTCATTTGAAAAAAATTTAAAATGTTTTGTAACGGTATGATTTAGCTCTACAAATTGGGTATCTGATTTGTGTAAACAAAGACCTAAGGGTTAAGGGTTTAGGGTTTAGGGTATATGGTAGAGGGTTTAAGGGTTAAGGGTTTAGGGTTTTAGGGTTAAGGGTATAGGGGAGAGAGATATATGGAGTGAGTGTGTGAGAGAGTGACCTTAGAGAGTGGGAGAGGGTGGGATAGGGTGGGATATGGTGGGAGAGGGTAGAAGAGTGGGATATAGTGGGAGAAAGGGAGGGAGAGGGTGGGAGAGAGGGGTGGGAGAGAGGGAGGGAGAGGGGTGGAAGAGTGCAAAGGCAGTTGGAAGAGTGGGAGAGGGTGGGAGAGAGTGGGAGAGAGGGAGGATAGAGGGAGTGGGGAGAGGGAGAGAGTGGTAGAGAGTGGCGAGTGGGAGAGAGAGAGTGGGGAGAGAGTGGGAGAGAATGGGAGGGTGCGAGAGTTGGAGAGATAAGGTAGAGGGAGTGGGGGAGAGTGGGAGAGAGTGGGAGAGAGAGTGGAAGAGATCCATTTCCATTTCGATCTTCCTTCCTTCCATCCTTCCTTCCTTCCGGCCTTCCTTCCTTCCTTCCTTCCATTCCTTCCTTCCTTTCTTCCAGATCTTCCTTCCTTTCCATTCCATTCCATTCCATTCCTTCCTTCCTTCCTTCCTTCCATTCCTTCCCTCCGGCTCATCTTTTCCATCTTTGCGGCTTTTGCATCTTTTTGCATCCATTTTGCATCTTTTTGCATCTTTTTTGCATCCGTCAGGCTTTGCATCAAATCATCAGGCATTTTTGCGTCATCTTTTCCGTCAGGTCAGATCGTCAGGATCGACACAGGATCATTTTTTTTGGAATCACAATTGATTGGTGAGAGACTTGGGAGAGAGAGATAATATTTAAATATTTTATATATTAGTAATATATATATTTAAATATTTATACATTAACAAAAATATTGAAATATTATACATAATAATAAAATATATTATATATTAAATACATAATTCAGTAAGAGATTATCATAAATTGTATATTATATATTACATTATAAACTATATTGTATATTATATATTAAATTATAAACTTTATTGAATTTTTTAAATAATATATTATAAATTGTATAACATTTTTGCAGCTCTATATAGAACATATCAGATATCGGATTCAAATTGGATATCTGATCCAAATCGGATATCCGATTTGAATTGGATATCCGATATTTCTGACACAAAATTAATGCCTAGGGATTAGCCTCAGGATTGCTTTGGATTTTGGTTCAGACCTGTCAATCCTAAGAAGTTAACACAAAAAACATACATTTAACAACTTACCTTGCTCTTCTAGATTTCGTGCATATGGCTGACAACTTTTTTTCACCCAAAATTGATGAAACAAAAAGGGTTTGTAAAGGAGCTTCTCATCTTTCCACCAATATAAATTATACTTTAGTTTGAATCTAATAAATAATTGTTATTCATATTCTATTAGAATTATGACTAAAGTCGTGATTGATAGCCTAATTGAAAAAAATTTATAACTTTCAAATGGTATCACATTTTTTGAATCCAAAACATGCGTCACATTCTATGCTTCATATACTATAGGATTAAAAAAAAAATTGAATTTCATGAAGTTTTGACCAAGTTAAGATGGTCAGAGATATGATTTTTTATATTTTTTAAAAGTTGTAATTAAAAATTAAAAATTAATTATTTACTTGGAAAAAAATACAAAAAAATATGCATCACATTCAGACATGAGTCCTCTACCTATATCTAAAATCTTATAAAAAAAATATTATGATTTTATTATGTTTAGGGTGGTCAGACAGACACCTACTTCTTACTTTTTCCCTAAATTTTAAGTACTACTGCATTGAAATTTCAATTTTTCACCAAATAGATATTTTTTATAGAAAAATAAACTTAGTAGTTTAGAAACTACATTCAATTTTCCACATATTCTATTCTTACATATTTTTGAAATAATATAGATAACTTATTCAAATTTTTACATCAAGTTGCATAACTCTGATTTTTCTAAATTTTCATTGCCACTTAAGGGCCTATTTTTTCCATGATGATCCTGCACATACCCCATTGGTGGACTGCGTCAAAAACTCATTTTCTTCAATCAAACCCTCTTTAACTAGGGTTTATGTTTGTTTGTGGAAAAATTTATCCAACTCTCTCCTAACTTAATGAAAACAAATGAAATCAACTGCAAATGATAGAAGAATCAACACACCATCATTCCCAATGAGTTTTAAATCATTCCCAGACAGTGCAAGGCCATACTAATCTCTGTAGTAGCAAAATATAGTTTAAAAACGTAGAAAATAGAGTTTTATTGATGTTTAATTTTCAAAGTCACCACCAGAACCTTGTCTCAGCCTTCACAAGTCTTATTTAAGCATTAAAAAACTGAACCCAACTGTTTACAATTGTCTTTCAAATCCCAATCGATTCAACTTCCTTTAAGACACAAAATGCGAAAATTGCTTAAGAAACATTTTTGCAACTTTTACAAAATTTGACAACTTTTCATAAACTGAACCCACATGACTCAAACTAACCAAAAACATGAGGAATGGTCTTAAGAGACCTTATTACAACCTAAATTGACCGATCCACACAAAATACTAACACCTTGCAACTTTTTAACATTAAGACCTATGGTTCCCTACACCACATGGGTATCTCATTTATTTTGACCTACTTGATAATTAGATATACTAGCAATTAGCTAGAATGGTATTGAAATGATTTTCACAAAAAAATTGGAGAACTTCACCATTTTTGAAATAATCTTGAATAGTTGAAAGAGGCTTATAGCATATACAAGTAAATTTTTTGGTATTTCTTGCACTACTTTACAATTTCATAAAAAATATTATGAAAGGTTTCTCAACCATAATTATAATGTAAAATATATAAAGAATAATAATTTATACTATGAAACTTATAAACTTAATTACTAGTCTATAGACCTTGTATATGGGTAAAATGAAAAAATTGAGTTCAACATCACTTCTAGGGATGCATGTTGTGAAGATATTTTTGTTGTGCATATGTTACATATGTTTGGTATGGTTTGTCATTGATGTCAACACTCAGTTTGATGCTTGTGTCAACACTTAGTTTGGGCTATCATTGATGCATGATGATGTGCTAATAGTGATGTTGATATTCATGGTTGGATGTCATGCCCTGTTTGATGACAATTAAAGTTGTATCCAGTATGGTTGTTGTCAAAAGAGATGATATCATGATGATATATTAAGATGAGGATTACAAGCATTAATATGATATATTTGTTGATGGTATGTAGTATGTTGTATTCTCTCTCTTATTATTCTTGAGGAAGTACGTGTTGCTACAAGAGAGTTCTAGTCTTTGGATGTTAGTGAAGATTCGGTTATAGGAAGTTGCTTTAAAGACTATTTGGGAGAATGCTCCACATTCCTCAACCTCTGAAGATATGGTATTGTGGTTTGGGATTCAGTTCATTTTTATGTGGATGTTGCACTCTTATGTTTTTAGGTCACTAGTGTTTCCGAGGAGGTTTCTAGTAATTATTGTGGGTTGGTAGTTTTGTTGCTTGTTAGGATTGGTCCAAAAAATGCTCCACATTTCTCCACATTTGTTTTCCTACTCCTATGAATTGGTAGATGTTCTTTTAGTTTTTGTGCAATTTCTTAGTTCATCTTTCATGTGATGGTGTTTACTACAAGTTGGTCTATTAATTTTCTTTCTTATGACTATGTCTTCTTGGATTTTGGGTTGAAGTGTTATGTTTTTGTTTGGTTTGTGGTGGTTGTTTGTGACATGATAATGTGAAATAAGTATCTAGAAGTGTTGTTGGATGTTGATGGAATGTCCCTTTATGGTTCACACATCAATGGTTGATCTCTTTGGTGTCACATATTGTTTAGAGTTGGTTTTTTGGGTAATTTGTGGATGTTTAGCCAACATGATTTGTTATCTTGCTTGTGCTATGTGCTTGGGGGTCTATGCCAACATTTAGAGTTGTGTTAAGTTAAGTTTGGGTTCTTCCCTATCTTGTTGAAAATTGTATTGAGTAAATTCAGTTGAAAGTATGTTTTTGGGCCAACTAGTAATGTGCTACACGTTACCTTGTTGCTGACTTGGGTTGATGTGTGCTAGTGTGTTTAATGTTTGAGATCACATTGGAAGTTGTAATAAGTTGTTTTTGGTCCTCTCTATCTTTTGGATAGGAATAATTTCACCACAATTATGTTTTGGGGCCGACTTGTTGAGGTTATTATTTGTATTTTGTTCTAGCTAACCTAATCAATGTTTTGATATGTTGTGGATGATATAAATGGAAGAATAGGGTGATCCCACAATATTGGTTTAAAATTTTTGGCCAAATTGGACATTGAATTATTATTTTTTAATTAAATCTTCAATTTTGGGCACCTATAGCGGCTAAACCATGAGGAATTTGAAGATGATGCAAACTAGTGATTTGTGATATTTTGTCTGTAGATTCTCAACATATTTTTTTTAATTTTTTTTTAATAATATTGCATTTCTTTTTCCATCTCCTTCAAAAACAATTTTTTAACAGTAAACACAATTTTTAAAGAGTGACGTCACTAGCTAACACATAACTTTTTTTCTATGAAGGATAAAATTCTAATTTTTTGAATTTAGATTTATAACTATGATATATAGTGCATGGAATTTTTTTCATAGCATTTCATTGAATATTTTTTTCTTAATTAATTTTCAAAGTCAAACCTTTTACAGTTTAGACATGATTCACTGGCTAAAGCATGACTTTTTTGTATCAAAATTCTTTTTTTGTTTTGGATCAAAGACATTAATATCTAGTGCATTGATATTTTTCAATATTTTTTTTTTATAATTTGTTATTTTTCCACTTGTCCAGAACAAAGAGCTTGATTTTTGGTCAAAAACCTATGTTTAATAAAACTAAAAAATAAAATACATAATAAAACCAAAATGTATTAAAATTATATTCGATGGATAGCTCATTCCAAGGACTACCATCATCGAGTTGGATTTGTGAATTCTCCTCCATTTTCATCCTAAACCTGAGCTTCAAAGGGACAAATTTTGTAGAAATTTGATGCAAGAGGGAGAGAAGGGAAAAAAAGGGAGGTTCAAATGGACCTAGGTTTGAGGGAACCCCCGTTGGGGTTTCACTAGAACCAGGGTTCGAATGGATCCTGGTTTGAGTGAACCCCCCTTTTTATTGTATTTTTCATTGTCTTTGTTATAGAAAAAGAGCCAAAAAAGTGGGTCCCATCATTTAATAGGGTTCGCTCAAACTAAGGTCCATTCGAACCCCTTTTGGGTCCATTCAAACACCCCATTTCGTGCGAACCCCTAAAAAGAAAAAAAAAATCATAGGAGTGTTTTTTCAATTTTCCTTCCTCACTAGAATTGTAAACCAATATTGTGGGATCACCAAATAAATTAGTTGCAAAGTGTGAGAGTGGAATAAGGAAGATAATATTATGTAATTTTAATATGAAGTATACAAAGTCAATATGATGGAGTAATTGTGTGAAAAAGGGACTGCAACACCAACATATGTTAGATGCTTCCTTATAGCAGTTCATGATCATGTTTTTATTGTATACTTCATTTATCCTGAGCTTAGAGATAGTGAGTCTCTCTAGTAGATCTTTGTATCTTTCCCTGGGGTTGTGCACCTTAGCCTACAAGTCCTTTAGTGAGTAGTGTGCTTCCTTCAGTAGTGAACCTTAAAACAAAATTGTAATTATGTAAGAAGTGAACATCATATATTGTGATATTTTTCACCGTGGTTTTTCCCTTCTTAGGTTTTCCATGTATATCTTGTGTTATCTTTTGCATGTGTATTCATTGCTTTATCTTTTATTGTTGTTGAATTGATTAAGAGTTGTTGATTTGGTTCAAGATTGTTAATATTGTTAAAAAATAAATTTATATTGTGTTGAAGGGTTTAATTTTTGAAGATAATGATTCACCCTCCTCTCAATATATAGGTGTGTTCAACAATTTTTGAGCTCTAAAATTTTGAAAAAAGGGCCCCAATGGCCTTTTGGATTAAAAGTTATGGTGTCCAACATTAGAAATGTAAAAACATATGGGTAAAAGCAAGAAGTTGGGTACACGAAGAGGGGAAGTTTTGGCCAAAAAAAAATTTCGCAGAAAATGCGTACGCATTATTAAAAAAACGCGTATGCGTTTAGGATCGGGTACCCGATCCTAAAAAACGCGTATGCACTATCAAACGCGTACGCGTTATAACGCGTATGCGTTTGATAGTGCATACGCGTTTTATAACACATGAAAATTAATTATTTAAAAATAAATACTTTTAAAAAGCGCGATTTTAGAACGCTGGCGTTTGAAATCAAAACGCAGACGTTGCTTTAGAACGATAATGCCGCTTTTGAAATCGTGCGACGCTGCTTTTAGAACGCGCACGCTTTCAAAAGTATTTTTTCAAAATTCCCAACCCACATGCTGCCTTGGTTTTAGGCTCGGAAAAGGCTTGGCAATCCGAGCCTTAGCCTTTGACCTGCAACTAAAAAACTAAGGTAGATTGAAGAAGAATGTCCAACTTTGACAACATAGATGATGGACTTTTTTTCTGAATGAGTCTATAAAATTAAAACCCATTAGAGAACACAATGTATACTTTGTAAATATATAATTTTTGTTAAAATTGGATTAGGTTTGCTATTTTTTAATTAATTTCTAAGCAAACTAGTCCTTAAACTTGAAATATTAGGTTTTTTTGGTTTTTTAATAACTTTTTATTGGTTGATTTTCTTGTAAAAAAAATTATATGGGACCAAACTTTAGACAATTCTCTACACAATGAAAAAAAAAGAGTCAAAAAATGTTTTGTTTAGGTCCAATTATGTTGTCCGTACATGTTGATTTGAAAAAACATCAATTAAGGCCAATAAAAATTTAATAAAAAAAAAATATTCAACCAAAAATTACAAAAAAAAATCCAGACCAAACTTCATGTTGTTAGCTCTCTTTTCCTAAAAGGAATTAGCAAAATAATTTTATTTGGGTCAAAAAGTGTTGTCCGTACACCTGCTTGGTATGGTAAAAAAACAGGGACTTTTAAAAAGTAGTTTTTATAGATCCTTATCAAAATGTAATTTCTATAAACTGGGTATTTTAATAATTTATATATTTGGAAACTAGATTCAAAATGATAAATTTCATACTGAATTTTTTTAAGATTAATTGTGGAAGTGCCTCAATTTTTCAGTCCAAGTGTGACAAATTATGAAAAACAGTAAAAACATTTCCACTTTTTGAGCTTTTTGTGTACCCAACTTCTTGCATCAACCCATATACGACATGTATTTATGAACTAAAAGAGGGATTTAAAGTTGTTAAAAAACTTATGACACATCATACAAATATCTTTGAATGGATTTGATGGAGAAAAAAATGGAGTGTCCAATTTTGTGAGTGAATCATGACATGCTTAGATAATAAATGAAAAAACTATGTAATTTTTTTCTAATAGTGATGTTGATATTCATGGTCGTATGCCATCATCTCATGCAATGAGACAACTTAACCTATAAATAGACCAATCTAATAATAAAAGAGTGCTCCTAATTTTAGCTCAATTAATTAAAGTAATAAGGAACCTAATAATTAATTAATTATCAAGTGATGTCCTAATTACTCCAAAACCCCTCTTAAGATAAACTTAGAGAGAAACTAAACAATTGATAAAGGATTAAATGATGGATCCATGGACGAGTCTCAACTACAAGGCCTGATGAGGTACCCATGTAAAAACAAATGAATATGTCATAACTAAGAAAAGGAGAAAACCACATGCAAAAAAAATCCTCTCTAAAAGGGAGAAAATGAAATAACTATATTAACATTGAAAGAATGATAGAATGATGACTCAATGTGAACCCTAAAGGACTAATATCACATAAGTACTCCTCAATAGGAGAGAGAAAATGAGGATATGAATCCCACCTATAAAGAAAGAGCTCATGTGCCAATGATGAATGCTTGAATATTAAACACAATCCACTGCCTGCAAACAATATTTCTCCCCTTAGGAAGAAATAGATCCAATGGTGATTAAAGAAGCCAATCCAAAAATATTGAAGAATCAAGAATCCAAATCCAAATGATATGTGCCTCTGAAAAGTGCGCAAGTGTCCACATGTTAGAAAGGGATGTTGTTAATCCAAAAACTAGTGAAGGATGATGTAGAACAAGCTCCCAAGACAATGATGGTGGGCCAACAGTGATGATGTGGCTATCAACAAAGAGGAGATGAATGTCCTCAAATTCATCCCCTAAATTTTCAATCTGAGACTTTACAAAAAAGGATGATATGTTTGGAGATACAAATCCCAAGTAATTATGTCTAGAAGAAGATGGATGTCTTGTTGTATTGAACCAATATGGACCAAAGATGTGGCGATGCCAAGTTGATCACTTGCACAATAGAATATGATGATGCGGTCTTGATATGAAGAGTGGAAACATGAAGAAAAGTATTTAAGCCATCAAAATATGTAAAACCTATGATATATTGAAGCTACTCTAAAGAATAGTCATCAAAAGGTATGAAAACTACATCTACAAGATGAATGAGATAATATATAGTACGATCCTATAAGTATGGAGAGATATGTTAGTCTCCTTGGATCTCCCAAAGGTGAGTCCAAAGTGTGTGGAGATAATCAATGTCCCATACTACACACAGAGTGCCATGATCAACACTAGAACAAATAACTCATACAACATGATCATTGATAATGCCCCATTCTAAATAACTACTTGGTGTGTTTAGTGTAGAAATGAGTCCATAAATATAAGGAAAAATATCAAGCCACTTGAGATGGGTTAGTATGTCGCATCACTAAGACTCATAGTTATCCTTTACTAGGATGACCATAAAAGGGGAAACTGAAAAATCCATGATACTTCCTCAAATGAAAAAGTCAGAGACTAATAACCTTAGTGCATTTAAAATAGATCAAATGAAGTCATCTCATACAAAAAAATTCTTTCCAGATGTCAATACGTAGAAGTAATTGATAGAAATGTGAAATCACAAAAAACTAAATAAAATGTACCTAGAGAAAATTCTAAAAATATTGCATGAAGGGATCTAAAGACCTCTGAATTACCTTTTCAATGCTATTGGAATCACAAAAATTGGAGATACAAGTGAAAATGTATGAGCTTGGAAGTGAAAAATAAAGATCAAAATTTGATTGATAATAAAATTTACTAGAAAAAAAATATAATGATGAGGCCTACATCAATAGAAATTTCTCAGAGCCAAATTTCCAAAGATATCTTGTTTGCTCGATTTTGACACTATATGCCCAAGTTATTCCTAAAAGAAAAAAAGTCTCTCATAGGGAAAAATGAGGGCTTGAAGAGGGGCAAGGAGGGTCATACTATCATCCATACCACTGAAATCAATGTGATATCGTGCTAACATTAGTGAATATGCCCAAAATATTATGTCACCAAAAAATATATCTCGGTGACCTAAAAAAATTTGGTTATCGATATCTTGCAAATACCACATAATATTCTCATTGGTTTTCTAATGGGACTATATTTTTGGCTGATGTGTTTGGTTGCTTATGTGGATTGATAGTGGCTAGGAATGTTTACTACCGCCAAACTTTCTAGCGGCATTAGAAACCTACTGTGCATAGCTGAAAATAGGTGGTCAACAAAGATGTATTAGATGTCGTTAAGGGTTTCTTGCTAGTCGAGCAATCTTTGAACATCGCCGACCAGAGGAGTGTGAGACCTCAAGCCTTTAATACCTATGCTAACTATAGGAAAGGTGCATACCCAATTTTTTTTTTCTTGTTCTATATTTTTTATTTGGTTCTTTTAAAAAATTGGAAACTTTTTTAAAGAAAAACCAAATTTCATTTTTAAAAGAAACCTATTTTGTTTGTGTTGTGCATGTTTTGCACACACGCCCCGCCTTTGGTAAGGACCCCCTCTTTTTGCTCAGGTCGGATCGTTTTGACCTCGTCTCATTTTGCGCACCCCCATTTCCTAGCACCAAGTCAATCATGAGCCCTAAAATGATCAATTTCATATTGGCCAAAGTCACCTAGTTGGGTTTTCACTATGCCATTTTCCCTTGTGGGGTCAATCCTACGGGTTTTCTTTAGCTTTTTGCCCGATGTTCATTGGCCCCTATGGATCCGCACTCGCGGGTCTCCTCCTACTATTCATCATCCCATTCCATCGTTCACCTACAGCTAAGCCTTGACGTCCACCTGACGTGCAGGCTCCACACCCTTCTTTGTCATTGCGTGCTTTGACCTCTACGGACCCGCATTTACGAGCCACCCTACGTAGGTCTCTATTCTCGTTTCACCACTTTCGCAGCACCCAGCCCTTGACTGTAACCCGCTACACGGGCTCTACATTATGACTTAAATTCCCGTCGTTGCCATTTCCGAAGTAAGCCTGACTCGACGCGCCTCAAAATTACTTAAGTCCAGAACGATTTTGGGACTTCGCACAGAGCTCCCTTTCCTTCACCCGAGTGTCGCTCTCTAAACCACTTAGCTCTTCCGTCGCCCCATAGCTCGGATCTCACTTGTACCATTTCGTCGAAGCAAACCTTAAGGTCCATGGGTGAACTTTTGAGTCCAACCCATCGACGGGCATGTCCTTGCAGACTGCTGCTTGCAGGAGGCCATCATCACAATGCCGTTTCATAACGGCGTTCGCTTCACTTCCTCCCACACTCCTTGCCTACGACCTTTACTCATGCAGTTCTGCATCCCGTAACACCCCTGCCGCCTCTGTCGTTATCCACAACAATTTCGCAATAGCCTCACGTAGTGCTTGGTACACATTGCTTATGCGGGATTTCTGAGCACGAAGGGTGATCATGGAAGTAAACTAAAGAAGCGGGATGTTGCTAGAAAGGGGCATGACTCACGGCCTGGGTTGTCATGTCAAGAAGAATCATGATGGGCTACTATAAGTCGTTGCATGATGTTAAGATTTATTAAATTTTTCCGCTCCTCTCATAACACCAAAGACAAGAAAGAGTTTTTTTTATCGGCGTTTTAGGCAGCAGCCACACACGGCCTCTGCATTGCAGCAGCCACACACGGCCTCTGCATTGCAGCAGCCCGTTAACATTCCTTCGCATTCAAACCAACAGACATGCTCCATGCAAGGTACGGACCCTGGGTGGCCGTCTATGCAATTTTGTGCCTCAACGGTGAACTAATGGTGGCCATCCATGCCTACATGCCCGAGAACATTCGTTAAGGTGGGTCTCGATTGCGAGCTCACCATGATTGAAGGTCATTGCCAAATGCCTTTCCTGTGACCACAGCTCGCACTCACCCATCTGACGGAATTTTCATCTGTGGAGCTCGCACTCTTCATGGAATCTCCCTTCGTGTGGCCGTTACCTAGTGGCAGTCTCCCATGCAGGACTCGACATCAGTAAGGCCACCTTGCTCTCCGCTATTAGCAACAACATTCTCCTACTGGCTCCCCACCTCCCTCCATCCACACTCGCATGTTCGCTTCATGATTTTAATTTATCACAGACGCTGAGGTTACCACGACGAAGATGTTGCTACACTCGGCCAACTCACACTAAATCAATGAGTCTAGTCATCTGGATATTTTGAAGCTTCCTATGCCTACGGGCATTAGCGATCTATCACTAGTGCTCCTCGAAACAAGCAAGTTAGTGATAGGTGTGTAAAAGTAAAATTAGAATGAATGATATAGGGCACTGATGATACTTAAGTTGGGTGCATCAAAGATCGTTGCATCGGCAAGGCGACTTGATGAAGGCGATTGCCTCAAATTCAAGTTATGGACAATTTTTTTGAGGGATTTAAAACATCAGCCAACAATTGCCCTATGAAAGGCATTTAAAGAGGGATCGCGGGTCTTGCTCGGCCCACAGCCATCCCTACTAGTTTCCCCTATGTGTTTCCCCATAGTTCTTCTAAAGGAGAATGCGATTCAATCATATAGGAATGGCTTGGGCAAAGCTGAATATGGCTGAATATAACCGAAGCCTCCCAGTTGTAGGAGTATCATTAAGCAATCAACAAAAACTCGCAAACAGGGGCCAGATCATAAGCACTGAAAATAATGTGACAAATAGATGGATAAGCCCGAAGATAATTGACATAAAAGGACGAGAAGCCTATCAATGTATTTTATGAGAGGCTCAAGAAGAATACAATTCACATTAAGCCTGCAGGAAGCGAGTTAAATTTTCACCAGGCTTTGTTCAAATGGCGGATGTAGGCAGGTGTTGTGATTGGTTGAAGGATTGGATGTTTTAAGTGCACCAAGCATGACTACTAATGATGAACGCTTGTGGGGATAAGGGTGGCGAATGCCACCACTTGAATGTTCATTTGTTGGGGTGATATTTGAATGATTGTCCATCATTGGCAGAAAATCGGCCTGTGGAGTCCGCTCCTCAAGTTGCTACTGTCCCTCGAACGTTAGCCACGTCTGCCTCATGACTGCCACCCATGGGTTTAGCTCTACAACAACCAACACTATGGATTCCGCATCGTTACAGGCCCCTAACATTGTCACCACAGGAGGAAGATCAATTACTGATAGCATGAAAGGAGGGTCGCTAGGGAGAGTTTGGGGAGCATTAGAAGTATCAATGGCCATGAGAAATTTTCAAAAATACGATATTGTATCATATTAGATTGTCATCGAATCCTTGAGTTGTGAAGGAACGTTGGCTTTATGGAACGAGGTGAATAGCGGAGTTGCTCCTTGCGGATACTGCAATAGGGACAACCAAATGTGCAATGTCGTTTCCTTCATAGCATTATCATTGTTGCAACCCTCACCCTTTTTCCCCCACTCTTCCTAGTTGGTGCCGCTTCTCAATGGGGATGATCATTGACCTCTATGTGTTGCATTCCACTTTAAGTCTTCCACCTTCTAAGTCTACCGACGCGCCTATGGGATGGTCTTTTGGTTATGGTTGGCATCTAATTCTGAAGAAATTGCGATAATAAAGGATTTCAATGGGCTTGGAGAACCATTACAGGAAATGGGCCGTTATTTAACAATATATATATGGGTATCCAATTACACAGCTAAAAGTTATGGAAGTGTTTGGCTATGTAGACACCACAGCTTGACTGCTCATCATAGTTCATCACCTAGGTGAAATAACGGTTATACAAGCCCGTATTGTAACAGTTATAGCTATGGTCTCTCGAAATAGTTGTATTTTCGATGGGCCTCCAATCATCCCGCACCTTAACAAATATATGCAGCTATATGGATAAAAGCTACTCGAATTAAAAGAACGCAGATTTAACAAGCACACCAGTATTGCATGGGGTGGTTTCTCTTGCCTATCAGACCTCTAGTAAGTGACATCAACAAGAAAATGGTGGAGGATCGAACTATTATAATAACTATACCATAAACCTCCTTGACAATGTAAGTGGTCTCCCATGAACTATGATTGGAGCTATTAATGTTCGACTGAAATTATGCGAACCCATAGGAGAATTTCACTGCTTCTCTCCAAAGGGCTTTAGATGGCAAGGATCATACTTCCCATAGCTGATGGAATGGCGTTTTAATACGAGTTCTTTGCGCCCAATAGAAAAAGATTCACTCTCACCCACTCGGTGCCTCTTCTCCTCGATTGAGCTACTATGAGATGTGGATAAAAGCGCATGGGGGAGGGGGTTAGATGAAGCACTAAAGGAAGAATGTTGGTATTCCCCGGGATCCAATATGCAAGCATCCATTTTCTTTTAAAAATTATGATGATGAAATTCTAACCATAGTGCCCCGCATCCTTTGGCCCAACGAAGGTCATGCATGTGGGTTTTGCACATTTACAGGCTATTTGTGTCCACCACGATCACAACAACTTCACCATCACAACCACCCACACCTCTCTTCCTGCACGGCAGTGTTGCACCGCTCTTCCTAGATCAATGAAGAATTAAGAGGCTGCAAAGGGTGTGTTGGATGATAATTGATAGAATGGTTGAAGTTTGGAATAATTATCACAATATGAAAGGTAGTTACAAAAGAATCAGGCATGACTAGTGGACCAAGAGATTAAGCAGAGCGTGTAATGAGCTGGTGCTTCTAAAATGCCCATTGTGCTGCAGTGATGAGGGATATTTTAATATTCCATGTCTTTGAATGCAAAGTCCACTTTAAAGAGATTCACATCCACCTTTCAATATCCTTATCATTAAACATTATTTATGACACTACTAAATTTGACACCATTTTCTGATGGATGTTTGTCGGTCGTTCGACAAATCTTTGTCGGAAACGTGACGAAATGACAAAAACATTTTCATCCTGTTTTTTCATCGCAAGTCCAACGATAAATTAAACATGAAAATAACGGCGCAAATTCATTGGTCGGCGGCATCATAAAATGACTCAGATGTTCATCAGAATATCGATGAAAACTTCATGTATCCACCAATGAATTACAACCAAAATGCAATTGCAATGGCTCTTCCTAAGCGTCGAAAGAACACCAGAAGTTTGTAGCCATTTCGACGAAATGGGAAAGTATTTACGATGAAGCCTTCGTCGTAGCTAAGCAAATTCATCAGACCTTTTATGTGATTCATCGGTGGTGTTTGTCGAAATTTTGACGAAATGGGCAAGGAGTTACGATGAAGCCTTCATTGCAGCTAAGCAACTTCGTCAGACCTTTTCTGTGATTCGTCAGTGGAATTCGTGGAAATTGTGACGAAATGGACATGGAGTTACGACGAAGCCTTTGTCGCAGCTATAGCAACTTTGTCGGACCTTTGCGGTGATTTTTTCAGTTATGTTCGTCAAAAGTCCAATGAAACAATGCAATTTTTTTTTAAAAAAAAATTCGTTGAAATGTACCATCGGTGAGAGATCAATCAAGTCACGTCCCTTCGTATTCAAACATCGGACAATTATTTTATTTGGTCATTTTCCATGTTTATTAGACACCCGTTGAGACGTCACGTAGTTTTGCTAATGCCTTGAGTCTTTTCAACAATCAATATTACATATCACTTTGGTGTCACACAGTCTCATCGATGTTATGAGTCTCACCAATAGCCAATAGATCATATGTCGCTATGGTGTCATGCAGTCATACCAACATTTCGAGTCTCCCCAAGAATTATTCCTTCGGTCTTAAGTGTATTGCTACGATTCTTAAGGGTAGGGGGTAAGAGAATGCTTGAATGTATAGCAAAGTATAACATTTTGATCATTATAACAATGAAACGAATCTTAAGTTTGAAGCATTAATATCATTTACAACATTTATGATCAAGAATGAATGTAAGTAGAGAAACTTTTGCATACCTGCAGATGGTACAAAATTTCATGGTTAAGTTGAAGCCTCCCATCAACAACAAAATCCAAATATTCGTGTATCTATCTTAATCGAAAGCTCTAAAACCCTTCGAGCGTCAATTTTTCCAATTAACCGTTATGCACAAAGTGTTTCTCCAAAATTTGGAAAGAGGCTACCAATTTCAAAATAGAGAAGAAACAGAGCTTTGAAACCAAATCCCTCACGAAACACAATG